>JAKOOJ010000009.1:46682152-47882152 GCA_022577455.1 Arizona elegans
CCTCCCGGCTTTCCCGGGTGGTCTGCATGGAATTTTGCTATAAGGCGATCAGCTTGAATGTTTGTGCTCTTCACCCAGGAAGCCTCTGACACTGGGTAACCCTTCCATTTAATTAAGTACTGGAGGCGCCCCCTGTGCCATCTTGAATCAAGAATCCGCTGCACTTCGTAGTGCATTTGGCCCCCAACAACCAGGGGCCCAGGGGGTTCATGTGGCGTTGGCCTTAAAGTAGACCCCACTACAGGTTTTAGAAGGCTACTGTGAAAAACGGGGTGAATTTTCCCCAAAAGCCGTGGCAACTGCAATTGAACTGTAACGGGGTTGATTATTTTTATTATAGGAAATGGTCCTATAAATTTTGGACCCAATTTCCTGCTCGGGAGTCTAAGTCTCAAGTACTTGGTGGAGAGGTAAACTTTCTCTCCCAGTTGAAATGGTCTTTGGGGAGTTCGGTGCTTGTCTGCTTGTTCCTTATAAGATTGAGCCGCCTTTGCCAGCGCCCTCTTAACATTTTCCCAAGTTTGTCTCAACATTGCCATCCAGTCGGTCAAACTGACTGAGGAAGGGGGCTCCCTCGGGTATTCTGGCATGGGAACAAAGTCCATGCCACTCACTATTTTGAACGGGGTTAGCCCCGTGCTGCTGTGGACAGCATTATTATATGCAACCTCCGCAAAAGATAGGAGGTCTGCCCAATTGGACTGCTGGTAGTCGACGTAGCATCTTAAATACTGTTCTATCATAGCGTTCAGTCTTTCTGCCCCCCCATTGGTGCTCGGGTGAAATGCTGAGCTGAGCCCTTGGGATGAACCTATGGATCGTAGAAACTCCCTCCAGAACTTTGCTGTGAACTGGACCCCTCTGTCGGAAATGATTCTCCTGGGGACTCCATGTAGGCAGTAAATGTGTTTCAGGAACAGTTTGGATAACTGACGAGCTGAAGGCAGTCCACTACAAGGAATGAAGTGTGCCTGTTTGGAGAATAAGTCTATTACAGTCCAGATCATTGTATTTCCACTGCTCCTCGGTAGGTCTACTATAAAGTCCATTGCAATCTCCTCCCATGGTCTTGTTGGTTCAGCTACAGGTTGCAACAATCCAGGCGGGCACCCTGGCCTTGTCTTCATCGTGGCGCAAATGGTGCAGCTTTTTACATAACTGTCTATGTCCTTTCTCATGTGTGGCCACCAGAACTGCCTTCGTACTAGGTGCAGAGTCTTTAGGAATCCGAAGTGTCCTGCTGGTTTAACGTCGTGGCTCCTCTTGAGAATCAGGATGCGTAAACTCTGTGGGACATAGAGCTTTGTCCCCCTCCATGCTAGTTCATCTCTTTTTGTCAAGAGATGTTGATTGTCCCGATACCAGGGGTCTGTCAGGGTTTCATTTTTTAATTTTGCAGTTAAGTCACTTGCAAGTTGGCCTTGCTGATCATGTCGTTGCCGTCTGGTGATCACTTGGGCCGCAGCTTGGGTGGAGGGGATGATGGCATTCACTACCTGCTCCCGCTCACTATTGTATTGGGGAATCCGGGAGAGGGCATCAGCCAGGAAATTTCTCCCTCCTGGGATGTGCTTAAGCTCGAAATTGAAACGATTGAAGTATTGTGCCCACCGCACTTGCCTGGGCGACAGTTTTCGTGGGGTTTTTAGGACCTCTAGGTTTTTATGATCAGTCCAGACTTCAAATGGTTTCTGGCCTCCCTCTAGAAGGTGCCGCCAGGTCAACAAGGCCCACCTTACTGCAAACGCTTCCTTCTCCCACGCCGCCCATCACCTCTCCGTATCGGTGAGTTTGCGGGAGGTGTAGGCGCAGGGTTGTAGATCACCTTGGTTGTTCTTTTGGAGTAACATGGCTCCTACTGCCACATCACTTGCGTCTGCTTGGATGACAAAAGGCTGTTCCGGATCCGGGTGTTTTAAGACAGGTTCTTTCGCGAACAGTCCTTTTAGCGTCTCAAATGCCTGTTGGCAGGTCAGGTCCCACTGTAGGGGTTGTCCCGGGTGAGGTTTCATCGCTGGGCTTCCTGTCTTTAGGAGGTCCATCAAAGGTTTGGCAATCTTCACGAACGAGGGGATGAATTGTCTGTAGAAATTTGCAAAGCCTAGAAAACTTTGCAGTTGTCTGCGGGTGCGAGGGGGCTGCCATTGTAGAACTGATTGGACCTTGGCTGGGTCCATCTCTATCCCCTCATTTGATACTCGGTAGCCCAGGTAGTCTAGCCATGATTGGTGGAAATCGCATTTTGGCAGTTTGACATATAGGTTTGCCTGTAGCAGTTTTTTCAGTACTTGGCGGACGAGGGGTATATGTTTGTCTATGGTCTCCGTGTAGATAAGAATATCGTCCAGGTAGACGAGGACCCCTTTGTAAAGGTGTTCATGTAAGACTTCGTTTATTAACTGCATGAATACTGCTGGGGCTCCTTGCAATCCAAAAGGCATTACTTTAAACTGGAAACTACCCAGGGGGCAGTTGAATGCTGTTTTCCATTCATCTCCTGCCTTTATGCGTACTCGGTAATAAGCTTCTTGAAGGTCTAGTTTGGTGAAAACCTTCCCTTTAGCTAGGTGGGCTAACATGTCTTTCATGAGGGGGAGGGGGTACAAGTTATGTACGCAAACAGCATTGATACTTCGAAAGTCAACCACCAGTCTCATGGAGCCGTCCTTTTTCTCTTTAAACATGACCGGCGCCGCTACCCTTGGTTTAACTGGCTCAATAAATCCCCTTTGTAAGTTTTTGTCTATGTAGTCTCGCATTTCCTGCATTTCTCGGGGCGTCATGGCATACATTTTAGGTTTGGGTAGTTTTGCTCCTGGGATAATCTCGATGGCACAATCGGTCTCGCTGTGGGGGGGCAGAATGTCACACTCGGTCTCGCTGAATATCCCTGCCAGGTCTTGGTACTCCCTTGGGATCTGGTTTGTGTTACAAGCGGTGGTGGGTGCGGCTGCCAATTGCTTTGCTGCACCTTCTGGGAGGGACCCTTGTGTTGGTGGTGTTTTCTTCTGTAGCGGAGGGCTGCTTTGGGGTTTCAGCGTGGGAGGGAATTCTTCTGGTCGGAGGGGCAGGGGTTGGGGCCCCTTTGCTATTCTCAGCCTGCGGGTTCCCTCTTGCCACCAAATGATTGGGCCCCATTTGTCGAGCCATGAGAGCCCCAATATGACTGGTTCTGTCATCTTGGGGGCTATTATGAAACGGATCGTCTCCCAGTGATCTGCGAGTTCTAGTCTCACGGGTTCAGTCAAGTGTGTGGCGTACGTTCCTCCCACTAGGGACCCATCAACTTGCTCGAAGCGAATTGGTTGTTTGGGCTGTTTAGCTCGGATTCCCAATTTTAGAACTGTGGGTAGGTTGATTAGGCACCGTGTGCTACCCGAGTCTATTAGGGCTTGGAAAGTCTCTTGGGCCCCTGTTTTGGGGGCTGTTAGGCGTATGGGGAAAAGGAAAGGATGGACAGGTCCACTCACCATCGGGTCATCCTCGCCTTCATCTTCCGTGTCATAGGGTTCGGGGGACTGATCTCCCTCATCTGGGATTCCTCTGGTTTCGGTCAGATGAGTGAAAAACTCAGGGATTTGGGGAGCTTCCCGCGGTACGTGGGTGATGCGCTTGGGCCCTCGTTCCGGTTGTGCTTTGGGCGGTGGAGCTGGTCCCGGTCTAGGCGTTCCACATCTTGCTGCTATGTGGCCGCTTCCTCCACATCTGTAGCATTTCAGTGGGCTCCGTGGGGCAGTTGGTCTGTAGGAGGGCTGTGATGTTGGGGTTTCTTGTCTGTTGAGTGGCCCCTGGTCTGGTCAGCCTCTCTCCTTTCCCTCTGGTGGTTTTGACGTGTCACTCGCCCGCAGCCCTCTGTCGACTTTTATTGCTACCCGGAACCATTCAGCGAGTCGGTTTGGGATGTCACGATAGGCAGTCACTTGGGAAATTCTTTTATCTAGGCTTGTTCTAAAAAAATACACCAGCAATCGCTCTGGTAGGGGAGGCAGTGTCCCAGTGACTCTCCTGAATTCACGGATATGCTTTCTGATAGGCTTCCTCCTCTGCATTAGGTTTCTGAGCTCGTCTTCCACATAGGGGTCTTCCTCCTCCTCCTCATAACGGGCTCTCAATAGTTGCAAGAACCCATCCGCATCTCATAGCTGGGGGGCCCTGTATTTGTAGAGTAATGCTGACCACCTCTTTGCTTCTCCCTCCAGCCCTTCCGAGATAGCATTCACTAGAGCTCTGGGGAAAGGATAGAGGTGTCCGAACCGCTCTATGTATATCTCAGCTGAATCGAGGAATTGGGCGAGGTTGTCTGGGTCACCATCGAACTTCCCTCTGAACTGGGGTGGCTCCTCCCTCTCTGCCCTCTCCTCTCTGTGCTGAGCTCTGGAGGGCCAGCCTTGGTGTTGATAGTCCTCTGCCTCGTCTCTCATCCTGGGGTGGGGAGGTACTGCCTTGTCTGGGCTTCGCTGCCATTCCCATCCCCAGCTCGCCCTTCCCAATTCACTTAGGGGTTTTTCTTTATCTTTTACATTTGCAAAAGGAAATTCCGCCTCTAAGGCTTTTGGCACAGTCCCCGGGTACTTATCTGCCTCACGTTTCTTTGCTTGAAGTTCTGTGGGGAGGGAAGGCGGAGAAAGTTGAACCTTTGTATTTTCCAAGTTGGCTGGAATCACAACCGCTTCTGCTCCTCCCGTTTCTTGAAGCAGGCTTTCCTCTGAGAGCTTGGCTTCAGCCATAGTCCGTCCGACCAGATGTCTGGGAGGGAACGGGATGATTTAAACTCAGCCAGCCTGGATTTGGAGGAGAGTTTGGCTGTCTGTCAGGTTTCGGTGCTATCTTGAATAAACTTCATTCTCAAACGCAAACTCTCTAATGAATCACTTTTATTTTAAGAATAGCAGAGTCCAACATTCCTGATTCAAGTTGCAGCCAAACTGGCCCCTCCTTCCAACCCCCTCCTCTTCCGCACTCCAACCCCAATGTCCCATTGGCCATCATGCAGATCCATCTCTACATCCCAGCATGTTCTTTTCACAGGAATGTAGCCCCCATCCTCGTCTCCCAGGAAACACTATCTGTAACATACAAAAACTAGGTAAAAGTTCATCACAGCAATAAATCAAGCTTCTTCTCTCTCTGCTTCATCTCGTTATGTCAGCACTGGAAGAGAGCCTAATTTGGAACGCTGACAAGTATTCTGTTTCTTTTTCTTGTATCTCCTTTGTGAGCTTATCCATTTCTGCACACTCCATAATTTTTCTAATCACCTTGTCTTCTGATGGTATGTCATTGTTTTTCCAGTTTTGGGCGAAAACTATTTGTGCTGCTGTAATTATGTGAATAATTAAGTATCTTATTTCTTTTTCATATGACCCGGTAATTATTCCCAGTAAGAAAGTTTCTGGTTTCATTTCTATTTGTTGATTTATAATTTCTTCTATTTGTGTTTTAATTGCTTGCCAAAATTGTTTTGCCTTCTGGCAGGATCACCACATGTGATAATAAGTTCCTTTTTGATGTTTACATTTCCAACATAGCGGGGAGGTATTTGGAAACATCTTTGCCAATCTGGCAGGTGGGAGATGCCACCTATAAAACATTTTATACATATTTTCTTTATAGGGTACAGACATTATTAGTTTGTAATTTATATTCCATAATTTCTCCCATTTATCTAATTCAATATTGTATCCAAATTTTTCGCCCAAATTATATTTTCTTTAACTACCTCTTTTTCCAATTTGTATCTTAATAAATAATTATAGGGTTTTTTTTATCAATTTATCCTCTGTTCCATGAAGAATTTTATCTAATTCATATGTTCCCTTTTGAAATCCAAATTGTGCCAAATCTGTCTTGTATATAGATTTTATTTGCATATAGGGCCACCAATCAATGTCTGTATCCAATTCTTTCAATTCCTGTCTTGTTCTTAATTCCCCTTGATTATTCAACAGATCTTTGTAAATTTTCATTTTATCAGTATTTAGAGCATTTGGGTAGATTTGTGCCTCCATAGTGGATAGCCATTCTGGAATTTTATCATAATGGTTCTTTTTTATCCCCTGCCATGTCTGTAGCAATGCTTCCCTGATCAAATGTCTTTGAAAATATCTGTGCTGTCTACTGTTTTCCTCCCACAAGAAAGCATGCCATCCTCTTTGTAGATTGTACCCCTCTAATGACAATATTCTTTTGTTTTTTAGTTCCATCCAATCTTTAATACATATCAATGAAGTTGCTTTGTAATAAGTTTCCCAGTCTGGGAGTGGTAATCTTCCTCTCTCCCTTGTGTCTTGTAAATGTTTTATTTTGATCCTTGCTTTCTTCCCCTGCCAAATGTAATTCACTATAAGTTTGTTAAAATCTTTGAAAAAGTTCTTCCCCAATTTTATCGGTATCACTTGGAATAAAAATAAGATTCTTGGTAGCTCATTCATTTTGATTGAGGCTATCTTCCCAAGAAATGGTAACTGTAGTTTACTCCAAATTTCTAGAGCTTTCTTTATCTGTCTTGTTAATTTGTTGTAGTTGTCTTCTCTAATCGATGATCCTTTATTTGTTAGCCATATTCCTAAATATTTTACTTTTTTTGTCATTTGTATACCCATTCTGTCTTCTAGTTCTTTCTCTTGTTGTTTTGTGAGGTTTTTTGTTAGCGCCTTTGTTTTTTGCCTGTTAATTTTGAGTCCTGCTACCTTCCCATATTCTTCTATTCGTGATAACAATTTGGGTCCTGTTGATATTGGCTTCTTTATGATGAAGACCAAGTCATCGGCAAAGGCTTGAAGTTTATATTCCTCTTTTTTAACTTTCAGTCCTTTCATTTCCTTGTCTTTTCTAATTTCATTTAACAGTATCTCTAAGGATAATATGAGCAATAAAGGGGATAAAGGGCATCCTGTCTCATTCCTTTTGTTATTATAAATTCATATCTCCATTTATTGTTATTTTTGCTGTTTATTGTTTTTTGCTGTTTGAGATGAATGTATTTTCTTTATCATATTTACAAATTTATCGCCAAATTTCATATTTTCTAATTGTAAAGTAAGAAATTTCCAATTTAAATTGTCAAAGGCCTTTTGTGCATCAAAGAATATTAGTGCCATTTGTTTGTCTGGGTTTGCTTCGTAATATTCCAATACATTAATTATTATTCTCATATTATTTTTTATTTGTCTTTTTGGCAAAAAAACATTTTGGTCAGAGTGAATATATTCGTTTATTACTTTTTTTAGTCTTTCCGCAATAATCAATGTGAATAATTTGTAGTCTACATTTAGTAACGATGTCTGTCTCCTCTTTTGGGATAAGCGTGATAATAGCTTCCGTCCAAGAATTGGGTATTTTGGCCTTTAAAAGAGCTTCATTGAAAGTTTCGAGTATAATTTCATCTAGTGGTTGTTGACAAGACTTATAAAATTCTGCCGGGATGCCATCTGGACCTGGAGTTTTATTATTTTTCTGTTTTTTCCTTGCCTCCATTAATTCAATCATACTAATTGGCCTATTCAATATTTCCCTGTGTGTCTCTTCTAATTTCCTTAAATCTGATTTATTTAAATATTGTTTAATGTCTTCTTCAAATATCTCCTCTTGCGCATATAGCTTTTGAAAAAAAAATGCTATATTTTTTATTTTCATTTCTATAATGCGTCTCTCCTTTCTCATATTATAATTGGTGTATCATTCTTTTCTCTTTTTCTTTTTTCAGTTTATACGCCAACCAACGTCCCGTTTTATTCGCATATTCAAAATGGTTTTGCTTTGCTGACTTAATTTTCTGTGCTCTCTCTATTTGTATGGTCAAATTAATTTTATGTTTTATCAAATTTATTTTTCCTTTGGTCGTTTTATTTTGAGGATTCTTCTGTAGGTCAGATTCGCATTATTTAAGTGCTTTTAGTAGATTGTCTCGTTCTTGTTGTTTGTTTTTATTTTTCTTCACCATATACGCAATTGTTAGATTTCTTATATATGCTTTTGCTGTAGCTCATAGATTTTGGAGAGAAGTTTCCTCTTTTGTGTTTATCCTGAAAAATATGTTCATTTCTTTTTCAATCATCTGAACGTATTCTTTATCTTTCAATATTTCTTTATTCATCTCCATCTTTTTCTTGTCTGTTGTCCTTTCCATATTACTTTTACTAAGTTATGATCTGCCCATATATTTGTAATTATTTCCACTTCTTCTACATCTTTTCTAAGTTCTGTCATCATCCATATCATGTTTATCCTAGATCATGATTGGTGTGGGCTAGAATAGAATGTATATTGCTTTTTCTCTTTATTTACTTCCCCCCATATAACTTGAAGACATAATTTCTGTATCATCTCTTGAAACATATCTGCAAGTGTCTTTTTCTTAGTTTTATTTTTCTTGTTACTCTGGTAGTCTTTTTTCACATCCATAATTGCATTGAAGTCACCTATTATGCAGATGTTTTCGTATTTTAATTCTTTTACTTTGTTTTTATAAAATTCATTTTGATTATTATTTGGTGCATAAATTGAAATCAGTAATATTGTTTTTTGTTCTGTTTGTATTTCAATCATTAAGATCCTTCCCTCCTCATCTGTGTATATTTGTTTTGCTTTAAAATGTTTTTTGTTGTAAACTGCTATTCCTCGCTTTTTTTGTTCTGCTAATGAAGTATATAAATTTCCTAGTCTTGGGTGTTCTAGCATCTTTCTGTGTTGTTTCTTAATGTGTACTTCCTGCAAATTCATGATATCCATCTCCAATCTTTGTAACTTTGTAAATGTTTGCATTCTTTTGGCTGGTGCATTTAAATTGTTTATGTTTATTGAAATCATTTTTGTTTCTTGTTCCATCTTCATTCTTATTTGTTCATTGTCCTTCGTCTTCTTGTATTTCTTGTTACTATTTGTGTTTTTCCCCTCGCTCCCTCTCTCTCTATTCGTTCTCTTTCCAATCTTCTCTTTTCCTCTTGTTCTCCTTCAATTTCTTCCGTAACATAGTCTTCCTGGCTTTTACTCTCTGATTCCTCCCTGCTTTCTTGATCTTCCTCAAAGACAAAATGATGTTCAAAAAATTCCTGGGCCTTTTCCAAGGTATCTATCTTAAATTTCTTTTCTTGCCAAGAGATTAGGATGCCCTCTGGTATCAGCCATTGAAACATGACTTTGTTTAATTGTGATGTGAGAAAAATATAATTTTTTCTCTGGTCTCTTACTCGTCTTGGAATTTGTTTGAGTGTTATTATCTCCTTTCCTTTATATAGTATTGCATCATCTCTCATTTTTTAAATAAATTTCTTCCTTTATTGTTTTTTTAGTAAATCTAACGTGCACTTCCTTTGGCAATTTGTGCCTATGTGCATAATTTGTGTGCACTCTGTAAACCTCATATATCCCTTCATATATCCACCTTATCTCTTTGTGTTGCTTCTGCCAGGATTTCTGCCATTATTTCTCCTAAGTCTTCATCCTTATTTTCCGTAATATTCTGGAACCTTAGATAAAATGATGCCTTCTCCATTTCCAGATGCACAATCAATTCTTCTAGTTCTCTACTAGTTGACATCCGTTTTTTTTCCAACGTCTCTATTTTCTTATCTGTTTGTTCCATTTTTAATTCCACTTTTTGGATTCTTTGCTCATTCCTAGAAATATTGTGTTGGATTTTTTCAATTTTATCGTCCATTTTTTATATTGTCTTTTATTTCTCCCACATCAGATTTATTTATTTATTTATTTATTTATTTATTTATTAATTAATTTATTTATTTATTTATTAAATTTTTATACTGCCCTTCTCCCGAAGGACTCAGGGCGGTCTACAGCCATGTTAAAACAACATATACCCACAAAATTTAAAAAACAGTTTAAAATTCTTGCGCTGCAAGACTCCCCCCTCTTGCAGGCCTGGCCCTCCACGTTATCGAGGGCCTACCTTAACGACGGGCTTTGGAGCCCAGAGAGGTGGCATGCAGTGAAGAGGGGGTTGAGGGGTTTTTTACATAAATTTTTAGCTAAACTTTTAAGGGGCTCCAGGGAGGGGGAGGGTCGGATTAGAATTAGGGCTGTGGGTATGGGGGATAACCCACCTAGGAGAGGGCCAGGTCTGGTTGCGAGGCGCGCATGGGGGGTGGGCGTTCCAGGGTCGAGGAGGGGGTTACAGCTTATCCAGAAGATGTTTTTGCCATCAGTACTGTAGGTGGGAGGGGCAGGAATGGTGGGAGCAGGGATCCATATTGTGTTGCAGGAGCGTGCACCCACTGTCTCCGAGCGGTGGTGCATTCCGGCCCCCAATGCTCTACTCGTTCCCCAGGTTGCACAGATCCTCAGGGCCTGGGCCTTTGGCTGATGTGCAATGCCAGGTCTGTTGTAAATAAAGCCCTTCTCATTTGTGATCTCATTCAGGAACGGGGAGCAGACCTGGCAGGAATTACGGAGACCTGGTTGGGCCAGGAGGGGGGTCCCCCTTGTTGAAATGTGCCCAGGTTTCTGTGCATTCCATCAGCCGAGGTCACAAGGGAGGGGCGGGGGGTGGCGGTTGTCATTAAAGAAGGTCTCAGGCCAAGGGAGGCCACTGTCCCTCAGACTGCCGGATGTGAGTCCCTCCTTGTGAAGTGGGGTCATGGGGTACAGATGGGTTTGCTGATCACATACCTGGCTCCCTGTCACGTGGCAGCAGCCCTGCCTGAGCTACTCAACGCTATAGCCGCGGTGGCAGTTGACACCCCCAGGCTTATGGTCATGGGGGATTTTAACTTGACATCCGTGGGTGAGACGTCTGAGGTGGCTCAGGAGTTCATGGCTTCCATGACGGCTATGGACCTGACCCAACTAATTCATGGCCCTACCCACACAGGGGGAAACACGCTGGACTTGGTTTTTGTCTCTGGACAGTGGTTGAGTGATCTCGAGATAGGGGACATAGTCATCGAGCCCTTGTCATGGTCGGATCACTCTCTCCTTTGCCTTGACCTTTGAACCGCTGCACCTCGCCGCAGGGGGCGGAGCTGGTAAGATGGTTCCGCCCCAGGTGCCTGATGGAGCCTGATAGGTTCCAGATGGAGCGTGGGCCATTCCCTGAGGCTCTGGCTCATGCCCTGACTGGAGACCTAGTGGCCGCCTGGGACAGGGTGGCTGCTGGAGCTTTGGATCGGGTCGTGCCTTTGTGGCCTCTGACCCGGCGCTGGTCTCATTTGGCCCCTTAGTTTACTGAGGAGCTGAGGGAGATGAAGCGCTGGAAAAGATGCCTGGAGAGCAGTTGGAGGGCCAGTCTTTCTGAATCCGACAGAACACTGGTAAGATCTCATATTAAGAATTACCTAGTGGTGATAAAAGCAGCAAAGTGTAATTATTTTGCTGCTCTTATTGCGTCATCAGAGAACCGCCCAGCCACCCTGTTTAGGGTGACCCGCTCCTTGCTCCACCAGGGAGTGCAGGACAACCCCTTGGAGGGTAGAGCCAAGGACTTTGTACAGTATCTGCATGACAAAATTACTCAGTTTCGGGAAGGTCTGGACTCCGACTGGGTAGTTTCAGGGGGGAGGACTGGGGCAGGCCTTGAGAATGTTATCTGGGATGAGTTTGATCCTGTGACTCCTGACGATGTGGACAGGATTCTGGGTAGACTGAACGTGTTGGACCCGTGTCCCTCCTGGTTAGTGCTGGCTTCTTGGGAGGTGACGCGAGGCTAGCTCCAGGGGATTATAAATGCTTCATTGAGTGAGGGTGACTTCCCCGCTGCCTTGAAAGAGGCGGTGGTGAGGCCTCTGCTCAAGAAGCCTTCCCTGGACCCGGCAGTGTTGTCTAATTATCGTCCGGTCTCCAACCTTCACTTTGTGGCGAAAGTTGTTGAGAGTGTAGTTGCACGACTGCTACCCCAGCACCTGGATGAAACGGTGTATCTGGATCCATTCCAGTCGGGCTTCAGGCCTGGGTACAGCATGGAAATGGCATTGGTCGCATTGGTTGATGATCTCTGGAGTGCTTGGGACAGAGGTTGCTCCTCTGTCCTGGTCCTATTAGATCTCTCAGCGGCTTTTGATACCATCGACCATGGTATCATGCTGCACCGGTTGGAAGTTAGGGGTGGGGGGCACTGTGTTGCATTGATTCTCCTCCTTTCTCTCCGACTGCTTGCAGTCTGTGTTGGCAGTGGGGCAGAGGTCGACCCCGAGGCACCTCATATGTGGAGTGCCACAAGGGTCGGTCCTCTCGCCCCTTCTGTTCAACATTTATGTAAAGCCGCTGGGCGAGATCATCTGTGGTTTCGGGGTGAAGTACCATCAGTATGCTGATGATACTCAGCTGTACATCTCCACCCTGGACCACCCTAACAATGCTCTTGAAGTGATGTCCCGGTGCCTGGAGGCTGTGCGGATCTGGATGGGGAGAAACAGGCTCAGGCTCAACCCATCCAAGACCGAGTGGCTGTGGTTTCCGATGTCCCGATATAGTCAGTTGGTGCCATCACTGACTATTGGGGGTGAATCGCTGGCCCCCACGGAGAGGGCTTGCAACTTGGGCGTCCTCCTGGATTCATGGCTGTCTTTAGAAGAGCACTTGATGGCCGTGACTGGGAGGATTTTTCATCAGGTTCACCTGATTCGCCAGTTGCGTCCCTTTCTGGATCAGGACTCCTTACGCACGGTCACTCATGCCCTCGTCACTTCCCTCCTGGACTACTGCAATGCTCTCTACATGAGGCTCCCCTTGAGGTGCACCCGGAGGCTCCAACTGCGCAGAGTGCGGCCGCGTGAGTGGTTATGGGAGTGACATGGCGTTACCATGTAACACCTCTCCTGTGCGAGCTGCACTGGCTCCCAGTGGTCTTCCATGTGCACTTCAAGGTCTTGGTTACCACCTTTAGAGCGCTCCATGGCTTAGGACCTGGTTACTTACGGGATCGCCTGGTGCCACCAGTAGCCTCCCACCGGCCAGTACACTTTCATAGAGAGGGGCTCCTCCGGGTGCCGTTGGCCAAACAATGTCGACTGGCGGCCCCCAGGAAGAGAGCCTTCTCTGTGGGAGTACCTACTATCTGGAATGAGCTCCCCCTGGAGATACGGAGGATCCCAGATCTACGCACCTTCCGCTGCGCTCTCAAGACCTTTTTATTCCATCGGGCTGGCCTGGCCTAACTGTTTCCCTTTCCCCCCTTTTTAAAATGTAAATTTTAATTCGTTTTTAATTTATTGGGGTGTTTTAAATCTGTCTTCGGCCAAATTGTTTAATTCAATTTTATTCAGTTTTAAATTTTGTATTTATGTTTTTTATCCTGTGGCTGTTCACCACCCTGAGTCCTTTGGGAGTAGGGCAGTATACAAATCAAATGAAATAAAACTAAAACTAAACTAAACTAAAATATATTAAAAATTTGGCCCTTATATTAAAAAACTACAAACACCCAATTAAATTAAAATTCATTTTCTAGGCCAGCCTGGCCTGTTGAAACAAAAGAGTCTTAAGGGCACGGCGAAAGGTACGTAGGTCGGGGATCATGTGAATCTCTGGGGGCAGTTCATTCCAGAGGGCAGGTGCCCCCACAGAGAAAGCTCTCCCCTTGGGTGTCACCAGTCACCACCGTTTGGCCAACGGCACCCTGAGAAGTCCCTCTCTGTGGGAGCGTATTGGCCGGTGGGAGGCTATAGATGTAAGGTCCTCATGGTTTCTTTTTGTTTCCTCGTGATTATTCACAATGCTTTCTTGTGTCTTGTTCAGTGCTTCCTGGATCATTGCCAACACTGATTGAATATTTTGTATACTGGAAATGGAGCCAGCCTTTTCTTTATCTGCTCCCAGCATGCTTTCTATCGACCTTTGCTGTGCTGGGGACGCTGTAAGAGATGCCTGATTTGAGGTTGTTTTCTTATTTATTTTGGTTATCATTGTTGTGCCTGTGCTTGCCATTTTTACTATTTGCTGTAAATTCTTCCAAATTTTCATACAATAACTTACTTTTAATATCCTTAAATTTGTTACCTATAAGAGTCACTTAATTAGTTTTTAAATTTAACCTAAATAGTACAATTCCTTAAATATCAATCTACATTTATAATATTATGACTATAGCTGTATAAATACGTTTATCACTCTACAAGGCTATGTATTTTACTATATATAATCTATATCCCTCTATATACTTATTTAGGACTCTATAAATTTTTATTCATATATAAGTTTATGAAAGAGAAGAGAAATGAGGAAAGTGAGGAAAAAATTATAAAACTAAAAATTCATTAATTTGTTAATAGTATAGTTAGCACTGTATATGTAGTCAAATATGAAGATAAGTAAATATAACTAGCAATTACTTAAGATTAATATTCAAAATCAATAATCCATCTTATCTCAATCATTAACCATTAATTATTAATTAATAATCCACAGTTACTAATAGTTAATTCTAATTAGAATAGTCAAATATTTATCATTAATCACTTGATCTATGTGCATATGTTTTGATATTCTTCTATACAGTCCTCTCACTCTTGCATCATTCTCTGTTCAGTCCTCTGTTCAGTCCTTTTTTTCCCCTCCCCTTGTCATCTGCTTAGCCTCCACTTCGATTCTCTTCAAATACAGTTTTTACTGCTACTCTCCAAAAATGTCCAAGTATCCAATTTCAACAATTTTAGATAAAAAGTTCCAAACTCATTATTTTCCAACTCTGCTCCATCTATACTTCAGTTAGAACCACCACTTTTCCAATCACCACTCCAGCTCTGCTGCTCATTATCTCTTTTCCGAGCTTTAAAGCCTTCCGTCAATCTCACAGTCCTGATCCAATGCACCGTCTTCTAGAAAATCTATTTATTTTGTAGCCAACACCTCACTCAAGCCTCAAAAAATATCTGTTGGAGTTTTCTTCCTCCTCTCCTCTCCTCTTTGACTACCTGTCAAAGTTCCTTCTTCTGCTTCTCTTTCTTTTCGTCGCCACGTTTATTTGGCTGAATTTCTGCCGCTGGTTTTGGAGCCTCGATCTCTCTGCTTCCCCATTCCACAATATAGCTGTACCTCCTTTCTTTCTTTCTTTCTTTCTTTCTTTCTTTCTTTCTTTCTTTCTTTCTTTCTTTCTTTCTTTCTTTTTAGTCTCTTCTCGTACCGTGGCAATCTGTTGATTCAATTTTCACTTCTGACTCCTCGGCTGTCAGCGCTTCAGGCCAGTCAAAATGGCTGGGTTTTTCCCCACCGGAATTAAGAGGTTTCTCCTGAACCTTCAGGACAATTGCTTTTCCCCCGAAGTCCTTGAAGATTCCTCTTTTTTCTATTAATCTCTCCGGGATCAACGGTGCCTAATTAGGCTTCCTGGCTGGGAATATTGGAGCTAGAAGAACAGAGGCCCATTCTCTCGCTCCATGCATGCTGACGTCACTGCCGGATGTCATGGTGATAATACATTTTTCATAATATAATAATTTACATAGCTAATGTATATTGTATATTGTAATGTATAATGTATATAAAGTCTATATGAAAATAATGCAAAACGAATAAATGCTATGGATTTTAAATATATAAAGTTCTGATACTGCTGGAATTTGGAAATAGAAAAATAAGTGGGATAAGAATATAACAAATATGCTAGAACAGGCCTGTGGATATATGTTTCTGGTGGTTTGCCTCAATGGCAATGTACCCAGTGTACACAATTAACAACATAATTTATGTACCAGAGACAAAAAAAATACCCGGTCTTTCTACTTGCTATTTATGTGGCATATGTGACTCCTTAGCTCTTGTTTTGCTCCATCTCTATTTCAAGACATAAACTTACAATGTTTGAAATAGCTGTTGTTATTATTGTTAATCCTTTAAAAAAAAGAAACGAAGTCCAACCTACCAAAAACATAACTGTAAAACACAAACTAGAAATAAAAGTTAAAATAAGCAAAACAAAAAACAAAAAACCCTGACTGATCTTGATGAATACAAATCACCGGGACCTGATGGATTACTTCCCAGAGTTCTAAAGGAGCTGACAGATGTCATCTCAGACCCATTGTACCACATCTTTCAAAAATCCTGGAGCACTGGGGAACTATCAGAGGACTAGAAAAGAACTGATGTGGTTCCTATCTTCAAAAAAAAAAAAAAAGTGTGTGTGTGTGTGGGGGGAGGGGAACAGACCCAGGAAACTACAGACCAATCAACCTAACATCAATACCCAGGAAGATACTGGAAAAGATAATAAAAAAAACAGATCTGCCAACATCTAGAAATGAGTAAAGTAATAACTAGAAGTTAGCATGGATTTGTTAAAAACAGATCGTGCCAAACCAATCTTATTTCATTTTTCAACATAGTGACTAAATTAGTAGACCAGCTAAATACTGTGGACATAATATACTTAGCTTCAGCAAGGCATTCAACAAAGTAGACCACAACCTACTTCTTGGAAAAGAAGCTAGAAAAAAGTGGGATAGATAGCATCACCATCCGATGGATTTTAACTGGCTGACAAACAATACTCAATGAGTTATCCTTAATGGTACTACATTTACATGGAGGGAAGTAAGCAGTGGGGGTACCACAAGCTTCCCAGTACTCAGCTAAATGTACAGGTCTTAGGCCCAGTACTTTTCAATATCTTCATAAATTACTTAGATTAGGGAATAGAAGGGGAACTTACCAAATTTGCAGATGATACTAAACTGGCAGGAATGGCCAATACCCTAGATAATAGGCTCAAGATCCAGATAGATCTTGACAAACCTGAACACTGGGCCCTATCTAAAAAAATGAAATTCAATGTACAGAAAAGTAACGTCTTACACTTAGGCAAGAAAAACCCAAAGTACACATATTCACTGGGTGAAACCAGACTTCTTAATAGCAGTAACTGTGAGAGAGATCTTGGAGTCTTAGTGGACAACCAATTAAATATTTGTCAGCAGTGTGCCGCGGCAGCCAAAAAAGCCAACACAATTCTAAATTGCATTAACAGAGAGATACAATCAATATCAAGTGAGTTGCTAACACCACTCTATAAAGCCTTAGTAAGACCACATCTAGAATACTACATCCAATTTTGGTCACCATGCTATAAAAAAGATGTTGAAAGTCTAGAAAGAGTGCAGAGAAGAGCAACCAAAATGATTAGGGGACTGGAGTCTAAAACATATGGTGAACGATTGCAGGAACTGGGCATGGCTAGTCTAGTGAAGAAAAGGACCAGGGGAGACATGATAGCAGTATTCCAATATTTGAGGGACTGCCATGGGGAGGAAGGGGTCAAGCTATTCTCCAAAGCACCTGAAGGCCAGACAAGGAATAATGGATGGAAACTGAACAAGGAGAGGGTCAATCTGGGAATAAGGAGAGATTTTCTCACAGTGAGAGCAATCAACCAATGGAACAGCTTGCCTTCAGAAGTTGTGGGAGCTTCATCACCAGAAACTTTTAAGAAGAGACTGGACTGCCATCTGTCAAAAATGGTGTAGGGTCTGCTTGGGTGGGGATTTGGACTAGATGACTACAAGGTCCCTTCCAACTCTGTTAATCTGTGAAAATTTAGTTTTGTCCAACTCTTGGTGACTTTATAAGCAAGTGCTCTCCATGCTATCCTGTCAAGCACAGCTTCTTTCAATTGTTTATGTTTTCAACTTTGTATCAGATTTGATGTTATCAAGCCAGTGTACTCTTTGCTTCCCCTTTCTTCTTTGTTCACTAACCATTACTGGCATCATTGACTTCTCCAATGAATTTACAAGCGTAACATGGCCAAAGTAAATCAGACATAGTCTTATGATTTTAGCTTCTAATGATGTGTCTCGTTTTATCCCATTTAACATGACTCTGTTAGTTACTCTGACTGTCCATGATATATGCAATAATTTACACCAACACCACAGTTTAAAGGTGCCAATTCTTCGATCAGTCATTCTTGTGTTGAAGTCTCACACCCATACAGGGAAGACCTTTGCAATTGACCACTGCCTGTCCAGTGGAACTCACTGATGCCAAGGATGCCAAGGATAAAATAGTTGTACATCCATCCAAATACAGGTCTTGCCTTTAGACACATTTCTACAATTCTTATTGATAATATGAAAGGGTCAAATGCTGATCTGTGATGTTTAGGTCTCAAGTAGTAGCTCTATTAACTTAGGTGTCCTTCATGTAATACTAGTTGGATATCCGTGCTTTGCTATGAAACTATGTGATGGGACTGGATAAATTGACACTTACAGCTTGAAAATTAATGAGTAGTTATGATCAGCTCTCCTCTCCCCTTCTCCCTCAGCCTTGCCCCACAGAACCCTTCCCTATCCTATCCCCTTCTCTCCCTCAGCCTTGCCCCTCAGAAGCCTCCCCTATCCTATCCCCTTCTCTCCCTCAGCCTTGCCCCTCAGAAGCCTCCCCTATCCTATCTCCTTCTCTCCTTCAGCCTTGCCCCACAGAAGCCTCCCCTATCCTATCCCCTTCTCTCCCTCACCCTTGCCCCACATAAGTCTCCCTTATTCTATCCCCTTCTCTCCCTCAGCCTTGCCCCACAGAAGCCTCCCCTATCCTATCTCCTGATTGCTGCTGTGAAAATAAAACTGAAACTGAAACTCCTCTTCTCTGCTTGTGTTTTGCATTTGGAACAGATTTCTTTTCAGGTGGGGGGGGAGTAGAACTCCTTAACATCAGAGTGTGTTGATAATAATATAGGAAATACTAATGCTCTGATGGCCATTTCGAAAAATCCTTTCTTAGTGAGCACCTAGAAGCCAAGAGGAACATACGTGGCAAATTTCAAGTTTGTAGGCTTTACAGTTCTGGAGATTTCATGCTTATGGCATGAGTTGTTTTCGCTTTTATATATAGAGAGATTTATAACTTTTACTGAAAACTATATTTTCACGGAAATCCCAGAAGTAATATGCTTTCTTGTTCCTTGTTTATTAACATCTGGTATAAAATACTGAAGGCAAAAATGAAGGAGAATAGAATGATCATTCTTTAAATGATAACTTGAAGAAAATATTCTGAGCCATTCTGTTCTCTTTTCAACCTTTGAAATGAATGCTTTTTAGCTACAGTTTTTGTTGTTTGTTTTCATATCCACAGACTAACTTTATTCCTAAAATGGAAATTTCAAAGAAGTAAATATATTTTGCTGCTTGGATATTGGTTGTTTTTGATATATTGTTGATTCTTTAACTTTTGAAGTTGCTCAAAGTTAATTTTAGTGTTAGGTGACCTAGAAATTTGACAGATACATAGAAGAGCTGAATATGAATAAAGATTTTAAAAATATCATGACAAATTAAATATGAACTATTGAAACACTGAACATGCCTGTTCTATTTCATTTGAGTAGCCCTATAGGACCTGTTTCACCTGATCTCCTTAATGATACATCTTCTACTTTTCAGTTTTTATCATTTATCAAGAAGCAGATATTAAGGTCACAATAAATGCTCCATGACTCAATACAGCCTTGTTCCCTACCAAAAGCTAGAAGTATTGTAATTTCCCAATAAAAATACATTAAGTATTATCCAGAATATTACATTCTCCTATCAATCTTATTTTGGGGAGCCCCTATAGTAAAAATAAAGGTAACCGATTGGTTTTGTTTTGGTATTGTGGGAGTGGGGGGAATAAAAAAAAAAACAGGAAAACGAAGGAAAAGAAAAAAAAACACATATCTTTCTACACACACAAACATAAGTAAAAAATCCTAGTTTTTCAAAACCAATCATATGGAATAATACTCATTTCACTGATTGATCATATGCCATAAAATAGTGTTCAACTCCTAGTGACCACTTAGATAGATTTCTTCCATGATGATCCATTGCTAACTTTTCCTTTCAACTCTCCCAATGGTCTATTCATCACTACTGTAACTAAGCCATCCATCTTGGTGCTGATATATGTCAATATATAAATAAAAATCACATTAATAAATGTTTTCAAATTATATTAATCTTACTAAAATCACTTTAACAAATGTATGCATATTAAACCAAAATGAAAAAAAAATGTGCATACCAGATCACATTTTTAAAGATGCTGCTAATGTTTCTGGATAATATTGTGAAATTAAATTATTTTGATATGATTTAATTTGCATTGTATACCATCCAAACATTTTTGCATTTATTTTCATGGCATATATGTGTATATGTTATACACTTATATTTAAGTTGTAATAAATCCAAACTACAGATTTTTTTATCTGTAAGGTGAAGGTTCCCCTCGCACATATATGCTAGTCGTTCCCGACTCTAGGGGGCGGTGCTCATCTCTGTTTCAAAGCCTAGGAGCCAGCGCTGTCCAAAGACATCTCCGTGGTCATGTGGCTGGCATGACTAAATGCCAAAGGCACACGGAACATTGTTACCTTCCCACCAAAGGTGGTCCCTATTTTTCTACTTGCATTTTTTATGTGCTTTCAAACTGCTAGGTTGGCAGAAGCTGGGACAAGTAATGGGAGCTCACCCCGTTATGCGGCACTAGGGATTCGAACCGCCGAACTGCCAACCTTTCTGATCGACAAGCTCAGCTTCTTAGCCACTGAGCCACCATGTCCCTATTTTTATCTGTATAAAGATACAAATTGTCTTCCCATAAAACAAAGTAACAAGAACTTTATTAAAAATGGTTTAAGCCATATTTTAGAGTATTATACAATTATCTCTATATAATAACAATAACAATAGCAATAACAATGTATATTATGATGTAATACATATGTAAAATAGCTATACACTGTAATGATGATAATAGTATTGCTTTGCTGAATCTGTCAATGTTATTTGCATTATTAGTGCATTCATCAGAAAAAAGCTGGTTAGATAAGATTAGATGTTAAAATAATTTGATGGAATGGATCAGATTATTATGTGAAGATAATTGCAGTCTGAGAATGCTTATTGCTGTATTTTATCGATAATAATGATCCGTAATTCACAGTTATAAGATTATAGAATAGAATTCTTTATTGGCCAAGTGTGATTGGACACAAATAAGGAATTTGTCTCTGGTACATAGGTCACATTGTATATACAAGCAACAAGTGATAATCATAATCATAAAATAAAATCATCATAAATCATAGATAAAATATTCAGTGATAGTTACAGGATACTAAAGCAATCAACATAAATCATGGGATACAACAACAAGTTATAGTCATAAGAATCTAAAGGAATAGGTAATAGCACAGATGAGAAGGATATTAAGCATTATGTCCATTGAGATTTTCAGTCATCCAGGTCATCATTGTCCCAAAGGTGCTTTTTCAAGAGGCAATTGGACTTTCTTGTTTTTCTTTGAAGACATTTCACTTCTCATCCAAGAAGCTTCTTCAGCTCTGACTGGATGGTGGGGAATGGAAGGATTTATACTTCTTGCAGACAGCTGGTCATGTGAATTATTTTAGAGAGTCATTGAGGCCACTTGGAGGTTTATCACTGTCCTCACCAGAGTAGTGCAAATGTATAGCCATCTTGGAACTGCTGTGTTGTAGACTGAAGATAGATGGGGTTATATCCCCCTCCTTTATTGAGAGAGGGCTGTTCAATTTTGATATAGATGCAGTGGTGGGATTCTACCGGTTCGCACCGGTTCGATAGAACCGGTTGTTAAGTAGTTAAGCAGTTCGGAGAACCAGTTGTTAAAAGAAATTTCCTTTTTTTTTTTTCCACTTTACAGGGTTAATCCTGTAAGGAATTACAACATTCGGTGTTGTTTCCTAACCTAATCTTTATTGCCCTGCTTACAGAAACTGTCTCTTTAGCAGTATGCCTAGACTTACTGTCACTTCCGGTTCCGGAGGTTCTCGGAGGTTTTTTTTTTTTTTGCTTGACTTTCTTAAAGGGGAAGGGTTGTTTTAAGCTTTTTACACCGCTGTTGGGAGAAAATACTCCCCTGTTGGAGTTCTTCCAGCCGGGATGCAATGATCAGCACTTTGAAGAAAAAATTGAATAACGGAGCAGAAGCTTTTAATGACAAGGAACCAAGATAAGTGACATCCAGCAAGGTTTCTTGGCCAGCTAGAAAGATTGACATTCAAACGTGAGTTTACATACCCTTTCTGACTTTTGGTCTAAAACTGTTTTTTGGTGAAGTTTAATTCTGTGCTTGGTAATGTTTAATCCTGTGTTTAGTGATGAAATAATTTTCCCTATTCAGCTTTGATTGGAAGAGAAAATGTTAATCTCTGTTCCTGAAAAGAAGCAGCTTTGGAAATCTGACTAGTTCTGTGTCTATTTGTTCTGGTAATTGGTTTAACAAATAACAGATACTCTGCTCCTTTGCTTCATTCAGGAAAACTTAAATTACCTCTCTCCTAAAGGGTTCCACTTTATGAGCAAGAATTGGCTGCTGATAGTTATCATTGCATTTTAACTATTTTAATTCCTCAAGGTGCTCTGGCACCCTTCCTGATTTGTAACTCCAGTTTGCAGGTATTTCTAATCAAATGATTGGTATTTAGGGATTGGTATTCTTTGCTTTGCAAGCAAAGAAGCTTTTTGTATTTTTGTACAGGTAATCCTTGATTTACAATAGTTACAGTGGCACTGGAAAAAGTGACTTATGATCGTTTTTCTCACTTGCAGCAAACTGTCATTAGGGCAAAGAAGCGATGCCACATGACCACCTGGCCACGGCCACCCGGTCACATGAAGCACCACAGTTGTAAAATGAGTCTTATGGTTGTTAAGAATGCTGCAACAGGCATAAAGGATGACCAATCATAGTGCGAGGACCCGTCAAAAGTGCGAGGACCTATCAGAAATAACCTTTTTCAGCCCTCTGGGTAGTCCTTTTGTGCATATGGACTACTCAGAGGGCTGAAAAAGTTATTTTTGACCGGTCCTTGCACTTACGACTGTCCTCACATTTTACGTTTTTCACCCTATCTTGTCACCATGGTGAAAAGAAGCAGTTGTGAAATGTTAAGAATGCTGCAACGGGCATAAATGTGAGGATGGTCATAAGTGTGAGGACCAGTCAAAAGTGCGAGGACTGGTCAGAAATGACTTTTTTCAGCCCTCTGAGTAGTCCCTATACACATAGCCACAGCCACCCAGTTACATGACCACCAAGCCATGCCCACCCAAATAAGCCACGCCCATAGAACCTGTTGTCAAAAAAATTGAATCCCACCACTGTATAGATGTCCTCTTTAACCTCTATTTCAAACCAGCAGTCCTTTCCATTCAAAATGTGGACTTTGCTGTCTTCAAAAGAGTGGCCTTTGTCTTTTTAATGCAGATGGATTGCTGAATCTTATCCTGATAGATTTGTTCTCCTATGTTGTGTCATGAAATGATCATTTTGTTTCCCCAATGTACAGGTCTGCATTGTACTGCATATACCAGGGTTCTGCAACCTTAAATGCTCAAAGAGTCATTTGGACCCATTTCCCACAGAAAAGAAAACACCAGAAAATCTGGCCAACTCGATGTCACTCACCCCCACCCAGTCACATGACCCTCCCCAAGCCACACCTACCCAGATTTTGTGGCTCCTGATGTTTTCTTTTCTGTGGGAAACAATATCTTTCTTTCTCTTTCTTTCTCTGTCTCTGTGTCTCCCTCTTTCTCTCTGTCTGTCTCTTTCTCTCTGTCTCTCTGTCTCTCTCTCCCTCCCTCCCCCTCTCTCTTTCTCATCTCTCTCTGTGTCACTCTCTCATCTCTCTCATCTCTCTCATCTCTCTCTCTCCCTCCCTCCCTCCCTCCCTCCCTCCTCTCTCTCTCTCTCTCTCTCTCTCTCTCTCTCTCTCTCGTGTGTGTGTGTCTTCCCCCTTGAACCATTTCCAAAAACAGGCTTTTTTGGAATTTTTTTTTTTTTTTTTGCTGATGTCGTTTTTTCTTCTTCTTTGGGTGCTTTTTACCATATGATTTAAATCAAGAGTCATTTCAGGTTCCCAGATAAATGAAGCTCTTTTCATTTTCATTCCCCTGCTGTTGCTCCCTGTCAGCTGAACCCACCATTGGCTGGCTCTGCCCCTCGCCCTCCCTTCCCAATCACTCATCACCTGGCCTGAGAAGGTAAGGGCGATGGTGGGGGGTAGAGACTCGCTTCATATTCCAGAGCAGGAGCTCTGTGTCCCTGTACTTGCCTCATCTTGTGGGTGCTTCTTCCAGCTCTTGTTGGTGCTGCGTGCATCTTAGTAATTTGGGGAGAAGCACAATTAAATTTAGCACACTTCACAATGGGGGAGACAGCATCCCCTCCTCCTCCTGGAACCCATTACAACGCAGAGCATCAGCCACAGCCGGGCCAGGCCAGTGTTTCAGGGCGGAGAGCAAGTCACGCATCTCCCTGAGTAACCAAGGTGCATACAGCATGAACAAGGGCCAAAAGAAGCACCCGAGAGATGAGGCAAGTACAAGGGCACTTCGCTCCTGCTCTGGAATATGGAACAAGTCTTTTTTAAAAAAGTTTTTTATTAATAATACAAATTAAAAACATTGGACATGGTGTGGAGTGTCCAGTTTAAACATTGTCATCAAGTTTTACCTTATAATTAATAAATTCCTTATCTCTATACAAGTTTATACTATTTATCACATTTCAAACATGTAGATTCTTACATCTGTGAAAGTTACATCAATACCAAATTCGATCTTATCTAACACAGAAAACTTGCGTAAACACGTCTAAACATTCTACTCATCAATAATCATTTATCCCAGGGGTGAAATGCTCCCAGTTTGGACTGAATCGCCCAATCCGGTAGCGATGGCGGCAGGTGGTTCAGAGAACCGGTAGCAAAAATCCCTGCGGCCCCCCCACCATGACCAGCTGATCCGCACGATCATCAGAGACTTTTTTTTTACTTTTAAAAGCATTTTTTCTACAACCTCTTCTGAAAATGCCTCTCTGACGATCCCAGCTGAGTTGCCTGATTGGCAGAGGCTTTTCAAAGCATTAGAAAAAATGCTTTGAAAAGTAAAAAAAAAAAAAAAGTTGGCCACACCCACCCAGTCACATTAAACCCCCCCACCAAGCCACGCCCACAGAACCAGTAGTAACGAATTTTACATTTCACCCCTGATTTATCCCAGCATTCCTCCTCCTGTCAAGCCAGTAATAACATTTGTTCCAGATTTCATAATACTCTGTTTCATTCTTATCTTTAAGTTCCAGTCAGTCTGTCCATTTCCGCACAAATTAATATTTTAGCTAACACTTCTTCTGTGGGGGTCTCTTTATTTTTCCATTTTTGTGCAAAAGCCAATCTTGCTGCAGTTAAAATATGTAACATTAGATAAATTGTACCTTTCTTGTAGTCGCCTTCTATGATGCCGAATATGGAGCTAGGCTTCATCCCCCACTGTAGCCCTTACCTTCTCAGGTCACGTGAGGAGTGACTGAGAGGGGAGGGTGAGGAGCGGGGCAAGGCAGGGCCAGCCAGTGGTGGGTTCAGCCGACAGGGAGCCACTGCAGGGGGACAAAAGATCCACATGCGGCTCTGGAGTCACGGATTGCTGACACCTGGCATATAACATGTTTGTGTCTGGATGTTTTATTCTTGGGGTGGACAAGCTTTTGCCTTAGTGTATTCTTGGGTTTAAAGTGTGCATGTATGTTGTTTTGGTTGAAGATTCTCCTGAGCTTTTTGGATATCCTGCAACCTATGGAATGACAACATTGCTTTGTTTATTATTCTCTTCTTTGCCTGTTATGCTGGGTCTTTTTTGGGGGGTATTTGATGAAGGCCCATTTGGGATAGCCATACTTTCTGAGGACTTCCTTGATGTGTTTTAGTTCTTGTTTTTGCCCATTTTTTCTGGTAGGCAGATCTTCGGTTCAGACATGTAGTGTTCTGATAACTCCCATTTTGTGTTTTAGTGAGTGATAAGAATAAAAATGTAAATATTGATTTCTGTGTGTGGGTTTTCTGTAAACTTCAGTATTGGGGCTTCTGTCTTCCTTAATGTAAACTGCACAGTCAAGAAAGGCTAGACTATTTTCCTTAATATCTTCCCACGTGAATTTGATGTATCTGTCCACATAGTTGATATGTTTGGTGAACACTTCCAATTCCTATGTTTTGATCTTGACCCAAACATTGTCCACATACCTATATCAGTCAGTGGGTGAAATTCCTGTAAAGAAGTTTAGGGCTTTGGTTTCTACCTCTTCCATGTAGAGATTGGTCACAATGGGGGACACAACATGGCACAGCTGTGTTTTTGTCTGTAGAAAACTTCATGGTATTTAAAATAAGTAGTGGTCAGGCCCTGCTTATATAGACAAAGGCTTAAAACGATAAAACCAATAATTAAATCAAGGAAGTATTGGACTGTGCCATTCAGAATGACTGCATGGCACTTAGGCTGAGCTTGATTCTGTCACCTAAAGTGCTAACTTGTAGCAGTCATTTCTTCACTACTGTGACAGCTTCAGTTGTTGGAATGCAGGTGAAGAGAAAAGTCATAACATACAATGTTGTGGTGTTGCCAACTAGAAAAACTAATAAGGTGGTTAGATACTACCATCTTTGTATATTATCGTCTTTACCCTTGGGAAAGCCACGCCACGCATATATGGACTCCCCAAAATCCACAAAGATGGAACTCCATTGAGACCAATTGTCAGCAGTGTCAACTCTGTCACCTACAACACTGCAAAACATCTAACCACCTTATTAGCTCCTCTAGTTGGCAACACCACCCATCACATCAATAATTCACAGGATTTTGCCAGCAGGGTTTGGAAACTAAAACTGGACCTGGATATTAAAGAATTCAGCCCTACTAGGAGGCTTGACATACCAGGGCATAGACTGTGTTGCAGGAATTAGTTGTTTAACAGAGTGATAGCATGGGGGGTGGAACCTGTCTTGGTGTCAGGTTGTTTTGGTGTGCAATGCCCTATAGCATTGTCTTGAGGAAAGAAGTTGAAACAGTTTATGCCCAGGATGTGAAGGGTCTGTTTCTTCTGTTCCAGCCTCTTTCTGGCTTGTGCATTGTATAGGTCCTCAATGGAGGGCAGACTGGTTGCATTTTTTCCCTGCAGTCTTAGCTGCCCATTGAAGTCTGTGTATGACTTGTTTGGTTGCTATGCCCAACCAAACAGTTATAGAGGTGCAAATGACAGGCTCAATAATTCCTTTGTAGAACTATATCAGCAGCTCCTTGGGCAGTTTGAGCAGGCACAGAACATTCTTTATTGTGCTTTTTTTTATTTATTGAAAAGTTTTATAAGAAATACAAACAATTTTCTCCCCCCCACCCTTTCCCCTTCCCCACATAATAGAAATTGTACACTTTCTTATACATAAGAAATCCTACTTATACATGTTTCCCTTAAAGAAAGCATTAAATAAAACATTTTAATTACATTCGGATTTGCTCTTTTTTTCTCCCCTCATTCCACAACAAACCTTCTTCTCCTCCTCCTTTCTTTCCCTTCCCTCCCTCCTCTTCTCTCCTACTTTATCCTGCCTCCTCTCCCACCTCATCCTACTTCCCTTCCCTTTCCCACACTTCTCTCTTCTTTCCCCCCTTCTTGCCTTCACTTCTACTCCTGTCCCCTTCCCTTCCCTCCTCCTCTCCTTTCTTCCATTCCTCACCCTCCCTCTCCTCTTCCTACTCCCTCCTCCTCTCTCCTTTCTAACTTCTCTGCTGTGAAATATTTTCCTCCTTTAGTATCTGAGCAACTCCTATATTCTACTCATATTGGCCCCTCCCCCCATCCCTCCCCAGCCCCCACCCCTGACTTCCCAGAGCAAAAACAGGGTATAGCATCTAACAAACATATGCTAAAATAAACTAACAAATTATAAAGTTCAAAACTCTCACATGTTCTTTAACTCCCTTGCTCCAATTCATCAATCTCCCTTTTATATATTCTCAAAACCAATTAAATTAAGTTCATTTTTCCTACTTTTAAAAATTTTTTTTCCTTAATGTATAATCCGATACTTTAGCAGTTTTACAAACAGTAAAAATCATGAGTAAATTCCATTTCTATACAAACATTACTCCCTAGTGAAATTCTAAATTTAACATTAATCCTCTTCCTTCAAAGAAAAAAAAGAAAAATTTTTCACCTTAAAATCTATATCTTTTAAAATAATATAACCTTATGTTAAGCATTTTATAAATCTCTTAATACTATTAAAACACATATTTGTCCAATGCCAATTTCAAAATCCACAGGAAGACATCTTTCTTAATCTTCTGTTCTTCTCTTCTTTCTATATTTTTTCCATTCCTTTTTTTTAATAAATTCTTTCAACAGCCCCTCCAATTTTATTTTTGAAACTTTTAAAATGGTGATTTGAGGTTGATGTTTCTGAAATACTCGCTCTCTTCTTGAGATCACGTTTTCTAACTTGAATTCCCCAGTTCGTCTCTTCTTGCTTGTATAATCATTCAGTCCATTTCTTTGTCCATATAGCCAAAATTTGTTGCCATAAAGATTGTCAGCTTGCAATAAAGAAACTATTTGTTGCTTTTCTGTCATTTGAATGGAAACGTCCACCAAAATCTTTGTTTCAACTGTGCCAGCCAGTCCCTTAAACCTGTCCATCTTCTGATCTTCCAAAAACAAATTCTTCTGAATAATTTCCTGCTGTCCCGCTAACAACTGCTTATATTTTCCCAAGCTGTTTTTTGAAAAAGCCCTCTCAATTGTATTCAGCAGGGCTGAAGTAAAAGAGTCTAAAAGTTCTTGAAAAGCCTGGACTGTCACGGCTTGGAAATTTGCTGATTCACCAGCCCTATTGTCAGCCATATTTCAGCCACTTTGTATTCATCCAGCTATCTGGACAACAATTCAACTCTTTTCCACACAGTATAAAAACCAGATTTTAATTAAAGCAGTACCAAATTCTTTTCCTCAATACCAAATTCTTTCCATGGACGCTTCCCCTTTAAGACTTTCCCTTAGGGTGTAATCCAGTAGCTGTATCACTGTTGCAAACTTTAACAGGCCTTAACAAGCACTTTCCCTGGTAGTTTCCTCCTCCCGCCCTCAGGCGCCATTTTCTGCATTTTAAAGCGGAGTTAAAGTGTTACTTGCAAATTCCTTTTGTTTTCTCCTGATTTGCTCTGTCTGCAATCAAAGTACAGATGTTAAAAGTGCTCCCGTTGATTTTCAGCAAATTTTGGTCGTAGCTTCTAGCTCCGCTTTCGCGGAGTTGTTCCTGGTCCGGAGCAGCTTGACAGGCTTCAATAGGGAGCCCACACCCTTTGCACCCCAGGATTTCTCCTAGCGCACTTGGGGGGCTCTACCTCCGCCTGTCGACTCCTCTCTCCCCTTTGCCCGGGGAGAGGGTTCCAAGCCTCCAGACAGCAGTTTTTCAGCTGTTCTGGGGCTTTTACGGAACCAGGAAACGGGCGCTCAAAAAGGAGTGTCTTCAAAGCTTGCGGAGCCAAGCGGAAGCCCCTTTATTGTGCTTTTTTGATGATGTTTTTGATTTTAAGTCCTGAAATATTATAGAACCTAGAAACTTGAAGGACTCTACTGCTGATACTGTGTTATCTAATATTGTAAGAGGTGGTAGAATAGGAGGCTTCTCCTAAAATCTACTATTATCTCTACAGTTTTGAGTGTGTTCAGTTCAAGATTGTTCCGACTACATTACAGGGCCAGTTGTTCAACTTACTGTCTGTATGCAGATTTGTCTTTGTCTCAAATGATACCAATCACTGTTGTATCATTTGCAAACTTCAGTACTTTAACAGAGGGATCCTTTGAAATGCAGTCATTGGTATATAGAGAAAGAAGTAATGGAAAAAGTACACAGCCTTGGGGGCACCTATGATAATTGTACAGGTATCGGATGTGATTTTGCCTAGCTTCACCTGGTGCTTCCTATCTGTTAGAAAGCTTATAATCTGACTAGCTGAATCAGTTTAGTGAGAAGAATATTTGAATGATGGTATTGAATAATGATCTGAAGTCTACAAAAAGGACCCTTGCAACATAAGATGTTGTAAAATGTAGTGCAGAGCCATAAACAGCATCATTTTTCAATCTATTTGCTCAGTAGGCAAATTGCAATGAGTCTAACAAAGGATCCATGATAGTTTTCAGGTGGGCCACCACTAGCCTTTCAAAGGTTTTCATAACTACAACTGTCAGAGCAACTGTTCTGTAGTCATTCAGCTCCTTGATGGAGGGTTTCTAAGGCACTGGGATTATAGTAGAGTGTTTGAAGCAAAAAGAAATATAACACATCTGTAGAGATTTGTTAAACATACTGGTGAAGATAGGGGCCAATTGGTCAGCACAAATTTTCAAGCAAGGAGGAGTTACCTTGTCTGGGCCTGATGCTTTTCCAGGCTTTTGTTTGTGAAATTGACCTTGCACATCTTTTTCTGTGATCACCAGAGGTGGGGGCCCCAGAGAGTTTTTATTTATTTATTTAGAAAATTTATATTGCTTCCTATTCGCACATGGTGACTCAAGGTGGCTTTGACAAATATAAAAACAGCATATATATGTGTGTGTGTATGTATGTATAAATACACATATACACACATAAGTAATAGAATAAAATAATAAAATAATTAATAAAATAATATAATAACACACACACACCTGGCAGCAACACATCACACAAACCATTTAATGGGCTCCATCCCGCTCTGGGTTCCCTAGGCCCGCTGGCAGAACCATGCCTTCAGCATCTTCCAGAAAAGTGTTAGAGTGAGAACCATTCTAATCTCTGGGGGAATGATGTCTCAAAGAGAGGGAGCCACAATGAACAAAGCCCTTCTTCTGGGTCCCAGCAGGTGTATCTCTCTAGGAGATGGGACCCACAACATCCCTTGCCTCCCCACTCTAGTGGGTCAGGTAGATGTGACCAACAAGAGACCCTCAGATTAACTGGTCCCAAGCCATGAAGGGCTTTAAAGGTGACAACCAGCACCTTGAATTGCACCTGGAAGCAAATCAGCAACCAATGCTGCTCCTGCAGGAGAGGTGATACATGTGCACACCGAGGTCTGCACAAAACCATGTGGGCCACTGAATTTTACACCAACTGAAGCTTCCAGATGCTCTTCAAGGGCAGCGTTGTACAGCATGTTGCAATAGTCAAGATAGAAAGTGACTAGGGCATGAGTGACCGCGAGTAAGGATCGTTGGTCCAGAAAAGGGCATTAGTGATGCACAACCCACAGTTGCGCAAAGGTCCTCCTGGCCATGACCGCCACCTGCTCTTCAAGCAGGAGTTGCGAATCCAGAAGAACCCCCAGATTACGCACAGGGTCTACTTGGTGTGGCAATTCTCTATGGGCCAAAGAACCTCAAACCCAGAGCCACTCAGTCTTGCCAGGGTTCAGTTTCAACCCATTGCTCCCCATCCAGCCTCTAACAGTCTCCAGGCACTGCAAGTGGGAGGACATGGTGTCACTTAATTCACCATGGTGTCAGTCTTGGAAGCCATATTAGGCCGGAAGCTTCAATGCTGCCACCTCCTCATGTGTGGGAAAGTAGGAGGGGGGATTTAGGAGAGGGGAATTAGTAGACATAATAGCGGTCAAGCAGTCTTATCGGTCAAGGTCAGGGTGATCCAGCATCTGGAGGAGGGCGGTCAGGTGCTGGGTCGAGGTGGAACGGACGTTGATTGGAGCATGTGATTGATTGAGGAGAAAGGGGGTGGTTTTGGGAGCTTTGTATGACTGAAGGAAAGCCTGGGCTTTTCAGATTTGGGATTTCCCAGATGTGCCAGTTTACCTATTTCTAGTAAAGAGAACTTTGGAAAATGCCTGCTTCCACGTCTTTACTGGGAGTCGGCAGTTTTCTGGAATGCTGACACATGGGCTGAGACATACAGCTGAGTATTATCAGCAAATTAATGATACCTCAATCCATGGTGATGGATGATCTTACCCGATGGCTTCATATAAATGTAGAACAGGAGCAGAGAGAGTACTGAGCCCCATGGGACCTTGCAAAGCAGTGGGCGAGGGCTGGATCTCTCCCCTCCTATCAATACTGACTGAGAGCGGCCATAGAGAAAGGAAGTGAAGCAGGATAGCACACACAAATTCCTCAGAGTGCCCCTTCAGGAGGACGTCTATCTCTTCCTTCCCCAGGAGGAGGCAGCTCACCTTAAAGAGGGTCACTGGGCAATTATCTGCAAACACAATTAGTGTGGAGAAATATTTACACTTCGCCGCACAAAGCACCACAAGTTAGGCCTTAATAGCAGCTCTTACCTGTGTTTGATCAAGTTCATCCCTTGTCTTCTGCCAGTGGTGCTCTAGATATCTCTTCATCCATTTCATCCTTCTCTATTCCTCCATATACTATGGAGGGCAGAGAGGTCTATGGGTGAGCAGAAGTCACATGTGCACAATCCTATCCAGAGCCTCAGTCACCTTCCTATTCCAAACAGTAACTAAGAGCTTGGCTGGACAGTGCAGCAGATCTGCAGTTATAACTTCCCGTTACTTCTGGAACCTATCAGGGTCCATTAGTCAATGGGGGCAGCCTAATCTAATAGGCCCTGCCTCCCTGCCGGAGGGTACATCTCTCGAGAAACTCATTGCCACCAGACTGTGATCCGATCATGACAGGAGGACCAAGTACAAGTTCATCAATTTCAGGTAACATAGGCACTGCTCCAACAAGAACATCAAATCAGGTGTGTGACCACTATTTCTAGTTGGGCCCTGGATGACCTGGGACAGGCCCATGGAAATCATGGCTTCCATGAAATCTCAGGTACCTCTGACCCCAATGGAAACAGTTGTAGGAGACTTGTTGTTGTTGATGTATCTGAGATGGAGACAGTGGCAATAGTTGACAGTGATTTCCTCTCAAACCTACAGTAAAACACATTCAAGATATCTCTCAGTTGTCAATTTCCTTCAGGATGAAAAGGAGGTTTGCTGTAGCCAGTGATGTCTTTAAGGGTTTTCCACACATTTGCTGGTTCATTTGTTGAGAGCTGATTCCTCAGCTTTTCAGAGTAGCTTTTTTTTTTTGCTGCTTTGATCTCCCTTATTAATACAAGTCCTTTTCTGTAGGCTTCCTTTTTGGCATGACGTAGCTGTTTGAGTTTAGCTGTGAACCAAGGTTTGTTGTTACTGTTTATTCACAGTTTTCTAGTTGGCAACACAGGTCTTCACAAAAACTGAATATGATGTCACAGTATCTGTGAGTTCATCCAAGTCTTCAGAGGTAGCTTCAAAAATGTTCCAATCTGTAGAGTCAAGACAAGCCTGTAGTTTTAACTTTGCCTCCTCAATCTAAGACTTTCATTGATTTAATCATTGGTTTATGGTTTTATGCCTTTGTCTATAAGAGGTACAAGGTGAATCATACAGTGATAATTGTCCGATACTGCTTGTGGTGTAGACTGATAAGCATTATGTAATGTTGTGTAGCAGTGATCTAAAATATTATTGCCTCTAGTAAGACAGTTGTCATGCGGAATGTATTTTGGCAACTCTTGGCTTAAGTTAGCACTGTTGAAATCTCCTACATAATGAGAAAGGAGTCTGGGTAGCTTTCTTTAGCCCATAGAATCTGGTCAGCTAGACTCTGTAATTCATTTCTTATGCAAGCTTCGGGTGGAATGTATGAAACAGCCAGAATAAATGAAGAAAACTCTTCCTGGCAATAAAACGGTTTGCAATTGATAAATAATGTCTCTAAGTCCTTGTCATAAATTTTTTTCAGTGTAATTACATTTTTACACCATCAGTTGTTTATATAAAAGCAGAGACCTCCTCCCTTTTTTTAACCAGATGTTTCTGCAATTCTATCTGCTCTTTGAATCTGAAATTCTGGAATTTGCAGGCAGTTATCATTAATTGAACTGTGCAGCCATATTTCAATGAAGCAGAAGTCTGCTGAATTAGAAAAGTCTGCATTGTTTCTATTTAAGAGTGGGAGTTCATCTACCTTATTTATTAGTGAGCAAAGATTAGTTAAATGCAGACAGGGGAAGGGAGATTTGCTTACCCCATGCTTCCTGAGCCTTTGTAATATGCTTCCTCCCTTGCCTCTTTTCCTGCTCCTTTTGTTCTTTTTCTGCTTCTTCATTTCCACCAGGCCAAAAGAGATAACTGCTGTTCCCTCAGTCAGAAGTTCCTCTGCATTTGAAAAGAAGGGAGGAATAGTCCCAGAAAGCTGTTTGTTATGTGAAGACCATTCTTTGATATTCAAAAGTTCAATTCTTGAATATGAAATTCTTAGAAAGATACAGAAAGTAATAAAAAACATCAAAACTACAATAAAGCATTTTACTGAGGCTGCCTTCAGAGGTGCCATCTTGAGGTGACATTTATATTATAGAGAAAGCTGTTAAAAGGTCAAGTTAAATCTTCTACAAAATTGACTATGAAAGGTTAATTTCAATTTAAGTTTAAAGTTTAATTTTTGCATTAAGATGTTTAAAAATATTTAAAAAGCATAAACATGCAAACACAGAAATATCTGTCATGAAGTTCAATCCAATTATTACATTAAGTACAGATGCGAAATTCTCTGTTTTTATAAGGCTTGTTTGCTGTTTTACAGATATGTTTAGGATTTGTTTGAGAGTCAGTTGATCTAGTGATGAAGGCATCAGGGTAAAAAACAGGAGATTTCTAATTCTGCCTTAGGGATGATATATATTTCTATATATCGAAATAAAGGGAGACTAGTATAGATCGATTTCAAGCTATTTAGCTCTCATCAGCTAACTTGAAATAGATCTATACTAGTCTCCCTTTATTTCTTTATCAGCGAAATATAAATTTGGTATAAAATGGTTTGTCATCAATGCAACTGCTTGAGGGCTCCTGGATTGGAGCTGAAAGGTAAAAGGATGCATACTGCATCCCTCCCACATGTTGGGGTAGATCAGGTGCCTTGATAGAAAAACACTTAATCTCTCCCCTGGCTCAAGCTGATGAAGAGAGGAGAACTTGTGGCTCAGAGATTAATACAACTGCCTAACATGCAGGCAGCCCAAATTCGAATCCAAGTAAGGGTATGGCTAGCTGATGAGAGCTAAATAGCCCAAAATAGATCTATACTAGTCTCTCTTTATTTCTATATATAGAAATATATATCATCCCTAAGGATCACACGTAAAAAAATCATTCCAGTTCATAGAGATCATAACGAAACAAAACTTACAGCCCAGTGACCTACTCGTGAGCTTCAATGTCATATCCCTCTTCACCCAAGTGCCAATCAAAGAAGCCTTGACCGCTATCAAAAACTAATATAAACCCCCCAAGCACATCCTAGATCTGACGAACCACTGCCTATCCAATACATACTTCATCTATAATGGACAAAAATACAAACAAATAGAAGGAGCACCCATGGGATCACCCCTCTCACCTGTCATTGCAAAATTCTACATGGAACACTATGAAAACCAAGCTGTAGAAAAATCTGATCACAATCCCAAACTGTGGCTCAGATACGTAGACGACACTTTCATAATCAGGCCACATGGGAAAGAAAAACTGGACAACTTCCTCACACACCTCAACAGCCTACACCCCAAAATACAGTTCACCATGGAAAAAAAGCCCAGAATCGAGTGGATGTGATTCTACTGAGCTGAGGCTGCAGAAAAACCTTGGTTACATAGGGAAAACCTGGTTCGAGGAAAAACACACATAAACCCTACGAAGAAGTAAGAAAATAGAAACTATACCTTTACAGGGAGGATACATAAGATGTGGGTGTGGCCTACAGATGAAAGCAAACGAGCTGGAAATAGATCAATATATGTCTCCCACCTAGCAGGAAGAGCTTGCTAGCTGCTAGAAAAGAAAAAAGCCCAGCATCGAATGGATGTCATTCTACTGAGCTGGGGCTGCAGAAAAACCTTGGTTACGTAGGGAAAACCTGGTTCGAGGAAAAACACACATAAACCCTACGAAGAAGTAAGAAAATAGAAACTATACCTTTACAGGGAGGATACATAAGATGTGGGTGTGGCCTACAGATGAAAGCAAACGAGCTGGAAATAGATCAATATATGTCTCCCACCTACCAGGAAGAGCTTGCTAGCTGCTAGAAAAGAAAAAAGCCCAGCATCGAATGGATGTCATTCTACTGAGCTGGGGCTGCAGAAAAACCTTGGTTACGTAGGAAAAACCTGGCTAGAGGAAAAACACACATAAACCCTACGAAGAAGTAAGAAAATAGAAAGTATACCTTTACAGGGAGGATACATAAGATGTGGGTGTGGCCAACTGATGAATGCAAACGAACTGGAAATAGATCTATATAGGTCTCCCACCTACCAGGAAGAGCTTGCTAGCTGCTAGAAAAGAAAAAAGCCCAGAATCGAGTGGATGTGATTCTACTGAGCTGGGGCTGCAGAAAAACCTTGGTTACCTAGGGAAAACCTGGCTAGAGGAAAAACACACATAAACCCTACGAAGAAGTAAGAAAATAGAAACTATACCTTTACAGGGAGGATACATCAGTTGTGGGTGTGGCCTACAGATGAAAGCAAATGAGCTGGAAATGGATCTATATAGATCTCCCACCTAGCAAGAAGAGCTTGCTAGCTGCTAGAAAAGAAAAAAGCCCAGAATCGAGTAGATGTGATTCTACTGAGCTGGGGCTGCAGAAAAACCTTGGTTACCTAGGGAAAACCTGGTTAGAGGATATATGTGTGTCAAAGAATGACACCAGACCCACACTCACGAGAGCCAAATAGGATGTAACCACCACACATCCATGCAGAAAGCAGACTCAAACCCCCACATATGATCAGGCACGACCACGGACCAGAAGCCAGACCACATTATTAGCTGCATTATTAGCCACTTTAAACCCCTCCAATCCGTACATGAAGCAGACTGACACCCAATATGAAGAGATGGCACGGCCACGAACACAAAGCCAAATAACAGCAACACAGCTCACCAGCTCAAATCCTCCTGCTACTCAGACTAACCTGAGCACAACCAAGCCCCCACCTAAGCAGAACACACACCCAATCCAATCAGAGCATAGCCAACCCCCAACCAATCAGAACACAGCCAAGCTCCCACCCAGTCAGTTCACACTCCCACTTGCAGTTATAAGGAAGAAACAGCTGCGATCACACACATTGCTCCTAGAAGATGAAGCCGAGAACACCAGCCTGAAGATGACAAATGAGACTTCGTCGAAATGTTGCCAAGACACCTCCAATTTTACGCGGGAGAAAACCCAAATAACCAACAATAGGAGATAAATCAAGCATTATTGCTATGCACTGCCAAGAATTGACTTTGCTGAGATGGACAGAGGAAGGAAGGAAGGAAGGAAGGAAGGAAGGAAGGAAGGAAGGAAGGAAGGAAGGAAGGAAGGAAGGAAGGAAGGAAGGAAGGTAGCTAATGGCTCCTGACATAAAACTGTATGGAGCTTTGTAACTATACACTTACAATGTTGGTACAGGTATTGAGACTTGCAGAGAAGAAGCAAGGTCAAACATTTGTTGTCTTAAAGGCCATCTGGTCAATCACTGATTGGTCAAGGCAAGACAATAAATTTTACTGATTCAGAAAACTATATAATCAATACAACCAGTGGGCTGTATTCATAATTGGGAGTCAAATTTCTTAGCAAAAATCCTGTATTTCCCATTCAGTGAAATAGACAGAACACAAAAATATGAGGAAAAAATATACACAAACTGATAATCTTATTGCATTTAATTCACATGAACCAAACATATGGAAAACATGAAAAAGATTTCAGCTGATCATTTCCATATACTAATACACCAAAGACAAGGGTTTCTTCCATAATGAATCTGCTACTCTGTAAAGTGCTACATTATGCCTCTGAATTTTAGCAACACAACAGATTTGTCACGTCTTGAAAGCTTTTGAGATTATTCCCACTTGCCATAATAGTATAGAGCCTGCGGAATGTTGCCTTGACCCCAGATATGACATAGAAGAAATTTATCTCTGAACTGTGGAAGAATATGAAGAACAAGTAAAGCTAAGAAATATGTTATTCTATATGATTCTAATTGGATTAAGAAGTTCATAAATTAATACAGATTTTATCTCACCTCACCTCATCTCATCTCATGTTGTCTTATCTGTGTATGTTTGTGTAACCATTCTATTTTTCTTCATTTTTGTAGAGAAAAATGAACTTTTATTTCCTGAATACTCACCAACCCGCACACTAATATTGTAAATGTCACCTTTGTTCAGTCTTGTCTAGTCTGTAGGCAGCATTATATTGGCATCTTTCTAAAATAGAATAAAAATACATAGACTGTATTTTTCCTTCTTTTTCTTTCAAAATTTATGTTAAAGAATTTGGGAAAATTAAATGATTTATTATTTTCAACTTTGAACCTATTAAGTCAAAAGTTTGTTCTTCAAAAGAATTTTAAAAGTGTTCTGGTTACATTGTCACCACAAGGATAATTTGGTAGAATCAAGGGATAAAGAAATTAATCCAACATTGTTTGGTCAGATAAAGGTTTAACTGATAAAGGAGAGTATGTATAGCTCAGAATTGAAATGTGCGGTCTTAGTTGTGGTCTTGCAAATGTTTCATTACCCAAACTAGGGAACATCCTCAGTGCTAGTAAGAAGAGGGGTTTATTCTTAGTTCATATTTTAGTGGTTTTCCCTAATAGTGTTGGTGGGAGTGGTCTTGGTAGTTCTTTGGTTGGGTTGTTTACTGTTAGCTTATTTTGCAGTTCCTTGTTTATTTCTTGATTGTTGGTCTGATGTTAGTCTTGATGTTAATCTATGCTCAACTGGATGTTGATCGCTGGTGGGAGATGTTTTGGTCTTTTTGTTCCATTTTTGTCTTGTTTATTGTCACTTTTGCACAGTATGTAAATGTTGTTTATGTCTATGTGTCTATTGATGGCCAGGCTTCCAGGAATTCTCTAGAGCTTTTGGACTTGGCTTGGTCCAGGATGGTCACAGTATCCCAGTTGAAATTATGGCTAAGTATGTTCATGTGTTGTGAAATTAAAGTGTTTTTTAATCATGTTTTTTGACTGCTAGTTGGTATTCATGAATGCTGTCTGCTAGTCTTCTGTTTGTTTGTCCTACATAATAGCTGGACCAGTCTTTACATTTTTTTTAAAATAGTTTTTATTAAGCTTTTTTACTTTTAAAGTAAAAGTACAGAAAAGAAAAAAAAGAACAAGGACAAAAACAGAGTAAAAAACAGGACAAACATAACAATACATTATATGCTATTTTTACAGCCTTCTGTATCAACATGCATATTGTCTATTTTTGTTCAATTCTTCTACTAAATACATACGTTTACATTATGTTTATTTACACAATCAATATTATATTTATTTACACAATCAATATTATAAGGTTAACAATAATTAGTAACATATAGTTCTTTATTTCAGCGATATTAACTTAAATTTCCCAATTCTTAGATTTCTTTTTTTCTAACCATTTGTAAATTTGTTCCACACTCTATAATAGTCCAAATCTTCTTTTTCCTTAATTTTCATTATTATTTTATCCATTTCTGCACATTGTAAACTTTTCCTAATCACTATTTCCTCTGGTGGTATATTGTTTTGTTTCCACCCTTGTGCAATGGTAATCCTTGCTGTCGTTAGTATATGTAGTATTAGGTATTGTGAAGATTTGTCTATTTTTGGATCTATTATTCCTAATAGGAAGAGCTCCAGTTTGAATTCTATCTTTTGTAATATGATTTCCTCCAATCAGCTCTTAATCTTATACCAATTTTTTTTTTATTTTAGGACACATCCACCACATGTGGTAGTATGTTCCTAATTTATGGCCACATCTCCAACATTTGGGTGATAGATTTCAAAACATTTTGGCCAATCTCGCTGGTGCCAAATGCCATCTATAGAACATTTTGTACAAATTCAATTTTAACATTCTTTGTTGTAGATCAGGGGTGTCAAGGTGGCAGCCAGCGGGCCAGATGCATCACACGTGGGCCACACCCACCCAGCTCTGCAAAGGGGAAAAACATTGTGATACATCACGTGATGGCAATGTGACGCTGTGAGTTTGACACCCATGTTGTAAATGATTTCTATTTGTTTCCTTTGGCGAATGAAACATCTGCAAGAAAACAACCAAGCTCAAAGGTTTTACTGTTGAGTTATTTTGCTTTAAAAAAATGACACTCCCCTCAGTTTCTAAACCTAATTAATCTTTATTCAATAACATAGACATTCAGTCTGTCATCTAGATCCCACTTTACCCTTCATCTGTTACACAAGCTGATGGATCTGGGTTCACTTTGGAAGCTCTGCTGTTTGATATGATCCAGTATTTTAAGACATACTCCTCCCTTATGCATTCCTTTACAAGCAACTTCTCCAATCAACTGAAGTTTAATTGCTGTCCTCAAAAAAGATATTAAATTAGCCAAGGCATTAACTAGAAGTCTTATGCCAAGTGTAGTTGAAAGCTGACTTTAATATTAAATGTCTGATTTACTGTTCACTCTGGATGAGAAGTCTGATAGATTTAATATACTTTTACAAAATAATAAGTTTATAGATACCATTAAAAACTGCTATTGGACTACATTAAGTTAGATGTCCACAAGTATATGGATGTATGCAATAACTACTATAATCAGGATGTCCAGTACATAAATATCAGTGAAAAACTATAAATATACAGATTCAGCACAGTTATTACATTGCATATCTTGGAAACTAATAAGAAACTTAGGTGAAAAAACAATGATTCAGTGAAAAAACAAAAAACAATAATAATTATCATTATCATTATTATTTTCATGCTATCAAATTAGTCTGACTCTTGTTGGCATACAAAGTAAAATACAATATAAAAACACCCACAATAAGAAAAAAGAAAATAATAAATAAATAAATAAAATTTGTTTTTCATTCCTTGTTTCTACAGGATTCCCAACACAAAAAATAATTTAAATCAACAGTAATTAAAATAAGAACAAAATAAAGAACAAAATGAAAATCATAAAAATTGGTGCCAAATACCGTCCATAAAAGGTTAATCTTAAATTTTAAACTAAATTAAAATTATTGCAGCAGCAAATTTCTTTGTTAACTGTTTCAGATATTAAACAGAAACTTAAATATACAAAACAACACTTTTTTGAACATGCAAATAAACTAGGGAGATGGTTGGTATACAAACTAAGAAAACAGACAGAAAAGATGATGATATTGTAGTATTTGCAGTTAGTTAGTTATTTAGCATATGGCGATGTTACAACTCCCAGGAGACTACAATGCTTGTATAGAGTAACTTTTTGGCTGCTAAAAAAATGCTAGTCCATTTAGTTCACACTCATGGTGCACTACAGGGGGCAAACTGACTTCGCACCAGAAAGACAAATGGATCCTTCAGTGACATCCAGAGCCTTCTCTCATCACTGATATCACTTCACCTCATAGTCAGATGTCACATCTGGACAGGTCCAGAACCAGCAGGGGTCTGACTGCCTGTAGAAAAATCTGCCCACCGAAGTGATACCTATTTATCTATTCAAATGTAGCATGCTTTCAAACTATTAGGTAAATAGAAGCTGAGGCAAGTGATTGAAGCTTACTCCAACTGGTGCTACGACTTGAATTGCCAGAGCAGTGACCACTTCCAGCATCTTTATGCCACTGAGCCACCATGCCTTTTTTTTGCAGTTAGTATATAGAATCTATTCACACATAGTGACCTATAAATACCTCACATTTAAATGAAACTTATACAGTATAGTTATTAAATCAACAATATCTTTTACAGAATGGAAGATCTATAGTGATAATAATAATTTAGAAATTAAATATTTTTCCGTGTGTGTGTATTTGAAATAGTCTTTTTTTTTACACATTCTACTCTCCTTATGGAAATTATTCTTAGAAATATAGACAACTTATGGGCTGAAATTCATTAAACAAGAGATGTAAAGATATATTCAGGAAACTTACTCCCAGAAGAAAATCTCTAATTTGGACATTATGGAATCCTGAGGAGAAAGATATATGACCCTGTTTTACTAAGATAATGGGCATATTACTAGTGCTACTATACAGGGGTGAAATCTACTTACCTTCCCTACCAGTTCAAAAGTGCACGCGCCGTGCCATTGTCAGGTCCAATTTTTGACCCTCTGAGCATGTGCAAAGCCTTCTGCGCATGCAAAGAAGGTAAAAAACGGGTTACTTCCTGGTTAAAACCAGGAAGTAACAATGTCTGGGCAGGTGGGGGAGTCTCACACTGCCGCCACTAGTGGTTCGCTGAACCATGCACCGCCGCTAGGTTTGCAAGAGCCAAACAGAATCAGCAGGATTTCACCACTGCTACTATAACATAAAAATCCTGAAGATAACAGAAACAGGAAATTAAATTATTATTTCAGATTTTCAGAGTCTTATTTGCACAAGTTTCATAAGTGATTCAATATTCCTGAGGTAATTGGGATAGTCCATTCCTAAAATAATTGGAATAGAACCGAGTTGGATTTGCCTATGGTGAACTCAGTCTCTTTTGATATTATGGAGTAACTGGTACCGAAGGGGTGGTAAGTGAATACTACCCCACCTAGTTCTGTCTCGTCCTGCTCCTCAGACTCTTTCTCAGTCTCTGACGGGGCTATGACATAAGTTTTGGTAGGTTGGACTCTAGTTTCTTTTTGCGTGAAGACCAATGAAAAGAATGAGTTAAGTAGCTCTGCTTTCTCTCTGTTGCTCGTTACTTCTTGGATTTCTTGTTTTTCTTTTTCAGTGGTATTGTGCTGGATTGGGCTTTTATGATCATATTTGTCAGTTTCCCAAGCTTCTTGAGTTGTTTTCCCTTTTAGGATTTTCATCCAAGGAATCTTTCCCAAGTTCTCTCTGAGTTTGTTAAAATCAGCTCTTTTAAAATCTAAGACTCTGGTATCATTATGTTCCATTGCTTGTGTTTGCATTATGTTGAATTCTAGAATGATATGGTCATTCCCATCCAAGGTTCCTGCAGTTTCAACTCCCTCTATCACTTCTTCTCTGTTTGTAAGAATTAAATCCAGTATGGCTGTCCCTCTAGTTCCCTCTTCTACCTTTTGGACAACAAAGTTGTCAGCTAGGTTGGTCAGGAATCTGTTCGATTTCTCACTTGGTATAGAATTAGTCTTCCAGTTGATGTCAGGATAATTGCTATTGCCATTACTATTGTAGTGTTTTTCTACATATATTTGTTAATTGGTTAGCAAAAAGTACATTTATTTTTTCTGCTTGGTTGGGTGGCCTGTAGTATACACCTATGGCAATGTCATTCTTTTTTTTTCTTTTAGATTGATTCATATGCATTCTAAGAAGTTTTTGCTTTTGGTTTAATGCATTTCTGTAGCAATATATGTCAGTGTATAAGAGGTCATGAATTGGAATAGACATGCCAAGAGGTCAGCCAATGGGGACTGCTTGATGACTTAGACAGTTTGGAGCCTGGGCGTGGCTTAGCTTGACTGTTATGTATAAAAGAGTTGGTTTGTCCTTGCATTATTGCCTCTGTATCATAGAGCTTCTTTGATTATTGATTGTGTACTTCTGGATTCTGAGTTCTGGTTCTGGCTTCTGCTGTATGGTATTGTATATAAAGAAGTTTCTTATATAAATGAATCCTGCTGAATTATTTACTTGCGTGCTGGTTGGATTGCTGCAAACTCTAACAATATAGTGGTCCTTCGGATCTGGACTTTGCTGTCTTCAAAACAGTGGCCTTTGTCTTTTAAATGAAGATGGATTGCTGAATCTTGTCATGATGGGTTTGTTCTCCTATGTTGTGCCATGCATTTATGAAGTGGTTGTTTTGTTTCCACAATGTACAGATCTGCACATGTCTCACTGCATTGTATTGCATATACCACATTACTCAGTTTTTGTCTGGGTGTTTTATCCTTGGAATGGACAAGCTTCTTGGGTTTGAAGTGTGCACATATGTTTTGTTGTCTTCAGTAAGTTCATTACTTACTTATGCCAACCATTTAATATCCCATTTTCAGTATGTACAGGAATGATTTATAAAAGAAAAATAAGTCTTGGTAAAACAAGTCATCTTAACAACTGATACTTAATTTACCAGCTAAGAAATATATAATGTTTGCCATCTTGAGACATCTACTGTTATACTTTTCAATTTGGAAAAATACTTGTTTTTCAATAAATTCCTATTATTTTTTGTCAACAAATTGACAAAAATTTCAGCCCCTCTGGAAACGCCAGTGTTTTGCCGGTCGATGCAGCACACACACATGCATGAGTAAGTGGAACCAAAACTCGGTTTAATGATAACTACACAGGGACTTACAGTAGGCACTGAACTGGTTAATCAGAAGCAAAGTTGGAGACGCCTGTGCTCTCCTCCCGTGTGGCTTTATAGGGAGTGAGAGTGTTTAACTATCATCAGATAATCTGCAACAGCTGCTGGAATCAAATCTGCCACTCGGTTCTCCTGTCTTTGGGCGCAGATCTCTGATGTCATCCTCACCTTTGTTTACAATCTGCTACATAATCCCCCTCTTTCTTTCTTCATGTATCCCACCCCCTCTTCTTTGTGTTCCGTCCGTCACTGCTATCACCTATGGATACTGAAGTGGTTCGGGAATAACGAGAGGCGCAAGCAAGTGACAACAGCTCTTTAATATACAGTGAGACTTCAGCAAAAACTCAGAGGCTGCAGCCCTCCTTATATACAATCCGGGAGGGACTGTCAGCCAATCAGAAACGAAGGCAGGTTTGAAATTCCCGCTTAAAAGTATCAATACATAACACCCCTCCCTTCCCAGAAAGCACTAATACTCAGAAATTAACATATGTACACACAAAATCTCGCAGGTGCTTAGGACGAGTTCTCGCCCTAGTTGACCTGCGCAGTTCAGTGTCTGGTGGGGCGTCGAGCTGGTCGGAGGGACTCTCCGTCTCTCCCGGCTCCGCCAATGGAACCTCCTGGATTTTGTCCGGGGCGTGGTTATCCCTGGCTGGGAGTGGCGACTCGCTGGGGCAGTGCTGGAACCAGGGCTTGTCAGCTAAGTATTCTCGCAAACCCGGGCTTGAGTTAGCTGTTTTGGGAAAGTTGTTATAGTTAGGTTCGGAGATGTCTAAATTGATGTTTGCCTCGCCGACCACCCTTTTTCTAAGTTGGTCTATGTGGCGCTTCCAGAGTCTGTCCACCCCTACGTCTACCGTATACGATTTTGGGCCTGTTATACCCACTATGGTTCCTGCAACCCATAGAGGTCTGCTGGCATAATTGCGAGCGAACATCGGGGACCCAACCTGAAACTGTCTTAGGCCACAGGTTTCTTCCTTGAAGTTTTCGTGCGAGTAGTTAGGGTGAAGCCTGTCTAACACGCACCTGAGCTTCCTGCCCATGAGGAGCTCTGCTGGGCTTCTCCCTGTTGCTGTGCATGGTGTGGCATGCTGGACTGCTAGGAATTGGTCTATTCTGGCCTGCCAGTCCCCGTTGTCTAATCTGGACAGTGCTTCTTTGGCTGTCCTAACATAGCGTTCAGCCAATCCGTTCGAAGCCGGGTGAAACGGAGCTGATAGGGCATGGCGAATGCCCAGTCCGGCCAAGTAGCCTTCAAACAGAGTTGCCGTAAATTGAGGGCCGTTATCAGATACCAGGGTATCCGGCAGGCCGTGGGTGGCAAACAACTTCCTTAGGACCTTGATAACTGCCTCGGCCGTTGTTGATGGCATTAAGATGATTTCGAGCCACTTTGAGTAGGCATCAACAACTATTAAAAACGTTTGCCCGTGGAAAGGGCCGGCAAAATCAATGTGGATCCTCCCCCATGGGCCTTTTGGTTTCTCCCACTCTCGGACGGGCGCTACTGGGGGATTGGGACGAGATTCCTGGCAGGGTCTGCACTTCCCCACCCACTCGGAAATGACTTGGTCCATGTTGGGCCACCAGACATAACTGCGGGCTAAGCATTTCATCCTAACAATGCCCGGATGCCCTTCGTGCAGCAACTCTAAAACTCTATTCCGTAGCTTTGTTGGAATTACCACCCTGTCACCCCACAGCAAGCAATCCCCTTGCATAAACAGTTCGTTTCGTTTGTTGGCATAACCTTGATACTCCCCTCCATCCACCTTGACCGTCCACCCCTTCAGTACCCAACCCATAACAGTACGGATGATTGGGTCTCTAGCCAAGGCTTTCGCCACCTCGCAAGAGGAGATAGGGCCCAAAGTCAAAGTGTCCAACAAAAGAACGGAGGCTTCCAGCGTTGGGTTGTCCAGCAGGTCGGGAAGGGGGCAGCGGCTAAGGGCATCCGCATGACCCAGGGTTCGGCCAGGTCGATGGACGAGCTGATACGAGTAGGCCGACAGAAAAATGGCCCATCTGGTCAAACGAGGGGAAAGGGCAGCGGGGGTTGGCCCGCCAAAAGTCCTAGCAAGGGTCTATGATCGGTCACAAGTTCGAATTTTTGGCCATAGAGGTATTCGTGGAACTTTTTAACCCCCGCAATCGCAGCCAACTGACTCTCTCTGTCCAACTGACTATAGTTCCGCTCTGCGCTGGACAGGGTGCGAGAGTAAAACAGTCTATGGCCTAGGACGGCACCAACTCCTACGGGGGAGGCGTCGCACACTAAGACAAGCGGCAGCGCTGTATTGTACTGAATCAGGAAGCTGTCCTCAGATAGGAGTTTCTTCACTGCCTCAAAAGCGGCTGCCTGTGGTTTCCCCCAGACCCATGGTACATTCTTCCCTAGAAGCTTGTGTAGGGGATCTGCAACCGTGGCTTTGTCCTTCAGGAACATGGAGTAAAAATTGAGCAGTCCAAGGAAGGCTTGGAGCTCCGCTTTGGATTTGGGGGCAGGTGCGCTCTTAATAGCTCTCACCTTGCTTTCGGTAGGGTGGATGCCTGTGCCGTCCACCCTGTACCCCAGAAATTCAACGGAGGGGACAGCAATCATACACTTGTTTTTCTTAAGTTTCAGTCCCGCTTCTCTGAACCTGGACAGGACGTTCCTTACTCTGTCCCCTAGCTGGCGTTCGTCCTGGGCGCTGACTAGAACGTCATCGAAATAGGGCACCACTCCTGGGAGTCCTTGCAAAAGGCGCTCCATGGTGCTTTGAAATAGGCCGGGTGCGACGCTCACCCCAAACTGGAGCCTGGTGCATTTAAATGCACCCCTATGAGTTACAATTGTTTGCGCCTATGCCGTGGCGTCGTCAACTGGTAACTGCTGATAGGCTTGGGCCAGGTCTAATTTGGCAAAAATTTTTCCGGGCCCCAGGGAGTGTAGTAGATGATGCACGATCGGCACCGGATAGGCGCTCGGCTGCAAAGCCTTGTTGATCGTGCACTTGTAGTCGGCGCAAATTCTTATTGAGCCGTCGGACTTTACTGGGGTCACTATAGGGGTTTCCCACTTGGCATGGTCAACGGGGACCAACACCCCTTGCTTAATCAATTTGTCCAGTTCCGCATCGATCTTCGGTTTCAATGCGAACGGCACTCGTCTGGCCTTAAGTCTTACTTGGGCTACGTTGGGGTCTAAGTTTAGTGAAATAGGGGTCCCCATATACTTGCCCAATGTGTCCCCGAAGACGTCCTGGAACTTGGACAGGAGGCTGTCTTTCAGAGTTGATTTGGACATCAGGTGGACGCCGGTGAAGCCCATGCCAAGGGCTCGGAACCACCCCATGCCCAGAAGGCTAGGGAGCTGCTTTGTGATGATGGTCAGCGGCAGGTCTCTTTCGTAGTCTCCGTAGGTGACTCGGAACGTGCCCACGCCTTCGAGGGGGACTCGGTTCCCCTGGTAGTCTAGGATGCGCAGTCTCTGCTTGGAGAGCTGGTCCTTCCGGAACGACGGCAGGAGGGTCTTTAGGGTCGCCCACGACATTATGGAGAGAGCTGATCCGGTGTCGATCTCCATCGAGCATGGCTTTCCGTTGATCTCGACCACCGTGCTGACTTTGTCCTCGATCGCCGTGCTGGCCTGGTCGATATGTATGCTGCGGCCATCTCGCGGTTCAAATTCGCGCTGTTTTTTCACGCCGCCTTCTCTCGTTGGCTGCTTCGGGCGCGCTGACTCCGGTTGGCTGCGGCGCTCACGTAGTTGGTGTTTTCTGGGCAGAATGGCTCTACAGACTCGCGCCAAGTGCCCTTTTTTCTCGCAACGCCTGCAAATAGCCTCTCTGTATTTGCAGGACAGTCTATCATGGTGCCCGCCACAGCTGGGACAGCTTCGCCGGGGGCTGCCAGTGTCTTTTCTCTGGTGCTCCGTTCAGAAGACGTCCTCATCCGACTCGGACTCCGAGCTGGATCCGGCGTCTTCTCTGTGCACCGGGGCAGACTTGGGGCTGTCTTTGCTGGTCAGCGGACGCTGCAGCGTTTCTGCGGCTTTTGTGGAGGCTTCATGAGCCCTGGCTTCGTCTAGGGCTCCAGCAAGCGTCAAATCAGGCTTGGCGAGCAGGCGCCGTTGCAGCCTAATGTCCCGAACACCACAGATAAGTTGCTCAAGCAACACATCGTCCAAGTCTCTATAGTCGCAATGGGTTGCGGCTTTTCTCAGGCTAGCCATGTACGCGCTGACCGGTTCTCCCTCACGTTGAACGCGCTGTCTGAGTTGGTATCGTTGCATGAACTTGGGGGGGACAGGAGCGTAGTGAGCCCGGAGAGTTGCCATCAGGGTGTCCCAGGAGACGGTTTGAACCGGCGTTGGCTCACACAGTGACTCGGCCATCTCGAACACGTCCGGTCCGCAGTGGCTTAGGAAGAGGGCTCTCTTTCGATTAGCAGAGAGGCCCTGCATGTCGCTGGCTTCAAGCGAGCATTCGAACCTTGTTAGGTACGAGACCCATTTTTCGCGGGTCGGATCAAAAGGCTTGGGTGGAACGTAGGCAGACATATTTGGTATGCCTCCTGTGGTTCGCCTCGTCACCTAGCTGAAGCTCGTGGTCTCACTGGTTGGCTTCTTGTAGCCTCTATCCCACCTTCATCGCCAATGAAGTGGTTCGGGAATAACGAGAGGCACAAGCAAGCAAGTGACAACAGCTCTTTAATATACAGTGAGACTTCAGCAAAAACTCAGAGGCTGCAGCCCTCCTTATATACAATCCGGGAGGGACTGTCAGCCAATCAGAAATGAAGGCAGGTTTGAAATTCCCGCTTAAAAGTATCAATACATAACAGATACAGTCCTAACCACAACATCCCCCCTCTACTGTGCTCTGTTGCTGGATTTTGTTCTGGGTCGTCCGGAGGGAATTCCCCCCTCCCTTCCTGGTCTCCCATGCTGACATGGAAACGCGGTGTCGGGGTATTTGATACTCGACAATTATATTCCTAAGTACTTAACCTTTTTTACAATGTTAAACAGTAATACTAAGAACAGACATTGCTTTTGTTTGTTAAATTGTATGTCAACATTAGAGGTTTTTTTCTTTATCAGATAATCTGCCACAAAAACTTATTACTGAATACATTAATAGTATTAAAGAATCTTTTGGTTGGGTAATTGTCAGTACAGCATTATCACTGTATATTTCAATGTATATTTTTGAATTGCTAATTTAATTCCTGAAAGGTTATTTTCCTGGTGTATTTTCACAGTTAATGGCAATAATGCCTGTATAAATGAAAAAGGAGAAAAGAAACCAGTTTGTTGTTTCTCTGTATAGTGCATTATTGTGATAAAAAGCCATTTACTAATAGTATGGCTTTTTTAAAAAAATAAATACTGTGTATCCAGTCCTTTAAAAAAATAGAGTCAAACTCTTCATTTTCAAAACCTTTTCTCCTATTTCTCTTAACCAAACTTTTTCTTTCTTCTCTTTCTCCTGATTTTTCTGGAAGGCACAAGGTTATATGCATATACTTGTATGCTTCTCCATATGACAGTGAATTGTGGGAGAAAAAAACAATGATTCATGTATGCAAATGTGAATCAATTAATGGAAATAATTTATTGTAATTGCAATTGTTTAACCAGTAGTTGCTTGTATTCAGTAGTCCTGAAATTTTTGTATATCTGTCAACGGTCCAACTAGTGAACCCAAGAAAAGTAGACACTCTCAGGAACTTGTAAATCTCAAAGCAAAACTATTGGATACACCAGTTGAGCACTGAAGAATCAAAACCATCTCTGGTTTTTTCTGCGCAATGATTGTATAGTTAAACAATAGTTTCTCTTTCTCCCCACCCGGAGGTGGTCACACTGTCCAATTATGTCAGAGTTTAGGCAGCGCGACTAGTATTATGAAATAAACCCAGGATCAAAACACAGCACACAGAGCCTTTAGATAATTAATAGTGGTTTAATCCTTACCCTTATCATATAGCTACTGACACAAGGAGAGCAATGAGATACACGATGAGAGAGAACATGAGGAGAAGAAGAAATGCTCTCTAATGGCTTCCCTTATATAGGCAGCTTCCTACCAACCTTTTTTTTTTAAATTTGATTTATATGCTGCCTTCTCTGGAGACTCAGGGGGGCTTACAATGCTTCTTCTTAAGCTTCTTAAAGTGATAGTAACCCTGCTGCCTCATTCCCATTGCATCAGTTTACAGTTGCCTCCGCTTACAACCTTCCATCAGTTTACAGCTATTAAATCTTCATAACCTGACAAATTATGAATCATCCTTTTGTTTTGAGAACAGTTCACTTCTCTGTCAGACTGTCATTGACTTTGGTGGGATTTTGGCCCTCATGGTCTTTCTCTGGAGCATCTGCATTCTACTCTTTCCTCCCCCCAGTTCTTTGAATAGCAATAAGACCTAAATGCTTCAAAAGCAGTTGAACCTTGACAATATCACTTTTAGCAGGTTAATATACACATTTGCAAATAGTTATTGACTATTATTTTTTTCAATATTTTTAAGTCTTATGGTGACAAATGTTGGACATTATTTGTTTAGTTTTATTCTTTTCTCCTATTTATTTTTCTCAAAAAAGGTTGCTTTAAATTTAATTCAATAAATATGAGAAAATATGGGTATTGATATTTTTCTGATGTCAAAGGGCTAGTAATAATCTTAAACATGTATAAAGCTATAAAATAAAGCTATTTTATAGCTTCTAAATCTACTAATCCAATCTTATCTTATCTGTGGAATTAAATGATCAGCACATTGCTGCTTGACTTTTCCTATTGTATAGACTTTAAGTACCATGTTTTTGTGAATGGCAGAAAACAATATAAAGCATTTAGCTCAGGTGCAGAAAATCTATAGCCACTTGCATTCATAATTGTATAATGTCCAGAGTTCTCCAAAATTACAACATCAAAACTTTTGGTGCAAATTTTTATGCACCTTGTATTTTATTTACATGTGATTGCATAAGTCATTAAGAATGCATTGAGTCATATGAGCTTGTTTAATATTATCTGTTTTTAAAAGGCTAACATTTTAAATTTTCTTTGATTTGTTCTGGGCTGAAAGATGGGATATAAATATTAAAAATTAACAAACTTATTTGAGATAAAAACTTACCACTGTTGCAATGACAATAAAGAAGATGTCCTTTGTTATCATTTTATCAGCAGAATGACATTTGGGTATTTGGTTTTTGTAATTGTATGGAAAAGCACATTCCCATCCACCGCAATAATCATAATATAGTGCTATAGTATAGCACATGATGTTAAGTGAAAGTTATTATGTACAGAAAAATTACTCATAAGTAATTGATAAAGATTTAATGGCATACCAATTCTACATGAAAACTTTATTCTAGGGAATTCCAAAATAATTAAAGACCCTTTGGTTGACAATTGAAATTTGCAACTCCAGAATTTTAAGTAGTTGCAGCTGCTAGTCTTTACTCTTCTATATATTTCTGTGTATGTAGTAATACACAAAAACACAAAGAAAGACAGAGAACATAGTTGCCTGTATACCATGTGTTTCTAGCAGCTAGGATTTCCCTGTAAAAAAAGATTATGATTTAAAGTTAAATATTTCTAGTAGATGTCATCATATTTTATGTTCATAAGATAAAATTACCTGATTCCTGTAATCTTTTCTTAGCATTAGGCATGTTATTATCAGCTGAATCAATTCTAGAAGTATTCCAGTATCTAAAGGGCTGCCACAAAGAAGAGACGGTTAACTCTTCTCCAAAGCACCTGAAGGTAGAACAAGAAGCAATGAATGGAAACTAATTAATGAAAAAACCAACCTAGAAATAAGGTGAAATTTCATGACTATTAGAACAATTAATCAGTGGAATGGCTTGCCTTTAGAAGTTCTGAGTGCTCCATCACTGGAGGTTTTTAATAGAATTGGACAACTATTTGTCTGAAATTATATAGGGTTCTCCCACTTGAGCAGGGAGTTGGACTAGAAGACCTCAAAGATCATTTCCAACTCTATTTTGTTATTCTCTGTAGGATTTTATTGAAGGTAGTAGACCATAATCTATTACATTGGTCCAAGTAAAGGATTAGTAGGTGTTGTTTTTTTTTTTACTTCCCAGTCTATGGTTGAAAGAGAATTACTACTGTAGAATCAACTTGCTGGCTTCTATATTTAAGAGAGGATTAGAACCAGGTTTCTTCACTTTTACTTCAGCACCGTGGCTTTTAACCACACTTGCTCTATTTATATCTCATTTTCTTTTATGTAATATAATATATCCATTAATTTTTTCTTTCTTGGATATTATTACTTTTTATGAGTAATATTGCACTATCTAAAAAGAAAATATTTACATTAATTCATATGTGTTCATAGGTATCTTACTGAAAATTATGTCTAATAAATATATATTAACCACAATATAATGTATCACATTAGGCATGCTTTCAAGATTATTTAAAAGAGTTTTAGCTTTGCACAAACATTTTCTCAATTATTCATTAAGAAAATTTGAAGTCTTTTGCTTTAAGAAATCCACACGTTAAATTAATAAAATGTTAAGGCATTAACATCTTTTTTTACAAATAGTTACAGAAGTCTTTTAGAAGGTTCCCCCCCCCCCAGAGATTTACAGAATATTTCTAGAGATGAAATATTTCTTTCTAAAACAGTAGTTATTAAGAAGGCAGAAGAAGGCAGAAGCGGAGCTCCAGAGTGGCAGTGGCAGAAGGCAGAAGCGGGGCTCCAGAGCGGTGGCAGCAGGGCTCCGGAAGGGTGGGCGGATGTCTCGGGGCTGTATGTCTGCACCGCAGCAGAGCAGCAGTCTTGGCCCCAGTGTGGCATCTTCCTCGAGGGCTGTGCACCCACCCACTGGCCGGCAGGGCCTGGAAGTGGCATGTCCCCCCCATCATGGGCTGGAAGCGGGACCCAAGGTGAAGGGGAAGGTGAGCAGGCAGCAGTTCCCAGAAGCCCTGCAGAAGCCAAACGTGCCAGGCCCAAAAGACAGGTCTTCAGCCGAGTTTCCCTCCCCCACCATCAGCATTGGTCTTACCTTCCAGAGCTTCCATGCACCTCTGCCGACCTGAATGCCCTGCCCTTCAGATCCCAACAGGGCCAGCGTGAAGTTGCCCGTGAAGGTAAGGCTGATGGTGGGCCCTCAGGGGAGATGCTGCACTAGAGATGAGACTGCTGCTCTGCTGTGGTGCACACGTGAAGCCCCGGGACATCTGCCTGCCCTCCCAGAGCGCCACCACCGGGCACTGGCCCCATTGGGATCTGTGAAGGGCAGAGCACTCAGGCCAGTGGAAGTGTGTGAAAAGTCTGGAGCTCCTTGAGGCCTTCAGGACAGATCAGGTTGTCCAAGGCATTGCACTCCAGGAAAGGCTCCATTGTAGAGGACTGTGTGCCCAGACCAGGCATCTTGTCTTGGGCCTTGAGAAGCAGTAGGAGGCAGAGGGAGAGAGGGGAAGGGCAAGAGATATGGGAGGCTTTGGAGACAAGCACCCTTCCCAGCCCCACTTCCCCGAGGTGGCCTATGGCCACCCACTGCCTCAAGTCTTCTGCTGCTGGAGTGAGCAGGAGCAGCAGAAGGCAGCTAGCCTAGGTGAGTGAGGTGGAGTGGAGATTGGTGAAGGAAGGCAGTTGAGGCAGAGAGCTGGGCCACAGCCACCACATTATAGGCTGTGGCGAAAAGCAGACAAGCTGGCTGGGCCACATGGGAGGCAGCTGGGCTGGGATTTGGACCTTGCTCGCAGGCTCACCCAGGCAGATCAGGGCTGGTCTGCTGAGCCATGGGGAGAGTGCTGTGTGGGATGCAGCTATGGTGGCAAAGTCAGGCAAGCTGGCTGGCCTGCAGAGGCCGTATGGTCAAGGCAAGCAATGGAGTCAGACAGAGAGCAGCAGCAGCAGCTAGGCCAGGCAACAGGGAAAGATGAAGAGTGACTGTCTGGGGCCAGCCAGTGGTGGGATTTGCTGGTTTGCCGAACTGTGCAGAAGCTTAACAACCGGTCGCCTCAACTGGTCTGAACTGGCTGCAGCCCACCTCTGGTTAAAATGCAATATTGCAGGCTAATTCTGCTCACAGCCAGCAGTTTGAGACTGACTGGCTCAAGGTTGACTCAGCCTTTCATCCTTTCAAGGTCAGTAAAATGAGGATCCAGATTGTTGGGGACAATATGCTGACTCTTTACAGCCCACTTAGAGAGGGCTGTAAAGCACTATGAAGCAGTATATAAGTGTAAGTGCTATTGCTATTGGTACTAGAAGGTGGCTTTAAAATTTCTTTCGATATGTGCCTAAGAGTTGAAGATAAATTTCTTGTCCAAGACTGCTACATCTAAAGCCATTGAAGAATGTAATAATATACAACACCTGCCTGTCTACTCCTGGTATGTTGTTGAAGGCATCTAGAATGAAGTCAAATTCTCTATGGCCAATCAAGGAATAATTCCACAGCAGAATTTTTGTGGATGGACTATTTTTCAGCTTTTTAGTAGATAAACTTTCATGGACTGTATCAAAAGCTACATATATTATTCTGAACTTGCAATAATTCAAAAGTAACATTATTTATTTATTTATTGAATTTATATTGCCGCCTATTTGCCCATGGCAGCTTACAGAATATAAAACCATATTTAAAACAATAAAACTAATAAAAAGAATCAAATAAATTAATATAATAATATAATATAATATAATATAATATAATATAATATAATATAATATAATATAATATAATATAATATAATATAATATAATATAATATAATATAATATAATATAATCACCCCCTGCCCGGGCACACAAGCCATTTAATGGGCTCCATCCCACTTTGGATTCCCCAGGCCCACTGGCAGAACCAGGTCTCCAATGCCTTCCAGAAGAGTATTAGAGTGGGGGCTGTTCTAATCTCTGGGGGAATGATGTTCGAGAGAGAGGGAGCCACCATGGAGACGGTTCTTCTTCTGGGTCCCACCAGGTGTATCTCCAGGATTCTGTGCCTCCCTGCTCTGATGGGTCAGGTAGATGTGACTGGCAAAAGATGACCACTCAGATTACCTGGTCCCAAGCCATGAAGGGCTTTAAAGGTGATAACCAGCACCTTGAATTACATCTGGAAGCAAATCAGCAGCCAATGCATTAGGACAATTGTATTAAATAATAATTTCTGCTTTTGTTATTTTCTTGTCAGCAGTTCTGAAGAACATTTTTCTAATTCAAATAAAATGTAAAAAGATATCTGTTTCCTTCTCCAAACATCATGCTGAAATTTGCTTCAAGCTCTATTTTTTCTATTAAGAAACTATATTTTTAATATAAGCAAATAGTAATACTATAGAGCTGCATTGTATCTTATAATTAAATTCATAATGTATAGTTTATTCTGTGAAATTGAATACACTGAATTAATGCATGAAGTTTTTTTAGAGTTCAAAATAAATGTATGTATTATTTATTTTGTATAAAATCCAGTTTATGAAAAAAGCAACAGATATAATTAAAAATAATAGTTTAAATAGCAATATTCATAAATATGCTAGTATAACAAGATTATTTTATATTTGCAACTAGATATAAATGTATTGATAAAAATATTTATAGAATCTATATTTTGAAAAAAGAACAAATAAATAAGGATGTTAAAAAATAGTCAAAATAGATTCAGTTGCCACATACATTTGCCATTTAATTGTAAACATTTGTTTTGGGAGATACTTCTGAAAAAAATAATTCTGAAAGTAGTTGAGGAAGGAGCCTGCTGTGCACAAAGAAGCAAGGGTGGCAGAAAGTGGTTGGTGACTTGGGTAAGAGCAGCTTTGGAAATCAAGAGATCCCATTAAGAGCAGGCTATGGTGCTGTAGGTATGGGGTTTTTTGGCCAACGAGTCTTATCCATATTTTTTTTCATGTTTTGGTATGATATCTCAGAGAATGTGCACTACAGATATAATTGCTTGGTTGAAAGTTATCCAAGGTCACCATGGATTTATGTCTAAATTGCAATTTGAGCATTATATTTTTCTCACTCTTACCTTGCTCAAACTATCCAATGGACCACAGTGGGCTTTCCTTTTCTTCATAATGTTTAATTTGCTTGATTTTATCTAAACAACCAGTATGACTATGCTGAAATAAAATGCTTATCATAATTAGAAATATTTAAGAAGTTCAGTCAGGAGAAAAACTAAACGCAAATTATATACTGTGAGCAGACATGCAACACTGAGAGTTCAGAATAAAACTTTTACAATAGATTGCACTCTGTAAGAAATGATTACTATCACTGCAGTTGCAATTCACACATAACAGAGAAATGTCATATAAAGGGAGAAAGCAATTTGGTAATCTATTCTATAAATGTGAATTTTAAATCTATTTCAAGTAAAATGAAAAAGAGATGTATTGGTTTTGATAGGCGGTCATATTACACTGATTGCATTTTTTATAAAGAGATTAGACACAGTGGCAACTCAAGGTTACCAGAAGCAAATGTAGAATTTGAGGAGTAAAATTCATGATACATTAAACACTTGTAGTTGTTCTCCTGTTAATTATATAAAACATATAGTGTGCAGCTGTCTTTTTGTTTTAGTTTTTTTATAATACCATCTGAGGAAGATTACACAAGAAACTCATTCTTATCTGAGACCTTTATGTGCAGAATAAGCCTTCCTTCCCTAGTTACTCAATAACAAAATTCTACTTCTGTGCTTCATACCTATATGGACTGAAAAAACAAACGAACAAAAAAAAAATCTCCCTTTGACACTAATGAAGGATTTCTGTATATGAAATAAGAGATTATTTTACACACATCAAGTAGTAGAAAGATAAGATTTAAATACCCACACTAATACAAGGATTAATGTCCTATTTAATGTCAGTCAGATAGTTGGATATTATGAATTTCTGAGCATCTTATGAAAACTGAGGATTTGAGAAGAGTGAAGCAAGAGGCAGGTTGAGCCCCTGTGAACCCCCAGAAGTTTGCTACTGGGGAGGAAACGGGTGTGGCTCCCTTTTAACTTGCGGAGACTCCGGACGGCGTGGGACGACTCTGTTCGTCAGAGCAAGCCGGTTGCAGCAAACATCTAAACTGATGGGAAAATAATTTTGTCATAAAACAACCTCAACCCCCAAACCAAGAAACTGCAAGTATTTCTTCTCTTTTGAACTTTTGATTTGGGAAAAAGTTAGAGCGAGTGGAAACGGCTTGAAAAAATGGCGCCGTTCCAGCGTTAACGAGCTGAAAGGGAGAGTGATTACGCAAAACTATTCTAATAAGCTACATTGTAGCAGTGCTTGTTGCAAGCGAACGGAGAAGAGTGGAAAAGAAAAGAAAAATTTCTTTTTTTAAAAAAATAAATCTGAGCTTGCTTCAGTCTATCTAAATCTGGGGGACTTTTTCAAAGGATATTGTGGAGGTGCAAAGGAAAAGAAAAAAAAAGATTTTCTTTTTTCAGAAAAGTTAATTTACGTGGCAAAATGGCTTCAAAGAAACAGGAAGGAAAGGTTGTAGGGGAGGGATCTCCCACCCACAAACCAGAACAGCAGCCCCCTCCCAGTCAGCAGAGGGAGGGAAAGGACTTTGATGTTCAAAGTTTAAAAGATCACCCAGGCTCTGGATGATAAATTTCAAAAATCACAACAGGAAATGAAGAGGGAAATTAATGAATTTAAAGAGGCAATGAAAGAAAATTATGATAAGGTGTCTGATAAATTGTCAAATGTGGTTTCTGACTTGGCAGAATCCATTACTAAAGTGGATTCCAAACTGGAAGAATTCAAATCAGAAGTTAATGTTAAAATGAAGGATACTGATTTTAAAATTGCTGATGTGGATAACAAAGTGGAGAGAGTCGAAAACGAAATTACAATGATACAGTTCTGATCCATGGAATTTGCTATTAGGCTTCGAGGAATTAAAGAGAATGATAGGCAAGATCTGAGACAGATTTGTTCTGATGCCCTGGCTGTATTGCTAAAAATTGATCCAGCAGATGTGGTCTATAAAATAGATAAAATTTACAGAGTGAATTCATGGGTTGCTAGACAAAGAAAATTGCCCAGAGTTGTGGTGATATACTTTACTGATAGAAGAATAAGAAATGATATTTTGCAAAGATCCTTTCTTTCCTCTGTGCAAGTGGAGGGAGTTCAAATTGGAGTTTATAAGGAATTACCACCTAAGATGTTAAAAGATCGAAAAGAGTATAGGTTCTTAGTGAATGAATTGCAAAAGCAAGAAATACCATTTCGGTGGGATGCCCCAACTGGTATAATTTTGAAATATAATGGAGAGAGACATCGATTGAATACTTTTCAGAAGGCGGAATATTTTTATTATAATATCCTTAAAGAAAGATCATCATCCCCATGTACATCTACATTGTTGGAGATAAAAAGTGATAAGGAAAAGCAATCTCAGCATGAGAGGGAACAACAGTCTAAGCAGATGGAACTAGTGGAAATGCAGGGTGCTGTACGAGGAGGAGGCCTTATGGAGGAATCACTGTTAGAACCTTCCCCAATTCTGTCAACTGGTGCTGCTTTGGATTTAGCTGGGATGCCTGAAGTTAAAGACCAGCGTATAACTCGTGCAATTTCCAAGCAAATAAAAGAAAAACAATATAAAGGAGGAGCTAAAAGTACTACACAAAGTGAAGCCATGGGAGGAGCAAGGCCGAAGACTTCAGAAGAAGTTAGGCAAAGCAGCTCATCGCTTCAGAAAGGTCAAGATGACAATTAGGCTCTTATCCTGGAATGTTAATGGACTAAATTCACCACAAAAAAGGAAGAAATTATTTACATATTTGAGACAATTTAATAATGATATAATTTGTTTACAAGAAACTCATATTCGAACTCAAGATCATAAATATCTGATAAATTCTAAATTAGGAACACATTTTATAGCTTCAACCTCGGAAAAAAAGAATGGTGTGGTTATTTATGTGAATAAAAGACTGTCCGCTAAAATTATAGAAGCAGATGAAGATGGTAGGTTTATCGCAATTGAATTGCACACAGCAAATCGCCAAATTCTTTTGATTGGAATTTATGCTCCGAACCAACAACAGGATCATTTTTATAAGACTCTACATAATAAAATATTGCAATGGGACTATAGATCTATTCTAATAATGGGAGACTGGAATGGAGTAATTGATTCTAAATTAGATAAAAAGAGTTTGGCGAAATCAAGGATCAGACTGCCACAGACTTTTTTTGATATGAAAGAAGATTTGGAATTAAAAGATATCTGGAGAATACATAACCCAAAAGAACTGGACTATACTTTTTTCTCTGACAGACACAGATCTTTCTCCAGGATTGACTTTATCTTGTTATCAGATTATTTACTTGTTAAAAAAAAAGAACAAAGATATTTCCAAGAACTTTAACTGATCATAGCTCTGTATGGATAGAAATTGAGATGGGAAAGTCTGAGAGAAGGTCATGGAGACTAAATGAAAATTTGTTCAGATATGAAAAAAATATAATAGAACTTAAAAAACAGATGAAAGAATTTTTTGAAATGAATTTGAATAAGGGTTCCCCAATTGAAATAGTATGGGATGCGAGTAAAGCTTATATGAGAGGGGTACTCATTTATATGAACTTTAAACATAAACAGAATCGACAAAGGAAAAGACTCGAATTGGAAGCAGAAATAAAGAATAAGGAACAGTTACTTATTAAAAACCCAACAGATGAAAGAATACGTGGTGCTATAAAACTTTTGAAAGATCAGTTTCAAATGCTTTTGGCAGAGCAAGCTGCAACAAATCTACAATATGCGAAGCATAATACGTTTTGTAATGCTAACAAGCCGGGGAGATGGTTGGCTTATACTTTAAGGAAAAAGCAGAGTATACGGACTATTGAGAGTATTGATATTGGGGGGAAAGAAATTTCCCAACAAAAACTGATTAAAGAAGCCTTTGTAGATTACTACGTTAAATTATATGCTAAAGATGATATACAGAATGGACTTATAGAAAAATATTTAGAAGAGAAAAGAGTCTCAAAAATTACTAGCCAACAAAAAGAAAGAATGAATTACCCTATAACAGTCGAGGAAATAATCGCAGCAATTAAACAATTGAAAACAGCTAAAGCTCCTGGAACAGATGGATTGACAGCAGTATATTATAAAACCTTACAAGCAGAAATGGTGGAACAACTTAGAGACTTATTTTGCAATATACAACAAGGGGGTAAAATACCCCCATCATGGAAATCAGCATATATTACTTTGATACCAAAAGAACAAGTTGGTCCTAAAAAACCGGAAAATTATAGACCAATATCTCTTTTAAATAATGACTATAAAATTTATGCAAAAGTATTAGCCAACAGACTGATGCCAGTAATTCAAGAGGTGATTAATGATGACCAAGCGGGATTCATAGAGGGTAGACACATGAAGGACAATGTAAGGCAAGTTATAGATTTACTGGAATATCTTGAGAAGAATAAACAGATCTCTGCAGTGCTGGTTTTTTTGGATGCGGAGAAGGCCTTTGATAGAGTGGACTGGAATTTTCTACTAAAGACTTTTAAAAAAATGGGATTTGGAGACCAATTTATACAGGCGGTTTCAGCAATCTACCAAGAGCAAAAGGCACAGATTATTATTAATGGAAGCTTGACATCAGAGTTTAATATTGAAAAAGGAACCAGACAAGGCTGTCCGTTATCCCCACTGTTATTTATTTTAACACTAGAAGTCTTGCTGAATATAATACGGGATTCGAATAACTTGAAAGGTATAGTGATAAGGCAGGAGGATTACAGAATAAGGGCATTTGCAGATGATCTGGTTGTTACCCTAGCACAGCCGATGGAATCAATAATCCAGATGAAAGACATTATCCAAGATTATGGTACAGTATCAGGTTTTAGATTGAATCGGAAAAAAACTAAGATGATAGTTAAAAATATGACACAAGATCAACGACACAAACTTGAAAATAATGCAGGTTTTGAGATTGTATCAAAGGTTAAATATCTAGGAGTTCAGGTTGCAGAATCAAACATGAAACTGTTTCAAAATAATTATGAGGTGTTGTGGTGAGAGGCGCAGAAAGATATGGAAACTTGGAAAAAACTGCAGCTGTCTTTACTTGGAAGAATAGCAGCAGTTAAGATGAACATTTTGCCAAGATTTCTTTTTTTGTTTCAAATGATTCCGGTGCTTAAAAGTGATAAACAATTAAAAGTCTGGCAAACTGGAGTGAATAAGTTTGTCTGGAATGAGAAAAAAACGAGAGTGAAATTGAAAATCATGCAAGATGTTCCAGAAAGGGGAAGCCTTAAACTTCCAAACCTACAACTATATTATGATGCAGCAGCTTTGACTTTAACAAGTGATTGGTTTGGAGGGAAAAAGACTGGAATATTGAACGCAGAAAGTTTTGATTTGGAATTTGGATGCCATGCTTACTTATTTTATGATAATAAAGTGGATAAAGTATTTAAAAGCCATATATTCAGAGATTCTTTGATGAGAGTATGGAAGAAGCACCGACTCAAATGGGATTACAAAATACCGTTATGGCTGGATCTTGGTCATATCATGTGGAATACAAATATAATGTCACTCGGGGGGTTTTTATACAAAGAGGTTCTTTTTACAGATGCGGGCAGATGGCAGCTGAAGACACTACAGACACTGTTGGCTGAAGGGATTAATTTAACTTGGCTACAATATAATCAATTGCAATTGAGATGGAAAGAGGACCAAAGAACTGGTATTATGTTGCACGAGGAAGAATTGGTTAGATATATAAAAGAGAAAGGTCCAATGCATATTAAAAGGCTTTATAATGTTTTGTTAGAAAGGGATTCAGAAACTGAATTAGTTAAAGATTGTATGATTAAGTGGGCACAAAATTTTGAAGAACCAGTGATGTTGGAAACATGGGAAAAAATCTGGGTTCAGAATGTTAAATTTACACAGTCGCAGAATTTGAGGGAAAATTTTTACAAAATGTTTTATAGATGGCATTTAGATCCTAAGAAATTGTCGTGTATGTACCCTAATGTTCAGCCAAAATGTTGGAGGTGTGATTGTATAGATGCTACATATTATCATATTTGGTGGACTTGTAAGAAAGTGAAGGCTTTTTGGATAAAAATCTGGTGGGTAATGCAGAATGTTTTAAAGAAAAAAAACCAATTTTCTCCACAATTGCTTTTATTGGGTATAGTTAAGGGTTTTACAGTGGATGAAACAAAGTTGATTTTGTATATGATTACAGCAGCGAGATTGTTGATAGGTAAATATTGGAAAAATGAAGCTCTGTCCACTGTAGAAGAATGGATTTTGAAGATGGCCAGTTTCGCGGAGATGGCGAAGATTTCAGCATACTTAAAAGATCGCTCACAAGAGACTTATGAATGTGGATGGAAAAAGTGGATAGATTATGTGCAGAACAAATATCAAACTAGGAAGTATCAAATAGTTTTTCATTGATAGTATTATATTATATTAAGATAGAAATAGTTGAACTATGTGAAGATGAAAAATGATATGGGGGTTGGGGGGGTTCAAGGTTTTTATATAGGGGATAATGATATTCTATGGAAGTCCGGGGGGGAGGGGAGGGTTAGGGGGGGTTTGGGAGGGTGGGTTGGGGAGTTTGGGGTGGGTTAGGGGGGTGAAAATGGGGTGAAAATGTAACTGTAAAACTTTTATAATAAAAAAAAAAAGAAAAAAATGAAATGAAATGGAAATAAATAAAGCTCAATATATAGTTGCACATGAGTAAATCTGCTTCTTAAAGGTTTTTTTTGTTTTTTGTTTTGCATATACTATATCTCCAGATCTACTGCTAGGTCAAGAAGTACATCTATTGTGTATTTCTACTTTGTCATAGAAGTAGGGGAGAGGGAGGCCTTCATTAATCCAAAACTCATTTTTTCTAGGATTCACCAAATCATTCCCCTCCCAAAAAAATTATCTTAGCTCTCTCAAGTCATTTCTACAATCAATCCATTAAGAAACCCAAATTTCATAAATCACTTCTTTTTTTTACAGTTGTATGACTCTAAATGTCTTTATTGTAGAAAAAGCTCCTAATCTTTTTCACATTTCATTTCTAAATTTACCATAACAACAATGCCACTTGATATATAGCATTTTCTATACCTTATTCTCTTAAAATAAAAAGGAACAAAATTACTGTTGTAAAATATGTGCTTTCTACTCACACTAAGATTTCATGTTTATCTTCTGACTAGGACTAAATCAATTCTTCTTACCTGTTTCGCTACTGAAGATTGAATGTTTGGGGTCTTGTTTGTTATACAACAAACTTTGTATACACCTTTGCAGTATTGGCCTCATTTTTATACTACCCAGACATTCACATGAAAGTCCAGAATTTGATAACCGAATAGCACAGCTTTATTTATTTGCACAGTTCATGCTATTTTTTGGTTAACCCAGATCCTACAATTACTACCACAAGACACCTGATTGCAGTGCAACTGAATTTTTTTTTTTTTTGCTGGGGTTAGCAATCCAGCATCATTGTCATAAGTGTGTGTGTGTGTGTGTGTATCTATATGTTTATGTGTGTTTTATTTATAATTTATTTTTATATGATTTTAGTCACAAACAGCTGGGAAGAGAACAATCACCAGTTGTCTTAAATAAGGTAAATTTGCTGTTGCCGCTGCTGTTGCTGTTACATAAATTATCAGCTTTGTATGAGTATGCATTCACAAAAACTTCATTGGTAACAATATATCTATAACAACAGCATGCAACACTCCTAAATAAGCAAGTAATTAACAGGCAATCAAGAATAGCCTTTCTTTTCCCTTTTCCAAGTATCATAAATGGCAATCCTCAAATCTCCCAAGACCCCAAGGACTAATCCTAATGTATAAAATTAGTACCAAAAAGTTTTATTAGCTTCACAAGTCATGAAACGACCTTATTTTCCATCTACTTTATTTTTTAATTTCATTTAATTTCATTTAATTTCATTTATTTTACTTTTACTTTACTTTACACCTTACATTCACCAGAAAATAAAGTTAAACAAATAAATGCTGATCTTTATTAGACCTGTATTAAAGTTCAACATACAGAATTTTCTGCCTCACCATACTCTCTACACTAGAATGAATTCTAGGAGAGCCTCACAAACACTTGAGAGAGTTAGAGTTGAATTGCTTGAAAGCTTGGATAAAATTGGGGGGATGAAATTGACTGAACAAGGTGACTCTCTACCCTGGCATCAATTGCTGTGCATGTACGGCAACAGGACTTTCGTGCCACGATAGGTCACATTAAAAGCACTTCCAATGCTAGAATGAATTACAGGATGAAATTACACCCTCCCCCCAAAAGGATTCAGTTCTTCTCCAACATGATTTAAACATAAAACAATAACATAATGTTATTCTGGATGATCAAGGATTGATGAAAATCAAATATCAGAATTTGCATATCAATGCTGAATGCTTATTAAAGAAAGAATAGCAATAACAATAGCACTTAGACTTTTATATCACTTCATAGTGCTTTACAACCCTCTCTAAGCAATTTACAGAGTCAGCATATTGTCCCCAACAATCTGGGTTCTCATTTTAATGACCTTGGATGGATGGAAGGCTGAATCAACCTTGAATTGTTCAGAATTGAACTCCTAGAGTGAGCAGTGAGTTTGCAGTACTGCATTCTAACCACTGTGCCATCATGCCTCTAAGAAGAAAGAAAAGCAGATGACATGGAGATGGATCTATCCCCACACCCTACCAACATTAACTAGCCTGGGAGGAAAGATGAAAACCACTGGAAAACAATACTTTCTACTCCCATTTCCTCAATCAGCCCCAAAAGATAAATTTAATGAATTTCATTTTTCATTTTTCATTTTATTAAATTTGTATACCGCTCTACTCCCGAAGGACTCAGGGCGGTGAACAGGCATAAAATAAAACACATAAATACAAAAGTTAAAACATAATTAAAACCCAATTAAATAATTTTTGCCCGAGACAATTTAAAACTCCCAATAATTTAAAATGAATTAAAATTTCAGTTTAAAAATTTAAAAGAAGGGGAAAAAATTAGGCCAGGCCAGCCTGCTGGAATAGGAGTGTCTTCAAAGCATGGTGGAAAGTGCGCAGATCCGGGATCCTCCATATCTCCGGGGGGAGCTCGTTCCAGATAGTATGTGCCCCCACAGAGAAGGCCCTCCCCCTAAGGGCCGCCAGTTGACATTGTTTGGCTGACGGCACCTGGAGGAGCCCCTCCCTATGAGAGCGTACCGGCCAGTGGGAGGCTGTTTGTGGTAGTAGGTGATCCCGTAGGTAGCCAGGTCCTAAGCCATGGAGCGCTCTAAAGGTGGTAACCAAAACCTTGAAGCACACCCAGAAGACCACCGGGAGCCAGTGCAGCTCGCGCAGGAGAGGTGTCACACTGGAGTGCCATGTTGCTCCCATAACCACCTGCGCGGCCGCACTCTGCACCAGTTGGAGCCTCCGGGTGCTCCTCAAGGGGAACCCCATGTAGAGAGCGTTACAATAGTCCAGGCGTGAAGTGATGAGGGCATGAGTGACTGTGTGTAGGGAGTCCCGATCCAGAAAGGGACGCAACTGGTGAATCAGGTGAACCTGATAAAAGATCCTCCCTGTTACAGCTGTCAAGTGCTCTTCTAAAGACAGCAGTGAGTCCAGGAGGACGCCCAAGTTGCAAGCCCTCTCCGTGGGGGCCAGCGATTCACCCCCAATAGTCAGCGATGGCGTCAACTGACTATATCGGGACATTGGAAACCACAGCCACTTGGTCTTGGATGGGTTGAGCCTGAGCCTGTTCCTCCCCATCCAGATCCGCACGGCCTCCAGACACCAAGAAATCACTTCAAGGGCATCGTTGGGGTGGTCCAGGGTGGAGATGTAAAGCTGGGTGTCATCAGCGTACTGGTGGTACTTCACCCCGAAACAATGGATGATCTCGCCCAGCGGCTTTACATAAATGTTGAACAAAAGGGGCGAGAGGACTGACCCTTGTGGCACCCCACATATGAGGGCCTCGGGGTCGACCTCTGCCCCCCTGCCAACACAGACTGCAACTGGCCAGAGAGAAAGGAGGAGAACCACCGTAGCACAGTGCCTCCCACCCCTAATTCTTCCAACCGGTGCAACATGATACCATGGTCGATGGTATCAAAAGCCGCTGAGAGGTCTAACAGGACCAGGACAGAGGAGCACCCCCTGTCCCGAGCCCTCCAGAGATCATCAACCAACGCGACGAATGCCGTTTCCGTGCTGTACCTGGGTCTGAAACCCAACTGGAATGAATGAATAAATAAAAATTAAGAAAAAGATATCCTGGTTTATGGTACTAAAACCCACCAAGAAACCAAACAGACCCAGGGCAAATACTTTCATGCTGAGCTATCCAGTGTCATTTAAAAGTCCTTCAAAATCAATGCTGTCTTATTGTGGCCCACCCTGGAACCTGACAGCAATGGAACCAGATATTCCAATTTCTTCAGTATATGTTGGAACTGCTAGACTACAATCTTTTCAACAACATTCCTAGAAAGGAAGGTTGGAGACTGGATTAAAATTGTCCATTGGAATCTGGACCAATTCTACTGCAAGAAGATAGAGAAATATGGGGAGGCCGCAGGCCTTAAAATTAATAAAAGAAAAACTAAAATGCTAGTTAAGAATTTAACAAAAAACAAAAAGGAGAATTCAAGGAAAGAATGGGACTTCAAACCGTAAAAAAAGTGAAATATTTAGGTATTTGGTTAAGAGCAAGATGTTCAGCTTTAAAAAAGGATAAGTATATGAAATTAATACAACAAATAGGGAAAGACTTAGAAAGATTGGGAAATTTACAGTTGTCACTATTAGGGAAAATCTCAACAATTAAAATGAATATCTTGCCAAAACTACTCTATTTATTCCAAACGATTCCTATAAAATTAGATAAAAAGTTTTTTAAAGAGTTAAACAAAATGATTATGAAGTTTGGATAGGCAGGAAAAAAGGTGAGGATAAAAATAATCTCACTTCAGGATAGAAGAAGCAGAGGTGGCTTTGGACTCCCTGCGTGGGAAACTTATTACAAAGCAGTGAGTTTGGTCTGGGTTAGGGAATGGATTAATTTAAAGAATAGGAGAATTTTAAAATTGGAAGGACATGATCTTCAGATGGGGTGGCATGCCTTCATATGGAACACCGGAAATAAGAAACATTCACATTCATATTTTTATAGACATACAATTTGAGATTCACTGATACAGACTTGGGAGGGAATTAGGAAGAAACATTATCTCAAAATACCAGGCTAGTTATCCACTATGGAGGCATTGATCTACCCCAATACATTAGATATTGGTAAAATGGTAAAATACAATGAAATTTTGGACAATGGAGGAAAATTAAAAACTAACCAAGAATTAAAGGAACAGGGAATAACTATAGGTTGGTGGATGTATCTTCAATTGCAATCTAGATACAGAAAAGATTTAGAGGAATTTGGATTTGAACCAAAATTTACACAATTAGATAAATTATTGACAGGCCCGGAAGAGAGATTATTATCTAAAATATATAATTATTTATTACATTTTGACTTAGAAGAAGAAATTTTAAAGGGACCAATGATAGCATGGGCAAAAAATATTGGACACAACATTGAATTAGAAGGATGGGGAAAAATATTGGAAAAAAACTATACATTAACAAAATCCGTTGCACATAAAGAGAACCAGTATAAAATGTTCTATCGGTGGCACTTAGCCCCAACAAGACTTGCAAAAATGTACCCCAACTTAAAACCTAATTGTTGGAAATGCAATCAAGTACAAGGCACCTACTTCCATGTATGGTGGCTTTGCCCAGAAGTTAAAAAATTCTGGCTTAAAATACAAAAATGGCTAAAAGAAATTACACACTATAAAATAGAATTTAAACCTGAACTGTTTCTTCTGGGGATTATTAAAAAAAGTTATCCTAAAAGGATAAAATATTTAATTATTCATATAACTACAGCAGCTAGAATCGTATTCGCGCAAGCTTGGAAAATGTCCACTATTCCAACGGATTGTGCAATAATCCGGAAAATTTTCAAATGGGCAGAAATGGACAAACTTACTTTAGAATTAAACAATAAGGAAGACTCAGAATATTACTTAACTTGGGATAATTGGTATCCATTGGATACCAATGGATAGAAATTAAAAATAAGGAATGTATAGAACAAAATAAGATATAAAATGTAATTAAATATGTTGATTAAGTAGGAATATGTGGAAATAGATGAAGAAAGTTAAGAATTAAGTACTGTCAGAAAGACGTTGAATTGTATAATTATTATGGATGGATTTTTGCTATAGAGGTATTTTAATTTGTATTTTTGGATTTTAAGTGTTAATAAAGGTTTTTTTTTTTAAAAAAATTGTCCATTACTGCTGGTTCTAATAATTACTGTCATAAGTAAATGCCTTATTCTATAACAAGAGATATGTATATATGTACAGGATATAAAGGGTTAATTTATTCCTCCTCCTTTAATGTATTCATGTGTAATCACCCCCTTCCTTGACTCCTCCCCTTTGATATAAATAGAGAGTGCTTTTACCTCATGCTTGCTTCTCACTGTAAATCTGACAAGAATAAGTAGAATGCCTATTATGAATAAACACTTCTTTAACTGAAGAAATTGCTTCTGAATTCATCATTGAGTCTGATCCTCAAAATATTGTAACAATTACCTTTTAAAGAGGGAACCAGTGTCTCTTTTAAGGCAAATGGAGCTCTCAGTTCTCACAAAGAGACATCCAACTCTTCTTGGACTCAGCTTTGATCATCCAGGAGGGGCATAGATATAACATGCAGGTGGCAGAATTCAATACTCCAAAGATCCTGTTCAGTTTTGTGGGAGTAATCAATTTAAACCTGGCCCAGATAAACAGACAAGACTTTGCCTCAGTCTCCCCCACAACCAGAATCTAACTGCAAGTGCATTCAAGCAAATTTAACTAACAGATTTTAGAAAAATCCTTACAATGACCTTACAAATATTCCCATGTCACCTTTTTATGAAATAGGAATGTTGGGTAGCTATCCACCACAATCTACCTAATGCAATCAGATTAGAGAATTAAGGGTGTTCTTGCTGTCTTTATTGCCATGAGATGATACTTAATAAGGGTCCTTGCCTGTGCTCATTTGAATTTTTTCTTCTTCCAAAAGGAGAATATAGCTCTTAACAAGATGGAAGCCTTTAAGATAAGTTAAGAAACCAAAAACCAAACAAGATTACAGAGTTGTATCAAATTTATCAGAATCCCTTAGATATTGAGTTGAATTTGTTTCCTAAGGCAGGACCAAAACAGAGGCAAGGAAGCAAACACAGTTATGTTTCTTGAGGAAAAATTGCTAATAATTTAGGATATGAGAGTCCAACCATTACTTCTATTTCCTGCCAAATAGTTACAACTCTTTCCATAGTGAACATCATCCAACTTCCACATGAGTTATGGTGAATGGAAACCTTTGTGAAAGTGGACCTGACAACCATCCAAATTCTAAGCAGTAAACAACCATTTGATTCTATACTTTTAGTATATTAGATACTTACTCACAATACAGTCCTATACATATTTATTTAGAAATTTAGTGTTTTTTTGTTATTTAAGAATACATTAAACACCATTGTTTAATTCAGCATCCCTATATTCAGTCCTGTTAAATCTTGATTTTTCCTAAATTTGCAATTAAAATTAGTTGAAATAGGATGAAAGCCTATGATTGTGTTTTCTTTTGATGCAAATTTCCATTAGCCAATAGAGAATATCTGCTTAATATGCAAATTGAAAAGATTGCATTCTTCAGATCCAGGCCTCATTCAGAGGTTCAGGTCAGCCACATGTCCAATGGGAACCTAGATTATCAAGTAAAGATTATCAATATTAAATGAAAGCCAGTCAACAATGAGTATTAATTAACATGATCCCTTAGTAAGTAAATAGATTGAAAATGAATTTCTGTTGAACTGAGGCCATGTTGGGAAACATTCCTATAGCAGCAAGATATAGGAAATTTCAGCCACTATGGTTTGGTATTGATCCTATTGATATACAGTTAAAATTATGATCCTGCCCACTTTTCAGGTAGTAAATGTCATTGAAATCAATGGAAGTTTCTTTTGAGTAGATATGTGTAAGATTTCATTCTTTGAAACAATAGTTTCCATTCTGTTATCAGCTTCTTAGATTTCCTGTAATTAGGTGGCAACACTTAGAATCTTCTTTTGACTTGAAGAAAGGTAACACAATCTTGCAAAGCTTAATTCTGAATATTTGAGCCCATATTGCTGGATGAAGAATGTGGAAGAATTTTTAGGCACAAATTGGTACTAGAGGCAAAAGAACAAGCCTAAAAGATAGGGATGAAACCCTTTTATCTAGACATATGCAATTACAATATACATTTAATCAGTAGAGCATTTACTTATTGGATAATAGCTTGTACATGTTAATGAGATCAGAATGATGAGATAATGGGGCATTAATACAATGGCTTCCTTGAGCCAAACACAAAGGTCCAAAGAATGTGTCTGTTAAGACGTTATACTTCTCTGGGTATTATCTGGTATTCTTATTTCCAGGATTTTTACACTACCCTTGTGTTTGAATCAGCATTATTTTGTGTCTAAGTATTTTATGGTTTTATTTTCCTCAGGAAATGTATTTGGGGAAGGGTAAATTACTTGCCTAACTGAACATCATATTTTACACTTCAGTTATGACATATTAAGATTATCAGAAAACAAATGATGCTTGAAATAATTAATAATTACTGTGGTATTAGAAATCAGAAGGTCAGACAGAAAGAAAATGTCAGGTTTTGCAGCTGACAAAAATGGTAAAGCATATAATGGTAAGGAGACAGTAATGAATGTATAGTAATTACACACACACACACACTATACTATATACAGTAAGAAAATATAGTTTGACATGGTTGTTGCGCCTTCTGAAAGAGGAAGAGGAAGAAGAGGAGGAGGGGAGGGGGAAAGGAAGACTAAATGACAATGAGTGGTATTGCAATTCTACCTGAGCTTTCCTTCTGAATAAGAGTCTCCTGATTTATTGTTGAGAAGCAAGTCAGGGATAAATGAGGATGAACTCTTTATATCTACTGTTTGGCTTTGTATTAATATGAAATCCCCTCATTAACTTACCTTGAGTTCTCATATTATAGAAAGCTTAATAGTTCATTCCCTATCTTCTTCACATGACTGAATTTCTTTCCATCCTTTTCTTTTCATGCTCTGCCCAACCTTTAAAAATACTCACAAGACCAAGGAATCTATCTTAACAGACATCTCTTAATATTTTCAGAAGGGGAATGCTGCTGGACATTAGAATTTTTAATAGATTAATTTCAGCTGCACAGGAATTTTCCTTTTAAGACATAATCATTTTTTTTTACTACTCCAACAACATTCTGATCCATTTTTTTTCTCAACAAATATGTAGGATGAGAGGTATTGGGAAAATTGGAATGCTTCTTTTAAAGTCTATAATGGATAGAATATAGATTTTCAGGAAAAATAAAACCGGAAAAATTCCTTCTGCATTACACTTAAAATGAAATCCATTCCCACAAATGGACTAAAATTAATCTAAAAGCAATAGGAATGCAGTTTCATACAAGACTATAAGAATAGGTACATTTGTATCAGAATATAACAAGCTAACCAAGTACATATTTCACTGCAGAAATAACTGACTATCAACATTTGGTTCAGTGGTGGGATGCTACCGGTTTGCATCAGTTCGCACATACCGGTGGCAGAAATTTGGCTAAGGTCGCCGAACCGTTAGCAATGGCCGGCTGGCCATGCCCCCCGAACTGGTCAACCGGTCACCACTCACTTGCCCCAGTCACCATGTTCGTCGCCGCCATGTTCTTAATGCACGCTCATCCCATTGCCTTGCAAGTCCAATGGGATGCGCATGCACAAAGAACATGGTGGCAATGGCAGCAGCTTTTTCCATGGCTGTGAAGCTTGCGGCCTGAGCGGCCCCCTCCCCACCTGCTAGCAGCTCCCAAATCCACCACTGTTGCAGCCGCAGTGGGGACTGAGGGGGACAGCTTGCCAGGCCGCCAGCTTCGCCCTCCCAGCCGCTACTGCTCTCTCCTGCTGAGGCTGCCACTACCGTCTCCTGCTGCCATCGCCTTTCCTCCAGAAGCATGTGGAAGATCTAAAAGGTAAGGCCTCTGCTGGCAGTGGGGGGAGGGAGACTCACTGTGCTCAGCCAAAGAGCTGCCTCAGGGGGACATAGTGAGGCTCACTTGCCTTTTGGGCCTGGCGTGCTCAGTCTTGGGGGACGCCACATGGCTACAATGCTGGCCGGGCTGGGCAGCCCCTTTACCACTGACCAGTGACTCCTGAAGCCGCCCCTTTTGCAGCCGCAGTGGGGATGGGACGGGATGGGGGCAGCCCAGTAAATTTCGCAGCAGCCACATGCTACAAAGCTTGCTGAGCTGGGCAGCCTCCTTTTCACTGACCAGCGGCTCCTGAAGCCGCCCCTTTTGCAGCCATGGTGGGGACATTGGGGGGTAGCTTCGCTCTCCCCACCGCTACTGCCCTCTCCTGCCAAGGCCGCCACTTCCATTTCCTGCTGCCACCTCTGCTGCTGCCCCTCTTAGCCCTAGTGCAGTGGCTGCAGCATCTCCTTGAAGGGCCAATCGCTGTCAGCCTTTCCTTTGGAGGTGCATGGAAGATCTACCTTGCCGACGCTGGTGGCAGACGGAATGGAAACCCGCTGTGCTCAGCCAAAAAGCCAAGGGGACATGTCTGTTTAAAAATTAAACAGAGTTGAAACTGGTTGGGTAGTGCCATTTTATGATTGTTTTAGGATCCTGACTCCTTGGCATAGGCCAAAGGAGTTAAAATAATAATGATCCTCCATTCAGGTTTCCAGTCATATCAGATCAGTCTATTTACCACAAAACATAGCTATAGTTCAATCCAAAATCAGGGATTAGATAAAACATAATATATTTTCATGATTTATAAATTAATTTAGTATGTTGTATGAATGATAAAGCACATGTATTGCATAATTTATAATGATTGAGAAAGCTGTGATATTTTTGGGTTAGACTACTAATCTAAATCCACATTATATACTACATATAATTACAGATCCTTGTGACCCTGTAATTTATCATGATTAATTTTCTATTTGAAGTCCTAGATGATCCATCCCTATGATTATGCTTTTGGGAAGAAGTATTTTGTTGGTTGTTGATTTTTTACATGGACAAAAAATACTATTCATCATTTTATTTTGATCTTACTTTCATTTTCAGACTAGGTCAAAATTCTCTACCACGTTGGAAGAATCTACTGTTGGTTTTGTAAATTTACATCATGTGTTATTATGTATATAAAGAAGTTAAAGAATCCTGCTGAACCAGTTTACTTGTATGTGCTCTCTGGATTTGATTTTTGTAACAAACTCTGACATATTCATGTCTAAACTTTTCATAAAAACATCTAAAGTAAAGATTATTGGTTGTTCACTATAGATTATTTACCTTCATGTTGTAAATAAATACTGTAGAAATGGGATCTGGTTACTATTTTCTCCATAAAGTAATTCTATAAAAATTACATGGGTTCTTAAGCATTGTCATTACTAGACAACCATTTTTACTATTTTTAAAATAATAACAGAAAAAAGAATAAAACACAAAAATACATACAATACCAAAAAAATACACAACATATTTAAAAAGTATGTGGAAAAATACAAAAAATAAATAAGATATGGAATATAATTGTAGAACAATAAACTGTTACAATTCTATATAATTATCTAAAGCAAACATTATATATACATATACAACCCAATACAATCACAGGTTGTATTAACAGAGGGATAGAATCAAGATCATGTAAAGTATTCATATCTCTTTATAAAGACTTAGTAAGACCACACTTAAAATACTGCATCCAGTTTTGGTGACTTTATTATAAAAAAGATATAGAGATTCTAGAAAGAGTGCAGAAAAGAACAACAAAGATGATTATAGGACTGGATGCTAAAACATAATGATTGCAGAAATTGGGTTTGTCTAGTTCTAATGAAAAGGACTAGGAGTGATATGATAGTAGTGTACAATATTTTAGGGACTGCCACAAAGAAGAGAGGGTCAACCTATTTTCCAAAACACTAGAAGGCAAGACAAGAAACAATGGATAGAAACTAATCAAGGAGAGAAACAACCTAGAACTAAGGAAAGGTTTCCAAACAGTGAGAACAATTAACCAGTGGAATGGCTTGTCTTCAAAAGCTGTGGATGCTCCATCACTGGAAGCTTTTAAGAAGAGACTGGACAACCATTTGTCTGAAATGGTATAAGGTCTCCTGCTTGAATAGGGGGTGAACCTGATGATGTCCAAGAATCCCTTCCAACTCTGTTATTCTGTTATATATGAGACTATCATGCTTTCTTTAACTTACTGTACTTTGTATAAATGAGTCTACATTTCCTTATATTTATCCATACAAAGTTTATGTCTATAGGCAATCATAATAACAAGTATAATCAGGTCTTCAATCCATTGAGTAAATTGGGCTATATATTTATCTTTCCAATATTGCAGTATCAGTCTTTTCGATATATTAATGGAAGGAGAATTCAGTCACATTGTCAAATTTCATGTATTAGATATATAACTCAAGAGAATATTATATTCTTATAATTTTAGCTCTTGTGGCACTCAAAATAGTGTACAACTTTTCCCAAAACTTAGTCAGTATAGGATAGTGTAAAAGCATGCTTTTTAAAAGAAGCATTGTCCTTATTATTTTACCAATAAAATGCTGTCCTAGACAATTCTTTTCTCTACTAATGTCATGGAGTATAATAAATTATAAATATTATTTTTAAGTCACTCCTTTCAGCTTATCTTCATGGAATAAAATCTTTTTCTTCTCTGGAAGTTTTATCAAAGACCTATAGCCTTTCTTTTTATCATGAGATCCTCAACCTTTTTAGGCATAAATTTCAAGGACTAACTCATGAATAATAAAGAGCCACTATTTCACTCCACTTTTATGCCTTGCAATTCAGGTGTCAGTTTAACCTTATAACTTAAGAATTTACTAAAATGTTGAATGATCCAGAAAAATATGTTTTCCCTTAGCTGAATTAACTTCAGTGTAAACTAATATAAGTATAAATATTTAAAGTTTCCCTTCTATGCTATCTGACCTGATCCCACTTTATTTATTCCAAATTCAAGCAATATCATAAATAAAAAATGGAATAAGTGCTGCAATTTATTTGTTTACTAAATTTATACAACTGTCTGGCTGATATACATGACTTTGGGTGGTTAACAATTAAAACAAAAAGCAGAAGAAAATCACAAGCAATAATTAAAAGCAAAAAGAAAATAGCTAAGAAATAATCAAATAACAGCTGAGAATAAAACACCTCACAGTCAATATTATCAAAACAGGCTCTTGATGGTGTCTTGTTTTGGGCATCTGCAACGTCGCCAGCCATTGACTTGTAGTTGGTAGGCAGTCTTGGCAACGGTGGAAGGTGGTGCTCTCAAGACATGTCCATACTAGTGGAGCTGGCCTTCCCTCATCTTCTCTATAATTGATGCCACACCAAAATGTTGTCAAATGGTGTCATTTGTGATGTGTTCAAGAAGGGAGATGCCCGATATCCAACGGAAGTTCACATTTCCATAGCATGGAGATAGTTTTCAGTCCATGTTGTTGCTGCCCAGCATTCAGTGCCATAAAATGCAACAGGGTGGATGGTTGTCTTGTAAATCTTGGATTTAAGACAAGTTGGCATTTGTCTGTCACATAACACATCAGTGACTTTTTGTCAATGCATCCAGGCTACATTCACTCTTGCTCGCGCCTTGCCATTGATGTCACCATTGCCTTGGAGATGGGATCCCAGATACTGAAAAATGTCCACCTTCTTTAGGTTTTCTCCATTGATTTGAAGCATTCCAGGGGTGGTGACAAGCTCTAAGTACACAGTTTTCTTGATGTTGAGACAGAGTCCGAAATGGTTGAGGCAATCATTTCATGTTTGAACTTGCTGCTATACTTTGCCTCTGGTGGTGGAAGCAAGTATAACATCATCAGCATAGAGCATAGTCCAGGATACGTTCTGTTGCAGGTCATGTGTGATGGTATCCATGATCAATATAAACAAAAGTGGTGACAGTGCAGAGCCTTGGTATACCCCAACCATCACTGGGAATCTGTTGGAGAGGCCAGCTGGGCATCACACTTGACTGTTGGTGTTCTGTACAGCATTTTGACCCAGTCAATGAGTGGTTCAGGTACTCTGTGATGCCAGAGGGCATACTAGATCAGTTGGTGTGGGACACAATCATATACCTTCTCCCAGGTCTAGGAATGCCATGTGTAGTGGTTGTCTCTTTTCACTGTGTTTCTCTATGAGCTGACAGGCTGCAAAGATGTCATCAGTTGTTCCACATCCTTTAATGAAGCCGTATTGGTTGTTTCTCTGCTCTTAATCCTGGTATTAATTCCTGTTTATCTGGTTTTTGATTCCTGACATATTCTGGTCTTTTTGTTTCCTTTTTGTTTCTTTTTTTTCAAGGTCTCTTTTACTGTCCTGTAAAATGAAAGGACAGTAAAAGAGACAGTTTACCAAAATCTATTATTTCTATGTTACAAACAAATTTTCAAGGCAATTATAGTTTCTCTTCATGAAAAAGAAAATAAATTTTTGTCTTAGCTGTATTTGTTTGTATACATCTATTGTAAATTGTAATAACTAAAATTAGTATTGTACATTAAAAATATTCTGCACTAAAGAAAATGAAATATCCTCTGAAATATGAAATATCCTCTGAATATCTGCTCTACATTTAAATTAAACTCTTCTAGAAATAAGAGAGGAAGAATTTAAATTCCAGAGTGATTTTTCCAAGAAACATTATATTATATGTCTTGCCCCTGTTAAAAAAATCACTTGAATGTAATCATTTCAAAAAGAAGACTGTATGTTTTATTATGGAATCTAGATACAGTGGAATATTTACAAAGTAAGTTCATTTTTATAGATACCAATTACTATTGCATTACACTGCAACAGTTTTCCCTTATGTAGTGCTATGCTGTTATGTGGTTTAGTACTGATGCAAATGATCCTCATTGAATCCTGAGGATTTACTAGTATTGCCAATAGAGATTCACTGATTATATTAGAATATATAGTTATAACTCAAGTAACTGAATCAGGAGAAAGAAATGACAGCAGCAAGAACAGAGCGAGAATCAGAATCAGAATAGAGCTGGAAGGGACCTTGGAGTTCTTCTAGTCCAGCCCACTGCTCAAGGAGGAGATTCTATACTATTCCAGACAAGTAACTGTCCAGTCTCTGTTTAAAAATCTCCAATGATGAAGCACCCAACAATGTCTGAAGGCAAGCTGTTCAACTGGATAATTGTCATTACTGTTAGGAAATTTCTCCTTAATTCCAGGTTGCTATCTCTCCTTGATTACTTTCCATCCATTGTTTCTTGTCCTGCCTTTTGGTGCTTTGGAAAGTAAATTGATCCCTTCCACTTTGTGGCAACCTCTCAAATACTGGAATATTGCTTTCATGTCCACCCTGGTCCTTCTTTTATCTAGACTAGCCAAATCCAAATCCTACAACAATTCTTAATACATTTTAGTCTCCAGGCCTTTAATCATCTTAATTGCTCTTCTTTGCACGTTTTCAAAGTCTCAATCTATTTTTTGTATTGTGGTGACCAAAACTGGATTCAGTATTCCAGTTGTAATCTTACTAAGGATTTATAAAGCAGTACTAATACTTCAGATTTTGATTTGATGCCTCTGTTTACACAACCAAGGCAGTAGTGGGTTTCAATTTCGGCCACTACCAGTTTGCTTGTGGGCGCTCGCAGACTCACGCAACGTTTCTATCAGATATATATTGATGGTCATGCTCATTTGGTTCTATGAGGAAGTTATTTGGTCAATACAGCTTCAGGTTCAAAAGGTTGTTTTTATTATTTACAAATAATGTAATATGCATATGCATACATGCATATGATAATGAACAGGGTGTCCTGTTACATTTTTACCCTAACTGTATGATGTTGAGAGGAGAGAGAAGTTCACGTGTTGTCTCGCTGAGAGATAGATGAGAGAGAGAGAGACAGAGAAAAAGGGGAAGATATCCAAGTGGTTTCTAGGTAAGAGTCCAATAAGAAAGTTCATTGGCTGATATAGTCACATGTGATGTCTATAAAGACTTAACCCCTTCTAGTCTCTGGTGCAACATATGCAGGCAATATCTGACAGACCCCTTCTATTGCCAAGTGTGATGGAACAGTGTTCAAAGATAATAATAAACACAAGTATAAGAAAAATAAATTATAAGTACAGTCCAACTGATTTGAGTGGTTCCAATGTATTTCACAAGGTACAGGTTTAGTTAAGAAATCAGCAATTTGGTCCTTGGTATCGCAATGAACAAATTCAACAAAACGCTTTTTAACACATTTTTATAACGTATATCAATATGGTGAGATCTGAAGCTGACATCATCCCTGACCGAAGAGGCTATGACGGACTCATTGTCCTCGTGGAGAGTGATAGGTAGTGAAGGTTGTGTCCAAATATCTGAAACTAATTCGTATATCCATGTGAAAAGTGTGCAAGCATCAGAAGCACTGGCATATTCAGCTTCGGCCGTGGAATTAGCAATGAAGTTTTGGCAACAAACGCGCCAGTCTATGGGACAACCATTTAAGAAGTATATAAAGCCTGATGTGCTTTTTCTTGATTTTTCATCCCCTGCCCAATTGGCATCTGAATAACAGATAAGTTCTGGGGTGACCCCTTCATCAGCTTCTAATAATAAGATCGTATCTTTTGTATTATGCAAATATCTGAGTAACCTTTTCATAGCAACCCAATGTTGTTCTTTAGGCTCCTCTACGTGTCTAGATAAGAGATTTGTACTTAATGATATATCGGGTCTGTCAGAGGCAATCAGCCCCGTTACCTTCCTGGGGTAATTGCCTGGATCGTGGCATTTTCCTTTTATTTCGAAAAATAAAACCAGAATACATCTTCTAATTAAACTCATATTTATTGTAAAGAGGAAAATAAAACATCTTACTGATCTAATTAGTTACATTTTGAAATAAAGTTCATGCCAGCTGCTTCTCAGCAGCCGGACCTTTCTTGGCAAGAGAACAAAAGGAAAGTGTGTGAAGGAATGTGGGTGGAGTACATGCACAGTTTAGCTTACTGATAAGGATTCTTGGCAAGCTACGGAAAGTCTGATAGTCCAGAAATAATGAGCTCAGCTGGTAAATACAAAAATGCAGTGACAATCCCCTTCTTTTGCCAGTTGAGCGAATATCAGGTACATCATCAAATAAGGCACATCTTCTTATGCAGATACTCATGTTGAGCTGCTGGAAGTGGTTTGTTGGGCATATCAGCAATCTGATCATGTGTAGATACATACTGCATTTTAACAAAATCTTTTTTCACTAAATGTTTTATGTTTTGATAACGGATGTCAATGTGTCTGGACCTAGAACCTGTGAAATGTGATTCAGAAATATAAATCACCAATTCATTGGATTCCATCACTGTGATCGGTCTGATCGGGTGTGTCCAGATATCTGTGACTAAAGCATCAAACCAAGTTAGAGAATTACATGCATCTGAAACACAAGCATATTCAGCTTCAGTAGATGAACAAGAAACAAAATTCTGTTTACGTACTTGCCAATAAACAGGACATCCATTTAAGAACATCATATAACCTGAAGTACTTTTACATGATTTCTTATCACTTGCCCAATCAGAATCTGCATAACAACATAATTCTGCATAATCAATATGTGTTGGTTCTAACAATAACTTCATGTGTTTAGTGTGCTTTAGGTATCTCAATAATTTCTTTTTTTTTTATTGAAAAAGTTTTCAAATACAAGTTTTTTCCCCTTTCCCCCCTTCCCTAACCCCCCCTCACCACCCATCCCCCCCTGTGACTTCTTCACAACAATAGGCTATTTCATAACTAATTACATAATATCTTACCTTTCCCTTACTCCCTCCTCAAAATACTGACCCTTAGCATAATATTCTTATAACTCCCATTTTTGCGATAATCTGCCCTTTTTCTCCTCCCCTAAACTTATAGTGTATTATTACAACAATTTAACATTTAGTCTTTTATATATATTAATATAGCATTTTAAAGCGGCCTTCTCCCTACATCCAAATTTAACATTTATTCAGTTCTATCCAATTCCTCCACTCCCCTAAATATATGACTTAAAGATCCTTTTTCTTAAACTAATCAATCAGTAAACTAACCTATTTCAACCCAAATTCCTACAAAATCATGCAATACAATTCTAAATATAATCCACTGCCCACTTTACTAAAATATACACATATGTATATATGCATTCCATTTTGTAAAAAGAAAAAAGACAATAACTTTAAATTTATAATCCATATAATATCTTCTTTGGTGTCTTTCCACTGGATTGTTAAATCCATCACCCATAATAGGGTAAAATAACATGCTGGTGCAACAGTTTGTTTAAAATCTTCAGTCATCTTCTGCCCCCATCAGTAGTAGGTATCCTCATATATATATAAAAGTAAAAACAACCACCCGAGTGACATTATAATTATATCCATATAGTTATAGTTGTGGTATTCATCAGGATTGTTGATTCCCATCATCCTAATGGGTAACATCCAGATCTTCTGCATGCCCCAGCGTGACTCTCTTGCCTTGTAACTCAAAATAATTATAATATATTTACCAGTAAAAGAAATCCAGAGTAGATAATTCAAATCCAACAAGGTAAGGCTCTTTTCACATCCCAAAATCACGGCATTGCAGAGATCTGCCACTATCCTCAAGATAGTATTAAACAATTGTTCGCCTCCACTATCTTTTCACATATTCATTCATTTTTTAAAGTCCCTGGCTTCACTGTTGCTTGGTTTAGAAACTGCTGTTTCTATGAGATCTATTTCTTTTCTTTTTCTTTTGCGGGTTGAATTTCCATCCTCGTTTCCTTCCTACCAGTTGTGTATCGGCTGATCGATTTTCATTCTGCTTTATGAGTTGATCTTGTTGGTTTTGTTTTGTCATCTCATCTTTCTTCTCCATCACTTGTATATCAAGTGGTTGATTTGCGCACTTGTCTGTAACTTGATGGTTCATCACATTGGAGTCGGATGACACTGCTCTCATATTTATAGACAGTCCAGCTGGGGTATCCAGGGAGTCCAAAGACAATCTATCCACCACAGCCTCTGTAATTTGATATTTTCCTTTTGTTTCCAACTCCTTTTGCTTATCCTGTATTGTGCCTAAAGATATTAAGTTCATTTTTAAAATTTTTTGATAAAATTCTTCCGCTTTTTCAACAGTGTTCAGTTGATATCTTACTCCTTGATGTCTCAATATTAAACCAACTGGGGCATCCCACCTAAATAGGATATTTCTTTTTTTTAACTCAGTCACTAGAAAGCCAAATTTCTTCCTCTCCATTAGCATCTTAGGCGGGAGCTCCTTAAAAATCCAAATCTTTCTTCCATGAAATTGCAAAGTAGAATTAAAAGAGTTCTGCACAATATTATTCCTAATTTCTTTATCTGTAAAATAAATCACCACATCTCTAGGCAATTGCCTTTGCTTTGCCAACCAGGAGTTTATTCTATAAATTCTATCAATCCTGCAAAACACTTCATCAGGTTGAACCTTTAAAATCCCAGCCAGAATTTCAGAAGATATTTTCCTTAAGTCATCTCTATTATTTTCCTGCAGACCTCTCAGTCTAATTGCATATTCTGTAAAATTATATTGAATCATTAAAACTTCTCTTTCAATCCTCTGTTGCACATTTTCTTCATTACCAGTCTTTTGGTCAACCTCCATTTTAGGTTTATCTTCTGAGCTATTATCCTGAATGTTTACCAAATCCTTTTTAATTTTTTGAATCTTGTCATCCAAATTCTCCTCAGTTTCTTTCATTTTAGACTCTAATAATTTAGTCTTTGCATCCAACTGAATCAGAAAGTCTGATAAACCGTTAGCTGTTTTTAAAATCTTTCGATTCAAAAAGTCAAACTTTGATTTCACCAATTCACCAATTTCTTTAATTTCCTGCTTAAATTTTTCGAGTTGCTGGTTCACAATCTCATCCCTTCTTACAATCTCTTCAAGAAGAAATTCTATTATATTAAAATCAGGTTTCTGACACTGGAGAGTTAGAACTTGTTGATGTAATTTATTAATGGGGGAAATTCCCCCCGCTGCCTGTTTATCTAACTGTATAAGTCCCGGTGCCATTTCCCCGCAGACAAGATTTAATGGAAAAGGGAGAAGAAGAAAAAAGGCTTGTTTCCAACCAAGATCAATATCAGATCCCCAGAAAAAAAAAAGAAAAAAAAAACAAGAGTGAGAGTGAGGTTTTGCCTCAATTACAGCCAGAAGTATTCATTCCGCTACTTTGTAATAGAAAACGGAAGGACTTTCCCTTTTCAGCCTCTCTTCAAACCTCAGCAATCGCCATTTTAAAAATCTTTTTTCCTTTCATTTCTTAAACAACTTCAGTAACTTTTCTAAAATAAAAAAAAAATACTTGCGCTTCAGGGTCAGCGGTCCAGCTCACGTCTTCTTTAATTAGTTTAACAAGTTTACAGGCTTGCTTTTGCCACCTAGCTCTGCGTGTAGCAGAGATCTCCCAGAGCCCGGAGCATTGGCTGGGGATACGGGGAGTCTCTTCCGCTCCGTCCCAAAAGTAAATAAAAAACTTTTGGGATTAGGCAGAGGACTCTACCCACCCCAGCCGGCTCTATCTCCGTTTCCTCATGGAAACGGAGTTTTTTCGAGCCGCCATTCCACTATAAAGGTGGCTCTTTACAGGCAGTGGGTACGACGATCCCGAAGGAGCGTCCAGCGGGGACAAACAGCAAACCGGAAGTCGGTATCTCAATAATTTCTTAACGCATGTCCAATGAAACTGTTTTGCCTTACCTACGTGTCGAGACAAGAGATTAACACTAAGTGCAATGTCAGGTCTGGTCCAACTACTAATGTACAATAGTGACCCAATAACTGAACGATAAAGTGTTTGATCCTCAAACTCAGGACTTGCTTCTTGTGTCAAGTTGTGAAAATCTGTTTGCATGGGTGTCTTTGTTGTGTTAGCATCTTTCATGTTGCAATGATGCAAAATTTGTTCAATTTTATCTTCTGGTGAAAGAGTAAACCCCTTCTGTGTTTTTTCAATCTGAACACCTAAATAAGTGCTAATATGATCCAATGATTTCAATGTGAAGTATCTCTGCAAAGCTTTGGCAAAAATTTCACTCATTTGCTTATTTGGACCAATATAAACAATATCATCAACGTAAACAAGAACTATCTCATATGCATTGTTAGATCATTTTGTGAACACGCACATATCAGTTTCGGACTTAATAAAGCCCATTGAATTTAGTTTGTCAGTAAGACATAAATACCACATTAAACCAGACTGTTTCAGACCATAAAGACTTTTGTTTAGGAACCAGGTATCCCCTTCTTGCTGTTGGAATCCTGGAGGACTTCTCATGTAGATCTCTTCATCTAGGTCTGCATGTAGATAAGCTGTGTCAACATCGGACTGGAAAACTTCTAAACCAAGGATAGTTCCAGTTGCTAAAGCAATTTTTACATTCTCAGTTCGAACTGTTGGTGAATAGGTATTTGTGTAGTCCTCAGGATAACATTGAGCGAAACCCTGAGCTACAAGTCTGGCCTTGTACAATGACTCACCATTTGGCTTCTTTTTGATTCTGTAGACCCATCGAGTGCCAATGACCTTTTTGTTTGCTGGAGGTTTTGCAGGTGTAAACACTTTAAGTTTCTTTAGACTGTCCATTTCAACCTGCATTGCATCATACCATTTGCCTTGCTCTGAATCAGAAAGATGTTTGATTTGCGTGAAATTATCAGGTGGAAGTGTAACATTGCAAATCAAAGGCAAGGGTGCTTTTGTCAGTTGCCAAGAATATCATTGTGGAGGGATTCCTTTTGTGGCCCTCTTGGAACGTCTCGGAACAACTGTCCGGTCTTCTTCTGCTTCGTCCTCGTCCTCAAATTCGTCGCTAGCATCAGCATCCACGGTTTGCAAAGACGGAACATCGGGTTGAGAAGAACTAGTGGAATCTTGATCATCAATCTGCGTGGCATCAGCAGTATCATCTCTAGGAAAATAAACTCCAGGATCATTGGAATGAATCCTGAACCAGTCAACATCTTCCTCAAAATTAGCAGATTGGGAAATCACAATTACATGTCTAGAGTCAATAAAATTGCTCCATTTTGAATTATCATCAATACCCATAAATCTCAGTCTTTTTGCTGTTGGATCTCCTTTCCTTCTTTGAGCTAAGGGAATGTTCACCATAGCATATGAACCAAAAATATGGATGTTTTTAAGATCGGGCTTGTAGCCATACAACATGAAGAAAGGAGTCTGATTCATTACACTGCTCCAAGTATGGTTGACAATGTAATTTGCATATTTTATAGCTTCACCCCAGTATATCATATCAAGGTTGGCGTCTTCTAGGAGACAATGCATCATGGTTTGCAGGACCCCTTGTCTTCGTTCTGCGACCCCATTATGAGCCGGTGTGTAAGGAGCTGATGTCTGATGAAGAATTCCATTCTTGCGCATCCAGTCCTGGAAACGCTGAGACATGAATTCAGCACCACGATCACTCTGGATTCTAGCGATGCGAACTTGGTGTTGGGTAGAAACAATGGCTGCAAAGTCTTTAAAGATCTGAAAGGTCTCAGATTTTTCTTTCATAGGATATACATATCCATATCTAGAGTAATTATCAACAATTGTTAGAAAATATTTTCTACCACCAAATGATGGCGGAAAAAGACCAACTATGTCAGTGTGAACCAAATCAAAAATGCGTGTTGACAGGCGTGTAGCACGTTTGGGAATGGCTGCTGCTTTGGATTTGGCCTTTTTGCAGACAGCACAATCCAAAAACACCTTACACCCCTTTAGATCCAAACCTTTTGCGAACTCCGGCATCTTCCTAAGAACACGGAAACTGGCATGCCCCAATCTTCTATGCCATTTATGGATACACCTAGAATGCAAAGGTTTACCAGTTAGTGAATTCTCAACATTAACAGTTTTATGAGGAACCTTAGGCTTGCTCTGAGCAACCTGTTTCCCAATTTTCTTTTTGTTGGCTTTAGGAGCCTTTGGAATAGCAACAGGATCTCTCTCTGGAGCATCTCTCCCTGGGCCTGTGCTCTCCCTTTTTGGAGTTTGTATACTTGCCTGTGTTTGTGGTTTAGGCTTTGGCTTTAAGTAATAAACACCACCAATTAATATGGTTCCAGCAACAATATCTCCATCTTTAACTATGTAACTTGCATTTTCAAGGTGGTGAACCTGGAATTTTAACATTCTAGACAAGTGACACTGACTAAGCAAATTACTGGTTGCTGTTGGTATGTAATAAACATCAGGAATGAATGCATCGAGCTCTTCAACATAAACAGTTCCTTTTCCTTTGACCTGACAAGGATGATTGGAAAAAGAATAAAGTTCATGTAGTTCAGGTTCAGGGTCGTGCATCTCTGTAAAAAGTTCCTTTCTGTAGGTAACATGCAATGCTGCACCACTGTCCAAAGTCCACAGGAGTCGTCTGTCCTACTCTGGTTGAGGTTGTGGATCATTGGTTAAAGCCAATGTGGTGAGTGGAGCTTGTGGATCATGCCGGGGACCATGACGACCTTGTCTTCCGCCTCTGCCTCTGCGTCCGGAGTCTGTTCCTCTGGGCTGGTACGTGATGGGAGCTGGAACTCGTTGGGGACAATCCCGGGTGGCATGTCCCACATGATCACAGATGTAGCATCTTGGCATCCTTGGAGCATAGGTCCTTCCTCGGAAGGGGCGCCTAGCTGGAGCTCTTGATGCGGGTGGTCCTTTCAGGTGTGGAGTAGCTAGCATGATTGCTTCTTCTTCAATTAAAAGTCTGCATACATTGTCCACTGTGCGTTGAGCAATAGGAACTTGGTTAATCTTTGTAATGGCATCTTTCCATTCATAATTCAAAGAGTTAATAATAATGCTGATCATTTGAATATCATCAATATTATAGCCTCTTTCTCTCAATTCTTTTCTCAGTCCTTTCAGTTTGGTCAAATGTCCTCCAATTTATTCACCAGGTTTCAATCTCGAACCATGGAATTCAGACATGAGCAAACATGAAGACTCAATTGAGACAGGCCTGTAGCAATTTCCCAATTGGGCCCAAATTTGTTGGGCCGTTGCATCAGGCGGAAATGTAACCTGCAGTTCAGTATCCATGGACATCAATAATGTTGTGCAAGCTTTAATTTCTAAATCTCTTATTGCAGGGGACCATGGCTGAGCAGGCAGATTAAAACTCATACAGTGAGTGCCTTCTCTACGAAGTAGCAATCCAATCTCACTGACCCAGGCCTTATAATTCTGTCCTGACATCTTTAATTTTGACTCACCAGCTAGTGGAGCAATAGAAAATGCCTGGTGAGGAATGTGCATTTGAGGTGCTGGCTGTGGAAGTAAAGGCACTTGTTGCGCTGGAGGTGGACCAGGAGCTGGCCCTGGTTGTACAGCTGGAGGCACGTGTGCATGCATTTGTGGTTGAGGCTGTTGCACTGGAATCTGCTGTGTTCCAGCTGCCATTTGTGCTTGAGCTGCAATATTAGCATGACCTGCTGGAGACACAGTCATTTGCTTTTGCTGCATTAAGCTTTGTTGTGTTCCATCTAAAAGGACACCAGCACCACCAGGGGGTGCTGGAGATTGAGCCTGTGGAGACACTTGTGGCATTGCAGCCTGAATATCTGAGTGAGTTAAAGACATATCTAACAAAGTCTGTTGCAATGCCTTTAATCGCTCTCTCAAATCGTGATGCATTTCAGCTTTCTCTAGTAAATTACTTTCGCCAGCAGATGGTGCTGCAACTTTAGTTCTAGGCAGCTCAGATAATCTTTCTGCCTGCATGGCATTGTATGTAAATTGAGAATAGAAATGATCATGTGGTAAATGTGACGTGTGCACAGCTCCCTGTTCTGATTTGCCTGACACAATATCCACCAGCGTGTGTGTCTTTGGCTCGGAGGAAGAAGAAGGCAAAATGGCATTTTTAGGGATTTCAAAGGCGCTAGACTCCCTCTTATCTGGCTCAAGCCTAGATAAAGCCATTTTTGCCTGAGATAGCTCACGTTCAAAAATTTCTATCTGGTCACAATAGTTTCTTATAGCTTGCTCTTTAGGAGTGACCCTGAAGGTTTGAGAGGGATAATAAATTATTTCTCTCTCTGCGTGGGAGGGAAAAGGCTTTGCCGTTTGTGGAAAATCTGGCTCTGCACCAAGCGTTACAAAATTCAGAAGGTTCTGGGGAGACAGTTTGAGACCTTGCATAATTAGAAGGGAGCGTTACTGACCTCAGTTGTAGTGTTTTGCCTTCAAAAGCAGCTCTTCTGTTATTTTCCTCCTGAAGCCTTTGTAGAATTCTTTTTGCTTCTTCATTAGTGAGAGCAGAGATATCTATATCTTCGGCAAAATGCATTCTGTATTTGTTTTACTTCTTTTTTGGCATCTTTGCAAAAACTAATTAGCGTACCTCAGTAGCTAAAAACTAATTGCCTATGCGCTTATCATCAAAAGTAACAAGCAAGGAAAAAAACCCATAAATCAAACATCGTCTGCTACCATTGTCAGAGGCAATCAGCCCTGTTACCTTCCTGGGGTAATTGCCTGGATCATGGCATTTTCCTTGTGTATACTTTTGAAAAATAAAACCGGAATACATCTTCTAATTAAACTCATATTTATTGTAAAGAAGAAAATAAAACATCTTACTGATCTAGTTAGTTACATTTTGAAATAAAGTTTGTGCCACCTGCTTCTCAGCAGCCGGACCTTTCTTGGCAAGAGAACAAAAGGAAAGTGTGTGAAGGAATGTGGGTGGAGTACATGCGCAGTTTAGCTTACTGATAAGGATTCTTGGCAAGCTACGGAAAGTCTGATAGTCCAGAAATAATGAGCTCAGCTGGTAAATACAAAAACGCACGGACATCTGCTGATATAAAGGAGTGATCCTATGATGGATTGATATTGAGTTTTATCGTGATGCTTGTTACTGTCTAGATAAGCAATTTTCTTATAGTCAGTGCGCATTGGTGTATCTGTGGGTTGCAGTCTTCCATGCCACATCTTTGTAACAGGTCTTCAATCTTATCCAATTGGGTGTTTGTGTTGTGGAGGGGTTGTTTTTGTGAATACTTTTAAATTTATTAAACAGTCCATTTCTTTGGACATAGCGTCCCACCATTTTAATTGTTCTGATTCTGGTAATTGGAGCATGTGTTTAAAATTTTTTGGAGTGATGGGTATTTGGTTTGTCTGTGACACATTGTTCACGTCAAATCTTTTTGGTCGGATGCCTTGTGTAATTCGTTTGGATTTTCTGATTGGTAGTTGTGTATCTGTGTTGTCTGTTCGTGGTGTAACTTGGTATTGTTGTTTGTAAATGTTGAATTCTCTGTGGTGTATCTGATGTATTTGTTTCTTGGGTTAATACGTATGAGTCATTTGAGTGTATTTTGGTCCTGTTGCGGTTTTCTATGAATGTAGCTGAACGGGAAGTTATTACTGTGTTGTTGTTTTTTATGAATCAATATGCTTTTGAACCTGGTGCATATCCTACGAAACATAATTTTTTGCACACCTCATTCCCCTTCCGTCTGAGTGGTTTGGGGATATTGACGTATGCATAGCAGCCAAAAATGTGAAGATCTGTGAGGTGTGGTTGAGTGCCATATACAAGAAAATAGGGTGTTTGGTTAATAACCTTATTCCATGTGCAGTTAAAAGTGTAATTGACATATGCAAGGGCTTCTTCCCAATAGCTAGGGGGTACATCAGCATCTAACATGACACTGCGCATCATGGTCTGTAATATTTATTTTCATTTCATTTCATTTTATTTAATTTGTATACTGCCCTACTCCCGAAGGACTCAGGGCGGTGAACAGGCACAGAATAAAACACATAGAATACAAAAGTTAAGATCAAAAGTAAAATCGAATTAAATCAATTTAGCCCAAGACAAATTTAAAACCCCAGGTTAAGAACAAATTAAAATTTACATTAAAATTTACATTAAAAAAAGAATGGGAAAGGTTAGGCCAGACCAGCCTGGTGAAATAAAAAGGTCTTAAGAGCGCGGCGGAAGGTGCATAGATTCGGGATCCTCCGTATCTCCGGGGGGAGCTCGTTCCAGATAGTAGGTGCCCCCACAGAGAAGACTCTCCCCCTGGGGGCCACCAGCTGACATTGTTTGGCCGACAGCACCCAGAGGAGTCCCTCTCTGTGAGACCGTACTGGCCGGTGGGAGGTCGTTTACGGCAGCAGGCGGTCCCATAAATAACCAGGCCCTAAGCCATGGAGCGCTCTAAAGGTGGTAACCAAAACCTTGAAGCGCACCTGGAAGACCACCGGGAGCCAGTGCAGCTCACACAGGAGAGGTGTTACATGGGAACGCCACGTCGCTCCCATAACCACCCGCGCGATCGCACTCTGCACCAGTTGGAGCCTCCGGGTGCTCCTCAAGGGGAGTTCCATTTTTTCTTTCACAAATCCCATTCTGCTGGGGGGTAAAAGGAGATGTTTTGCAGTGTATAATGCCTTTGGAGTCAATCCAGTTTTGAAATTGTACAGATGTGAATTCGGCTCCACAATCTGTTTGAATTTTCTTTAATTTGATGTTGTGTTGGTTTTGTATGAGAGTGTAAAAAAAATTTTATTTTTTGAAAGGCTTGAGATTTTTCAGTAAGGGTATAGATATGTCCAAAACGATTGAAATCATCGACTAAGTTCAAAAAATATTTGTGTTTGCCCAAAGAAAGTGGAAAAGGGCCTACAATGTCAACATGTACCAATTCGTATATGTGTTTTGATTGTCTGGTGCTGGTGTGGGGAATTGGGGCTGCCTTTGATTTTGCAGCTTTACAAATCTCACAGTCAAGTTGGATAGGGCAATCCTTAGTGTATATGCCTTGGGAGAAATTTTGAGTATTGTCTACAGCAACAGTGTTGGCATGTGCTAAACGTCTGTGTAATAAATGGGCACAATTATCGTGTAAAGGTTCACCTATATGAGTTTGAATTTTTGTTTTTGAGGTTTGTTGGTTTTGTGATGTGGGTGAAGTTGGAGAGAGGTGTTGTGTGGTGTGTTGGTCGTTATGTGAGTCGGAAGTGTCATGTGTATTGGTATGGGGAGGTGTGGTACCTTCGTGGTGGGTGTCAGGGGTACGGTCGGGATGATTGTCAGGGTCAGGTCACAATGAGGATTGAGGTAGTTGAGTCGTAGGTGAGGATGATGTAAAGGAATATGGAATAAGACAAAGTAAATCATTAATGACAGAAATATTAGCAACAATAGTGTTATCATGTTTGGATTTTATAAAACTGTGTTGATCATCAAGAGATACTTTAAAACCGATTTTACCTAATTTTGAAGTACTCTGTCAGGTTTCGAGGTCGTCTCAAATAAATTGCATTTCAAACAAAGTCTTTGATGAAAAACTTCCGTTTATATTCTGGAACGAGCTCCCCCCAGGAATACGACTAATCCCAGACCTCCGTACCTTCCATCGAGCTTTGAAGACCTTCCTATTCCAGCAAGCTGGGCTGGCTTAAAATTTTTAAAGGGTTTTTAAGGGTAATGGGTTTTAATACTTCGGGAAGCCAATTGGATTTAATTTTGTTTTAAATTATTTTAAATTTTGTATTGTATGTATTTTAATTTGGCTGTGCACCGCCCTGAGTCCTTCGGGAGAAGGGCGGTATACAAATTTAATAAATAAATAAATAAATAAATAAATAAATAAATAAATAAATAAATAAATAAATAAATATTAAGCACACGACATTCTAACTCCGACTCTATCGCAGCCAACACTGACTTCCAGACCCAAAACCCTCCCTTTCCGTTCCCCACTCCTCTGCACTCATTGGCCATCTTCCAAGTCACTCTACCCCTAATCTACTGCTCCAGCTCAAAGGAATTTCCCCCCTCCCATCCCATCTCCTAGGGGATATTATCTCCAGGGAAAATAAGTAGGTGAAAAGTCAAACGTCCCTTTCCAGACACCTCTGCTTCTCCTTCTTATGTCAGCACTAGAGTAAATGCAGCTTGAAGTGCTGACATACTCAAAATATTGTGGCCAAAGGTAGGTGTATAGAGCACTTGACTAATGTCCCCTATACCAGGTATAAAGATAGATCCTTCATATTCAACTGTATTGGAAGTACCATTTGCTGCTGTAATAGAAATATTGGTTGGGTGAATATCATATAATATGGATTTGTTATTGGTGGCATGGTGTATGCTTCCAGAATCGATGACCCATAGATGCGTGGTGTCATGCAGGTATTGTTGGGTGTTGGGAAAGATGCCAAATGTTTGGGATTCGGAGTTAGAATATATAGATTGTTCAGTGTGTTGTCCCCTTCTGTCTTTATAATCTTTGTGTGTGGGACCCTTTCTAATGTAAAATTCAGTGGGCATGGATCTTTTAGGTTCAGTATGTTTTTTGATAGTATGATTTCTTTTGTTAGTCTTGTCTGTAGGGGTGTATCCCCTTGTATCATGAGTGTGGGTGGTGTTGTCACCGTGTGGAGGATGGGAGTTGTAGGTATGATAATGTCCTCTATAGTTACAATAATTAAAATTATTTTGATATTTAGAGGGGTGTTTCTGCCAGTTTTGGTAGAAGGGTTTGTGTGAAGAATGGGAAGGATGGGAATCATGTTTAGGGTAAAAAGGGTGGTCAAAAGAAGTAGGGTATCTATCAGTATGATAGAGTCTTCTATCTTCATCTATTAATTTGGATTTATTTTCAGTGACAGTGTACATGTGGTGTGGGGGGGGGGGATAAGGAGTGGAGACTATTAATGAATCCTGACCAACCAGGGATGTGTTTAATAGAATTGAAAATGATACCAATCATGGCAGTTTCAGGTACAGGATGATTGTGTTGAATCAGTTGTTTTTGCATGGATTCGAGGTGGAAAAGATGTTTGGCCATAGTTGTGCCAGGTTTATATATGATGCTATAAAAGTCACCGGCAAGAGTAGCGATAGTTGCAGGCGAGGGTTTGTTGTAATGTTTTTGTAAGTATTGCCATACTTCTTGTGCAGTAAAACCAGTAGGTATAGAATGAACAATATCACTTTCTAAAATTGACATAAGAGTGGCATAAACACTATTGTGAAGAAAAGTTAAGTCAGATGACCAAGGCTTATCAGGGGGAGATTTAATTATAAGAAATGTGCCTTCTCTTAAAAGATGTAAATGAGTTTCTTGTTCCCAAGTAGGGAAATTATTACCTGAGGTTTGTAATTTTTTGAAGTTTGGTGATAAAGGTAATGGGCCATGTTGTTTAAAATGTTGCAAAATAGTTTCAATTTTTAAAGATAAATTTACATTAGTAGATAAAGACAAAGAATTATTACTTTCAATATTTAAATCATTACAGTTTACAGTAATAGAAGGCTGAAATGAGTTACTGTCAGCAGAGATAGGTAATTGAACGTTGGATTGTTGATTGGAGTTGTTTGGTGTGATAGAAGATGTTGTAGGTGATTCAACGATAGGAGGAATAATGGAGGTGGTGGTTGTAGTTTGATTTGGAAGAGCTGCTGCAATGGCGTCAGCTGCTGTAGAAGGTAGGTTGGCTTTTGATGCAAAGGCTGCAAAAATCGTGTGAATTTGTTGTTTGGATGGGGCATCTGTAGTGTTGGAGGCGGCAGCAGCAGCGGGAGTGGCGGCATCTTTGCCGATAAGGGGGAGTGAGGCGGCTGCTGCAAAGACTGAAAAGGATCTTTTTACATTGGAGACAATATTGGTATCAGTAGAAATATTTGCAGCTGCTGCAGCTGCAGCAGTATAGAAGGGGAGGTCTGCAGTGACAGCAAAAATAGAAAAGTTCTGAAAATTGAAAAAAAAAATTGGGAGGATTCAAACTTGGTGCTCTGGATGAAGAAGGTAGGGAATCAGTCTGAATATCTCCAGTTGTGGGGTGGGTAGTAGGATGGCCATTGTTGGCCATTTTGTGGACCGCATGGTGGAGTGTGGGGGCAGCCATTTTGTCGGCCATTTTTGAAGCCATGCTTTTGGGGAAGGTGGAAGCCATATTGGAAGCAATAAAGTCAATAGGTGGGGAGGGAGGATTTTTAATATAATGGGTGTTTAAAAAGTCAGTCTGGGAATCTATGAGTTGAAGCAAAAAATTGTCGCTTACCAGGTCTGGTGAGGTTGAAACGGTGTTTAACAGTTCAAGAGTTCTTTGAGGAGTCCAGCCTGCATTTAGTAGGCCTGTCGCATATAAAGCTTGATATAAATGCTGTTTTGGAAAAGCTTGAAAAAATAAAAGTTGGTCTGAAGTTATAGGGTTGGAACATACAAGGGATGCAGAAGGTTGAAGTCCTTGATGATAGTCATGAGGTGGAGTAGAATTGAGATCGAAGCAAGGTTGTTGTAAGCTGTTCTTTCGGTGTTCGGGTGAAGAGGAGAAAAAAAAATTGGGTCCTTTCGTAAAGAGGTTTGTACTTGCTGCGTAGTTTCAATAGAAAGTTTTTTTAGTCTTTTTGATAATGATTGGTACTGTTTTGTTAAGGATACGGTTAACGCATCAATGTCTTGTAAAGATAGTTCGTTCAGGTTCAAGGATTCCATGTTAGGAAAAATCGTTCTATGATTTTAAAATTTACAAAAAATTCATAGACCTGAGCAATAAATTTTCATCCTCTGCTACCATTTATCAGATATATATTGATGGTCGTGCTCATTTGGTTCTATGAGGAAGTTATTTGGTCAATACAGCTTCAGGTTCAAAAGGTTGTTTTTATTATTTACAAATATATACATGCATACAATAATGAACAGGGTGTCCTGTTACATTTTTACCCTAACTGTATGACATAAAAGATGTTGAGAGGAGAGAGAAGTTCATGTGTTGTCTCGCTGAGAGATAGATGAGAGAGAGAGAGAAAAAAGGGGAAGATATCCAAGTGGTTTCTAGATAAGAGTCCAATAAGAAAGTTCATTGGCTGATATAGTCACATGTGATGTCTGTAAAGACTTAACCCCTTCTAGTCTCTGGTGCATCATATGCAGGCAATATCTGACAGCTTCTGCACATGCACAGAAGCTTCTGCGCATGTACAGAGACATCCGGGTGGGTGGTCGAACCCTCCTGCTGTCACCGCTACAGGTTCGCCCGATCCGGGCCAAACTGGTAGCAACCCACCACTGAACCAAGGATTGTATTAGCTTTTTTGACTGCTGCCGCACACTGCTGACTCATGCTTAAGTGACCAACTCCAAGGTCCCTCTCACAGTTACTATTTTTGAGCCAGGTTTTGCCTAATCTGTACTTGTACCTTCGTTGTTGTTTTTTTATTATTTGATTTATATGCTGCCCTTCTCCGGAGACTCAGGGCGGCTTACAATGCGCTAAGCGATAGCCTTCATCCTTTTGTATATTTATACAAAGTCAGCTTATTGCCCCCACAACTGGGTCCTCAATTTACCTACCTTAGAAAGGATGGAAGGCTGAGTCAATCTTGAGCCTGGCGAGATTCGAACCTGCAGTAATTGCAGGCAGCTGGTCTTAATAACAGGGTGCTTTAGACCACTGTACTACCAAGGCTCTTTTCCTGAACAGAACCTTGTCTTTCTCCTCATTAAATTTCATTTTGTTGGATAGGGCCCATTGTTCAAGCCTGTCAATATCTTATTGGTTCTTTATGGGTCTTGGGTATGTTTCTCATATCTCCTACTTTGTAACTGGGATTTACATCCTTTCCATCACTCTACTTCATTATGTTTTTTTAAAAAATTATTTTTTCTCTTTATTTTTTCCTCCTTACGTGATTGGTTATCTAGTGGTTTTTTGCTTGAAATTAGGTTTTATACATCATGCCCTTTCCCCCCTCAATTTTAGTTTAAAGCCCTTTTGATAAGATGAGCCAGACATTTTCTGAATATATTGTTTCCAGTTCTTGTGAGGTACAATCTATAGTTTCTGTTGTGCTAAGAATTGAATTTCCTATCACCAATATTCACGGGGTTTTTTCCCTAGGAAGTCTGGAATACTCTTCTTCCTGTCACAGGAATACTATATTGTGCCTCTTTTTTAGAAACTATTGATGAATGCTCTTTTGAGTGATATTTTCTTCCGGGGGCCGGGAGGCTATGAAAAAGAGAGGCTTCATTGGAGTGGGCTAGGGTAGATAGTAGAGGGTTTACTTTTGGTTGTTGTTTTCTTCTGAAAGTGACATGTTTCCATCAGTCTTCTTCTTTAGGTACACATGTCGGCTTGTTTTGTATGGAAGCTGTTTGTTCCCTATTGTGTTTAATTTGGGTGTATCAGTTTTCTTCTTTATGTTCATATATGGGGTCATAATTATTTTTTTAAGGAGCTGTGTGCTAATATTGTGTTTTATTTTGGTGTACTCTTATTGTTTAGGTTGGGATTTCTCGCTTTGATGTCTAGAGTTGTCTCCAAACCCTTTACTTTTTCTTCTAGTAAATCAAGTAGTTTACATTCGATACATACATAGTTTGGGCCTTCTGTGGGCATAAGATGAAATATATGGCACTTTTAAAAATTCAGAAAAATTAAAAAAAAGAATTTTATAAAAAAATTGAAAAATGAATTTTAAAATTGAAAAAGATTTAAAAATTGAAAAAACTATTTAAAATTAAAAATAATATTTAAGAGTTTTTAAAAGAATTAAAATTGGAACAAGGAATCTAACAATTGAAAAAAGAAATTGAAAAAATTGAAAAGGATTTTTTCATAAGAAAGGGAATTCAGAGATTTTAAAAATGTAAGAATTTCTAGAGTTTCTACAGCTCAGTTGGTCCTCTGAGAGCAGCAGTGGCTGCTCTCAGCCACTGCTAATACCATGCTGCTCTTAGTCACTGCTCAATCACTGCTCAGGGTACTTCAGTCACTGCTCAGGGTACTTCATTCCTCTGCCACATTGCTCTGCACCACTGCTGCCCAAGGTCTGCCATGCTGCTCACAGCCCCTGGTATGCTGCCACCTAGCTCCGTTTCACTGCTGCTAAGTGACCTTCGTTTGTAATACACTGGCTCCACTCAGGTATCAGGCTGGGTCCCTGGGTTGCCTCTCCATCTCTCAGCTCGGCTGTCTCTCCTTTTCTCAGATGGGCCATCAGGGCACCTCGTAGTTGGGACACTGGGCTGCCTCTCAGATGGGCCACCTTTCAGTTCAGCTACTTCTCACCTCTTTGTTCAAAGAGTGCAAATTGTCTTTTTAATCCCTCCTGTAGATAATCTTGATATTGTCCTCTTGATGTGTGTGTGTGTGTGTGTGTGTGTGTATTAGAGAGAGAGAGATTAGGGATGTAATTTTATATATAAAAAGCATATGAAATAACAAAACCTAATTCAAAAAGAAGTTGCTTTTTTGCCTACTGATAGAAACAATAAAAGAAGTACAATATATTTGTCAGATAAGATACTTTCATATTGTGTACTTAAAAGCCAATATTCTTGGATTTCTTATTGACAAAGCCAGTGGCACCTTCAGGAGCATTATAACAGACAAATTCTACACAGAAATGTATTGTCTGCACAGAATTGATTATATAATATACAGCTGTTTATTTTGCATTTTCCAGAGGTCGTTTTAAACAGATGTAAAAGGTATACATACAATGAAAACAAATAAACATCTCCTTTTGGAACAATCTATAGATTTTGTTGTGTGAATAAATGTGGAATAAAAAGTGAAGGATTAAAAGGAACTGGGGAATTTAAATTCAGAGCTGTTCACCCATTGCCATTGTAGCTCTTCCTTGAACAAAATCCAAGGTATTTCAAGTTTTGTGCAAATGTACTAGTGGGAACTCCAAACAAATGCTGTACTCCTTAATTTTTTAAAAAGTTGTTTTATAACCACAGATATAGATTACATAATACTGTATGATGAGCATCTTGTACCTTCAGAAATATTGGTCAAGGATATAATTTTTTTAAAAAAATAGACATTCAACATTTTTCCTAACAAACGATGTCAACAACAGTTCAGCATTCTTTTTGCAGACAGCACTTACACAAAGAGTTGCAGAACTGAACTTAGCAAAGAAGCAATAACAATGGAGTCATTTCAGCACTAGTCATAAAAACTACAACAATAGCAAAAATGTTTTATTTCTTTAAGGTGGTAACCTGCCACAAAGAAGTCTAAGTGCATAGCAATATGAATAATCTGTTAATATTTATCTATAGTTTATGCTTTTGATTTTACATCCGTGTACCATAAGAGAAAATGAAAGCAGAAAACAAAGGAACTAAAATATTGCATTATAAGTCATGAATTATAGACCATATTTAGCTCATTAACAGATGAACAGCATAGGGACTGGAATGGAAAAGGGTGGTTCAGTGGGTAACACCCCTCAAATATCAGACATGTCATGCTATCTTGTACAGTCAGACATGGAGAGGCTCCTGATTACAGAACGTAATTAAGGTGTCTCCCTCTTTGTACTGCCAGACTGCAATATCTGGGTGTACTGTACTGTCACCCATGACTTAATGGATGAGACAGCCAACTTGGTTTGCATCACTGAATTGTGATTGGGTCTTCTCTGAAATGTGCCTTCCTGAATTTCAGGTGTGGCATTAACCACAGTTTCAAGACAGAGTTGGGGAAGTGACTGTTGTTACTCATGAGTCTCTGATGACCCTAGACATCTCCAGCTGTAAGACCTCTGTGTATAATTTGGGCTGTAGGAATAAGTAAGGTTTGCTGTTCATTTGCCTTCCTCCCTACATACCATTTTTTCCCTACAGTATAGCACCATCTCTACTTGTGCTCCTGGACTCTATGTCTGGGTTAGTAGTGGGATTTCAGGGAAATACGTCCTTCTTGGGTAAGAAGGATTTGGGGGAACTTTTGCAGAGTCACTCTGAGGAATATTCTCAGTATCTGCCAGTAGTTTTTCTCCTCTCTTAACACTCACATGAAACCACTGGGCAAGATCATTTGACAATACATAATATAGTATCAACAATGCACATATATAGCTGTAAATTTCCACCCCAGCCAGCCAGGGCTATTCTTATGTTCACCAAGTCACTAGAGGCCGTGAGGATCTGGATGGGGAGGAACTAAAGAAATGCAAAGCAGTTTTGGTTGTTGGGATACATCATCTTTTACTCTGGATGGAGTTGTGTTCTCTTGGAATGAGCTGGTGTGCAGTTTGGAGGTTCTCCTGAATTCATGGTTCCTGCTTAAAGAGAAACTTTTGCACAGATTTGTCTTGTGCACCCTTTCCTGCACTGAGTGGCCTTGCTAACAATGCTTGATCACTTCTTGATCTTCATAGGGCTGCCCTTGAATGCCCCCCTCAGCTACCACAGACCCAAAATGCAACAGCATGTGCAGTATTGGGTACCCATAGGCTAGGCCATTGAACACCCCCCTTTGCATGAGCTGAACTGGTTCCCATTTTCCTTCCAGGTGAAATTCAAGGTACTGGTTATTACCTGTAAAACCCATGTTATTTGCAATACTACCTATCCTTGAAGGTATCTGCCCATCTCATTTGATTGGATAGGGATCTCCAGATCTACGACCTGCAATATTGCCAACTATTGGGACTGTAGGAAGTGTGTCTTCTCTGTGGCTGCACTTTTTTCTGGAACACCCTGTTTTGAACGATCTGCTAGGTGTCCCTGTTCAGGATCTGAGAGGGGAGTGATTGTTATTGGGACATTCCAGGGAAGTGGGGGGGGGGGGTGATTAAGGTGCTGGTTTTTAGATTTTGTTTTTTTGTTTTGTTTTACAATTTTGTAGTTTTATCATTGTAGTGAGCCACCCTCAGTTGTGCTGTAAGATGAGCAGCCATACAAAAATCTTTCAAATAAATAAATATTAATTGAATTTATTTGTATAATTCTAATTCTGTCACCATTAGATTATTAATCAATAGTTATAAAATAACATTGTTGTAAGGGACCTTAGAGGTTTTCTAGTCCAAACTCAAGCACACACCCCTTCTCCACTGGGTTCACAATTGTATAAAAGTTGTCTTGGCTCATTCCTAAGGGCTTTCATTCAAAACCAGGGAGCAGCACTGCCAAAGAACCAGTTTTAGCAGTGAAATCAGATCGTTGGTAAAAGAAAAAAGAAAATCTTACCATACAGCAGCCATCTTAAAGCAGAAACTATTTCTATTTTCCAAAAAGGGTGCAAAGCACTAAAAGATTGATTTGCAAGAGACTAGAGAGATGAGATGATGCTGTGACAAAAAATCTAAAAGAGTTACCTACCTGCATCTGATACTAGAATGTAAGTATGGAAAACCACAGTTTGACTTGTCACAAAATATATTTTATCACTTTTTCCATCATTGTAGTTTGTACCAGATGCCTATAGTTGTCATATGATATCTAAAGTCATACTTTCTACAATTGAGTCAGAAATAAAGCAGTTCCTTGCTTGAAATGTAAGTTGTACAAGGATGTATTCAGTTTTGAACCTGAACATATATTGCCTAGTTCAATGATTATATCAATAATGTCTTTCAACACATTTGTTTATTTGATTTATAAACTGCCTTTCATTCAGTACCTAGTACTCTGTTCCTACCATTAATCCCCACACTAATCAATCTGTGAGATAGGTTGGGTTGACAGAAAATGATGAGCCAAAAGTAATCCACTGAGTTTTTGTGGCTGAGAGTGAACTAAAACCTGGATTTCTATATGATGCTAAATAAAAAATGCTATAGGAAAAAAACAACATACATGTCAGAATGGAGTGGCAGGAGACATATATGAATATGGGACTGTGAAAAATTTATCAGATTCTTGAAGAAACCTTCCACTTCCAGAAACTGCTGAAGAAAGCAGACATGCAGAAGTGGGGCTCTCCTGATTAATCTAATTAAAAACCAATAAACAAAAATCCAAACAGGCACAGAATTGCAACCACAGGAAAGAAAAGTGAACGGAGGAAAAGACTGGACTTGGAGAGAAAAGAAATCTTGGAAATCAGACATTTATTTGGATGCAAATAATAATAATAATAATAATAATAATAATAATAATAATAATAATAATAATAATGTTGTTGTTGTTGTTGTTGTTGTTGTTATTATTATTATTATTATTATTTGCCGGACTTGAACATTTTGACTTTACAAAAAACCACCTTACTCGGAACAGCTTACATCCTCCGCCGATACCTTAACAGTTCCTAGGTCCTTGGTTAGGACTCGAGCTGCTGAGCTATTAACCAGCCTCAAAGGCTGTGAATCTCACTAAAGATTAACAAATAATAATAATAATAATAATAATAATAATAATAATAATAATAATAATAATAATAATAATAATAATAATAATAATTTTATTTCTATACCGCCCTTCTCCCGAAGGACTCAGGGCGGTGTACAGCCAATTTAAAAACACAAGACACAACAATGATTAAAAATTAAAATAATTAAATAGATTTGGCCGATTTAAAACCCCAAAAATTTTAAAAAACCCAATTTAAAATTATTATGTCGATAGCCCAGCCTGGCGGAACAACAGGGTCTTCAATGCGCAACAAAACACCCAGAGGTCGGAGATGTTACGTATTTCCGGGGGCAGTTCATTCCACAGGGCTGGGGCTCCCACAGAGAAGGCCCTCCCCCTGGGTGTTGCCAGCCAACATAACTTGGCCGATGGCACCCTGAGGAGACCCTCTCTGTGGGAGCGGACTGGTCGGTGGGAGACTATTGGTGGCAGAAGACGGTCTCGAAGGTACCCGGTACTCACTTCCTAACAGTGAGGACAATTAACCAGTGGATCAACTTGCTTTCAGTAGTGGTGGGTGCTTCATCACTGGAGGTTTTTAAGAAAAGATTGGACTGTCACTTGTCTTAAATGGTATCGGACCATGATGGCGAACCTATGGCATGCATGCTACAGGTGGCACATGTAGCCCTCTCTGCGGGCACGCAAGCCGTCGCCTAGCTCAGTTCTACTGTGCATGCGCAATCGCTTCCCGCCGGCCAGCTGATTTTCGGGTCTGCCCTGCAAGCGGCATGCACTTTCTCCTCGCTTTCTGCTGCCTGTGCCTTGCCAGATCTCTGGAGATTCCCTTCCCAGCGATGTTTTGGGAGGCGAGGCTTTTTTCCCCTCTCCCACCCAGCCGTTTTGTGAGGCAAAGGCTTTTTTACCTCCTCCCAGCCGTTTTGGAAGCTTTCCCCCCACTCCCAGCCATTTGGGAAGCTCCCCCCCCCCAGCCATTTTGGGAGGCAAAGGCTTTTTTCCCCTCTCCTCCAGCCGTTTTAGGAGGCAAAGGTTTTCTTCCCCTTCCCAGCCATTTTGGAAGTTTCCCCCAACCCTCCCAGCCGTTTTGACAGGCAAAGGTTTTTTCCCCCTTCCCAGCCATTTTGGAAGCTTCCCCCCCCCCCCAGCCATTTTTGGGAGGCAAAGGCTTTTTTTCCCTCCCCCCAGCTGTTTTGGAAGCTTTACCCCCACTCCCAGCAGTTTGGGAAGCTTCTCCCCACAGCTGTTTTGGGAGGCAAAGGCTTTTTTCCCCTCCCCCCCACCATTTTGGGAGGCAAAGGCTTTTTCCCCTTCCCCCCAGCTGTTTTGGGAGGCAAAGGCTTTTTCCCCCCTCCCAGCTGTTTTGGGAGGTAAAGGCTTTCCTCCCCAGCACTGTTTTGGGATGTGAGGCCAAAAGGGGGGGTTGTGCATGCATGCAGGGGGGTTGTGCACATGTGCAGAGGGGCGGGGCATACGGGAGGGGCATTGCATTATGGGTGTGGGCATGTGCGTGCACACGATAGTGTGCGTGCGCATGCTTTTGGCACCCGAAGGAAAAAAGGTTAGCCATCACTGGTAGAGGGTCTTCTGCTTGAGCAGGGGGCTGGACATGAAAGACCTCTAAGGTCCCTTCCATATATATTTTATTTATTTATTTATTTATTTTATTTTGTTGAGTACGTATTAGATAATATATATAAGTATAAGGATGAATTGAATACATAAAATGAATAAAATTAAAGGGAAGATTAGGACAGGGATGTGAGGCCAAAAGGGGGGGGGTTGTGTGCACATGCAGGGGGGTTGCACACATGTGCAGAGGGGCGGGCATGCGGGACAGGCATTGCATTATGGGTATGGACATTATGGGAGCTGGACATAAAAGACCTCTAAGGTCCCTTCCATATGCATTTTATTTTATTTATTTATTTATTTTATTTTGTCGAGTACGTATTAGATAATATATATAAGTATAAGCATGAATTGAATACATAAAATGAATACAATTAAAGGGAACTTTAATAGAATAGAGCTGGAAGGAACCTTGGAGGTGTTCTAGTCCAGCCCCCTGCTCAAGCAGGAGAACCTATACCATCTCAAACAAGTGACTTTCCAGTGTCTTCTTAAAAACCTACAGTGATTGACCACCCATGATTTCTGGAAGCAAGCTGTTCCACTGATTAATTGTCCTCACTGTTAGCAAATTTCTCTTTAATTCCAGATTGCTTCTCTCTTTGATTAGTTTCCAACCATTATTTCTTGTCCTGCCCTCTGGTGCTTTAGAGAATAATTTGACCCCGTCTTCTTTGTGGCAGCTCCTCAAATACTGGATCATGTCACTCTGAATTCTTCTTTTCTTTAGACTAGTCCAGGAGTGGGCAAATGTGGCTCTTTTATAACCTGTGGACTTCAACTCCCAGAATTCCTGAGCCAGCTTGGCTATCTCAGGAATTCTGGAAATTGAAGTCCACAGGTAGTAAAAGAGCGACATTTGCCCACCCCTGGACTAGTCTACTTACCAAGAAGTAGGTAGGAGAATCCGGAAGCAGCGCGGCGTGACTGGCTGGGAAAATGCGGGCTCCGACGAGCGCAGCAAAAACCAGCCAGACAAACCAAAACCGGGGGGTCTTCAGATTGAAACTGTCCTGTAGGGACAGTGAAGAAAGGGAGGCAGCTCAGTGTCTAAAGAGGGACAGGCAATTCCCTTGTATAGCCCGATAAACTCTCTCCGAGCCGGTGACAGGGGGCAGCGATCAGGATGAATTGCCATGAAGCTGGAGCCTCTGGAGCAAGCGATGTGCAGGAGGGAAGATTTGGACAGAGTGCTGGTGTTGGGTGAGTGATTGCTAACCCACAGACAATAAAAAGAAAATTCTAAATATTTTTAACTACTAAACTATTACTAAAATCACCCCAGCGTGGAATTTGTGGCTAAATAGCGGTGGAGGGAAATGGCGGATGGAAAGAGAAAGTGAGAATGACAAGCGCACCATAGAAGAACCCAAATAAAGAATTAAAAGTGATTGACAAATGGAAATGTAAATCTGGAACTTGGATTCAATTTGGATTGGATTATAAACTGATTGGTTGTATATAAAGGTGAAAGAAGATGTGAAAACTGGCTTTTTCTCTTTTATGACTCGGTAAACATGGATGTGGATTACAAATAAAATGGCGATTTGTTAATTAGTTGAGTGGAACTGTGGATTATAGAGAGACATCTGCAGGAGAAGGAAGAGCATGACATAGAATTGTCTACTTTGAGAAAACCTTTGAAGAAATGAGGGGGAAAAAACACAAAACCTTGAACTTTTAAAAAGATAACTGGCGAGAACTAAGGAGGATACGTTTTGCCTACAAGAGGATAGACTTTGATGATTATAAAAGAAGGACCTTAATGCAACTTAAAACTGGAATAATATCAACCCGGAAAGAATAAAATGGAACAGGAACTTAATGAACTGATAAAGACGATGTGTTTGGAAATAAAGGAAATGATTATAAATTTGCATGGAAAATTGAAATCTGAGGAGGTAAAGACAGAGGTAGAATGCACTGAAGATGAAAAGGAAATGACTAATGAGAAACAGGAAAGAGAGATGGATAATGAAGAAGACAAAGACAAAGAGACTGACTATGGAAAATTAAATAATTGTAATATTAAGTATGAACAAAAAGAAAAGAAACAAAGAAGGAAAAGAGGGTGGAATAGGAAAATATAAAAAATTTAAATGATTACACTGAGATTTACAGTGGAAAGATAAGAAAGAGGGAAAAGGGATGAAAACAATGGGAAATAAAGGGCAAAGATTTCACAATTTTAAAATATAAAATAAGTACATTGGGATTAATAATGAAAAGATACAAAAAAGGAAAAGAAAAGTAGAAACAATGGGAAAACTGTAATAAATGTCACATGCTCAATAATATTGGAGGTCTATAGAATGATAAATTTTAATAATATGAATAAACCAGTTGGGGGAAATGTAATAATTGGAATATTTCAAACTATATATTTGAAATATAATTAAAAAGAGAAAAGAAGACAAATTAAGAATATTTTAAGAACTAATTGGATTGGGTAAAATGAGAAATGATTAAGATGCACTTTATAAATATATATTTGAAGAAGTGGAAATATATTGTTAAGATGTTTTGAGAAATATATTCAATGACTGAAATTGAATGTAAAACTGAATGAAATTGAAATGATAAAAATGATTTAAATGTTATACTTGCAAGAAGTAAAGCAGAAAAAATATATTGGTAAAAGTAAAAAAAATAAGGGATTAGAAAATTGTTTGAATAAAGATTTGAAGGAAAAAAGAGAACAAGATGAAATATATTGTTAATAATTAAAAGACAAGGGATCGGGGTTGCCTGGACTCCACAATGGAAAATATTAAATTGAAAATGAATACAGCAATAGAGAGAGATGAAGGAGGAGAAAAGAATTGGAAGGGAGGAGGAAGGAGAGAGAGGGATGGAAGGAAGGGAAGGGAAATCAGAGTAGGAGAGAAGTTAAAACGGGGGAAGAGAGGAGAAGAAGAAGAAGGGAAGGGGAAGTAGAGAAGAGAAGAAGAAGGTAGGGAAAGAAAGTTGGAAGGAGAAGAGGGAGAGAGGTTTAGGAGAAAGATGGCTGTACAATAAAAGATGAAGTGGAAGAAAGGCAGCTCGGAACAAACAAATATAAAAGAGGATAAATATGTACAAATAGTAAAGTTAGAATTTAGGGATAAATGAAGAAGGTGTTTATGTATGCAAGTATAGAAATACTGAGGTATGTTTAAAAAAAAGGAAAAGGGGGGAAGACGATATTGGTAAAAATTGTAATTGAGTAAAATGTATTTGAATTTGACTAATTGTATAAGATAAGAAACGACCAACACTCTGTTAAAAAAAAAAAGAAAGATGTGGGTGAAGGTGGGAGAGGAGAAAAAAAAAACCCAATAAAAATTGTTTATAACCAAGAAGCAGGTTGTGGTCTACTTTGTCAAGTGCCTTACTGAAATCTAAGTATACTATATCCACAGTATTTCGCTGGTTTACTAATTTAGTCACTATGTTGAAAAATAAAATAAGATTGGTTTGGCATGATCTGTTTTTAACAAAACCATCATGACTGCTAGTTATTACTTTACTCGTTTCTAGAAGTTGGCAGATCTGTTTTTTTATTATCTTTTCCCAGATTTTTTCAGGTATTGATGTTAGACTGATTGGTCTGTAGTTTCCTGGGACTGTTTTTTTCCTCCTTTCTTGAAGAGACGAACCACACCAGCCCTTTTCCAATCCTCAGGTACTTCCCCAGTGCTCCAGGATTTTTGAAAGATATGGTACAAGTTCTGAGATAACATCTGTCAGCTCCTTCAGAACCCTGGGATGTAATCTGTCAGGTCCCGGTGATTTATATTCATCAAGGACAGATAGATGTTCTCTTACCATTTTCTTACTTATTTTAATTTTCATTTCTGGTTTGTCTTTTACACTAGCTTTTTTGGTACATTGGGCTATAATTTCTTTTTGCGTGAAGACTGTTGCAAAGAAAGCTCTGCGCTCTCCCTTCTGCCTGTTACTTCCTTGCCATCTTTTCTCTTTAGTGGACCAACTGTTTCCTTGACTTTTTTCTTGTTATTAATATGTTGAAATGTTTCCTAATTCTCTGGGCACTTATATACCACCAATTTTTTATATTCCAAATCTAAAACATTAGTTTTGGCTAATCTGCACTTTTTACTAACTGTAAGATGGAGATATCCAATTTTTTTTAATAGAAGACATATGTTGATTACCTAACCTTTCCCTTATCCCCAGTCCACAATGGAGGCAGGCTAAATTAGATTATCACTGTTTTAGTTTTTTAATGATGTATTTGAATTCCATCTCTTCCTGTCTTGTTTTGCAATTGATCTACAATGTCTTCTGTACAATCTTAGTCATTATGTGATCAAGGGCTGTAATCTGGTATACTAATTCTGTTTGTATAAAGTTGTTATTATTTAGTATTCCACAATTCTATTAGAATTCTCTGCTTTGTATTTTTTATTACCTGATTTTATTCATTTATTCTTGTTCTGCAGTGTTTTAATGATGATGATTTTTCTTCTGAACAACACTCAGTAAATAATACTTAAAATATTATTTTCAACTTTGGTTTTGATTTTTAGTTAGTTTACCAGTTCTATTTATGTTACTATTGAAAGGCTGTACATCGTAGGGTTGCCAGGTGTCCACTATTTGAGCGGACAGTCCACTTTTTTCACATTATGTTCACTATTTTTTTTCACAAAATAGACGACATATTTTTATTCAAAAGCTTTATGATGAAATGGTACGTAATCTAAAGCTGTACAGTCTAAGAGAATAAGAATAGGAGAATCGCGTTTTGTCTTTTTTTTCATAAGTTAGAATGAGACAAAGATCGAATGCTCATTGCAATAATCACATTTTACACAACAGCGCAAAAAATTCATTAAAGCAGTTATCTTTTGATATCGAAAATGTAGTACTGAAGGTTTTTGCCGAATTTTCGAATTCTGCGAAGAAACGAGAAGAGTTGAAATCATTTTTTGAGTTTTGTGAGTCAGAATTCCATGAGGTTTTGTGCCATGTTCCAACACGTTGGTTAAGTTTGTTTAAAGCGGTCGAAAGACTTCTTTTAAACTGGATACCTCTAAAATCGTATTTTATTTCTCTTGGATCTGATGAGTGTCATAAGGTTATCTGGAACCTTATTTCGGATCAGGAAAATGAACTCACAAAGGACGATGAACCAACAATTTCAGAAATGTATTTATATTTCACGCACTTCTTCATGTCAATAATGCAAGACACCCTACTGAAACTGGAAAGCAAGAAAATTCTTGCATGTGATCTTCACATTATCATGTGTAAGCTGCGTGATTCTTTGCAAAAAAAAATACGATGAGTAGTTTTTTGGAATGAAAGTTTTATTTGCCTTACATTTGCCTGAGAATGCTGTGCAAAAGTTCAAGAAAGAAGCCATCAACGTGTATCAAAGAGCCATTGCGTACCTAGAAAAGTGGTATAATTTCACCAATTCAGTATATGAGATGCTAAATTGTTTCAATCTAATTGATCACAATAATCCTCCAACTTTAGAAGAAATGACGAACATCTGGTTATTATCACCATGGCGAGAAGAACTTCCACCCAACACTCTCTTCGATGAAATTTCTGCCTTAGAAGAAGTTTATGTTCATCTACAGGGCGATTCATCCCTTGATAAGTGGATGTACATTTTCAAGAAAGAGCCAGCTCCGAGTTTACTGAAACTGTTCCAGTATTGTGCATCAATTCCGGTATCAAATGCAAACATTGAACAAATTTTCAGCGTCATGGGAAATTTGTGGACTGACGAGCGTAACTGACTGCTTGTATCAATTCGAAGTGAACTTTGTATATTTTTTAATATTTCTCAACGTTGTACTGAAATTAAAGAATTATTCCTTAAACACAAGGAATTGATCAAAGCTGCGCAGTCAAATAAAAAATACACACGACAGCAAAGTAAAATGTAATTTAATATTTTACAAATTATTATAATATATTTGATGTTTTGAATTTTAAGTAAAGTTTTGAAGTGATTATTTTAACACGTGTTAAAATGTTTGTAAGAAAATATATAATTTAATTGTAATTTTTTTAAAATTTTTTTTACTATGTAACCCCCCCCCCCCCGTGCTTGTCCGCTATTTTTTGGAAGCAGACCTGGCAACCCTATGTACATGAACTGTACATGGCTGAACTACATCTCTTTAGTCATTTTTGTCATATTTAATTCAGCAGCCCTTTTTTCATTAATCACTGTTCTACAGCTTCATTCATGTATTTTATCTTTTCTCTGAGGTGTTGTTGATATTCAGACAGTTGTAGTTCTATTATTTTCACTTGATTGTTCTGGTTGTGAGAGAAGTTCCTGTGAGAATAGTTGACATATGATTTTATAAAATAGAGTACCTTTTCACAAAATAAATTTTACTGACAAACATACGATACATGCATGCATTCATACACATACTTGTGGATACATGCATTCTTTTGTTGAATGAGAAGTGTATTTACAATTGTTTCAACTGGAATTAGTATTCCTTAAACTGACATGGAAGAATTACTGTGCTTTTTCCCCTGAAAGAATTAAATTAAAATCATCTTCCTTTTTGTTTAATACAATAAGTGATAAATTTGTGAATCCTCTTTGAAAGTTAGAATTATAAATATAATTTTATTCTGAACTTCTGGTGTAGATTTAGTAACTGAGAAAAGAGTAGAGAGAGTATAACTGAAAGTATGCATGTTTTTTTTAAATGATGTTAAAAATATTAATTTAAAAAATATTCTGAAATAAAGGTAATGCTTTAAAATCCAGGGCAATGAAATGAGAAACTAGGATTGGTAGCTGACCTAGATTCACATTTGTTTCTGTTAAAAGTACCATTCTGATGAATATATATTATGGTAGCAGGCATTAATAAATAGGGACTAATAGGAAGGAAAAGCAACTCCCTGCTTAAAAGTACAAAATGTTTCTCTTAACCTAGGCAAATATGCAAATGAAAATTTGCAAATATCATTCCTCCATTAAAATAAATTGGAAAATTCCTGTCTGAGAGAAAGATTTGTATGCAAAGATAAACGTATATACCTGAAATTAGTTACCAGATTAAAGTGGCAGGATTCTGTTCTTTTTTGCCCTTGAGAAATTTATATTACAATCTTTTTGGCAGATTCATAGACTTATTTTGACAATTATATCAGAAATAAAATGGAAGTGGAAAGGTATATAGATTAGTTTTATTTATCGTTACATGAGGTGCTAGAAAAAATAATCAATCTGAAATGTATTGAAGTTTTCTGTCTAAATCAATACCAGCAGAGTCTGTCTTGGCAATGATAAGGGAGATACTGTCTTTCAATGAGGCTAAAAGGAGAAATCACAAGATGAAGCATAATCCAAAATTATCTACTTTTTTTTCCTATAGAATGAAACCTCAATCAAAGATCTTTGCACTTCAGATTATCTATACAACTGAAAAAGGTAACAAACTGTTCCTAGGACTTTTAATCAAATATTGACAGTGAGTTGTTTGAGTTGATATAAAGAGATCTAACATCCAGGGTTCATGAGTTGAAGTTTAATGTAAAATGTATATAAATAACCTGGTATAGAAAGACTATATAAAATGCTAGGCACTACTGTATTAAATTTTGTTAGTATAAATCTATTGTTTAAAGCTGAAAAAAACCCATATTAGCATATATATTTAACTGAACTGTTCAAATGAATGGTTATTCTCTTCCTTTAGGACACTACACATGAATAATTTAAGTGGTTCTGATGTACACAAAATAAATATGTAGCTGAACAATTAATTTCATTGAATTCCAATTCCTGATAGTCCTAGGCACCAGAACCTATAAAGGGAGTAACAATTGAACAATATCCGGAGGCCCAAATAGCACATACCTGAAGTATGAATTAATACTAAAAAGCATTTAATACACCATTTCTAGGCTATTCACAGTAATTATATAATTCAGCTATTTCTATAGTAACATAATATTTGTTTACATTAATCATATAACACTACAATCATGCCTAAAAATATTATAAACCACTAATATGAATAGCTAGAATGTATTACTTAGGATATGTTTTTCAAAATAAAATGTTATCTTTGCATACATACTGGATCCTAACATTTGGCAATTTTTTCACATAAAACATCTATCATTGTTTTGTATGCTACTGCAAAGCCATATTAAGTAAATCAGAAGATTTTCTGAAGGAAGTAAGAACTTTAATATTTACTATACTTTAATACAATAAGATCTTATAAAAATATAGATTGCTTGGATTTGAATTGGCATGGATATAGCTGTTTTCCAGAATTTCCTTCCGCAATATCCGAGTATTCTTTAAATATTGACTAATTTTAAAATTCTCAACATTGGTCATCCTGGATAGGGAATCCTGGGAACTGAATATATATGAAGAACCAACTGGGGAAGACTGTAAGATAAGGGCAGGCAGATTTTAATTGTTTACTTACTTACTTATTTATTTATTTATTTATTTTGTGTAATAGACTGACCATAAGCTTAACCCATCCGACCTTGCAATGGGAAAGGAAAGTTAGAAATTTGAGTAACATGGTTACTTAGGATAGACAATCAAGAGAAAGAAGGAAGGCACAACATTTTTAATACATTTATTGGCACCATACCATATACATAACTGTAAAGATTCATTTATCATATCTGTATTGTGTTGACCTTGACATTGTTTGGCATTGCTCAAATCAATACTAGCTTCTTCAATATCAACAAATCATTGTTCAATAAATGTCTGGCAATAATGGTTCTCTTTCTCTTCTATTGCTGTCCCCAGGTACTGTGATGTCTACTACCCAGACTTCTTTGTGTTCTTATTGACAATGGTTAAACCTGTGGGATTACAGGTCAACTGCTTGTCAGTTTGAATTCTGTAGTTGCAAAGCATTTCAGCTTCTTCATTTTCTATTACTTTGTCCATTTTGTGGTTCCACCACTTCTTGCTTGCAGGCAAATCATAATTGTTGTTGATATTCCAATGCACCATTGTTGCTACTTTTTCATGTTATTGTTTGTAATCCATCTGTGCAATCTTTATGCAGCAGCTAACTAGGTGGTCCATTGTTTCTTCAGCTTCTTTGCAGAAACAGTATTTGCTGTCTGTTACTGTCTTTTCAATTCTAACTTTATATGCATTTGTTCTTAAATGTTGGTCTTGGGCAACCAGAATTATCCCATCTGTGTCAGGTCCCATAGATCCCTATCGGGACGCTGCAATTCTGGTGGGGAGAGGGCCTGGGTGCATTCTTTAGTTTAGAGCCTTTTTCCTGGAGCTTATATATCCTATACTTTGATTTACCTTCTTGGGAATGTCAGCGGGAGGGCCATCTGTTTTGTCTCACCTCCGGAGCCTCCAGCAAGCGACACCTGAGAACAACTTCTTATTACCTTCTCAGCCTGCAATTCTGAAAACAACTTTGCACCTGTGGATTGGCCTATTCAACACCAGACTGAGTTTCTAACTGCTTTAACCTAACGGAATTGTGCAGGAATCTTCAGATCCTGCTTTCCTTGTCTTGCTATCACCTTTCTTTCAATAAAAGTTTCTTTTTGAAATGCTAAGTGCTTCAAGAGTTCTACTTTTTTTGAGTGGAGGGAAGAGGCAAGTCTTACACTCTGCTTCTTTCTTCAAATTTCCTGCTCCTAGCTATTGCCAGGTCTTGTTCTCTATTTTGCCTGCTGGTTTTTTGGGTACTGCCCATTTAATATTTTGTCTTGTTATATCTCTTTTCTATTCTTCATTTGATCTTTTTGGTGTTCAATAAAACTTCATGATATACTAACTTCAGTGCATCTCCTTCATAGTTCTTCTGATATTTTTTCAATGACTTTTTTCTTCTTTATTCATTGGCATCCTTCAGTCTCAAGAGACTATGGTATTGTGCTCCAGAAAGAGGTCTTAAAAGAGCATCTAGTGTGATTAAAAAGGCCAATTCGAGAGTGGCAATCCCTTCCACACTGAGGGCAGATACATTCTGTCCTCTGCCCAGCCCCCAGATTTCGCTGGTTCTGGGACTGCCTCTTTACCTCAGCCTGTCAAACAAGTGTCTCTTCAAATTGGAGAAGGCCATGCTTCGTCTTTAGCCTCCAAGCTGAACGATTGGAGGTCAAGGTTTCCCAGTTGTTAATGTCCATTCACCGGGCCTTTAGGTCCCTCTTGCAGATATCCTTAAATCGCAGCTGTGGTCTCCCTCTGAGGCACTTTCCCTGCACTAATTCTCCATACAGGAGAACTTTCAGAATCTGACCATCAGCCATTCTCATGACATGCCCCAGCCAGCGTAGACATCGCTGTTTCAATAGTGTACACGTGCTACAATTTCCAGCACTTTCCAAGATTGCGCTATTTGGAACTTTGTCCTGCCAGGTGATGCCAAGAATTCGTCAGAGACAGCGCATATGAAAGGTGTTCAACTTTCTCTCCTGCCATGCGTAGAGGGTCCAAGACTCACTGCAGTACAAGAGTGTGCTCAGGATGCAGGCTCTATAGACCTGGATCTTTGTATGTTCTATCAGCTTCTTATTAAGCCATACTATCTTTGTAAGTCTGGAAAATGTGGTGGCCGCTTTACGGCCAATATGTTTATTCAGCTCAGTATCTAAAGAGAGAGTCTCAGAGATAATTGAGCCAAGGTACACAAAGTCATGGACGACCTCCAGTTCTTGTGCAGAGATTGTAATACAGAGAGGTGAATCCACATCCTGACCCATGACTTGTGTTTTTTTCAGGCTGATTGTTAGTCCAAAGTCTTGGCAGACCTTGCTAAAACTGTCCATAAGTTGTTGAAGGTCTTCAGCAGAGTGAACAGTGATGGCAGCATCATCAGCGAAGAGGAAATCCCATAAGCATTTCAGCTGGATTTTAAACTTTGCTCTCAATCTAGAGAGATTAAAGAGTTTTCTGTCTGATCTGGTCCGGAGGTAAATACCCTCTGTTGCAGTTCCAAAAGCATGTTTCAGCATGACAGCAAAAAAGATCCTGAATAAAGTTGGTGCAAGGACACAGCCCTGCTTTACTTCGAATATCAAAGGAATCTGAAGTTAAGCCATCAAAAACTACAGTGTCCTTCATTTCATCATGAAAAGACCTGAGTTGAGGAGCTGAGGTGGACATCCAATCTTGGGGAGAATTTTATAAAGGCCATCCTGCTAACCAAGTCAAAAGCCTTTGTAAGATCTATAAAGGCTACGAAAAGTGGCTGTCTTTGTTCCCTGCATTTCTCCTGCAACTGTCTAAGGGAAAATACCATGTCAGTAGTGGACCTGTTGGCTTGAAATCCACACTGTGATTCTGGATAGACTCTCTCTGCAAGTACAACATGGGCAAGCACCTTCCCTACAACACTAAGAAGAGAGATGCCACTGTAGTTGTTACAGTTACCCCTGTCACCTTTGTTGTTGTACAGTGTGACGATATTTGCATCCTTCATGCCTGTGGGACTCCACCTTCCCTCCAACAAAGACAGAAGATTTCATGCAGTTCAGTGAAGATGTTCTCTTTGCAGCACTTCAGAACTTCGGAAGGAATATTATCTTTCCTGGGTGCCTTGTCAGAGGCAAGGGAGTCCAGGGCTGCATTTAGTTCTTCTAAAGTTGTTTCACTGTCAAGCTCTTCCAAGACAGGCAGGCATTCAATGTTATTTAATGCTTCTTTAGTTACCACATTTTCTCTGGAATATAACTCAGAGTAGTGCTGCACCCAGCGTGCCATCTGCTGTGCTCGGTCCTGGATAACCTCACCTGTAACACACTTCAGAGGGGCAGATTTCTTCTGAGTTGGACCTAGGGCCTGCTTGATGCCATCATACATCCCCTTGATGTTGCTTGTGTGAGCTGCTATCTGGATCCGAGAACAAAGCTGCACCCAATAATCGTTAGCACATCTCATGGCAGTCTGTTGGACTTTGCTACGAACAGTTCACAGAACCTGTAGGTTGAGCTCACTGGAACAGGCTTTATATGCAATTAGAGCTCTCCCTTTTTCTTCAATGGCTGGTGTCAACTCCTCTGAATGGGCTTCAGACCAATCTGCTGTCTTTCTGATCTCCTTACCAAATACTGACAAGGTGGTGTTATGAACAGCATTCTTGAAATATTTCCATCGTTCAGATGCATTTATTTCAGCTTGGCCTGGGAGAGTTTCCTTGAGTGCTTGTGCAAATTCCTCCACTTTGCCCTGATTGCGGGTCTTGTTGATGTCAATTTGTGGTCTTCTTTCCTTCTTCGAGTGATTTGTTTGCAGTTTTATTCTGCTGCACACCAAGGAGTGGTCTGTATCGCAATCAGCACCCTGATAGCTGCATGTGATTGTAATATTGGGGAGGTTGGAGTGCCCGATAAGAATCAAGTCGAGCTGGTGCCAATGCTTCGATCTTGGATGTCTCCAAGAGACTCTGTGTTGAGGCTTTGTTGTGTTTGTTTGTTTGTCAGCCTTCCATCCTTTCGAGGTAGGTAAAATGAGGAGCCGATTGTGGGGGCAATAAGCTGACTTTGTATAAAAAAGAACAATGCTGGGGGGGGACAGGACGAAAGCCCTTCTAAGCAGGTATATACAAAAGTATGAAGGCTATTGCTTAATGCATTGTAAGCCACCCCGAGTCTCCGGAGAAAGGGCAGCATATAAATCGAACCAATAAATAAATAAATAAATAAATAAATAAATAAATAAATAAATAAATAAAGTATGTAATTCTAATGCAAAGACCATAGTAGCAGCAAAACTCCAGCAGTTGTCGGCCATTTTCATTCATCTTTCCAACGCTAAACTGACCTAAACAAGTGGGCCAAGAACTATAATCAGCTCCAACTCTGGCATTAGAATTGCCAAGGATAAACAATGGTTCTTTCTCAGGGATTTTCTTGATAGTAGCAACCAGATCGTTGTAGAATTTGTCTTTTGATTCTACTGAAGATGATAATGTCAGAGCATATGCGCTAATAAGAGTAACTAGCCCTGCTGATGAGTGGAGCTGCAAGGACAGAATTCTTTCATTTCCTGCAGCAGGTGGAGTAATGGATCCTAGTAGGGTGTTCCTGACTGCGAAGCCAACCCCATATTCCCTAGACTCTGGCAGGGAAAACCTGGCAGGTTTTCCCTGCCAGAAGAACGAGAAGTTTTTCTCCTTAATAGATCCTGAGTCTAACAGTCTTGTCTCTTGAAGGGCAATGATGTCCATCTGCAGTCTGCTCAACTCCATGTCAATGGCAGCTGTTTTACATACATCATCTATCTCTTGTAAATCATCAGAAAGGCCGGAAGTCATTGTCCGAACATTCCAGATGCCCAACTTTAGGGCTGAAGTTTTCTTATGTTTGTTGCATGGTGCAAAGTTATCGATCTGCTTATCAGCTTTGACCCTGAACCCCACGCACCCTGTGAGATTAACAGACCATGGCGGGGCAGCACCTTATTGGCTGGGGGCTGTCCAGCTTAAGGCAGGCGGTAACTGCCCAATGAGGTACAATGACCTCTCCCACCAACGAAAGTGGCCCCTGGCGTCACACTCTATGCCAATCAAGCAAAGACTTATAACCGGTAACTGCCACTTCCCGTGTTGTTCCAATGCTGTATGCAAAGCTGAAGTGTCCTCTCCAGAGCACGAGGCCTAGGTAGATTAATATGGAGGATAGACTGTTACCCAAGCAGCAGATCCCCCCTCTCCACGTCGCTGAAATAGTCCAATGGAATGGCAAAGCCAATTCGATTAGTTCCAGCTGCGTCGCAGGAGTTACCAGAACGTGATTGTACACAGTCACGAACTGCTTCCGGGACTCGGGCTCTGGATTTTGCCTTGAGGTTGACTCTTGAAGCCTTTTCCAGTAGTAGATATAGCCACAAGGCAGTGGAGGTTTGTAATCAGAGTTTCCCTTCCCCTAGAAGATGGTTTTGCCATTTTATCTGCCATTGGGGCATAAAGCCCTCTTCTGCCATCAAAAACCGTTGACCCCCTTCTCCTGTAACCCTGGAAAGGGGTTCTTATGAGGTTCTACCAGCCGGGCCAGCTGGTTTTTTTAAAGAGGTATTACTCCTCTAGCATTCCTCCTCACTCCAGGACTCCTGCTTCAGGTTTTGCCTCGAGGTTAACTCCTGAAGACTTTTCCATAGATGGATATAGCCACAAGGCAGTGGAGGTTTGAGATCGGAGTTTTCCTTGTCCTATATAAGTTGCCTTCCAAGGCTAGCAGACACCATCTAACTGGTTCTTCCCACGCACACAGCTAACAAGACGTCCCACTTACACTCAATCAAACAGCCACTCTCCCCTCCCCCTAGAAACAAGCAGATTCATTCATGAGGTGAACTGGAGCACCTTCCTCCCTGCAGTCACATGATTCACTCACTCAAACAGTCACCCCCCTTCCCCCTAAAAACAAGCAGATTTACCCATGAGGAGAGCTGGAGAACTTTCCTCCCTGCAGTCACATGATTCATTCACTCAAACAGACACTCCCCTTCCCCCCTAAAACAAGCAGATTTTCCCATGAGGAGAGCTGGAGAACTTTCCTCCCTGCAGTCACATGATTCACTCACTCAAACAGACACTCCCCTTCCCCTAAAAACAAGCAGATTTACCCATGAGGAAAGCTGGAGAACTTATTTAATGGTGTGGTGTATATGCAACATTCCATGCCCACCTATTTTTCAGTAGCCTGTCAATGACACTGTGTGGATGAAGGATATAATTCATTATCATTATTTTTCTGATTTTCTTATCTGGGACTTTTAGTTCTACTTGAGTCCAGTGCATCTAATAACTGGAATTGTCTAGGTGTAATATGTATTTTTTCACAAAAGTTGGATTTTAAGATTTTCTTCACTCTTGTAATGTATTCTGCACTTTGGTATGGCTAATGTTTTCAATTTGAAGGTTGCCTTGGTATTTGTAGGGATATTCTTCCTCTCGACTCTTGATATTATTTCTATCTCCTCCCTGGCAGGATGTGAAATGATGATAGCAGGATGGCAACCATGACAGGTAGCCTCACAGATATTTTTTTTACATTTGATAGCCCTAGTTTGACTTATTCAGTATTGCTGACAGAACAATCAGTACTGTGACAAATAGTAAAAATAGTAATATTTAGAATGAATCTCCTTAAAAGATTCCTCTCTTAATATTAACCTCTTCCAACTGTACCTTCCACTGTGCCATTGATCTTTGCACAAAGCTTCTGATGTTAATATAGACTCCCGTTATTTTGAGGCACTTGATTATACAATGTGCCAGAGAATCAAATTCCTTTTTATATTTAATCCAACCTACATTCAAATTGGTCTCTCTTCTCTTGCATTTTTCCAAAATCATATTGTGAAGTAGGAGCTGATCTTTTGTTCTTCTGCTGTTTGGGTGGTTTCCTTTCTGTTCCAGTAAAAATAGCTTGATTTTAACTGGTTGCTGCTGAACTGCATCAGCTACCACACCAGTTAGCAATTGGAAAGTTTTTGATAAACAGGCAACTGGCGTGTATTATTTGCGGCTGCCCCTTTTGCTGGATTTTTCATTATTAGGTAGTTTTGCAAGGTGATAACCAATCTTCAATTTCACCTCCTTGCAGTATATAGTTAAACTGCTTGCCAATGAGTGGGAGTAGACCAGTCAAATGGTGCTGACCACTCCTTGATCTTCCTTGCCATTTTTTCCACCATTTCTGTTATTACAAGTTTTTTTTTCATTTCAGCATCTTTTCTATTCTTATCCATCTCCTTGATGCAAACTGTAATTTAACCTTCATATGATGTTTTCCTCTCTGTATAGAAGCAAATATGTGAACTAATATACAAGAAATATAATATTAGATCCAGTGATTTAATTGAAATTTAAGTGAAATTTCAGCAAGGAGAAAATATTCCTTGTAGGAATTCTTCAAAATAAACACAATTCAACAAAATTTGAATTCTTGTATGTCTCCATAATTTTGGTTCCAATTGTTAATGGGGGCAGTTGTTATTAATTACAAATAGTGAACTCATGACCAATAAGGTAAAGGTTCCCCTCGCACATATGTGCTAGTCATTCCTAACTCTAGGGGGCGGTGCTCATCTCTGTTTCAAAGCCAAAGAGCCAGCGCTGTCTGAAGACGTCTCTGTGGTTATGTGGCCAGCATGACTAAATGCCAAAGGCGCACGAAATGCTGTTACCTTCCCACCAAACGTGGTCCCTATTTTTCTACTTGCATTTTTTTACGTGCTTCCAAATTGCTAGGTTGGCAAAAGCTGGGACAAGTAACAGGAGCTCACCCCATTACATGGCACTAGGGATTCAAACTGCTGAACTGTCTACCTTTCGATCGACATGCTCAGCATCTTAGCCACTGAGCCACCGCATCCCTCTAATGACCAACATGACCAATAAAAGGGCATAATTTCACACCATTCAGAATTGATATTCTTTATCACAGCTAAGATAAAGAAATGTAACATTCTTCCTTATCCATTTTTCCATGTGATATACAAAGTCTCAGTGCTCTGAGCTGGTTTGAGGACTGACAGATCATATATTTTCTTGTTGCATGGTTTTAAAAGATTTTAGAATTGGAGATTACTAGGTATATTAGAAACAGGGAAGATTGAAGGAACAGAGAAGTTGTGAGAATGTTCTTGTGAAGCATCAGCTCTAGATTAGCCTGAGCCAGAGTTCCTCCAATTTATTTTTATTTATTTTATCACATTTTGAAATTATCCATCTGTCTCACAATGGGAGAGATCTTCCACTCTTTATCAAAAAGAAAAAGTTGAAAAACAACATATGTTTTTTGAGGAAAAGACTTCAACTGGTAGTTTCTTTAAGATAGCAGAGAAATGTTACTAAACAAGCATATCTTTAAGCTTATTGACAAATGAATGATTTATAACTCCTGCAATCTTGTGATTATTGTTGAAACTATTGTTGAAACTGTATACAAAATTGTATATGAGCAGCCCTATCTCATTGAGTACTGGTGCTTGATTTTGGTTTCTATCCCACTCACATCTTTCCTCTGCACAAAATAAACATTTGCATTCTCTACTCTGTGTGCATTGATTGGCTATTTGCACGCTGGCACATTTCAGGGATAACAACAAGAGGAATATACTAACATATTTCAAGAATGTCATAAAATAAGGGAACTCTTAGGTGATTGTGTTGTAAGTGGTTCCTGTCATCAAATTATCTCAGGCTGATGACTTTGAATGGTATAAAAGGCAGTAAATATTTATTTAATTCAGTTTTAATATTTTGGGGTTTAAGGGAGGGAGTATATCTTTTGAGAAACAAAAATGTCTCCCATAACTGCTATATATTTTGATTTGGCATGTTGTGTCCCTTTGTTACTTATGTTCATTATGCCTTCCCTAACTATTTCGTTGAAGGAAAAAGAATACAAACCCCTAACCTTTTCACTAAGAATCTATTTTCCATGCAAAGGGAGAGACTGTCTTGCTTACAACAGATCTACCTTGAAAGAAAGAAATGTTTCTGCTGTGAATACAATAATACTGCGGAAATACTGAATTCACACGGAGTAATACAGCATTTACTCCAATTGAGATGCTATTTTTTGAAAGAAAAATGGGATTTCCTCAGTCTTTAAAAGATTACATTAAAAAGAAGTTTCAATAGGAACATCTTTCTTGCACCTGCAAAATCAGTCACATCTGCTAAAATCCCAACTACTATATAATTACAGAGAAGATATAATTATATTAATTTGGCATTTATATATGCCTAAGCTTTCCCATTCTTATTTATTTGTAGCAGGAAAGAAAACTTTTTCAGAAATATATATTTTCACATTATAGTGGTTAATAATTAAATCCTCTGGAATACTTTCCAGCAGTGGATAGTAGGTTAAGACAATCTGACTCCTAGGGATTAAATCCTAGTAATTATAAGTAAGAATTTTTCTGCAAACCTACTTCTTTCAAGTATCACAGACCTTATCTGAATATATTGTTTTAAAATATATTTTCTTTCCTAATCATTTTGCTCTACAAATGGTTAATTATTCTATATTTTCAGATTTCATCTAGCAGTTTCAAGGGATTTATCTTTCAACTTGTAATAAAATAATTATTTTTTTTCCTAGCTGATGTTTTGATGGCTATCATGAGTTCTTCAAGCTCGTCAAATCAAGACAGCTGCTCCGAACCTCTTCTTTCAAGATGGCTGCTGCACGATAAGAGTTTTGTTTTCTCTTACCGACAATCTGCTGATTTCACAGCTAAAGCTGGTTCTTTGGCAGTGCTGCTCCCTGGTTCAGAATGGAAATATATAGGAGTGACCCAAGATGACTTTTGGATGATCATGGACCCAATCGGCAAGTTTTTTTTTTTTTTTTAAGATTCCAATTTCCTCTGGAAGCAATTGAAAAGTCATTGGACATATCTGTCTTCTTGTTAAATAGTTTGTTTTCTAAGCATGCCAAAATTTTAACTTTTACTTTTTGACTTCATTGCTTTATTTTGCTTATTGTTTTAAAAGTTGATTAATGATTGGGTGCTGATTTATTTCAATCCTTTGCTGGACTCTAATTGTTTTTTCTCTTTTTTCTGTTGATATATGTTGTTCTGGATAATCTCTGTCCCTTCTGTATTGAAAGCATGGCAATGTTCAGGATGGTGGCAAAGAGTTCCCACTCTCACCACTGGATTTTGTATTTTTTGAATTTGCAAAACACGTGGAGTTTATTTCCATTGAACGTTTCTTATAATCTTGGATTAAAATATAAAGGCAAACATATTTTTTTTATTCTTTGTCCCTGGCTAAATTTCACAGATTAAGATGACTGAACAATCTCTGAAAACTAAGAAAAGAAAGTGGGGAGATGTGCAGCTTCTAGCTCTCTCGAAAGCTTGATCAAACTATAATAATTAAAAGAATGTTAAAATTTGAAGCTTTGTCTTTGGGTGTGGATGAAGATATACAAAAGGACTTTGTTCCAGTTCCAGATCAAAGAGATAGTTTCACAGCTGGAGAACCAGCAAAGTGGATTTCATCTGCTGTTATGAAGTTTAAGCCTACATATTCTTTCAACATTATGGTTTTGATTACAAAGGAAATAGGCAAATTACAGATCACTAGGAAGTCTGAGGAAGACTGGACAGATTGATTACAGTTAATTGGCAATTACTTCTGCTTGCACTTTGATTGGAAGATAGATGTATTTTGGAGACTGAATTGACTATATTTAATTAAACAATTGACTAGAGATGATGTGAAGAAACAAGCATGGATATATGATCCAAAATTATTTATTTATAACATTTGGAATGATTTAGGAGCTGTGGTAGCGCAGTGGTTAGATTAAAGTATTTCAGGCTAACTCACTGCTCACTGCCAGGAGGTTGATTCTGACCGTTCAAGTTTGACTCAGCCTTCCATTGTTCTGAGGTTGGTAAAATGAAGACCCAGATTGTTAAGGGCAATATGCTGACTAAGTAAACCACTTAGTGAGGGCTGTAAAGCACTGTGAAGCTGTATATAAGTCTAAGTGCTATTGCTATTGCTATTTGGGATAGATAAGATGTGGTAAATTTTCTATCATTGGATTACAATAACAGCTTGTTAACAGAGAGTTTTGAAACTTTAATTTTAATTTGTTTCACTAATATTGTTTTTCCTGTTAATTACTTGGTGATTAATATAACATATAGAAGACAGGTCAAAAAGTTGCAAATAGATTCAGTAGTTTAAATTTTTTTGGTGGGCTTCTTTTACAAGGGGTGGGAACCAATGTTGTAGTAATATATTAATCAGTATTCAATTAGAGGGGATAATATGTGTATAATGTCTTTTTTAATGTACCTTTTTATTGTTGATTGTTTTGTTTTTTGTGCTTTTTTTCTTTTTGTCCTTTTGGATTTTTTTTTAGTTCTGTATTGTGTATTTTAACTTTGGTTTGAATAAAATAAATATATATTATAATTTTAAAAAGCAACTGTTCCATATATCCTTTAACAATTCTTAAACCAAAGCTCAGAAGCAAGAATTAGTGATTATATAACTATTTTTTATTTTTAAACTTTTAGTTTAATTTTATATCACCAGTACTATTATTTCTTCAAATAATTACCTTATTTATTTAAGAACATTTATATCTGTTTCTATTGATTTATAACATAACAGATGTTAATTAATCATTCTTTAAAACAAAATCTCATACATTACTAGTGGTTGTTCATTTCTTCTTTTATTTATTAGCAATGGCATTACAAATTATTTAAACTACAGGCTGAATTCTGTAAAGGACTAGGGACATCCTGGTGAGTTCCAATTGTGTACCATCCCAATGTAGCCCAGTAACTGCCTCCATGAACTATTTGACTTTTTTTTTATTGGAAAAGTTTTTCAAATACGGATTTTCCCCCTTTTTTCCCCTCCTCCTCCCTAACCCCCCCTCACCCTCCACACACCCCATGGCTTCTCCAAAAATAAAATCCAGATTGATATCAAATTATATAATGCTTTACCATCCTATTACACCCCCCCACATGCTAACCATTTCTTTCTAACATTGTTATTATATCCCCCTATACTATACATTTCAAAGCAACCTTCAGCTATAAAACTATATAATAAATCCTAATTTAACATTTACTCAACTCATAATCTACCCATTTCCTCCCCCATACATATATCTCCTAATTCAAATCTTTTACGTATATTTATATCTAAACATAACATCCCTTTTCCTAAACTAAACAATCAATAGCCTAACCCATCTCCACCCATTTTCCTACAGGTCTACCATACATAATATTTTTAATATCTTTGTTCTTCTGCCCACACCACACAACTAAAAAATATTTCCATATATGAATAAAATCCTCAAATGACTTTAAATTTATAATCCATATAGTGTCTTCTGTAACGTCTTTCAACTAGATTATTAATTCCATTGCCCATGTTAGGGTAACATCAGGTTCAGCTTCCAACAGTATATTCAGTATCTTCCATTACCATCTGCCCCCATCAATAGTAAGTATTTTCGTATATAAAAAACCACCTGAGTGACTTTATATTTATATTCCATATGGTATCTTCTATAGTGTCTTTTATCTAGATTATTAATTCCAACCACCATATTGGGGTAACAACCAGATCTTCTGCATGCCCCAATCCCATAATTCTCTTGCCTTATAACTCAGCATATACGTAATCCATTTTTCAAAGAGTCCAAAATAGAAATTTCCAATCCACTCAATCAGAGGCCATCTTCCACATCCCAAAAGCACCAGCACTGCAGAGATCTGTTATTCTTCTCAAAATAGTATAAGTCAATAATTTGCCTCAATTATATTTTCATATATCAGCCATCTATAAATCCCGCTTATTATATTTAATCGTCTCTTCAATAACTGGCATTAAACTGTTGTTTAGTTTAAAAAATTTTAGTTTTGTAGAACCTGCTTCTTCTTTTCTTCACTTTTTGTGGTTTAGTTCTCCATCCTAGTTGCCTTTCTAAGACTTGTATATCAGCTGATTGAGTTCCATGCTGGTCTGTAACTTGATAAGACATCTCATTAGAATCCAAAGCCGCCTCTCTTATATTTATAGGTAATCCAGCTATAACCTCTGAAGGAGAATCCAAAAGCGGCTCGTCCAAAAAGACCTCTGTAACTTGTTGTTTTTCAATAACCTCCATCTCCATCTGCTTAGCCTGAGTTTCAATCTCTTGTTCATTTTGCTTTTCTTTATTCCCCTCCTGTGTTCCTGATACTGATGGCATACGTGGAGATGTTGGATCCATTTTAAAAACCTTGTAGTAAAATTCTTCCGCTTTTTCAACAGTATTTAATTGATATCTTTCTCCTTGGTATCTCAATATTATACCAACTGGAGCATCCCACCTAAATGGGATGTTTTGTTTTTTAGCTCAGTCACCAAAAATCCAAATTCCTTTCTATCTTTTAACATCTTGGATGGCAGCTCTTTATATATCCAAATCTTCCTTCCATTCATTTCTAGAGTGGAGTTAAAAGACTTTTGCACAATATCATTTCTTATTCCTTTATCAGTAAAGTAAATCACCACATCTCTAGGCAACTGCCTTTGCTTTGCAACCCAAGAATTTATTCTGTAGGCCTTACAAATCTTACAGGATACCTCTTCAGGACTAACCTTTAAAATCGCAGCCAGAACTTCAGCAGACATCTTTCTCAAGTCCTCTCTGTTATTTTCCTGTATTCCCCTTATTCTGACCGCAAATTCCATGAACTTATATTGCATCATTGTGACTTCTCTTTCAATCCTTTGTTTTATATTATCTGCATTGTAAGTCTTGTGGTCAGCTTTCTTTATTTTAGGCTTTACTTCTGAGCTATTTTCTTGAATATTTATCAAATCATTTTCAATTCTTTGTATTTTATTGTCCAAATTATAAATCTTATCATCAGCTTCCTTCATTTTAGACTCTAATAAATTGGTATCTTTATCCAGCTTTATAACTATTTCTGAAAAAGTTTTCAAAGCTGTTACAATCTGTTGTTTCAGATTATCATACTTTCGTTGTACCAACTCTTTAATTTCCTGCCTGAATTTTTCAAGATTCTGGTTCACAATCTCATCATGTCTTGCCATCTCCTCCAAAACAAATTCCTTTAGGTCTTTAGAGCCATTCTTCTGAGTCTGCAAGCTCAAAACTTGCTCATATAATTTGTAAATGGGGGACCCCCCCCCCCACAGCTTGGTTGTCTGACTTTATCTGTTTTAACGCCATCCTGCCACACAAACAGGCTCTTTTTTTTTTAAAAAAAAAAGGACTTTCCTCCAAACAATATCAATATCAAGTCTCTAAGAAGGAAGAAACTTAAAATAGAAATTTTTCTTTTCAATTCTAGCCAGCGCTATTGCTTCAGATACTTTGTAGCATATTAAGCTATTCAAACGGAAGGACTTTCGCTTTCAGCTTTCTTCTTCTCAAGCCTCAGCCAGTCGCCATTTTAAAAACTTTCTTTCTTCACTTTTAAAATCACTCATAGGATTGTTAGAAATACTTGCGATTTAGGGTCCCAAGTCTGGATTTCATCCTATTTGTTCAGACAATCTGTTAGATTTTGTTGATTGGATTGGTCCCATTGCCTGGCTCTGCAAGAAGCAGAGTTCCGCCAACGCCTGGAGCAACGGCGAGCTGTATAGGGAGCCACATTCTACTTCCTCCCCAAGAGTAAAAAAAGACTCTGGAGAGTTCGCAGAGGGCTCTACCTGTCCTCGCCAGCTCTATCTCACGTCTCCTAAGGAGACTGAGTTTTTCGAACCGTCTCTCAGCTGTAGAGACGGCTCTTTACAGGCGGCGAGGCTGGCGGTCCCGAAAGACCGTCTGGCGGCGGCGGAAACCAAACCAGAAGCTAACTATTTGACTTTTTGTTGAAGTCATGACTAATACTCTTAGGCTCTGCATAATAGATTCTATAAATTTTAAATTCTTAAATTCATAAATTTTATAATTATTGACAGTCTCCAATATACACAATTTAGATAAGATTGTTGACAAGTGGTTGGGTTTTAACTGTTGTTACTGTATACTGTTATAGATTAAATTCTGGATCCCTTTCAGTCTTGTTTCAGGCCTGGCATGGGGCAGAAACCCTATTGGTTCATCTGTTTAGGAACAGACTATTTATGGTAGTGTCCTTGGTTAGTTCCTTCAGTGAGTTCTGCTAGGTATATCAGTTCCATCCTTTTCTGGACCAGAAGGAAAAGGACAATGATTAATATCTCTGTCAGCTCTTAATTATATTATTGGAATTTGCTGAACGCAAAACTGGCATTCGGATGATTCAGAAACTGCAACTGGCACAGATTTAAATACACTTTGTGTGGGTTGCACTGGGTGTAAGCAAATCTCTGAACCCTATTCAAGCTGATAGTTATGTACTTATAATGCCTAACATAGTTTGCATCATTGCTGTCACATCTATATGGTCTGTCCAGGGATGGGAAGCTGCTGGGGCTTACCTGTGAGGGGATTCATCACATTGTCCTTTGTGTAATAGTTCCATCACTATGGAACAGCTTCTAATAGCAATAGCAATAGCACTTAGACCAGTGGTGAAATCCAAATTTTTTTTACTACTGGTTCTGTGGGTGTGGCTTGGTGGGCATGGTGTGGCTTGGTGGCATGGCTTGGTGGGCATGGCAGGGGAAGGATACTGCAAAATCTCCATTCCCATCCCGCTATATGTCAGTCTATTGAAGTTCTATTAATAAACATCTCATTTTCCCAGTCCTTTTCATCTCTTTATTCCATGTCTGTTATCTTCATTTGTGGAAGGGAAAGTTTAATTTACTGCAATTATTTGCTTCCATCCCAATTGGGAATAGAGGCAGTTTATCTAGCAAATTAATTGAAGTAGAAACTTGCACCAATGGATGGTTATCTAAAGCAAATACATATATTGCCAATTGCAGAATCTTCCTCCTTTTAGGAAAAAATTGAGGTCTTTCATGCTCCCAGTTTCCTCCCTATCTTTCTCCAGAAAGCCTTTAACATCCTGCTCTTGGTTTTAATTCAGCAGCATAACCCTAATCCTAACCCAATCATATTATCAAGTGAGGATTTATTTTCCTCCTTGAGCTGATTGACTTTTGCTCAGGGTTCTTACTTATCCATGATGCTTTTTAGACCCTTTGATTTTATCAATAAAGTTGAGTTAAAGTTGAGTTTAAAGTACATACAAAATTGCATACAAAAAATTAGATGGTATTGTTTAAATGTTTACATTGTAATGCTTAGAATCTGTACTCAGTTACAGCAATCTATACTTGCTTCTATGGGAATGCGGTGGCTTAGTGGCTAAGATGCTGAGCTTGTCAATCAAAAGGTCAGCAGTGAAGCAGTTTGAATCCCTGGTGCCGCGTAACAGGATCAACTCCCGTTACTTGTCCCAGCTTCTGCCAACCTAGTAGTTTAAAAGCACGTAAAAAATGAAAGTAGAAAAATTGGGACCACCTTTGATGGGAAAGTTCCGTGTGCCTTTGGTGTTTAGTCATTCCAGCCACATGACCACGGAGACGTCTTTGGACAGCGCTGGCTCTTTGGCTTTGAAATGGAGATGAGCACCGCCCCCTAGAGTCGGGAACGACTAGCACTTATGTGTGAAGGGAACCTTTACCTTTATACTTGCTTCTAAAATCTATAGAATAGGAATTTTTGTTCCCTGGTTTCTTTATAATCACTAATGGCCCAATTTCTCAAACAATCTAATAAAATGAGAGTTCAATAGTGATGAACATTTGATGAAATTCTTCTACTATTCTACATGTTTTCATTTAAGAAATGAAAAAGAAATATTAAAACCTGGTGAAAATGCTTTATTTCCCCACATAATTCAGAAAGTTTGGACTGTAGTATACAAGATCTGATTTTCTATGTGTATATGTCTTAACTGCAATAGATAGAAGAAAGATAATAAGAAAGATAAATGTAACATTAAAATAGAAAAATAATAGTATTAATTATATTACTTCTCCATGACATGAAGTATTATTGTAAAAACTGTATGTGTTAATGTGTTAACTTTAAGATGGTATTAATACAGTAAAGTATTAGTAATTTTTAAATATGTGCATCCAATACTTTGGTTAAGGTTCAGAGGTCATGAATGGGGGAAATCATGATCATTTCCCACCATACCAACGAGATTTATCTTTCTCATTGTAACCAGTTGATAGGTTAAGAGTCAGCATTTTCAGAAGGTAGACCCCTGGCAAGAGATCAATGATGCAATACCTCTTATTTTGTGCTTTTTTGGACACAGATTGTTATATATCATAAAGACAATGTGGTAAGGAGTTTAAGGCATTTGACTGATAACTGGGAAATCAAGATTCAAGTCCATCCTTAGCCATAGAAGTTCTTTGACTGACCTATACCTCTTTCTAAACCTGACCCATCTCAGGAAAAATGTGAGGAAGCACTATAATTAAATATTTATGTATATGTACATGACTTTGTGTTTGTGTATGCACATGCCTATTATTACATAGATAATTTAGGAATTAATTCCTAGAACTCTGAATAATTCATTGATACCATCCATATTACCTGCACTGAATTTTAAATAATCCTAATATTTCTTCTCTAAGTAAATATGACAGGCAATCATAATCTCTCCTCACACAATGAAAAGAACATAAGGATAATATTTGAGCCAGAGATTCTGAGTTATGAATTACAGTTCATAAATAGGCAAAAAAGTGATGTTTACAGGTTTCATTTGGTCTGCATTTCAGAATGAAATATATTCCCTGGCTAATGTGCATTGTTTAGTTGAAGACTTTTTTTTTTTTAAAAAAAATTGGTTTTCCAAATTATGTGATACACTATTTGATACTTAATTTTATACTTATAATTTTCATAATATCTGACAGTTTAGTGATCTTTTTTGGTCCACAGGTGACATTTTATTCTTAAGTTTTTTTAATTTTTGTGTTTTATTAGGGGACTGATATAGAGTTTCTCTAGAACAGAGGTGTCAAACGTGTGGCCTGTGGACTGGACATGTCATGCGCTGGCCATGCCCACCGCCATTTTAGTGATATGTCACATGATGAAAACATGATATTGCAAGTTTGACACCCCTGCTCTAGAGTTATTGCTAGATTTCCAGGGACTGCCTGCATTGCTTGAAAAATAATTAGAATGCATATTTTACATGAATATATTAAATTCTATTTATACATTCATAGTATTAAAATACCTTTTGTACTGATTTTTAGGATGCAAAAATAGGTGAGATTGATGTATAAATAAATGGACATAGACCAGAACTACTCATGGCTTTAATAAACAATAGCAGCTGAGTCACAGCTCATAGTTAGCAATCAGTGTAAAATGAAATAGGATTTACAATTAAAAGGATGATGTACCTTTTTAAAAAGAAAATATTTCTTTTAAAGGCATTCCAGAATTCAAATTTTCTTTTGTCCTTGTAATATCAAGAAGTAATGAAAATTAGATATACAGATAGTAGGGTCATGTTAGGAGAATATAATTCATGTTTAATTTATGGCAAAATAATTTACAAGTTGATTTGATTCAGCTGTGAAAATTAACATTATAAAAGTGCTTTCATTTTCTGAGCTTTGAATTTCATGAATTCATATTTTATTAAAAAGCACCATAGAAGGGTTTCAATATAATTTATTTGTAAACTAATTGCAAAACATTGCTCTTTGTAGAAATCTTGGTGAAGGTGCAAATGAAATATCTAAGAAGGATAATTTTGAGAGGATTCATGCATTATATAACATCACAAGACATTTGAAATGATTGGAGAATCAAAATATGTGAGATTTGGTGGTCATACAGTACTTTGAGAATGACAGAGAAGTACATACAAGAGGAATCAAAGTGGCAACTAACTTAAAAATTCAACATACTACATTCTGTTCTGCATCCAAGAATATGCCACCTAAGAAAAATCACAGAGGAAAGTAGATATAAACAATTAAGAGAGAATATGTTTGTTTCAAAAACCCAAGCAGAAGAAACATAAGTCATAAGATATAAATTAGGGCTGAAAATTCCCATTGCCATTGTTAGGATTCTGGGTCTTACCTCTAATTCTGATACTAAAATGAGTTTATAGAAGACTGTGTAATTCTCACTTTATTGTTTATTCCTTGATGTGAAGGGTTTGATAGGATAGCTGTCAAGACTCACTTCTCCTATTTTTAAATATCCCCACCACTCAATTGTGACTAGTGGTAGGACCAGTAAAGTCTTCTGGTCAGGAGAAAATAAAATGGAGATTAGATGTCCTGATATATGTCTTGTCTCAGACAGGATGATGAATTCTAAATTTCTATTTATCTAACATTAGTTGTAGTGTCATAATATGTTATTTTTCTACAAAGTGGAAAGATTGTGGATAGATCATATTTGCTTTCAGAAGGAAACATTCATAGTTGTGTGTCACAGAAGCATTTATTGTTGCTTAGTTATTTGGTTTAAAAACATGATAAATAGCTTCCCAGAAAAAAAAAAATAAAGAAAGAGATCTTTAGCATAATATTTGAAGGGGAAAAATAAAACTACATGAAATGTATTTGAGACTTCTGCATGTATAGAAATCACTGAGCAAAAGACTAAGTGGAAAATACAATATGTTTGGAAATATTATAATTCATAATTTACAACTAGATAAAATCAAACACTTGAGTTGAAAAATTGGAATAATATGTTTACTTGACTTGAAGGGTTTTAGATTTAATCTATGAAGCTTTGAAGTGGACACCTAGGAAGTATTCATCTAAAGATAGGCTATGTAGAAATATATTCCAGGGTTACTATATGCAATACCTGATTATTAAAGAAAGCAATACAAAAAAAATTGATTGGATTGATTATGTGCCATCTGGACATTTTAGAATCTAGCAACTGCATAGATAGGTTTTCTCCATTTTGATCTATTATTCTCTTTCCTTGTACCATTCTGTTCATTAAAGCCTTTTTCAGAGAGCTGGGTCTTTGTATAATGTGTCCAAATAGGATAATTTGAACCTGATCATTTATGCCTCAAGTAAGAACCCTGGGTTGATTTCTTCAATGATCATCAATTTATTTTATTGGCTGTACACATTATTCTCAAGAGTCTTCTTTTCAGGAGCAAAGTTCAAAGGTGTCAATACATTTGATTCTGATTTCCTAATTCTTACAAATCCTTTCATTTTTTTTTTCTAATAAAGTAACTGTTGACTGTGGAAATGTGGATTTATTTTGAATTCATCAAAAAATTGACAAAATGCTCACAACATTCTGATGAGCAAGCCAGTTTGGCATGGATAGGTGGCAAGCCTGTTAGGTGGAACTAGAGCTGGTTGAAAGCTAACTTTAACTCTTTATGTCTCCCCTCCTTGTAGGGAAGATGGGCAGCATAACAATTTGATAGCTACTATAAATAAATAAACCTCAGAGAATATTCATCAACATTTCTTCACCAGCATAAACCAAGATAACAAGTAACATCATGTGAAAAAGGGATGGCTTATCAAATTTTCAGATGACATAAAATAGAATGAAACAATGAATGCAGCCTAGAAGAGAGCAACATAATTCTAAAGGTTCTGAATAGGTCATAGAAGTGAGCTAAAAATATCAACATTAACTTAATAAGAATAAATGAAAAAATATTCAATTATGTAATTATAGGATGATAGTACCTTAATAATAATATTACATTTTAAAAGAATCTTGAAGTACTTGAAGTACTTGATAGTACTTAGAAGCCGAGCTTGCAAAACACAAATTCAATTCTAGGCTTCACAGGTCATTATTTCCTGATCACAGAAAATAATAGTTCAACCATAGAACATGTTGTTTATATCCCACCTGTGTCCTTTTCTGGACATCACACTTTAAGGATTCAGAGAAACTGAAACATGTGCAGAAAAGATAAATGAGGATTATCACAGCCTGGAAAGTCTTCTGAAGAAATTGCATGTGTTACCCTTAAAATAATTTCACTTACTGAAGATGAAAACAAATGTTAGCTATTATTTCAAAAAGTGTAAAATGAAATAGAAAGATAATATTTTCCAAATTTTCATATAATAAGTTCATTAATTTACCCACAATCTCTTCCCCAAATATTACTATATCCTTATTTGTAGCATAATTTCCAATTCTCATGTAGAGTAGCTTCAACCCTGTATCTGCTACAATCATCAGTCAACATCAGTTCTGGATGAAACTGGGGTTTATATAAACACAAGTCAATTTCTCTTTTTGACTCCTGCTGAAATAAATTCTTTGCCCAAATTTTTGCAGCTCAAATGTTTTGTTTCCACAAAATGCATTTCTTGTAAACAAACTGTATTTTTTTCAGTTGTTTAAATAGTGAAACACATTTTCTTTCTTTTTTTTCAGAAGCATTTGTTTTAGTCATACTCCACACTTAAAATCTTAGAAAAATCAATATCTGTATAGCCTAACACAGGGGTGTCAAACTCAAGGGTCAGCGGCTGGATGCGGCTCATGGGGTGCTGAGATCTGAATCGTGGGCCACCCTGGAAACAGTGAAGGACTAGCCCGCAGTGCTCTCCCAGTGAAAACAGAGCTCCAGAGGGCTGCATGCGGCCCTCTTGAACTCCTTTTCACTGACATAGGGTTGCAGGAGGCCATTGCAGCCAAAAACGGAGTTAAGGAGCCCATTTTCACTGGTAGAGAACTTGGGCCAACAAGACATAGCTGGTCACGGCCACCTCGGCCCACCAAGATCAAACATAACCCTGATGCAGTCCTCAATGAAATCAAGTTTGACACACCTGGCCTAATGATGGTCTTCTCCGTTCTTTGTTGTGGCTGTGGTATAGGGCCCTCCATGACTTGTTTTAAAATCTTTTTAAAGTATTATTTCTTCTTTTCTGTAATTCATAAAAAAAAATCTGATTAGCCCAGAGGCTGTTTGTTTTGTCCCACTGAGACAAAGAATTAATATGTGATAAAAATGAATGTATTGCCTAAAATGATATTAAATTAAGGTTAATATAGATTTTAAAACCATTATGTTAGAAGTGTCATGATCAATTGTATCATTATTTAATTAATCAGCTTTATAGATTGAGATTCTTTACTTAAGCTGTTATTCTGCTCATAGAATAGATTTTGCAATATTCACAATGGTGGTACATGGATATAAATTATATGGATGGGCCTGATCATAACTGTCACTGTGCAGTAGATAAAAATAAGAATTGATTCACAACAATATTTGATGGGCATGAATACAGTCTAAAGATATGTTATCATAGTATGTCCACATAGTTTATCCAGTTGACAATGCAATTCATACACCTACTAATAAAATACTCTTTCCATAAGAACATATGAATCTTCTACATGCTTATTGTTAGTTCTGGTGAGTGCAATGTTGTTTCTATGCATGTGCTACTTCAGAGTACAGAATACAATAAATTTTAAACTTAGCACTCTTGATTATTGTCCTGGAAAACTGCAAATCTTACAAGTACAGTTTGTTGGAGAGGTTGCTTTGAGCATCAAATTGTAGAAACTACTGGTTGTTTGTTTAACATACTTGAAAGTGGAGGCGTGGCCAGCGTTGTGGAGGATCAACAGGCTCTTTGAGGGCTCTCAAGGACCCATTGATATCTCTGCTGTCTGAGGGTCCCCAGGGACCTAAGTCATCTTGTAGGGATGACAAACAAGAGGAGCACGTACTGGTCAACACAGCGAGTCTGCAAATTCCCTGGTAGGACCGAAAGAAGTTCCTCAAATCAGACAGTGCAGAAAGTGACCTAGATGTCATTCTCACATGAAGGTGAGAATGTTTTGATTTTTTTTTTTTTTTTTTTTTGCCAAAAGTTTCTCTTCAAATCCACCTGGAAAATTCACAGGGTGGAAAAAACTAGCTGAAAGAGAGGACTGAGAGCGGGTGTGTATCCACTCTCACATCCAGTAATTTGGTGGTGAGGAAAGTGAAACCAAAAGCTTTTTTACTATTTTGCTATTGGAAAAAAAGAGAGAACTTGGGGAATTTTGAACCTTTTTAAAACTGATAATAAGAATTGGGACAATGAATTGAATTGAAGATGGAAATCCCATTTCAATGAACTATTATAGAATGGGGATGATTGCTACAAAAATCTTGAATCAACAAATCTTAAAGAAGGGAAAGTGCTGTGTTAATGTTAAAAGTTGACCTGCAGTGCCATCTAGTGGTGAAAGGGAAAAGAAAAAAAAAATATATACATTGAAAAAACTTTAATAGAGGATATTAACTCTTCCGGTTGGCACCGCAGGCTCCATGGACGGTCATTTATGACCACCAGCCCTGCGTCTCCGTAAAAGCTGCTTTGACAGCGCAAATCAGCTGTCAAACGGCTGAAAAAACTCTCCTTCAGGAAAAGAAGGAGAGGAGAGCTGGTGGGCGAGAGTAGAGCCCCCCAAAAGTCCTCTGGATCATTTCCAGAGGCTTAGAGGGTGAGAGCTCCTCAGTCAGCCTGCCAAGAAGCTCCGGAGCCAGGACGACCCTGCAAAAGCAGGGCGAGAAGCCGCGATCCGATCCTGCTTTTAAAAAGTGAGTTTGATTGATCCCAAGCACAGGCAGAGCGGAAAACAAGAGAACAAGCCTTAAAATACAGAGCTTAACTCCAAAGTTACTTTGTTTCAATCTGAATTCTGAGCTGGAGGTGGAAGATGGTGTCTTTGTTAGGGCTTTGAAAGTGAAAGCCTGAAACGAAAATGCTTGAGAACTTTGTGCTGGGAGAGTGGATTAGCTGCCTATTAACTGCTGGGAACTGAGAGTGCGGAGGGAAGAGAATAAAGGAAAAAAAAACTACTTTGTCTGGCAATTTAGAGACTATAATTTAACATCTTTAAAGACTTTGTTGCTTTTAAAGAAAAGAGGGGGGGAAGGAAAAAAATGGCTTCTAGACAAGTGAAACCAGGAGTTGTTAAAGGAGGGGGAGGCTCCCCAGTTGTGTCAGTGGTGACACAGAAAGCACAACTTCTAGCTGATTCACAGAGCCAGAGCCAGAGTCAAGACGCAACACTTAATGATTTTAAGGAAGCTATGAAAGAAGCCATGAATAATCAAGCAACAGCAATGAGAGAAGCAATGAACAATTTAACATTATTTGTTGAAGGGAAATTTAAGAAAATAGAGGAAGACATAGGTTCGATCAAGGGAGCAGTTGTAAAGGAGCATGATAAAATAAGAGATGATATTATTTTTGCTGTATCAGGACTCTCAAATCTTGTTATCCAGCTTGATGGGAAAGTTGAAGAAATTAATGAAGCCAATTTAAATTTGGAGAGCAAAATGTGTGATGTCATGACCAGAACAGAGAAAGTGGATGATGAATTGGTAATGTTACAATACAGATTTATGGAGTTTGCTCTGAGACTGAGAGGCCTGAAGGAAAATAGCAAAGAAAATTTAAAAGACATTTGTGCTGATGCTATGGCTGAGATAATTAAAGAAAAACCAGAAGATGTGGCAATCGAAATTGATAAAATTTACAGGCTTAATTCCTGGTTGGCAAAACAAAGACAGCTGCCACGAGATGTGGTGATTTACTTTACAACTAGGAGGATCAGAAATGAAATTCTACAAGCTTCTTACAAGAATAAAATTCAGGTGGCTGGGCAGGAGGTGGTGGTTTTGAAAGAGATTCCTCCAAAGATGTTGAGAAGCAGGAAAGATTTTGGCTTTCTGGTAAATGAGTTGAGAAATCAACAGGTGGCATATAGATGGGACGTTCCAATTGGTCTAATAGTGACTTATAAAGGAGAAAGATACCGGTTAAACACAGTTTGGAAGGCAAAAGATTTTTATGTAAATGTGTTACAGGCTGGATACCCACCCTCACCGGGGAAGGGGTGGGGGAAGAAAATGGAGATGATACAACAAGAAAAAGATGGAAAACAGATACAAACCTATGCTGAAGCTGCAGCTGGAGGAATTATTATGGAAGAAGATTTGGAACTTGGGGGTTTACCCCCAACTTTGGAACCACCTAAGAAGGGAGAGCCGAAAGCACAATGACTGACTCGATCAACTTATAAATTGCAACAACAACAACCAAAACGGCAACAATCTCAAGATTCATCTCAAGTAGTACAAAAAACAGAAGCAGTGGGGGGAGCTAGGCCGAAGAGTAAGGTGGAGGAGGAGCTTCAGCTGATGCTTACAAGGCTTCGAAAGGCTAAAGATGGCAACTAAATTCCTATCTTGGAATGTTAATGGCCTAAACTCACCACAAAAAAGAAAGTATTTCACTACCTGAAACAATTTAACAATGATGTTATTTGCTTACAAGAAACACATATTAGATTATCAGACCAAAAATATTTGATAAATTCAAGATTAGGTACAAATTTTGTGGCCTCAGCACCAGAGAAGAAAAATGGACTAGTCATATATGTAAGGAAAGAACTATCAGCTAATCTAATTGAGGCAGATGATCAAGGAATATATATTGCAATTGAATTATTGACACAGTCTGGAAAAATGCTTCTTGTTGGAATATATGCCCCTAACCAGCAACAAGACAAGTTTTATAAATTTTTACATACTAAAATAATACAGTGGGACTATAAATCTTTTATACTAATGGGTGATTGGAATGGAGTAATTGATACTCAGAAAGATATAAAAAGCTTATCAAAGACTTCAGCACGTGCAAAACTACCTAAATCTTTTTTTGATATGATGGAAGATATAGAATTGAGAGATATCTGGAGAGAACGTAACCTGGAGGAAAAAGATTTTACTTTTTTTTCTGATAGACATCAATCCTTCTCCAGGATTGATTTTATACTAATCACAAATGATTTTATTTCCAGGGTGAAGAAGACGAAGATATGTCCAAGAACTTTAACTGATCATAGTCCAGTCTGGATTGAATTTGAACAGGAGAGGGGAGAAAGGAGGTCTTGGAGGTTGAATGAAAACTTATTTAGATATGAAGAAAATGTAAAGGAGTTTAAAAAACAAATGAGAGAATTTTTTGTTATTAACATGAATAAGGGTACTCCTATGGAAATGGTCTGGGATGCTAGTAAGGCTTATATGAGGAGTATCTTAATACATATGAATAATAAATATAGACTAAAACAACAGAAGAAGCGTAAAGAGATAGAGGAAGAAATAAAAAAGAAAGAACAATTACTTATGTCTAATCTAGAAAATAAGAAAGTAAAAGAAACAATAAACATACTATGAGGGCAATTCAATATGTTAATGGCTGATCAGGTGGCAACTAGTTTACAATATGCTAAACATAATACATTTTGTAATTCCAATATACCAGGTAGGTGGTTGGTCTACATGTTGAGGAAAAAACAGAAAGCACGAGTCATTAGTAAGATAGAATATAGAGGTAAGGAAGTTTACCAACAGAATATGATTAAAAAGGCTTTTTTGGGATTTTATACAAAGCTATATGCTAGTGACTAGATACAAGGTATAGATATAGATAGATATCTAAAGGAAGGGAATATTTTGGAACTAACGTTGGAACAGAGGGAAGAATTGAATCAACCAATAACTTCTGAGAAGATTGTCGCGGCAATTAAGCAGTTAAAAATAGGGAAAGCTCCAGGAACAGATGGACTAACAGCTGTTTATTATAAGAACTTACAGTTTGAAATGGTAGAGCCGCTTAGAACTCTATTTTATAAAATTCAATCAGGGGGAGGAGTCCTCCCACCCTCTTGGAGAACAGCTTTTGTTTCATTAATTCCGAAGGAAGATCAAAACTGTATCAAATCTGAAAATTTTAGGCCAATTTCACTTTTGAACACGGATTACAAAATTTTTGCTAAGATATTATCGAATAGACTAATGCCAGTTATGCAACAAATTATTCACAATGACCAATCAGGTTTTATTAAAGGGAGACAGATGAAATATGTTAGGCAAATTATAAACTTATTGGAATATTTGGAGAAAAATAATCAGGTCCCTGCAGTGTTTATATTTGTGGATACAGAGAAAGCATTTGATCGACTGAAATGGCAATTTTTGTTTAAAATAATAGAAAAATGCACTTTGGGGAGCATTTCATACACTCAATTAGAGCAATATATCAGGAACAAACAGCACAAATAATAATTAATGGAGGTTTAACAGATGTGTTTAAAATTGAGAAAGGTACGAGGCAGGGTTGTCCATTGTCACCATTGTTGTTTAGAAGTCTTGTTGAATAAGCTACGTGAATCTGACAAAATAAAAGGAATTGTAATTAGACCGCAGGATTATAGATTAAGAGCGTTTGCAGACGACCTGGTTCTTACTTTATCTCAACCTATAGAAGTGGCTCCCTATATGTTGGATATAGTAGCTGAATATGGTAAAGTATCTGGATTCAAAGTAAATCTACACAAGACAAAGATGATAACTAAAAATTTATCTATAACTCAAAGAGAAGAGTTAGGGAGGATAATGGGGTTTGAAGTAGTTAAAAAGGTTAAGTATCTAGGAGTATATACTGCAGCCTCAAATATGAAATTGTATAAAAACAATTATGAAATTCTCTGGCAAAAAGTACAGAAAGAAATGGAAAAATGGAAAAAGTTACAACTATCACTACTGGGAAGGATAGCAGCAATAAAAATGAATGTATTACCTAGGTTTTTATTTTTGTTTCAAATGATACCAGTGCTTAAAAAAGATGGAAATTTGATGGAATGGCAGAAAGGGGTTAATACTTTTATTTGGGCTGGGAAGAAGCCAAGAGTGAAACTGAAAATTATACAGGATACATGTGAGAGAGGAGGTCTTAAAATGCCTAACTTAAGATTGTATTATGAAGCAACAGCTTTTTCACAAATTAGTGACTGGTTTAACTTAACTGAAGAAAGAATGTTAAACATAGAAGGTTATGATTTGTTATATGGATGGCATGCTTATTTGTTGTATGAAAAAAAAGTGGATAAAGTGTTTAACGGTCATATACTTAGAAATGCATTGTTGAGGGTTTGGAAAAAGTACCAATATAAGCTGAACTACAAGATACCTATATGGGCAAACCCCAGACATGTAATAGAAAATATAAGTACAGAGCAAAAAATAGAGGTGATTACTTATAAAGAGCTTCTTCTTTTGGAAAGGGGCAAGTTGCAATTGAAATCTCTAGATGAATTAAAAGAAGAAGGGATAATTTTTACTTGGTTTCAGTATGGTCAGCTCCAAGCTAGATGGAGGGAGGATCAAAAAATTGGGGTTATGCAAAATGAGGAAAATTTGGTGAAACAGATTAGAGATCAAAGTCAGATGCATATTAAAAGATTGTATAATGCATTACTGGAAATAGATTCAGAAACGGAATTGGTTAAGGATTGTATGATAAAATGGGCACAAAACTTTCAGGAACCAGTGATGATGGAAACGTGGGAAAAGATTTGGGTCAGAAATGTTAAATTTATGCAAGCACAAAATTTGAGAGAGAATTTTTATAAAATGTTTTATAGATGGCACTTAGATCCTAAGAAATTATCATGTATGTACTCGAATTTGCAAGCTAAATGTTGGAGATGTGAATGTAATGATGCAACCTATTATCATATATGGTGGACTTGTAAGAAAATCAAGGCATTTTGGATAAAAATTTGGTGGGTGATGCAGAACATTTTGAAAAGAAGGTTGAAATTTACTCCTCAATTGTTTCTATTGGGTATAACTATGGACTGTACAGTTTCAGGGACTAAATTGATTTTGAACTTAATATCAGCAGCTAGGCTGCTGGTAGCTCAATATTGGAAGAAGGACTCTTTGCCTACTATTGAAGAGTGGATATTGAAGGTAACAAACCTAGCAGAAATGCAAAAATCTCGGCGTACTTGAAGGACCACATGCAAGAAAGATAATATCGGAATGAAGAAGATGGATTGATTATATTCAAAATAAGTATCAGACAAGAAAATATCAAATAGCTTATGAATGAATGTTAGTATTAGAAGTATTTGGTTATCTGTAGTGGAGTTAAGGTTTCAGTGGGGGAGGCAGTACTTTGAGGATAATTTAGATTAATTTAGTTTATGTTTGATTAAATGAAATACCTTGTATTTTGCTCTGGGAAGTCAGGGGGAGGGTGGGATGAAGGGGGGGAAAGGGTGGGGGGAACAGGGGGAAAAAATTTTGTATTTCTTTTTTGTAAAACTTTTCAATAAAAAAAAAAGGAAAAATTTTTAATAAATAACTGACCTTGACATTTTGGCTAGAAGATAACTGAAAGCTATGGAGGAGAGAAGATTAGATTTTGAATTTGTCTTTGAACTTTTTTTTCTTTTTTTCTTTTGGCTTTGAACCTTACGTAATTTTTCTTTCTTTCCTGGGATGACTAGTTTGTATATTTTTTTATAAATTCTTTGAAGTACTTTGTTTTGAGACTTATTAGTGGAAAGAGAAAAGCCTTTGTTCTTGACTTGGATTTTTTTTTACCCAGATGCTTTTTTATTGAACTTAATAGAATTGGATTTCTAAAAATTTTGGATTATGACTTGAAGAGTCAGAAGAAAAACTTTTTCCTTTTTCTTTTGGCTACTTTTATTGAATCTTTGTCTCTCTCTCTCTTTTTTTTTTTTTTCTTTTTGAATTTGTGCCCTCTGGACAATTGGATTAATTTTTCTTTGTCTTTTTTTTCTTTTCTCTTTTTATATTTCACTTTTAAATTTTTATATGGGAGATTGGGAATCTTAAAATTTTTGAAGGGAGGTGGTTGATTGGGATTTTTTCTTTTCTTTTTTTAATTTTTTCCTAATTCAATCATCAGGTGGATTAGAGATTTGGATTATAATTTAACCACAAGTGGATTATAAAATATTAAAATGTTTAAATTTACAGCTCATTTGCATCCTGCATCAAGTCATTCCGTGGCAGAAAGCATCAGAGATGATGGAACTAAGAAATTTTATACAATCGCTTCATGATGATATAAAACAAAAATTAAAAGAAATGAAAGAGATAATGAGGAAAAATGAAGAGAGAATTTAAAAAGTAGAAGAAAAAGCAAATATCACAGAGAAGAAAGTTGAAAGAAAAATTAGAAGAGAAATTAGTGTCAACAGACAAATTAGAAGAAAAAACAATTATCTCACTCGAAATGGAACATTCTGAATTCTACTTAAGATTTCAAAATATAGAGGAAGAAAAAGGAGAAAATCTACCCGAGGTAATTGCTGAGATCTTGTCAGAAGCTTTGGAACAACCCAAGGACCAGGAGAAGTACATGTAAGATTCACAAAGAAGGCAGTGAAAGGAGAGATTTTACAAGGAGCAAGAATTACACCATTGAAACACATAGATAAAGAACTTGTGGTTCTGTGACAAATACCCCGAAGAGTTAGGGATCTGAGGAGAGAATATCAATTTTTAACAAAATTTTTAATATTTAAAGGAGTGAGTTTTAGATGGTTAATACTTGAAGGAATTATGGTGATATGGCAAGAACAAAGACATAGACTTGATTCTATTGAAAAAGCAAAGTTGTTTTATCAACAATTTTGTGGACCATTAGAGGAAGATCAGGGTGCAGTAGGCAAGACAAAACAGAGAGATGAAGAGAAAGATGAAAAAACAAAAGAAGAAAGACCATTAAGAGAGGGGGCAAGATCTAAAGACCCAATGGAACAAAGAGAGACAAGGGCAATGAAATTAAAAAGTAGTAACAACTAAACCATGGAAGAAGAAATAAGAGCAATATCACTAAATGTAAATGGACTAAATGCGGTGATAAAAAGGAATAGAACTTTAAGCAAATTAAACAGTTTGAAAATGGACATTATATGTTTACAAGAAGTACATATTAGAAAACAACATGTGAAACTGTTACAATATCCAAAGTTAGGTGTGAATCAATACATCATTGATACAAAGAGTAAAAGAGGTGTGGTACTGTATATCAAAGAAAAATTAGAACCTAAACTATGTTTTGAAGATGATAAAGGTAGGATTTTGATGGTGGAAATAAAAATGAAATCAAAACAAATATTACTGATTGTAGTATATGCACCAAATGAAAAGCAAGAAGAATTTTATTGAAGATTACACCAAAAAAAAAATATTAGAATTGGATTATGAATATGTATGTATAATGGGTGATTTTAATGCCATAGTAGATGTGGACTTGGATTATAAAACAAAGAAGACAAATAAAAAGTCTAGAAGAATACTGCGGAGATCTTTTTTTATAATGATGGAAGAATTGAGCAGTCAAGACATTTGGAGACAAAAGCATTTGAAAGAAAAGCAATATACTTTTTATTCAAATAGACTCTCATCATGGTCGAGGTTAGATATGTTATGGATGACAACAGAGCTCATGGATAATATACAAGAAGCAAATATTGACTCAAACATTTGGGCGGACCATAACCCAATGATAATAACATGGAAAGGTCAAAAGAAAAGGTCAAGATGGACTTTAAATGAAACAATATTAAATGAAAAAGACTTCCAACAGTTTATGGAAAAAGAATTAGAGTTTTTCTTTAAAGATAATAAAAAAGAGGACATATCAATTCAGATTGTATGGGATACTATGAAAGCTTATATTAGAGGTGTGGCAATAACTATTTGGGGAAAAAGAATAAAAAGAAAAGATAAAAACAGATAAGATTGGAAGAGGAGTATAAGAAACTAGAAAAAGAATTCCAAAAAGATGTTCAAAATAAAAATATTAAGAAGTTGATGGATGTGAAAAAACATGAAATAAATTTAAATGAACAGGAACAATTAGAAAATAAATTAAGAGCAACTAAACAGAACTTTTTCGAAATTGCAAATAAACCAGGAAGGTGGTTACCATATAAATCGAAAAAAGAGAAAGAGAAAAAGATGATAAAATACCTACAAGATGAAAAGGGGAAACTGTGTTACAGAAATGAGGAAAAGAAGAGAATAATTCAAAAATATTATAAAAACTCTACTCTCAAGAGAAAATTCCAGAGGAAGAGATATCAAAATATTTGGAAAAGTCAGATCTACCTAAAATAACAGATCAATATAAGGGAATGTTAGAAGAAAGAATAACAATGATGGAATTAACAGAAGCGATAAAAAGACAAAAAAATGGGAAAGCACCTGGACCGGATGGTCTACCAGCAGAATTATACAAGAAGCGATGAGCAATGTAATGCTGGAAGTATTTAACGAACTTCTAATGAAGGGTAGAATGCCAGACTCATGGAGGGAGGCCTATGTGACACTTATTCCCAAAGAAGATAAGACTTACAACTAATAAAAAACTATAGACCTATTTCATTATTAAATATGGATTACAAGATCTTTGCTTCAATAATGGCAAACAGATTAAAAAGACCATTAAATGAACTTATCCACATAGATCAAAATGGATTCTTACCTAAAAGGCAAATTAGAGACAATATGAGGGTAATTTTGGATACTTTGGAATATTACAGACACATTCAGAAAAACAAATGGCGATGTTTTTAGATGCTCAAAAAGCTTTTGATAATGTGAATTGGCAATTTATGATAGAACAATGGCAGAGAATGGACTTTGGGGAGAGATTTATAAACACAGTAAAAATGATTTATGACAACCAATCTGCTAAGATAATGATGAATGGAGAAATGACAGAGAATGTTGGTATTATGAAGGATACTAGACAAGGATGTCCTCTATCACCATTATTGTTCATTTTGACTTTAGAAGTATTGAATAGAAATATTGGCGTGTCCATGGCTGTGGCTTAGAAGACATTGTCTTCGTCTCTCTGCGGTGTATGGAAAATTGAAAGTGGATGAAAATAAATAAACAGCATTTTTAAAGTCCGATAACAACTAAATGTGTTATTGAAGAATTCCTGCTTTGGTTGGATTAAGATTGATATGGTAAGCCACCCTGAACTGCTTTTAATTGAGGCTTTTTTAAAAAAGTGCTTTAAAAGTGAGCAGAGGGGGTGATGAAACGGCGAAACGATGATTTAAAGAGGTCTGAAAAACAATAAATTTGAATTTAATTGTGAGCTGGATCCGCAAAAACGTCCTCAGGGCGAAGGGCAGCAAATTAAGTTTTATGGCTATGTTTGAATAAGATAAAATAAGATATATGAGAGCTGCCTGAATGTTGGAGTTGACATAAATGTGGAGAACAGTAATTTTTAAATGGCTTGTTTGTGGGATCGTCTGAAAATTTGAAAGCAATTATCCCCTTTTTTGAAGACACTGTGAAAATTGTGGACTAAAAGTTAAAAGTTTTAAAGTAATCTAAAGCATGTTTGCTGTCTGAAGCTCACAGCAGGCAATATGGCGCTGAGGAGTGTAATTGATCTTGATTAACGTGACTAAGGAATTTTACTGTTTGTATTTTACACTGCCTCTGGTGCAAGAAGCAATTGTAAGCAAGCCTTCAATAATTTGGACTTTTATTTTTTTAAAATTTGGGACTTTTTAATGCTTTATTTGTCGTCTCTGGCTCCTTAAAGTGAAAGTAAAATAAGCCCAAGTCCTTCTGAAAAGACCTTTCTGAGTATCTGTGGTACAGAATTGATCGTTAAAGATTTTCCTCTACAACAATTCAACATTTTAAATACAAGTTGATGACCCATTGATTTTGAACTGTGAATAAGGTTATAGAAATATTTTTGCCAAAAACTATAGGAGTTATTAAGATGGATCCATCTAAAGATGAATCGGTGCGATCTAAGGTCAAACAGATTTCTCAACCTAGTATTGACTCAGCTCAAATTGTGTTGGCATTAAACAAATTAAGTGATAAAATTGAGACAATGGATACAGAATTTCAAAAAATACATTTAAAAATGGATGAAGAAAAGAAGGAAAGATCCAATCAGCTGGAACAAATTGTTCAAGAAATTAATGTTAATTTTGCTAAATACACAGCAGAAGTAACAGTGATAAAAGATAATGTAGATCAACTACAAGTGCAAACAAAAAAAATTGATAAGCAAATAACTGAAATCTTTTTTAAAAATGAAAAACAGGATAGAAGAATATGTATTCTGGAAGAAGAAGTTAGGAAGTCCAACATTGTTATAAGAGGTATAGTGGAAGAAAAAGTGGACAATGTTAAACAACGTGTTTTGAAATGGCTTAATGAACTTGGATTGGATAAAAATTTTACAACTACAGATTTGATAAGTGTCTATCGAATTGGATTTAGAAGACAACATGAAATAATAAGAAATGTTTTGGTGAAATTTGCAAGTGTTAATGATAAATTACAAGTAATGGCAAAAATTAGAGAAAATGGTGATGCTGTGTTGAAGCTTGAGGGAAAACAGGTCCAAGTCTTTCAAGATATCTCAAGACAGGAAAGATTGTGGAGATATTATCTGAAGCCAATTACCAAAATATTAAGAGATAGCGGTATTAAATATAATTGGAGACCACCAGAGCGAATGAATTTTTTTTTATAAAAATAGAATGCATATATTAACAATAGAAACGGATGTGGTTCAATACTTCCACGAGCTTGGTTTTTTGGAAAAAGAGGAAGAACAAAGTGAATTAAGATCACAACTACTCAAAATGGGTGGAATTGAAGTATATACATCAACACCAGAGGAAGAAGGAGGGGCGGTCGGAGGTTTAGGTCCAAAACCAAGGAGGAAAAGAAAACCAACGAAAGATATTTCTCCATCCTTGGCGGAGGTACAGAAGAAAAGTCGAGATCTTACTGGTGAAGGAGTGGAAAGGATGATTACATTGGTTTCTGAACATAAAAGGGAAGATGAGCCCGAGTACGGGGACAAAGAATCTGTAGTTGTTCAATTGAAACCAGAATTATGCCAATGAAGAGACGACCCAGCTGATGGATGGGGTCCCCTCTCCCCCACTCTTGGTAACAAGGCGTGTCTTAATGAAGACGGTGGGAGATGAAGATTCTATGTGGTTGTGTGTTATGTTAGTTTTTGTTTTATGTTGTTTGTATGTTTTATATTATTACTATTTTTTATTATTATTATTATGTTATGTGTTGTCTATATATATTTGTTTGGGTTTTGGGTCACGGAAAGGAAAAAGAGGGAATAGTTAAAATTAAAAATATTAATGAGGGTAATTAAGGTAATGACTTGGAACATTAAAGGTACTGGGAATCAGATTAAGAGAAGACGTTTAGAATTTAAGATTAAAAGAGATTCTCCTGATATACTTTTTATGCAAGAAACTCATCAGAAATCTGAGGATATAAACAGGATGTATTTAAAAGGGATGCAGGTTTATGAAAAAGCTTTTGGGTCCTCAAAATCTAGAGGTGTTGCAACATTAATATCAAATAGAGTCCAATTTGAAAAAAACAAAGTAATAGCAGATATCGATGGACAATATTTGATAATAACAGGATGTATTAACGAGGAAAAAATAACATTAGTTAATTTATATGTACCAAATGTGAATCAAAAAGATTTTTTGAATAAAATTACCGATTTGTTGCAAACTGAAAGGGTAGGGAAGGTAATTATTGCTGGTGATTTTAATTTAATTAGAAACCAGATGGATAGTACCAATCCTACCAGATATGGTGGAATAAGAAAAATGGGGATACTTGATAATTGGATGTTGCAAAATGGTGTAGTAGATGTTTGGAGGGAGATTAAAGGTAATGAAAGAATGTATACTTTTTACTCAAAGGTATTTAATTCATATTCAAGAATTGACTATATTTTTGTATCCAAGAATCTGATGGATAACGTGGACAATATGGATGTTGGAATATTTAAAGACTCTGACCATGCAGAATTGTTACTAGAATTAGATACGTTTTTGGAGAAAAAAGAAAATTGTTGGAGATATGATGAAAAATTGTATAAAAATGAGGAAGATAAGAATCGTATTCTTAAGAAATGGGAAGAAAATTGGGATTGGAATGATAATGGGGAAGTCAATTATGGAACAGTTTGGGACACAATGAAAGCAAGAATTATAAAGTAAAAATAGAGGAAAAGAAGAAATTGATAAAAGAACTGGAAAATAGATTCCTAGTGACTAAGGATAGAAAATTATGGGAGGAACTTAAAAAATTGAAAAATAAACAAATAGCGGAAGATACAGAAATAGTTAAAAAAAATTAAGCTATTTAAAAAGAGAATTTTTTGAATATGGTAATAAAAATTCAAAATTATTAGCAAGAATGGCGAAAGATAAAAAAGAAAAAAAGAGAAATAGGTGTCCTAATAGATGAAAAAGGTAAGAGATGTTATAAAAAATTAGAGAAATGTGAAATTGTTAAAAAGTTTTTTCAAGAGTTATATCTTAAAAAAGAAATTGATAATTGCAAATTAAAAAATTTCTTAGAAAAATATGGTCAGAAGAAAATTGATAATAAACATAAAGAAAAAATGGAAAAGGATATTACCTCTGAGGAAATTAAAGATGTGATTCAGAAGCTAAAACTTGGAAAATCTCCAGGTGAGGATGGGTTACCAGCAGAATTTTATAAAGAGTTTAAAGAAATTTTGATCTCAAAACTACAGAAATTGTATAATAAGATATTACATGGAGATGATATTCCCATGTCCTGGAATAGAACAATTATATCCTTAATCCCGAAACCAGGTAAAGATTTAGAAAAGATTGAATCCTATCGGCTCATTTCCTTGATTAACCAAGATGCTAAGATATTTACTGCAATTCTAGCAAATAGATTGAATAATTTTATAGATAAATATATAAACTATAATCAAGTAGGTTTTGTTAAAGGGCGTTATATGTGTGATTTAGTTAGAAGAGTATTAAATGTTATTGATATTGCTGAGAATAACAGTGATAAGATAGGTATTCTTGCCTTGGATATTTTTAAAGCCTTTGATTCTATACAATGGGATACTATAAAAGAAATGATTTCTGCATTAGGATTTGGTAATAAATTTATTCATATAATTTCCAAATTGTACCAGAGGGGTACGGCAAGAGTGAAGGTAAATGGCATATTTACACAAGATATAAATTTGGAAGCAGGGACAAGACAGGGTTGTCCTCTGTCTCCAACCCTATTTTTATTAGCAATGGAAATTTTAATAACTTTGATTGAAGAGGATTCAGAATTAATAGGTTATAAAGGCGTCAAAGTTAATTTATATGCAGATGACACTCTTGTCATTTTAAATAATATTACAAATGATATAAAAAGAGTTCAAATACATTTGGAAGAATTTGAAGATATGACTGGTTTGAAAGTAAATTGGGCAAAATCAGAATTATTAATGGAAATTGAGAGGGAAAACAAATTAGAAAAATTACAAAATCAATTTGGAATTAGGATAAAGGATAATTTAAGATATTTAGGTATTATACTTTCACTTAAAATTAAAAATTTAAAGAAATTAAATTATGACATAGTAATAAAAGAAATTGAAGAGAAAATTGGGAAATATAAAAAACTTAAGTTATCTTGGTTTAGTAGAGTAGCTTTATGTAAAATGATGTTACTTCCTAAATTTAACTTTTTATTTGAGATGCTTCCGATTTTTTTAACCAAGAAGGACATTGAAGTATATCAAAAAAAATTAGATAAATTTTGTAATGGGGATAAAAAACCAAGATTGATTAAGAAAATGTGGTATCAGAACCAAGAACAAGGTGGTTTAGGAATTCAAAAATTATTAAACTATTATAGAGCATTTAATATAAAAACAGTAGTAAAAATTTTAAAAGGAGATGTTAAACTTTGGGGTAACTTGGAAATGAAGGAAATAAAGAAGTTTGGTTATAAATGGTTTTTGGAAAATCTTAAAGGTAAGGTTAAAATTTGTAATTATTGGTTAAATAGTTTGACTAAAAATTGGGACAGAGTAGCAAAAAAATTAATACCAGACGCATTGTATTTAGGTAAACTGAAAGAGAATTGCCCAATGAAATTAAACAGTAACAGAGAGGGGATTATAATAGAAGAGAAAGTGGAAACAATTAGTGAATGGTTGAAATTTATAGAAAATGAAATGAGAAAAGAGGAAATTTATGGAAAATTAAATGTTAATTGGTTTGAAAGAATGAAAATGAATAAATGGAATAGGAAATGCAAAGAAAGGAATGATGAGAGTAGAAAGGAAATGGAATTTGAAAACTTGACATCTTGAATAATAATAAAAGATGAAATTGGGCCAAAGGGATTAGTTAGTAAAATTTATAAAATTATTAATTTTGATAATAATAATAATTCACAAAGGGTAATGAAAGAGAATTGGGTAAAAGAACTGGGTATTGAAATTTCTGATCAAAATTGGAATATGAACTGGGTTAGTAGAATAATGAGGACATTATCAATAAGGATTAAAGAACATAACTATAAAGTTATTTGGAAATGGTATTTGACCCCAATAAGACTTTTTCAAATGGATAATAAAGTGGATAAAATGTGTTGGAAATGTAAAGTGGAACTCGGGACATATGCTCATATGTGGTGTAAATGTAATGGGGTTGAACTTTTTTGGTCTAGGATAGAAAATGAAATATTTGAAATGATTAAGAAGAGGGTCAAATTGAAATTGGAAACCATATTATTATTAATATTGAATGAAACAACATTAACAACTGGAGAAAGAGAATTGGTGAGGATTTTGGTTATAATGGGGAGAATTATAATTGCTAGATATTGGAAATTAAATGTTGACTTAAAATTAGAAGAATGGTACAATGAAACATGGAAATTTGCATTAAATGATAAATTGACTTGTGATATTAAAATTAGAAGTGGTATATATAAAGAAAATGTTTTTGGAACACTTGGCAATTATTTGTGGACTTTGCACTTGGGAGATTGGATGAAACGGCACCAGTACCTTATCAAAGAGATTTCTGGAAGAATTGAAGACTTCAATTTCCTAAAACTTCCTTTCCATTTGTATAGCACGTTGGGGGGAAAAAATTTTTTTTCTTTCCTTACTATTGATTTTTGTATTGACTTTTTTTCCTTTTTGTTATTCTTTAACAATAAAAATATAATAAAAATTAAAAAAGAAAAAGAAATATTAGGCGAGATAAAGAGATAAAGGGAATGAAAATTAAAAAAGAGGAATACAAATTACAAGCATTTGTGGATGATCTAGTGTTCATTTGGAGGAACCACAAATTATAGGACCAAAATTATTAGCACAAATAGAGAATTATGGAAAAGTGTCTGGACTGAAAATAAATCAAGAAAAAACAAAATTTTGGTGAAAAACATTACAGAAAAACAAAAAAGAGAGTTAGAAGAGACATTAGACATACAAGTGTGAGAAGAGTTAAATATTTAGGAATATACTTGACCTCAAGATGTGCAACGATTAAAGAACACAGTTATTATAGACTCAAAGAATAAATTGAGAGAGACTTGGAGAAATGGAAGAATCTTCAATTGTCACTCATGGGAAGGATAGCAATAATAAAGTTGAATATACTACCAAGATTACTATTTCTATTTCAGACAATACTGATAAAAATTAAAAAGACTTATTTTCAATATTTAAATAAGACAATAAGGAAATTTATATGGCAAGCCAAAAAAGCAAGAATAAGTTTTAAAATGTTTCAGGATATGAGATTACGAGCAGGATTTGGACTCCTGAATACCAAGTAGCAGCACTCACATGGCTGAAAGAATGTGTTGAACTAAGAAATACAAGACTATTAACACTGGAAGGTCATGATTTACAATTGGGTTGGCATGCTTTTTTATGGTATGGTAGAAATAAGATGCATACGTACTTTCACAGACATTATATAAGAAATGCATTTTTATTGGTATGGGAAAAAGTTAGAGATAAATATTATGTGAAAATACCAATATGGTTATCAACATTGGAAGCCTTAATTCACATTTTCCAAACATTTTTAATTTTGGAAATATTATCTATTAGATATAAGGATTTGTTAACAGATAAGGTGGAATTGAAAGGGAAACAAGAATTGAAAGAACAGGAATTGAACTGGTTTGGTATATGTGCATGCAAATACAAACAAGATATGAAAAAGATGTTAAGCTACATGGTTTTTACATAGAGAAGGCTGAGCTTGATAAGATACTCACAGGAACAGAGAATAAATTAATTAAAAAATGTTACATTTTTTTACTGAATGTAGAATTAGAGGAAGAACAAGTAAAAGAAACGATAGCCTGGGTAAAAAAATTTGGATATTCAATTGAATTGGATAAATGGCAACAATTATGGGAAAGAAATTATAAATTAACAATGTCCACTGCATACAAGGAAAATCAATATAAAATGTTTTACAGATGGCATATGCCTCCTGAGAAACTGGCAAAAATGTTTAAAGATAAATCAGCTAAATGTTGGAAATGCCACTAATTACCAGGTTCATATTACCACATACCCTGAAGCAAAAAATTATTGGAATAAAATTAAGTTATGGTTGGAGAAAATGATACAACAACATATGGACTTAAAACCAGAGCTATTCCTATTGGGTATCTTACCAGAGAAAATTAATAAAGATAATGTATATTTGATTATACATGTAATAACAGCGGCAAGGATTGTTTATAAACAAAATTCGAAAGCAGAGAATATACCATCAGAGGGAGAAGTAATTAAAACATTTTTAGATTGTGCAGAAATGAACAGAATAACTATGATGATAAAGGAAAGAGAGGATTCAGAATATTTTAAGATACGGAATCAATTTTATTATTGGTTAAAAAAGAGATACAAATAAGTTTTAAAATAGATTGAAAAAAATGTTGTAGTTAGAATATTATATTAGTGGAAAATCTTTGTAATGGACTTGGTGAGATAGAAGAGAGAGAAGAGAAGGAACTTTCGGAGATAACACCGAAATGTCACATGGAAGAAATTAATGATGTACTAAATGTTTGTTTGTCTTAAAAAATAAAAAAAATATTTCTTAACAAAAAAGAAAAAAGAAACTAAGTCAGAGAATCAAGTTTTAAAGTTTTGTGCTTGTTCAATATGTTCCAAGATATACTTATACAGTAAACCAGAACATGGCCTTTTTCTTTTCCATTAATCTTTATTGGCTGTTTTATGGAACCTGCAGCGTTCAAGTGATGAAGGATTTTACACATTTTCTGTTTTAATGTATATTACCCCATATAACATTGATTAAGATATTTTTGCTTAACTGCAAATTCTACTACATTAGATAATATACTATATTACTCATTGCTGACATTAAGCTAAGGTATTCACACAGTTGATGCACACCCTGTTTTGTTGTATTAAAAACCCTTCAGTCCCAAATTAACCCAAATTATACAGGGGCTTCTATGAGTTATGCCCAACATTTTCTTCCAGAAAAATAGTTCTGGTTATAGAAGCCCTGCCTTTTGGGAGGATTGTATCCTCAATAGTATGTCACCAATTACATCCTTTGTAATGAACAAAGATATTATAGGTGGTTGGCTAAACATTCTTTATTTTTCCATGATTCTGATAGGTTTCTCTCTTAACACCTGCCATTTTCCCAGCTCTTTACTATCTTCTTCACGTTCAGCAAAAGAAAGGGATTATATATGTCATAAAAAAGCACACTGAGGCAAAGGTTTTTGCAGAAAATTTCAGTATGTGATTATCTCTGTCCAATTGCTTGTCCTTCGCCTAACATAAACATTCATATTCTTCTCCACTTTATAGATTTGTGGAACTTATTTCTTATTCTCTTTTTTAGTGCCCTGAGAACTCTTCCCTTTTCCAATCTGACTTTCCTAGAATTGACCGCTACTTCAACCACAAATATTACCTTGAGAATATAACCAGTTTTTCATCTGACTAGGAAATGTATCTTAAGAATAGCATTGTTTTTTTTTAAACTTTCAAGATATTGAGAGGGTTAGGGTAGGGTCTACTGCTGCTGGCCTCATGGGTCTCTTTGCCTTCCTGGCCAGGCTGCTCCTGGTCCCACGGTGGCGTACTGTCAGTCTGTTTGTTGTGCAAACAACACCTTCGCTGGCTTCTCCCCTTCAGTCATGCCACCACCGTTCTGGGAGAGAGTGTGGGAACCAGCCAAAAAGCCCTGCCTTCAGCACACTTGCACCAACATGGCCTGGCCGTCTTTGGCATCTATCGCACCTGCAGCTGCTCTGCCACTGCCTCACCTTTCATCCAGTCCAGTCCGCTCTTGGGGTGGGAAGTTTGATTGTGCCAGCCAAAGCCCCACCTTCACACATTCACACTGACATGCGTGCACTGCTCTTTTGTGCCGAGGAAGGTCCATGCTTTCTCCTTCCCTTCACCTCCTTTCAAGACCAGCCAGGAGGGCAAAGAGTCCCCGTGAGGCCAGCAGCAATATGGGTAGCCACTCCATGGCCAGTATGGCACCCACTGTAGCCGAGAAGTATCCCACCAGCAGCAGGGCCAGCAGGCAGGGTATGCAGAGGCTGTGGCACACTGAGAGCTTGACCAGAACATGCTGCAAGAGCAGCAGCAGGGCAGCGGCCAGAGCCAAGGTCAGGCAGGGCAGTGGCAGGTTGCGCAGCAGCAGCATGGACAACAATGGGAACCACTCCCTCCGCTGCCTGTTGGCCTGGCTCAAGAGCCATCTGGCCTGGATACCACTGACCCCCAGCAACAGCAGATGCAGCAGGGCCAGTAGCCAGGCCTTGGGGTCGGCGATGACGGTGGCTTCTGAAATCGATCCAGGGAAGAACAGACAGCTTCTTCCCTTTCAGTCCCTTCTGCATTCGCCGAAGGAGCCAAGTGGCAATTGCTTGGGAAGAAAAGAAGATAATGGGGAGTGAAGAAATCTTCCTACCCCACAGGCACTCCGCAATGTGAGTAATGTCATCTGGCCATGCCCACCCCCCCATTCCCCACTGATGACGCTCTTAACTAGGGCTTATTTTGGGGTGTAGGGCTTATATTGCGAGTAGCATGAAAAATCAGGCTAGGACTTATTTTCGCAGTAGATCATATTTTCAGGGAAACACTATACATAGACATATACAGTGCATTCAGAAAGTATTCAGATCCCCTTCACTTTTGTCAATTTGCTATGCTGCAGTCTGATTCTGCAGTTATTGAAATTCATTTTTTCCTCATTAATCTACATTAATAACAAAGTGAAAACAGAATTTTAGAAATGTCTGTAAATTTATTAAAAAGAAAAAATTGAAATATCACATTGGCATAAGTATTTGGACCCTTCACTCAGTACTTTGTTGAAGCACCTTTGGCAGCAATTACACACTCAAGTCTTTTTTAGTAATGATGCGACACGTTTTGCTCACCTGGATTTGGAGATTTTCTGCCATTCTTCTCTGCAAATCCTCTCAAGCAAAGTAAAGTTGGATGCTGGATAGCCATTTTCAGGTACCTCCACCAATGTTAAATAGAGTTCAATTCAGGAGTCTGAGTGCGCCATTCTATGACATTCACAGTTGTCCCTAAACCATTCCTGTGTTGTCTTGGCTATATGCTTAGGATTGTTGTCATGTTGGACAATAAACCTGCTCAGTCCTGAGCACTATAGAACAGGTTTTCATTGAGGATATCTCTGTACTTTGCTCCATTCAGCTTTCTGACTAGTCTCCCAGTTCTTGCTGCTGAAAAACACTCCCACAGCATGCTTCACTGTTGGGATTATATTCGGCAGGTGATGAGTGATGCCTGGTTTCTACCAGACATAACATTTAGAATTGAGGCCAAACAATTCAGTTTTGGTTCATCAGACCAGAGAATCTTGTTCCTCACAGTCTCAGAATCTTTCAAGTTCTTTTTTGAAAACTCCAAGCAAACTTTCATTTGTTTTGCACTGAGAATAGGCTTCTGTCTAGCCATTCTGCCATAAAGCTCAGATCGGTGGAGGGCTGCAGTGATGGTTTTCCTTCTGGAATTCTATCCCATCTTCACATAGAATCTTTGGAGCTTAGTCAAAGTAACAGTTGGGTTCTTGGTCACCTGTCTTACTAAGGCCCTTTTCTCTGGTTGCTCAGTTGATCAGGCGACCAGCTCTTGCAAGAGTTACAAGAAAAAAGGCTGACCAGCTAGCCATGCCCACCTCACATGACCATCAAGCCACACCCCCAAATAAGCCATGTCCACAAAACCGTTTGTTAAAAAACTGGCTGTGGGTGCTTCATCACTGGAAGTTTTTAAGAAAAGACTGGACAGTCACTTGTCTGAAATGGTATACGATTTCCTGTTTAAGGAGGGGGCTGGACTAGAAGGCTTTTAAGGTTCCTTTCAGCTCTATTCTGATTCTGATTCTGAATATACAAATCATATTTACTTTTCTTCATACTGCAACCAAATATTAACATGAAATATGTATTTATTTAATTGATTAAATTTACTGATTAAAAAAACTTGAACATACTGTATAACAAAAAATATATTTTCCAAATTACATGCTCAAGTTTTAAAATAAAACAAAACTTTAAGGTAAAATGAGCAGGAATAGGAAAAGTTAAAGGAAATGGAAATAAATGTTTTAAAAGGAATCAATACGTTTCCATGAACATGTTTTGTAAGTGAATGTTTTTCATGCTTTCTAATATAGAAAAATTTCTATATTACCTGCTTGGGATTATCTAAAATTGATCCTCATTAAAGGATACACAGTTCATTCATGCAAGGCATTGCGATCACATTATTAGTCATAAGGAGAATATATTATCTCTATGGATACTTGTTATTCTTATTTATTCACAGATTCAGCAAGGAAATAGTGCATATGTATACCTTACTTTCTCATGCACAAGCTTTAGTATCTCAGACAAACATAAGCATATATTTCTAGTTGCTCAAAGTTTGCAACTGAGTTTAGGTTTGAGATGTAGAAGAACAGAAGACGGAAATTCACCATGTATGCATACCTCAATTTATTATGTGATGTATCAAATACACTACAGTTTCCATCCATATTCTATTCCATATATTACTTGAGGATTCCCTATCTTCTTTTTTGTGGACTTCCATTTCCTTCCATCTATCAACCCACTTCAAACTGCCAACATTTTATATGTAAATTGTCAATAATACCAATACAATTTTCTATAAGCATATTATTAGAAAATAAAACAGTTCTTTTTGTTTTGGGGGGGATTGTTTGCTTGCTTTTTTACAAACTGCTTTAAACTCCTTTTGAGGAGCTATTATTAGAGAATGATTTATGGGGCTGCAAGGAGATGTGGAATTATTCTCTTGCTCCACAGTTCCATTGACTAATGGAAGTAATTGTTTCGGTAGAAAAATCTAATTGGATCTCACATAAAGTATTTTTATATTAACAACTGCTCTATCTAAATAATAAAAAGATGGAGTAATTACTAAGGTAAAGGAAGTAATTTTGTAATTATCTTCCAGAGCATTTAAAAAAGTTTAAAGAAGGCAACATACGGAATTGTTGCCATTTATGGAATGAAGGATAAATTCACTGAGTTACAAATTGTAGTTAGACATATTTTATCCTTTAAACACTCAATCTTAAACTCTTTTCCTAATCAGTTCGATCTAGTGGCTAAGGCACCAGGCTAGAAGCCAGGAGTCTGTGAATTCCAGTTCCACCTTAGGCATGAAAGCCAGTTAAGTAACTTTGGGCCAGTTACTCTCTCAGCCTAACTCAGCTCACAGGATGGTTTAATAGGAGGAAGGAGTATTGTGTATATTCACTGCCTTGAGTTATTTATAAAAATAATAAAGGTGGACTATAAATAAATAAAGAATAAAGAACAGAGGAAAAGTATCCAGCAGTATCAGGATTATAATTTATTTGGGACCCAGCCTGTTTTTGATGCCTGCATAAGGAGTTCCCTTCCTTTCTGTGCATGGAAGGGAACTCCTCCAAAGGGCTGCAGGAATAGGGATCAGATCCATTCCTACAGCAAGCAGCAAGCAGTTCCTCTCCCTTCAACTCAATGACAGGTGACAGTAGCTTGCAACCTTTCCTACTGTCTTCCCCTTTGATTTACTGAGGGAGCAAGCACAGAAGATTGTAAATGACAATCATAGGATCACAGAGTGCTTGACAACAATCATAAGTGTGAACGGCTTGCCAAGCACCCACATCATGTTTATATGACTGAGAGGGCTATGTGTGCAGCATTTTATGACATTCAGAAGTGATTTAAAGCACCCATTCCATGGCCATTATAATTTCAGCACATAATTAAAGGAATGGTTGTAAATCGAAGGACTATTTCTATTATGTTTGGTGGAAATTAAACACTGCACTCCATAGTAAGTATATACCTATTATTAAACTTGAAGTGTTTGTAGTAGTGTTGAAGTAGTGTTATATTTTACTACCCCGAGTACTGAATAACTTCTACTCATTGAATAAAGCATGAATTTATATGAGAGAATGTTACAGGAACATAGGAAAGCATTTCTGTCAGTCAAAGCTTAAGCATCAATGGTTCATGCAGCAAGGCAAAAATGCCAAACACATAAGCAGGTCTACCAGAAAATAACTCTGAGTCTGCTGGCCAAAGTCACTTCTTCTGTCAGATGGGCAGCTATATAAATTATAGTGATAAATGAATAAATAAGCATTCAGTATTTTGGAATGCCCAAGTCAAAATCCAAAGATACAGAAGGATCAGAAGGATCTTGACAGACTTGAACACTGGGCCCTATCTAACAAAATGAAGATGTGGGTGCTCCATCACTGGAGGTTAGACAGTTCCTTGCCTGAAATGGAATAGGGTCTCCTGCCTGAGCAGAGGGTTGGATTGGAAGACCTCCAAGGTTCCTTCTAACTCTTAAAATAGGAAAGAATTTCAAATAAGCAGTTCATGCTATAAATCCCTCAAGGTAAATCAGGATACCATGAGGAAATAATCCAAAATTTCTACACAGAAATGTGAGACACTGATCAATGTTCAGTTGCAACCAGTTATTTGTTTTAATATGGTGATTATTTTTCTATTCTAGCACAACATGTATGAGATGACTTGGTTTATGAAATACTGAGACAAATGTGAACATTTGGCATTGTGTTTATCCAGATTCACAATGGAAACTACATAAATTCTTATAACTTTCAGTGATAACATATCCAAAAATTTAAAAAATTTAAAAGGAATAAAATAGTTTTTCACAAAACTGTAATTAAAGTTTGTATAATGTGTAATATGCACACACACACACATGCATACTAATATGATAGGAAGTTTCAAAGATATTATTTCTTTAGAAAGAATTTGGAATAAATCTCTTTGTCAAATTGAACTTTTGAATTAAATTTCTCAGCAAAGTTAAGGTAGCCAATTGAATTAGATGCCTTTATTTCTCCATGAAGAGATTCAAAGGTATTTGAAATGGAATTTTTGATTCTTCTGGCTTAGCGAAACCTCAGTCATTGTTGCAATTTCCTTCCATATATGGGCAAAGTTCTGTTATTGTATTGAGATACATTGTTATCCAATTTGCATTGTAACTTTCACAAATTTTGCTTCTCAGGACACTTAGGGAATGCTGCTCTTCTAATTTTGTCTCTTTTTGTGTAGGATTTAATTTTGCAAGTGTATTTAGAGAGGAAAAGGAGACTCAAATGTATTCTGCCTTTACTTCTGGTTTGTTCTTTCTTGTATGATTCTGTCTCCTTCCTGAAACCCATACCCTTTTAACTTCATCCTTCCTGTAATTACAATACAGTCAGTGGTGGGCTCCTCACGGTTTGGCCCGGTTCCCGCAAGCCGGTAGCGGTGATGATATGATGTCACCGAACCGATTCTCCCCCCACCTGCTCCCCCACCTCACCCACCCCCGTGTTATTCTTACCTTTTATTTGGCCCCACTCCCAATCTATTGCTGCCTCCTGAGTCCCAGCTGATGGCTAGAGGGAAAAAAAATTGTTTAAACTCTTGCCGCAGGACTTCAAACGGCCGCCCTACAGCTGATCAGTGTTAAAAGAAAACAAATGAATAGACCGGTGTCTGCAAAAATAAATGGGTAGACCCAGTGGTGGGATTCTAATTCAGTAGAACCGGTTGTTAAGTAGTTAAGTAGTTAAGCCAGTGGTTCCCAAAGTGGGCGGTACCATGCCTTAGGGGGGGCGGTAAGAGGCAAGGGGGTGGCAGGGGGGCACTAGAGGCAAAAGGGGGTGACAGGGGGGCACTAAGTGGCAAGGAGGGGGGCCCCCACCCTTTGGTCTATGCCTCACAGCAGTTACCTCCTTGCAAGCAAACAGCAAGAAAAAACAACTCCTTTCAGCTTCAGCATAGGCTAATTAGCCTGTTGATTAGATCTGTCTCCCGACTCTCAGCTGATTTGCTCTCAGCTGTTTTGAGCAGGGCTCAGCTGCTTGCTGCAAAGAGCTAAATTGCTGGAGCAGATTTTTTTTCCCTCCTTATGCAAATCAAGCTGAAAACAAAATTGAAAGTAAAGCAGGTGTTGGCTGTTACGTTGGAAAATTAGGCAGAGGCAGATTTCTTTTCTTTTTCCTCAATAAAAAAGGTAAGTGCAAACAATGGGAAATTTAGAGCAAAAGAGGAGAGTTCAAGATTTTAAAACACAAAAGAAAAAAAGCTCTATTTAACTAGGGAATTGTAATAATTGAGATACTATTAATTGTATATTGTGTTGAAAGCAGAAATGGTTAAGTTGTGGTTTGGAGTAATATATGGGGGAAATTATTTGGTTTATTATTGGTAAATATAATTAATTGATTTGTAAGAAATTGGATTGCATGGAAATAATTGGAATATTCATGTTCATATTGATTAATATACAAAAAAGATAGTTATACAACTAATTGATTTATATTAAAATGTTGAATTTGTATTAAACAACTGTAATATTACATAATTAACCAATGTGAGGATGGATATAAAAATAGATGACAATGAGAAGGGGTATAATATAGAATAGAAGGGGAAAATTGAGTTTGATTAAGATTCGAGATGAGGATGAAGGGTAATATTGGTTTTTTAAAAAAATAGATGAGGAATAAATATGGCAAAAAGAAAATATAGAAATTGTAAATTTAATTGAAATGACTAAACACTGTTTAGATTTGTGAACCGACCAAATACTCTGTTCAAAGAAAATACATTGTATGTTTGTATGTGTGTTTCTAATTATTGCTATTTATTCATATTTGTTCTCTTTTATTCTTTAAAGCTTAACAATTCATTCTTTATCTTAATATCTTTATATTTGTTTGGGGTTGCCTTTCTTCCCTTTCATCTTTTTTATTGTACAGCAATCTTTCTCCTCAAACCTACCACTTCTCTCTTTTCTTTCCTTAGTTTCTCTTCCCCACCTCTTCTTCCCCTCCCTACTTCCTCTTCCTTTCTCCTTCTCCTCCTCTCTTCCTCCCTCTTACCCTCCCTCCTACTCTAATTTCCCTTCCCTTCCTTCCTCCCTTCTCTTCCTTCCCTCTCTCTCCTTCCTTCTTCCATCTCTCTTCTCCTTCCTTCATCCCTCTCTATTGCTGTATCCTTTTGTGCATATGGATTACTCAGAGAGCTGAAAAAGTTATTTTTGACTGGTCCTCACACTTTTGACCAGTACTCAAACTTATGACTGTCCTCACATTTTATATTTTTCGCCCTATCTTGTCACCATGGTGAAGAGAAGCAGTTGTGAAATGAGTTGTTAAGAATGCTGCATGGGCATAACGCTTAACATGGTTGTTAAGAATGCTACAATGGGCATAAATATGACCAGTCATAAGTGCGAGAACTGGTCAAAAGTGCGAAGACCTGTCAGAAATCACTTTTTTCAGCCCTCTGGGTAGTCCTTTTGTGCATATGGACTACTCAGAGGGCTGAAAAAATTATTTTTGACTGGTCCTCGCACTTTTGACCAGTCTTCGAACTTACGACTGTCCTCACATTTTAAGTTTTTTGCCCTATCTTTTCACCATGGTGAAGAGAAGCAGTTGTGAAATGAGTGACATGGTTGTTAAGAATGCTGTACGGGCATAAATGTGAGGATGGTCATAAGTGTGAGGACCAGTCAAAAGTGCGAGGACCTGTCAGAAATGACTTTTTTCAGCCCTCTGAGTAGTCCCTATACACATAGCCATGGCCACCCGGTCACATGACCAGCTAGCCACGCCCACCCAGTCACATGACCTCCAAGCCATGCCCACAAAATAAGCCACGCCCACAGAACCGGTTGTAAAAAAATTTAGAACCCACCCCTGAATACAGTGCTTATGAATTTCCATGTTGAGTTGTCTGCAGTTCCTGAACTCTTTCAGTTTTCATTCCCTTCCTCAACTTTAATACTAAAGAAAAATATTCCTTTTTCTTTCCTACTTCTCTGTTCTTTCTTGTCTTGTACTGAATATCTTTTATATTATGTGACTGAATCTAAGATAGTATATATGCTCTCTCATTTTCTGGTAGAACAGATTGTCAAATTATTTCCAAAAATGTTGCCAAAAACCTCCATAGTCTTCCCATGTATTAACCGAGGCTGGAAAGCACACAAAAGAGTACATGATTATAACCTTGGAAGAAACCCCTATGTAACATTTACCTTTATGTCAACATATATAAGGTTTATGCTCTAATTATGCAAAATGTTTCTTAATTATACAACAAGGTCTAAAATTAAAATGTCTCCTCTAAAATTTCTAAACAAGTACACCATGCAAGAAGTCAAATAATAATCAAACAATTGTCCAACTCATGATTACCACTATTATGTTATTGCAAACAATTATATCAAGGTTGCACATTTAGTTGTGTTTAATTATATTTATTAAGTTCTTGCTATATATGTTTGAGCTTTAATGCAAAAGACTGAATTTACAGAGGGACCTTATTAAGTTTTGAATGTTCTCTAGCAACCAGTATAGGGAGCCATTAAATTTCAATGTCACTTATATGCATACTTTAACTTGATCTTTTATGAACTCCTAGGATTTTTTGGCAGCGGGGATAGGAAAATAGTCTATACTGCTTTACTCACTTTTTGCCTAGTTAACCACCAATTGCCCTTTGTATTAAAACTTCACTTTTGTTCTATTTCAAAAAAAGATTTTTGCAGTTTAGTATTTACTGACTGATTTATAATCTTAGCTGTTTATTACATTTCAAAAAATTACAGGATTTTCCACAACTTTTGAAATTAATAACAGAATTTTGTGTTTTACTGCACAAAATGTAAACTATAGTTAATAATGTCTATCATCAGTGAAGGCATAGAATTCAAATACTGTAACCCAAAATAATAGATATCATGTCATAAGAAAGATCTTTCACATTGTTCAGTTCTGAATAAAGGGATATGATGTGCTAAAGAAACAAATTAATTAATTAATTAATTAATTAATTACCGGTGATTTATAATATGACTCTCATCATCTATGTTTCAGTTATGAATTGTCTACATTGCTATACTGATGAGATTCAGAAAAAAATGCCACTGTGATCTGTAATACATAATTCAACATATTTTGTATGCATGGAAAGCTTGTAATTTTTGTTTTGTTTCCATAGAATAGAATCTCAAATAGAAAAAGTACAAAAGGTCACCCAATTAAAAAGTTATACTTTTATTGTAAAAATGAAGGATTCACATATATTTCTACCATACAAATTCAATAAAGCCAATAATTTGAGGTTTTGATTTATTCTGAATGTCATAAGGTAAGTATAACTCATTTGGTCTTGACTTAGTTTGTTAGGGTCACATCAAGTACATTATATCCCCCAGGCAGCTAAAATTTAACAGCTCCATAAAAATGTCACAATGACAAAAATCTCATAAAGATAGCATAAATTTAATATGAATGACCACTATTCTGGATTTAGCCTCAGGTGATGCTGAAATTGCTTTCTCTTATTAACAGTTTTTGGGTAACCTTACAAAAGAAGCATGTTTAAATAATGGTACAGTATGTTCTAATTTACACAACAAAGTATTTTAAATACCTTAGAATCGATAGGATGATGGTATACTCAGTAGAATATTGTTTGCTCTCTTCTAAAATAGTAGGCAAATAATTAGATCCCTTCGCTATGTTCTGCTGTACAATGTCCACTATTAAAGCAACAACACTAACTAATGGGAACTAAACATATTTCTTTACAAGCTTGTATTGTGGCCTGCCAGCGGCCTGCGCAGATTGTGGCTGATCCTGACGACGAGGAGACTGGTGTGGTGTCACGCCAGCAGACTATGCAACCGGCGCTCGTGTCGGACAGCGAGGAGGCTGAAGAGGATGTGGTGCCAGAGGCAGAGACTCAGCCAGGGCCTTCAGAACCTCCAGAGGCTCCTTCAAGTGGAGAGAGCGAAGTGGAGGAGCCTCTCCTCAATGCTCGAGCACGCAGGGCTGCCAAAAGGCAGGAGTGGCTACTCAAGAGGAGGAGGTCTCCTCAAGAGTAAGGCTTGAGGTTAATTGGCCACTCCCTTAGACTATTTAAGTCACACACAGTTAGTAAATTTCTTGCTGGAAAAAACTTTTAATTATTATCAGAGCATTTTTTGGAAAAGTCTTATATCTTGTTTTCTGGGCTGGTAGCCAACCTTTGCCAGACTTTGGTTTATTCTTGCTACTTAATAAATTTGATAAGGAATTTGGTGTGTGTCAATATCCTTGGGAATCCGGAGCTGGGACAGATCAGCTTGTCCTATACAGTTTCCACAGCATTTATAGATTTATTTAACTTCAAATTAACATTAAATTAATGTTAAGATTAGACAAAAATTATGAAATATAGATTTTAGAATAAGAAATAGGATTGTATAAATAACAATAATGCTACCAGGAAATTATATAGAAATTGTGATAAAATGATCTTTAGTAATAAATAAAGTGACCTATTTCCACAAGATAAATCTGATAACTTTTACAGAATCAATACAATTAAAAATGTACAATTTATTCAGTTGTTAAATTATAATTTAAAAAAGAGCTCATGATAACTTTTTTTTTTTAAAATTTGATTTATATGCCGCCCTTCTCCGGAGACTCAGGGCGGCTTACAATGCGTTAAGCAATAGCCTTCATTCTTTTGTATATTTTATACAAAGTCAGCTTATTGCCCCCACAAACTGGGTCCTCATTTCACCTACCTTAGAAAGGATGGAAGGCTGAGTCAACCTTGAGCCTTGGAGAGATTCGAACCAGCAGAAATTGCAGGCAGCTGTGTTAATAACAGGGTTCACTAAACCACTGTACTATCAAGGCTCTTATATTTAACAAATTAGAAGACAGAATATAGAAGTTCGGACAAGAGAATATGTGTATTAGTTAAAATGTTGAAAGGCATCATGGAAACCTGGTTCAAGTCACAGACCCTCAGTGGCTGATTTTGGGCCTGTCATTCTCTCTCAGCCAAAATGAAATGTTGTGGAGAAAAGGGGAAGAAAAGGCACTACATACTGCATATATATTTGGTACTGCTTGACTAATCTAATAGCATAAGTCTTCTTTTTCCAGAACAAGGATTAAGAAATCTGGACAGGTTTCTCTATATCCTTTTAGAATTTTTTTTAAAAAGTGACACTTTTAATGAGCTACTGTAAGTATAAGGTGAATTTTGAATACTGAAACACCACAGATTACAGTCATTCTCACTATGCTTTTTTACTTAAGTTGTGCTGTTTCTTCTGGTAAATTTATTTCTTTAGTTCTCAACAAAGTTATCTGAAATAAGTTTCATTGATATCAGGAATACTAATGTGTATACAATAAGTTCTAGTTGGGATATTGAAGCAAACTATACTTGTGCAATTCTTTATATTCTGTATGAATATAATAATATGTTATTAATAATACCAATATGAATATTAGTAATGCAAATATGAATATGCTCTTTTCTTCTAAATAGTAACGGGAAAAAACTAGATTTATAGTCATGAACAATCTTTACCATAATCCTTTTTTTAACAACTATCTATTCAAAGTGTAGGAAGCTCTCCCCCTCCTAGAAGAATGAAATATTTTGAGAAATATTAAAAAGGTAAGATAAAATATTTCCCCTAAAGGAGAAATAAAAAAAATCTTAAGGGAGGCAGAAACCAGCCCCAGTTTCCCTGCCCCAAGCAGAAACTGAGGAGGCCAGCTTTTAGAAATGCAGATTTGGTAATCCTTTCAGAAAGACTGGATCAAGACAGAAACTCAGATACAGCAACAAATAAAAGGTTGACAAAATTAGCTAAAACAAACCCCTAGGATTTGCATTTCCTCTTTTGTCTATAGAGCCAGCTATGACTCCTACATGACCCCCATAGGAATCCAGAAGGTATAAAACCCACCCACTCTAAACTCTATTTTGTCATCCCTGAATAACATGTGATTGGTGGCTCTGCTTCATCAATAAAGGGAACCTTTCTTTCCAATCAGCCTCCATTTTATTTCCAGTGCCTTTCTCCCGGCTTGGAACTGAACCAGACACATTTTCCTTCCAACAAAAGTAAAATCAATCTGTGTAATAAAATGACTAATTCCACAATCGTAAGTGATTGGACGGAAGAAATGATTGGAAAAATATCAAATTCCTCTTATAAATCAGGATCTAGCCCTATGTGATTTTGTTATATTAGTGGTATAACACTAACAAATAAATGAGTAAATAACACAGGATTGCTGAAGCTCACAAATTTTTCACAAAATAAACCTGCTGTGGTATTGTGTTTGGCACAATGTTCTCATTATATTAACTCACACCCTCATCTTTACATACAGTATCTGGATTCCTCAATGTATTCCGCATGGAACTGCCTTGGAAAATTACTCAGAAATGACAATTAATTCAGAATACAGCAGCATAGTTAATGCCAGACATTACTCAAAAGGAACATATAATGCTGCTATTATATTTCCTGTAAATTCCTGGGTGTTATTCAAAGTGCTGGTTTTAACCTGTAATTTCATATATGATATGCTTTGATACCTAGAATACTACATTTCCAACTGGATAAGTAGTTACTATTTCCAGGAAAGACTATTTTTTTTCTCATCCATTATGTAAAGAAAGCTGAGAACAGGAAATACTGCTTTTCTCTTATAACACTTGGCCTATAGCTTCATCCCCAAAATCAGATTTGCCTCTTCAATGTTTCTGGAAAATGTTAAATATGGAGTTTTTTCAAAGGCATTTAATGTGCAATTTGTCACCATGAATTTTACAAGGGTTGAAAAAAAAAGAGATTTATGAAAAGTAGAAGTTACATCCAACTTCACAATTGCTTCTGGATTGGCTTCTGAGATGTGAGACTAGTGTTGTCATCAGCAGCAAAATGTCCTTTTTGTGAATTCTGCTTAATCATTGTTTCAAAGTTTTGATGTTGCTAGGTAACACTTTGAGCTGATAATGATGACAGATTTAAGGAAATACATGTGAATAATATCTGCTTTGCCAAAATCTGTGACTATGTGCTTTCCTTCCAAAACCGGAGTTTTGAACTTTCTTCCATAGGTGAAGCTTTGTAATGATTTAATAAAGCAATGATTCATTGGCTCATAATGACGACTTCATATTTTAGTAGCTACATATAATCTTCGTTCTTGTACTGTGACAAGAATTTCAGGCAAATTTCAAGTTTTGAAGCTTTCATTTCTGCCATTAGCATTTAAGAAACCCATCTTGCAAAATTTTCCAATATTAAAGAAGATCAGTAATATGGCCATAGTTCCCTATCAAATGATTAGCTTGAAAGCAACTTTCCTCTGAGTGATCCATGATTGTCCTTAATCAAGGCATCAACCTTTCTCATGTAAAATTCATTGATTGCTGCCACAGATTGCCCACTTTGTTCTTGATTATACTGGTTTTTTTGGCCCAGAGATAGTTTTCATATCATAATCATAAACAAACTGCATCTGGTGATGAATTTCACTTGAAGACACTCCTTCAAAAGTTAAAAAAACAAACAAACCAGTGCTTCTGTGCCTAAAGTGCTCAATGTAGAGATGACTACTGACTACAGGTGTTATGTTTTGATACTTTTGAGCGGGAGATTCAAACCTGCATTCGTTTCTGATTGGCTGACAGTCCCTCCTGGATTGTATATAAGGAGGACTGCAGCCCCTGAGTTTTTGCTGAAGTCTCACTGTATATTAAAGAGCTGTTGTCACTTGCTTGCTTGTGCCTCTCGTTATTCCCGAACCACTTCATTGGCGACGAAGGTGGGATGAGGCTACAAGAAGCCAACCAGTGAGACCACGAGCTTCAGCTAGGCGACGAGGCGAACCACAGGAGACATACCGGACATGTCTGCCTACGTTCCGCCCAAGCCTTTTGATCCGACCCGCGAAAAATGGGTCTCGTACCTAACGAGGTTTGAATGCTCGCTAGAAGCCAGCGACATGCAGGGCCTCTCGGCTAATCGAAAGAGAGCCCTATTCCTAAGCCACTGCGGACCGGACGTGTTTGAGATGGCCGAGTGACTGTGTGAGCCAACGCCGGTTCAAACAGTCTCATGGGACACCCTGATGGCAACTCTCCGGGCTCACTACGCTCCCGTCCCCTCCAAGTTCGTGCAGTGATACCAATTGAGGCAGCGCGTTCAACGAGAGGGAGAGCCGGTCAGCGCGTACATGGCCAGCCTGAGAAAAGCCGCAACTCATTGCGACTACAGAGACTTGGACGATGCGTTGCTTGAGCAACTGATCTGTGGTGTTCGGGACATTAGGCTGCAACGGCGTCTGCTCGCCAAGCCTGATCTGACGCTTGCCGGAGCCCTTGACGAGGCCAGGGCTCACGAAGCCTCCACAAAGGCCGCTGAAACGCTACAGCATCTGCTGACCAGCAAAGACAGCCCCAAGTCTGCCCCGGTGCACAGAGAAGACGTCGGATCCAGCTCGGAGTCCGAGTCGGATGAGGACGTCTTCCGAACAGAGCACCAGAGAAAAGACACTGGCAGCCCCCGGCGAAGCTGTCCCAGCTGTGGCGGGCACCATGATAGACTGTCCTGCAAATACAGAGAGGCTATTTGCAGGCGTTGCGAGAAGAAAGGGCACTTGGCGCGAGTCTGCAGAGCCATTCTGCCCAGAAGACACAAACCATGTGAGCGCCGCAGCCAACCGGAATCAGCGTGCCAGAAGCAGCCAACGAGAGAAGGCGGCGCGAAAAAACGGCGCGAATTTGAACCGCGAGATGGCCGCAGCATACACATCGACCAGGCCAGCACGACGGTCGAGGACAAAGTCAGCCCGGTGATCGAGATCAACGGAAGGCCGTGCTCGATGGAGATCGACACCGGATCAGCTCTCTCCATCATGTCGTGGACGACCCTAAAGACCCTCCTGCCGTCGTTCCGGAAGGATCAACTCTCCAGACAGAGACTACGCATCCTAGACTACCAGGGGAACCGAGTCCCCCTCGAAGGCGTGGGCACGTTCCGGGTCACCTACGGAGACTACGAAAGAGACCTGCCGCTGACCATCGTCACGAAGCAGCTTCCGAGCCTCCTGGGCATGGGGTGGTTCCGAGCCCTTGGCGTGGGCTTCACCGGCGTCCACCTGATGTCCAAGTCAACCCTGAAAGACAGCCTCCTGTCCGAGTTCCAGGACGTTTTCGGGGACACGTTGGGCAAGTATGTGGGGACCCCTATTTCACTAAACTTAGACCCCAACATAGCCCAAGTAAGACTGAAGGCCAGACGAGTGCCGTTCGCATTGAAACCAAAGATCGATGCAGAACTGGACAAACTGATTAAGCAAGGGGTGTTGGTTCCCGTTGACCATGCTAAGTGGGAGACCCCCATAGTCACCCCAGTTAAGTCCGACGGCTCAATCAGAATTTGCGCCGACTACAAGTGCACGATCAACAAGGCTTTGCAGCCGAGCGCCTATCCGGTGCCGATCGTGCACCATCTACTACACTCCCTGGGCCCCGGAAATTTTTTTGCCAAATTAGACCTGGCCCAAGCCTACCAACAGTTACCGGTCGACGACGCCACGGCAGAGGCGCAAACGATCGTGACTCATAGGGGTGCATTTAAATGCACCAGGCTCCAATTTGGGGTGAGCGTCACACCCGGCTTATTTCAAAGCACCATGGAGCGCCTGTTGCAAGGACTCCCGGGAGTAGTGCCCTATTTCGATGACGTCTTAGTCAGCGCCCAAGACGAACACCAGCTAGGGGACAGGGTACGGAACGTCCTGTCCAGATTCAGAGAAGCGGGACTAAGACTTAAAAAGAACAAGTGCAGGATAGCGGTCCCCTCAGTAGAATTTCTGGGGTACAGGGTGGACGGCACAGGCATCCACCCTACCGAAAGCAAGGTGAGAGCCATCAAGAGCGCACCAGCCCCCAAATCCAAAGCTGAGCTCCAAGCCTTCCTTGGACTGCTCAATTTCTACTCAATGTTCCTAAGAGACAAGGCCACGGTCGCAGATCCCCTTCACAAACTCTTAGGGAAGAATGTACCATGGGTCTGGGGGAAACCGCAAGCAGCCGCTTTCGAGGCAGTAAAAAAACTCCTATCTGAGGACAGTTTCCTGATCCAGTACAACGCAGAGCTGCCGCTCGTCTTAGTTTGCGACGCCTCCCCCGTAGGAGTTGGTGCCGTCCTAGGCCATAGACTGCCGAACGGCCTAGAGGCGCCCATTGCTTTCTACTCCCGAACTCTGTCCAGCACAGAACGAAACTATAGCCAATTGGACAGAGAGGCTCTGGCTGCGATTGCGGGGGTTAAGAAGTTCCACGAATACCTCTATGGCCGAAAATTCGAACTTGTGACTGACCATAGACCGTTGCTAGGACTGCTAGCAGGCGACAGGCCAACCCCCGCTGCCCTCTCCCCCCGTTTAACTAGATGGGCGATTTTCTTATCAGCCTACTCGTACCAGCTCATCCATCGGCCTGGGCGAACCCTGGGTCATGCGGATGCCCTTAGCCGTTGCCCCCTTCCCGACCTGCTGGACAACCCAACACCGGAAGCCTCCGTCCTGTTGCTGGACACGTTAACTTTGGGGCCCATCTCCTCCGGCGAGGTGGCGAAGGCATCAAATAGAGACCCTGTTATCCGGACTGTTATGGGTTGGGTTTTGAAAGGGTGGCCGGACAAGGTGGTCGGGGAGGAGTACCAAGGTTTTGCCAACAAATGAAATGAACTGTTTATGCAAGGGGGGTGCTTACTGTGGGGTGACAGAGTGGTAATTCCAACAAAACTACGGGATAGAGTTTTAGAGTTATTGCACGAAGGGCACCCTGGCATCGTTAGGATGAAGTGCTTAGCCCGCAGCTATGTTTGGTGGCCCAACATGGACCAGGTCATTTCCGAGTGGGTGGGGAAGTGCAGACCCTGCCAGGAGTCTCGCCCCGATCCCCCAGTAGCGCCCATCCGAGAGTGGGAGAAACCAAAAGGCCCATGGGGGAGGATCCACATTGATTTTGCCGGCCCGTTCCATGGCCAAACGTTTTTAATAGTAGTGGATGCCTTTTCAAAATGGCTCGAAATTGTATTAATGCCATCCACAACGGCCGAAGCTGTTATCAAGGCCCTAAGAAAGTTGTTTGCCACCCACGGCCTGCCGGATACCTTGGTATCGGACAACGGGCCTCAATTTACAGCAACCCTTTTCGAAGGTTACTTGGCCGGCCTGGGAATCCGCCATGCCCTATCAGCCCCATTTCACCCGGCTTCCAACGGATTGGCTGAACGATTTGTCAGGACAGCCAAGGAAGCACTGTCCAGATTAGACAATGGGGACTGGCAGGCCAGGATAGATCAATTCCTTGCGGTTCAGCATGCATCACCATGCACAGCAACAGGGAGAAGCCCAGCAGAGCTCCTCATGGGGAGAAAGCTCCGGTGCGTGTTAGACAGGCTTCACCCTAACTACTCGCACGAAAACTTTAAGGGAGAGACCTGTGGCTTAAGGCAGTTTCAGGTCGGGTCCCCGGTGTTCGCTCGCAATTATGCCAGCGGTCCTCTGTGGGTTGCAGGAACCATAGTGGGGATAACAGGCCCAAAATCATACACGGTGGACGTGGGGGTAGATAGACTCTGGAAGCGCCACATAGACCAACTTAGGAAACGGGTGGTTGGCAAGGCAAACATCAACTCAGACATGTCCGAGCCTAACTATGACCACTTCTCCAAAACAGCTAACTCAAGCCCGGGGCCGCGAGAATACTTAGCTGACAAGCCCTGGTTCCAGCGCCGCCCCAGCGAGTCGCCACTCCCAGCCGGGGATAACCACGCCCCGGACAAAATCCAGGAGGTTCCATTGGCGGAGCTGGGAGAGACAAAGAGTCCCTCCGACCAGCTCGACGCCCCACCAGACTCTGAACTGCGCAGGTCAACTAGGGCGAGAACTCGTCCTAAGCACCTGCGAGATTTTGTCTGTACATATGTTAATTGTTGAGTGTTAGTGCCTTCTGGGAAGGGAGGGGTGTTATGTATTGATACTTTTGAGCGGGAGATTCAAACCTGCATTCGTTTCTGATTGGCTGACAGTCCCTCCTGGATTGTATATAAGGAGGACTGCAGCCCCTGAGTTTTTGCTGAAGTCTCACTGTATATTAAAGAGCTGTTGTCACTTGCTTGCTTGTGCCTCTCGTTTTTCCCGAACCACTTCAACAGGCTTCCATTTCAGAAACAGTTCACACATTTTCTCAAAGCTTCTCATTCACAGAAGTAAAAGAACAGGTGCTAAATAACAGTGATTCTACCACATTAGTACTGTAATCTGTTGATGATTTACAATAATTGAAGGTGTTCCTTCTTATTTAATTCTCATACTATTTTTTATTTTTTTTTAATTGTTCCTTATGTGGTGATGCCAAGTGTAATTATATTTTATTATAAAATGTTTATGTTTTATTTAACTTCTTAAATAAACTTTATTTTGTAAATAGTCATAACTCTGGGAATTATAAATGTGATTTTTAAAAGTTGCCCTTTCACCTCAAAGTGCTGGTAATTTATAATATAATTTATACCCTAACTCACCAACTCAATGTACTGTGGGAAGGCCCTCCCAAAGAATGAAATATTTTGATAAATATTAAAAAAAGACAGAATATTATATTTCCCTAAAGGAGAAATAGTGAAACATGTTTTAGAGGCAGAAAACAGCCCCCAGTCTTTCTTAATAGCCCACAGCAGATGCCAGCACTTAAGAAAATAAAGATCTTATTGAAAGAGGAAACCAAATATCTAGATAGCTCTATTCATAAGCAAAGCAAATACTACAGACAGAAATCTATTCAAGACAGGATATTTCAAAACTCCTTTCATCAAGGTTTTACAAAGGCAGAATGGTAGTATTAGAAAGCAGCCCCTCACCCAAGAGCCAACACAGGACGAAAGCCATTAGCCACAATAGGAATTGCCCAACACCCTTTCAGAATACAAAACCCTTCGTTGCACCACCCCTAGAACAGATCAAACTTCAAAGTCACAGAAACCTATAAAGATCGATCCACTCATTCAATGATTTGTTCAGCTGACGCAGAACTGCATGCTGTCTTTGTGTGTGGTTCAGCTTCATCAAAAAACCAACTTTCCAATCAGCCTCCATGTTGTTTCCAGCGTCTTTCTCCCAGCTTGGAATTGAACCAGATGGATTTTCCTTCCAATAGTAGACAATATTGCTATTATGTTAGATGTTGTGATAGGGAGTGTGTTCTGACCCAGCTCCCCAAACACGACAAATCCTCTGTATTTAAATTAATGATTCCTTTATTAGGAGTGCCAACAGCACCAACAAAAAGTTTTTCTCTCGATGGAGGCTAACAAGTCTGTCTGGCAGGGAGTTGTCTGCCACATCTATTCATCTCCACCCCTGCCTTTTATCCCCAGAACTAGGGTGGGGCTTCACTAGCAGCGCGTGGCTCTTCCGTCCCAAGGATCGGCCCATAGATTTCCACTGCTCTCCCCTCCTCTGCCTTCTACACATCTGCACTTCAAGCACTGGACCCAGCTGTTCCTCCTCCTCCTCATCAGCCACTTCCAGGCTGGGATCTGTTGACTCTCCATCTGAGGGCTGACGGATGGCCCAGGCTCCACCTCTGTCTCTCTCTCTGACAGCTCCATTCCCTCTTTCCCCTTGGAGCTTTCAGGTTCCCTTGATTCTAACCCTGACTCCCATGCCTCCTACTCATCTGATTCGGCTGATAGAGGGGCTGGTGGCCAACAGGCCACAACAGAGTGATTCTGGAGACATGTAGAAGAGTTGCAGACTAGACATCAATTATAAAGAGCAGCTGAAGATACAGAAGGATGTGGACATGGCAATTAGTTTCTTAGACTATAATTTTTTGGACTGTAAGGGCAAGACAAATAAATGTATATTAAGAGTTACAAGATTCTGTTAACATAACTTTACAATAAAGTTAGAGCTTGTAATTTTGTACATCACCTGTAGGTTTTCAAAAACATCTATGTATTGCCTTGAAATACACAAATATTTGAATATAGTCTCCCAAATTTTTGAACTGGATTCATTTGAAACTAGGTTGATAATTGTGTTTGTTCATTTCTTCGATTATTTACAAAAGTTACAAAATTATCATTTGCAATTAAATTTATAATTGTCTAAAATTCTATATTTTCCAATTTCCATGTATTTAACCATTTTCCATATTTATGGTGAATTATCAAAGAATAGGAAGAAAGGAAATGAGACAGGATGTTTCAATCTGCTCCAAAAGCCTGAACATAATTTTAAACAAGAATTTACTGTTTATTTCATACTATTGATATAAATTTATACTGTTTTAATTAATAGTGTCTAATAATTCAGCCAATTCATATTTATTAAATATTTCTTGAGTTATAATAGTATAAATTGCTCTTTAGTTGAAATATATCAAAATAATGTTTCACATTTGATTATAGCATTATGGGTTTTCTTTTTTCTTTTCTTGCAAGTGATGCTGGTAGGAACTGTATTGTTAAAAAGCATGGATATATGCTTTTCAAGAACTTCAATTAGTACTGTGGGCATTAGAATAGAGAAAAAAATCTTCAAGTGCACTTAAACATGCAGCTGTCTTATCTGTGCCCCAGTTTACAGTGGCTATATGTCATCAAGATTTGTCATTGCCAGCCTTTACAAGAGGTTTCTGCAGGAAGTAGCTACCTGCTTTATCCTTGTCACCACATAAGCCTTCCACCTTTCTAAAACTCAACTTCCAATCTTTTCCCAAATTCCATAAAGCTTTCCACAGGCATTAAGCAGTTCATGTTTTAGAAGGGGCGCTTGAGGGAATAAAAAGCAGAGAAAGCGGGAATACTCAATGGGAGTATTTAACTTGCTTAACAAAAGCAATACAGATAACCCCTCTCCCTCTGAACTTTGCAGGCTGTATGCATGAGTATGCATGTACTTCTCCCTAAAAAGTTTCTTTAATCATCAAAATATCCAAGCCTGTTGAGTTCTGTGGGGAATAAGCACAAGTCATCTATTAAAGAAGACATCCTTTTTTGCAAGCCTCTTCCTACCAAAACTATGGGAACAGAAATATTTAGTCTGGTTAATTCATTTATGAAAGAATATAAAGTATCTTGGCATTTGTATTGCAGGATATTAACAAATGGAGCAGCAGCTTTGCTCATGTTAAGTGCTGTGGGCCACATAAAAAAAACAGATCCACATATGAAGCATAACCACTGCTATCTTTATCTTCCAGTGAAATACATGCCACAAGAATTGAAGGTTGTACTTAACAATGCAGCTGAAAATAAAATTTTATAAAAGTAAAATCATTGTGTGAAGAAAAAGGGATAACACAAGCTACAGCATACTAAAGTTAAGAAAACTCTTGTTGAAAACTGCTACTTCAGTTCTATAAAGTTCAAGAAAATATACTCCTATTTAAATTGGAATATTCTTTTCAATTGGCACAGAATTAAGTGACAAATGTTGAATACATAAACTGGCATGGCATACTTGGCTATTCTTATATGAATAATATTCATGTTTTATTGCAAAGTATACACGAAGCTAGATTCAAACTTTAATATAAAATAGATGCAGTTCAAGTAAAATCCACATTTTGGAATTAGTGTGTTTCTAAAACCAATTTTATACTTAACATAATTTTTTTTTCACTATCTGTTTTTTTTTTTTAAATTAACAAATGACATTTCCATCAATGAAAATGTCAAAGCCTTGATAATACAACACCTGTCTGATTTGCATGCCAAACTGAAGGAATATTTTCCCACTCTAATAGAAGTATTTGATTGGGTTCAGAATACTTTTATTTCATATACAGCATCTGAATTGCCATTAAAAAGAAAGGAACTACTTCTAATTATTTCAACTCATTTCATATTACAAACATCACTTGCTTTTCCAGAAACTGTAAATTTGTCAATAGAGCTTTTAAAACAATATTTTTAAATTATCAATGGAAGAGAATATTTATAGCCCAGGAGTGAACTGGGTCACTCAGCTTGATTGTTTTCTTTCTGGATGAAAAAATAGGTGTTTCTGAGAAATGTTAGAAGAGCATGTCATGATTTTTGGATAGCATAATTTTTGGATAATTATGTTATGATAAGGTTAACATTAATTTTGATTTAAAACATCATTTTATTAGGCATGCCATATCGAGAACATGGAATAAAACTAGTATGTGCCCCAAAGCATCTATATGGATCTCAGCATTAGAAGCATTTTATCATGAAAAACTGCAGGTAACTGCAAATGATTAATGTACTAGGAATCATTGGAAAATTATCAATGATAATGTAGAATTAAATCAAGAGAGCAACCAATGGCACAAACATATACTGTATTTTTCACACTATAAGACGCACTCTCCTCCCCCAAAAAGTGGGTGAAAATGTCTTATAGAGTGAATGTTGCTGAGGCCCCGTCCACCTGCTGACTCCTGCCCTTTGACCATTTTCGACCTCCATGCACCCCATTTTTGCCCTCCGTGTGCCCCATTTTCAGCCTCTCCATGCCCCATTTTCAAGGCTCTGCACATCCCATTTTAAGCCCATTCCAGGTGGCGGGGATCACTGCCACTTGCTGCCACTTGCCATCACTTTAGCCAGCAATCGGTGGCAACAGTGATTGGTGGTGGCGATCGGTGGTAGCAGCAATCCCTGCTTCCTGGAATGGTCCGAAAATGAGGCATTCGGATGCTGAAATTGGGCCACACGGAGGGCAAAAATAGGGTGCGTGGAGGCCAAAAACAGGGCGTATGGAGGCAGTGATAGGCAGCGGCAATCCCTGCAGCCTGGAACAGCTGGTCGGTGGTACTCTGGGAAGCCGATACAACCGCTAATTAGCTGTTCATGCTAAATCAGGCTGCAATAACCTGCTGAAGCTGACCAGGCTGTTTGCTGTTTGCTGCAAGGACGCTAGCCAGATGAATACCAGTGGATGATGGGAGGCAGAGGCAGATTTTTTTTCTTATTTTCCTCCCCAAAAGCTAGGTGCGTCTTATGGTCCAGAGTGTCTTATATACTGAAAAATATGGCAGTTCTCTATGGTTTCCCCATTTATTATCATAAAGATTTAAAATGGATTAAAAATTTATGTTGTGGATTAAAGTAAGATGGAATTTGAGAATAATCAACATGTAATTGTTAAAATATAAAAATGTTTATGGAAATTTGAAACAGTGGAAGAATAGGTTAAAATATATGAAAATGTAAGAATTTTGGTGATAATATACAGATGAATCAATGGGAAACTATGTGCTTAAAAGTATAAAATGCATAAAGTGTATACAATGCTATGGTTTTAAAGAAAAAATTTAGAAAATGATGTATTATTGGTATATAGAAATTATAAAGTATAATTTTATACTGTATAAAATTTCCAACAAATTTGTATGTTGGAAATTTAAACAACTTGAAGGGTCATTTTATGAACATGTAAAAAATAAATATTGAATTCAAATACAAACATTGATACAGAGAATTGTAGAGCTTAATATTCCAGAATTTTTCCTTTTAGAATTGATAAATATATAGAAAAAGCAATGGGAGATTATTTCAGTACATTATTATGGAGGCTAGAATGCTATATGCACAAAGATGGAGAGATTCAACTTTACCTATTATGGAGGAATGGTTGGTGAAATTGACATAAAATACTGAAATAGAACAATTGATTTTTTTGATTAGAAAAAGACAATTCCTGGAAATTCTTCAATTGACTTTTTGGATTTTTTGTGTGAGATAGAAGATAATTTAGTAATTCATGGTTTAATTATTCGAAAAAATAGTTCATAGAAAGAAGAGAATTGTAATGAAATTAGAAATAATAGCTTGATTAGAACTGTATGTATATCTGCCAAGAAATCTATTTATGCTACCTTTTGATTTCTTTTTGTTGTTGGAGCCATAGCTTATTATAATATGAAAAAAGAAAGAAAAGAAAAGAAAAGAAAAATCATTCATATGAAAAACACTTCAGAGGGCATTTTTATTTCACTGTCGATCCTGTGGCTCATAAAAAACCATTAGAAGTAAATGTGCAGTCTTTTCATAAGAAAAAAGTGAACAAAAGAGATAAACAAGATAAAAGAGCAGCTAATGGGAGACTATATTGATTAAACATTAAAGGCCCAGATGAAATGCTGTTTGCTGATCCCTCAATACAAGTCCAAATTACTTTGTGAATTTTATACTGAACTATCCAATAGATCCAAGAAAAGTACAGTGATAAACATATTATTGCAAGCAAGACATTCGTTTTCAAGACAACGAATGTTTAAAGTATCTGAATGATCTACAAAACTTCTATTTATTTTAATTCTCCCACTGTTGTTAATTATATAGCAATATAATTTTATGCAAGTATTTATTATTCATTTTATTCTGAACATGTATTTCTAGATAATACAATTTCCCAAGTTACATCAATTAAAAGAATGAATATAATAAACCAAAGGAGACAGCCATAGAAAAAAAAATATTTTAAATTCCAGACACTGTAAACCATCAGTTAAGTAAAATTAGATAAAGTAAACATCATTTCAAAACATACTATATAATCATTGCTATATTTAGTATTCAGGCAGTACAAATCAAATCCAAAGAAGTCTGCTTTGACTGCGGTCACAGAAAAAAGAAAGAAAATTAATGTAGCCCTTATCTCAGTTCAGGAATCTTAACTCATTTCAGGAAGCTAATTTATGACTAGGTTCATGTAGAAGTTTGCTGCAGAGAAGTAATCTAAACATCAAAGAAAAATACTTAAAAGGCAAAAAAATTGCAAGCAAATTGATAAAATTGGGAATTCTGTCATGCAATAATATTGGTAGAAAATTAGAGAGAACAAGAAAAATAAATAAATTACAGATAATTTCTTCTGATAATCTCTGACAATACCTGTCTTAATATATCTCCCATAAATGCAAATTTTAAAATCTGTATAACATGACTTTTGTCTTTTGTGTTGAGAGAAAAGAACAGCAAAAGGAAGATTTATGTACTTTCAAAATATTTGACAGTTTGTATGCCTGCTACTCAATGAGCCTGCAGATTGAAAGGATTATTTTTTTCCTGCTGTGATCAAGAGACATGAATGAACTGTGAAATCAGGCAAGGTCATCACATTTATGATTGTCTGAGCAATCAATTTCTTCTCCTGATCCTAGTAGTCTTTATTGATCTTTATTGAAGGTCATAAAAATCTTGAATATGATATATTGCACAAACTTTCCTCTTTTGTTTCTTATCTTCCTTTTTATATTGGATTTTCCCTTCTTCATCCTTCTTTTGTCTCTTTCCTTTTTTAGGATGGTTATAAACTAAACATCTGCTCACCTTGTTAGCATGCTCAAAATAATTTTGTTTTTCCATCTTTATTTTCAATGCCACTTCTTCTTGGGTTATTAAATTTAGTTTATGTTTAATTATTCGCCGTTCCTCTTTTACTTTTTTATTTTGGGGATCTTTCTGTAGGTCTTCTTCTAATTTTTTAAGTTCTTCCTGAAGTTTTTCTTGCTGAGACCTTTTCTCTCTCCTTTTCTTTGCCATATATGCAATCGTCACCTCTTTAATATATGCTTTTAATGTATCCCAAAGGTTTTGAATCATCGTGTGTTCTTTTTTATTTACACTTAGGAAAATCTTTAGCTCTTTTTCCAACAATAGCTTATATTCTTTCTCTTTACATGTGTTTTGATTTAACGTCCATCTTTTGTATCTTTTTTGTCCTTTCCAATAGATAATTATCAGGTTATGATCAGCCCATTCATTTATTCCTATTTCTATTTTTTCTAATTCTGATTGTAATTGTGCTGTCATCCAGGCCATATCAATCCTGGACCATGATTGATGCGGGTGAGAATAATATGTATATTGCTTTTCTTCTTTATAAATTTCTCTCCATGCGTCTCTTAAGCTTAATTCTGATATCATATTGAAGAATTCTTTAGGTAATATTTCCTTCTTTTTTTATTTTTCTTGTTACTATAGTAATTTTTTTTGCTATCAGCTATGGCATTGTAATTGCCTACTATACATACGTTTTCTAGTCCTTGTTCTATTATTCTGTTATATAATTTTTTGAAATATTCCTGTTGATTTTTGTTTGGAGCATATACTGTTACTTATTTGTTTATTCTGGTTAGGCCCAATTAATAGACTTGAGGCTTCCTTATAACAAAGGTATTTATTTGTTTCTTATCTTCCTCAGAATTACATTTGGACAACTACAGCTCTGACAGGAGCATCAACTTATATACAGAGGAGGCAGGGCAAAAGGAAGTAGGGACCAATAGCAAGGAGCATAGTGACATCATACATTTAACTTATATACAAATATACATATTTACAGAAAACAGGTTAGGTATTTTCAATTGTAACAAATCCCCCTCTAAAATACCTAACTAATAATAAATCACTGGTTTTAGATATGTACATTAAATTTAGAAGTCAGATATACATGTTGTTTGGTTGCTAAGGGTTTAGTAAGAATGTCAGCAATTTGTTCACTCGTATCGCAGTGAATAGCCTTAATAAATCCTATACTTGATAATTGTCTCACATGTTTATATTTGATATCGATATGTCGAGATCTTTGGCCTATTGCCTCGGAAGCTGATATCTCTATTGCTGCTTTATTATCTTCATTGATAATAATGGGATAAATGGGTTCAGCCCATATATTAGACAACAAATCATCAAACCAGGTTAGGTTATTGGCTGCCTTAGATAGGCAAATGTATTTGGCTTCTGCTGTAGAGGTGGCAATTAAATTTTGTTTGCCAGTATACCAATGTACCGTGCAACCATTTATAAGGAAAACATAACCGGAGGTACTTTTTCAACTTTTTGGGTCTCCAGCCCAATCTGCATCAGCATAACAAGTCAATATAGGCTTTTCAGAAATAAATGGTTCTAAATATAAACAGACATCTGCCCTAAATTTTAGATATCTTAGAATTCTCTTGATTCCTTCCCAGTGATATACACTAGGGCTGCTTATGTGTCTTGACAATAGATTAACAGCAAGAATGATATCTGGTCTGGTCCAATTAGAAATATACAGGAATGATCCAATAATAGATCTATACAAAGTGTTTTCTTTAAATGGTTCGTGTTCGTTGTGCATGTTTCTAGTGAAGTCAGTTGACATGGGGGTCTCGCAAGTTTTTGAATTTATCATATTGCACTTTTGTATAAGTTCTATAATTTTTTCTTTTTGGGATAATTTGAATCCCTTGTCGGTTTTATCAATTTGGACTCCTAAATATTTATTTACTTTTCCTAATATTTTTAAGTTGAAGTGTTTACCCAATTGTTCAGCAAATTCATCACATTTTATTTTATCTTGTCCAAAATACAATATGTCGTCAACATAGATTAGTACATATTCAATAGAATTATTCTTTCTTTTAGTGAAAAAACATAGATCTGATGAAGTAGCTATAAAACCCATATCTTTAAGTATTTTTGACAGACATTCATACCATCGTTTACCAATCCGTATAAACTCTTATTTAACAACCAAATTTCACCTTTTTGAGTATTCTTTCCTGGGGGTGCCTTTACATATATTTCCTTATCGAGATTGGCATGTAGATATGCAGTTTGTATATCAAACTGATACACGTCCAAATTTAAAATGGAAGCTAGTACTAATGCAGTCTTTACACTCTCTGCTCTAACAGTAGGAGAGTATGTGTCTTCGTAGTCATCAGGGAATCTTTGGGCAAATCCTTGAGCTACTAACCTAGATTTATACATGAATTTGTTATCTTCTAGCTCTTTGATTTTAAATATCCATTTAGTACCAATGGAGGACTTATCTGCGGGGGGATCTGCTGGTGTGTACACGTTTAGTTCCTTCAAACTATCCATCTCCTTTTTCATTGCTTCTTCCCACTTAGTTTTCTTTTCCAGACGTAATATAAGTATGTCATCACATGTATTGGGTGTTAATTTTTTGGCATTGAGAGATAGTATGTAGTCATCAAATCTTTTTGGAATTGTACCCCTATTTGATCTAATGGGTCTATCAGGAGTAGATTCATCATCTTGCATAAACTTTGCTTCCTTCTCAGTTAGCGGGTCTACTTTTAAGATAGGATGCCCTTTTTTCCATTCCTCACTAATTTCCTTTTGATAATTGTGTTTGCCTGTCTTTATGACCTTGGGCTCAGTAACTGATGAATTGAGTTTTCTGTGAGTGGGTGTTGTGTTCTCTGACTCGGGGCACAATTCGTTAAGGTGTATTTTGGACCAATTAGTGTGTTCATGGAACACAGCAGATCTAGACACAATGAATTAGTGTTTTTATCTATGAAACGATATCCCTTAGTTCCTGATTCGTACCCCATGAATCTCAGTCTTTTAGAAACTTTTTCGCCTTTGTGTCTCAACTGTTTAGGCACATACACATCTGAAGTTATGCCAAATATTTGTAGATGTCCAATTTTTGGTTTTTTGTTGTACATGAGTTCATATGGTGTTTTGTTAATTACACTGGACCATAATCAATTTAGAGTATAATTAGAATAAGTAAGGGCTTCGGCCCAGAAGGATTGATTTAAACCAGCATCATCTAGCACACATCTAACCATGGTTTGTAATAAACCATTTTCTCTCTACGACCCTGTTCTGAAAGGGTGAAAAAGGACAAGATTTAAAATGTAATATTCCCTGCATTTTTAACCAATTGGAAAATTCGTTAGACAAAAATTCTGATCCTCTGTCAGTCATTATCTGCTTGATTCTTACATTATGTTTAGCTTCTACCTTTTAAAGAATTCTTTGAATTTTTTGAAAACTTCACTTTTATGGTTAAGAGTGTACATGAAAACCCAAACCTGCTGTAATCATCGACTATAGTTAGGAAATATTTTTTCATGTATTTAATTGATGGTTTCATTGGGCCTACGACATCCATATGTACCAATTGAAAAATTGATTGTGTGGTGCGAGTGGCTTTTTTGGGCTTAGGTTTGTTTTTGAGCTTAGATGATTTACATACCGAACATTCCAAATAATTTTTACAACTCTTTACTTTGATGTCTTCAGAACATTCTAACATTTTCTGTATAACAGGGAAACTTGCATGTCCTAGCTTCCTATGAAGTAAATGGGTGCAGTTGTCGTGTATAGGTTTACCATTGTATAATTTTTCTGATATAATGGGTTCATCTGTTGACATATTTTCACTCACTCCATGACTATTGGATTTATCCTCTTTGCTTTTTAATCGAGCACAGATTAACTCGTTATTTTGTGGCAGTAGATATGTTAGTCCTTCTTTAGTGAATATTTTGTCTATGTTCCTATTGTTTTTAATCATGAATACTTTTCCATTTTTGAATGTGGTCTCTACTCCATTTTCTATGTTTAGTTTTAGAGTTGCCAATATATTATGTGGAATTTCGGGTATAAATAGTACCCCCTCTATTTTCCCTATACCTTTGATATGAGTGTTACCTATTCCTCTTACTAGAACTTTATTTTGATTTGCTACTTTTATGTAATACTCCCTTTCTGTGAAGTTGTTGAGAATTTTTCTATTGTGAGTTGTGTGGCTTGTGGTCCAGAGTCAATGAGCCATGTATTGAATGAATCTGATGTTGATGGATTACTGTCTTTTATTCCATATAGTGACCCATATCTGTTTTCCCTAGAGTTGTCTCTGTATCCTCTTTTTGTCCTTTGAATAGAGTGATTCACTGCGTTTAGATCTGGAGTCAGGAGAAGTTCTATCTGAGAAATGGATTCTTCTATCTGATCTATCTTTGTGATAATATGTATCCCTATATCTTGCGTTCTTAGGGCAGTCTCTTTTTTGATGTTTTTCTGATCCACATATTGTGCATTCAGGTGGATATCTATCCCTGACCCTGAAATCTACTCTTTTTTGGTTTCTGCCTTCCCTTTGATGTATAGATCGTTTCCTTCTAAGTTTGTCTTCTGCTATAAGTTTATTGGTAAGATTTTCTAATGTAAGATGTCCTAGGCTTAAGCTGTCAAGTAAAGTTATGTAATTATCCCAGCTGGTGTCTAAGGAATTGATTATAATACTTTTCATAGTGCCATCAGATATATTCTCCCCCCTTTGGATGAGTTCTGCTCTGGTTGCATTCAGATTTAGAATGTGTTCGCTCATAGGGATACCATGCCTTAACCTGGCAGAGTGGAATTCCCTTGAAATTCTAGTAGTTGTGGCTACACTTTTGCTATAAAATAAATTAAATAATTTTTGGAATATTTCAGACACAGTTAGATTATTTCAAGGCTAGGAAAAATACTTGGGGATATAGATGCAATGAGTATATAATAAGCCTTATGGTGTAGGCAGTCCATTTCATAAATCCAGGGTTTGTCTGGGAGATCATTAATAAAAAACAAAATGTTTTTTCTCAAATATATGATCTGGAGCTGCTGGCTCCATTCCATCAGATTATCTCCATTTAAATTTAATTTTACAAAATCTGTGGGTAGTGTTCCAGAGTGGTGTGGGTAGTTACTTACATTCTGTTGCTGTCCATGGTTTAAAACCTTAGCATACTCACAATAAGGCAGAGGTATACTAGAAGCAAGTCTGTATTGATTTGTCTCTATGTTTGTGGTGGGTCTGTGCTGACTTGTATTTATGTCCTCTTTTTTTTTCTTGCAGGCTCGTTCTAAGCATGCTCAGATCTCATTCTTCCCGAGCAGTCAATGAGAGAAGACTCTGTGCTTGCAGCTCTCTGGATGAGGCCCCAGTCGGCCTGCTGGTCTTCAGCTCTGGTCTCAGAAGGCTTCTTTTGGCTGACATCTGCCCTGGATGCTGTCCAGCTCGTCGGAAAGTCCCTGGAACCGCAGTGGTTGGCGAAATCATCATCGGAGGCCTGGTTTCTCTGCTCTGCAACAGGTAAGAATGGTATTTTAAATTTTGGGTCTTGGTCTTCTCATGTGGGAGTCAGGTGGTATTCTTCAGTGTATGATTGCCAGCGCGTCTTTTCTAAGGTGGCTGGTTCTTCCTCTGGGTAGTCTAATTCTTTTTGACTTTTGTTATTTGTTTGTTCGGAGAGTTTTCTTGTGTCTTCTGATTGAGAGTTTGATAGTTTTAGCTTAGCTCTGACTGCTGCGGTTAATACCTGCATGGCATTATTTATCTCTAGTTCATTAGGTTGGTTAGTATATTTGCTCCATAGTTGTTTTCTATTTATTTCTGAAATCGGGTAATTATTTTCTTTGTAGGTTTCGTTTCCCGCCTGGTAATTTAAATTTCGGAAGTCTTTTAGTGATTGGTCGGCCATTTTAGAAGGATTAGATAGACAAGATGGCCGCCATGAAAAAGGTGGGAAACCATTGCCAGCTTCATTGTTAGTTTTGTAGTCAGGGGTTGACTTTCTTACCGTGGATTTTTTATGTTTATTATGTTCAATCTCTTCATCTGATGCTGCTCCATGATTGTTTGCTAGGCTGTGGAGTTTCACGATCAGACTTGAGTCATCTGGAGTCATTTCTATTAAGTCTAGTATTTTTCTTTTTATGTCACCTTCCCTGTTTGAGGCTGAGGGAGCAACTTCTGTTTCATCTATTGATTGTTTGGAGTTTGTCAGGAATTCCTTTTCTTGAAATTGTGTATATTTCTTCATTTCTTCAGTTAGTGTATTTTTTTTAGGAGTCAGCTGGGCTGCCATTATTTTCGTTAGATATCTAGTGACAGGTCTTCTTTTTTCTTTTTGTGATTCTTGCATTTTTAGGTGGTTGGGCCTACCAAACCATCCTCTTGCTACCAATTTGTTACTTATTTGTTTATTCTGGTTAGGCCCAATTAATAGACTTGAGGCTTCCTTATAACAAAGGTATTTATTTGTTTCTTATCTTCCTCAGAATTACATTTGGACAACTACAGCTCTGACAGGAGCATCAACTTATATACAGAGGAGGCGGGGCAAAAGGTAAGTAGGGACCAATAGCAAGGAGCATAGTGACATCATATATTTACTTTATATACAAATATACATATTTACAGAAAACAGGTTAGGTATTTTCAATTGTAACATATACCACTACTAATAAAATTTGTTTATATTCTGCATCTAATTTTATCATCAAAGTTCTACCCTCATCATCTGTATAGACTAATTTTGAATTTATTCTCTCTTTTATATACACTGCAATTCCTCTTCTTTTCTGTTGTGATAATGATACATGTAATCTTCCTAATTTCTTGTTTTCTAATAATTTTTGGAATCTTTTTTTATATGTACCTCTTGCAGGCAAATCACATCTATTTCTAATTTTTTAAATTTTGTAAATATTTGTGTTCTCTTTTTCTGTGCATTTAGACCATTAATATTCACGGAGAATAAAGATAATGTCTCTTCCATCTCCTGTATTTGTTTCTTGGTGTTTCTTGTCTCCCTTTTTACTCTTCCTCTTGCTCCTTCTCTTTCTTCTTGTTCTTTTTCTTGAGTTTTTCTTATCTCTCTCTCTCTCTTTCCAGCTCCTCTTGTTGATCATCCTCTTGACTTTTACTCTTTGATTCATCTTTACTTTCTTGTTTTTCTTCAAGGTAGTTTTTGTAGAATTCTTGAGCTTTTTCTATCGAATCCACCTTAAATTTCCTATCCTGCCATGTGATGAGAATACCTTTGGGGATAATCCATCTGAACATCGCTTTGTATTCTATAAGGTGTGATGTTAGAAATTGATACTGTTGCCTTTGCTCTCGAATTCTATGTGGGATTTGTTTTAGAATTATAATCTCTTTCCCTTTATATGTTACAGTCTCTTCTCTTGATTTTTTGAAGATCTCATCTCTTATTGTTTTGGTTTTTTTGTAAAACGATTTTTTTTTTTTGCTAAACGATGTCTTTTTATGTAATTGTTGTGCACTTGGTAAATTTCATCTATCGTGTCTTTTATCTCCGACTTATTTCTCTGTGTTAACTCTGCTATTATTTCGACCATTTTTTCCCCCAGATCTTCCTCTTTCTCCTGCATGACATTCTGAAAACGTAGGAAATATGAGGCTTTCTCCATTTCCAGGAATATGATTGAGTCCGACAATTCCTTTATTTGATTGTAATACTTTCTGCTCTGCCATTTCTAGCTTAAGGTCTAATTGGTCTACCTTGGTTTCTATTTTTTTAACTTTTTGCTCATTTTCCACGATTGTTTGTTGTATATTTTCCATCTTTTCCTTCATATTTTTTAAATTTTCCTTTACTTCTCCTATCTTATTTTTGATTTCTTGAGGTGTTTTCTGGCCTCTTCTTGATTATCTGCCATTCTTTCTTGTGACTTCATCCATGTTTCTTTGATCATTTGGAGCATATTTTGCATACTATTCATTGTCGGCTCTATTTTATCTTTTTCCTTCCCTAACATATTTTCAATTGACCATTGAATTGTAGGAAAAGCCATGGATGTTGGGTTAGAGATAGGTTTTTTTCCAGTTTTGGTCACTGTTGCTGTGGTTGACATTGTTAAGTTTCCTGTAAAGTTCTTCCACAGTATCATAAAAGTAAAGTATTCTATTTGATTTAAAATGTTCTTCTATGTTTACTACTTTCTGATTTAATTGTTTAATTTCTTGCAAACTTAATTTAACTAATATCACTCTTATTACTTTACTTTTGATTACTAGTAGTATTCAATATATATATCTCAATTGTATTTATCTATGTTTATCTATGTATATCTATATGTATGTATATATAAATGTATATTTGTCTATATTCCCCTCTCCCCTTTTTTTTGTTTTCCCTCCTTTTGTTCTCAATTTGTAACCACAATTTTCTTAATCAATATTCTATATTTATCTTTTACCACTAGTTCTTATATATCAATCCCTTTATTTATTCACCACTACTCAAATCAGTGTTTACCATTCACTTGCTCTTTAATAATCGTTCCCCCTTTTTCCCCCTAATCAGAGTAATTAATTAATTAATTAAGTATTTATTATTTTTCAAATATTTTCACTATAATTATTGTAAAATACCAAATAGTCAAAGTATATCTTTCCCTTTAGTTCCTTCAACACCTATCCAAACAGTCTTTAACACTGATTGTTTCTTATTCTATAACCTCCCCTTTTTCAAAAGTTATCAACAAACACAGTTCCTCCCCCCTCAGATTACAATTTCTGTAAATATATTAAATTCCAATCAGACTTTTCCTTTTTTCAGTTCTTTTCTGATTTTCTTCTCTCCAGTCCTTATTGCATCAGATACTTTCTATCACACAGTTCAGGCTTAGTCACTTTCTATTCTACCGCACAATCTCTAAATCTTCCCAGATTCTCTCTTTGTAGTTTGTTTTCTTCTGTATCTTTTCTTTTTTTCCCCTCTTGCCACTACACTTTATTTTCTTCTTAATGTTTATAAGTCCACAATTTTCCACACTTCTATCTGTAAATTTCTTTCCAAATTATCTCCTCCTCAATCCACCAATTAAAGGAAAGAACTTCTTTAATTTTTAAATCCAAAGTTTATATATACCTTCAATGTTTCTTCCTTCTCATGCTGTATTTACTCTTTTTTTTTTCCTGTGATAAATCCTTAACTCGATTCCAAATATTTCAGTTTGTTACTTTGTATCTCCTTTGTTGGTAACTTCTTCCGCTACTTCTGTTACACTGATGTCTTCTCCTTTTCAAGGCTCCTTTTCAGGAATTAATTGGGTTTTCGGGAGCTGTAAATCGCACCCTCAACCACGCTGCTCTGATGTCAGCACCAGAAGTCTGCACAAACTTTCCTCTTTATTCTAATGAAATATTTCAAAAATTATTACTGATAATTTTTGAATGGAAGAGTGACTCTAGTCTTATGCAAATGTTCATGTTTATATCAATAGACTTCCAATAAGGAGGATAAGAAGTCCATCATGTTCCTGTTGGCACCACAGGCTCCGTGGGATGGTCATTTATGACTGCCAGCCCTGTGTCTCCATAAAAGCCATCTTGACAGCGTAAATCAGCTGTCAAACAGCTGAAAAAACTCTCCTTCGGGAAAAGAAGGAGAGGAGAGCCGGTGGGTGAGAGTAGAGCCCCCCCGAAAGCTCTCTGCATTATTTCCAGAGGCTTGGAGGGTGAGAGCTCCTCAGTCAGCCTGCCAAGAAGCTCCGGAGCCGGGACGACCCTGCAAAAGCAGGGCGAGAAACCGCGATCCGATCCTGCTTTTAAAACGTGAGTTTGACTGATCCCAAGTGCAGGCAGAGCGGAAAACAAGAGAACAAGCCTTAAAAATACAGAGTTTAACTCCAAAGTTACTTTGTTTCAAACTGAATCCTGAGCTGAAGGCAGAAGATGGCGTCTTTGTTAGGGCTTTGAAAGTGAAAGCCTGAAACGAAAGTGCTTGAGAACTTTGTGCTGGGAGAGTGGATTAGCTGCCTATTAACTGCTGGGAACTGAGAGTGTGGAGGGAAGAGAACAAAGGGAAAAAACTACTTTGTCTGGCAATGCAGAGACTTTAAATTAACATCTTTAAAGACTTTGTCACTTTCAAAGAAAAGAGGGGGGAGGGGAAAAAAGGAAAAAAAATGGCTTCTAAGCAAGTGAAACCAGGAGTTTCTAAAGGAGAGGGAAGCTCCCCAGTTGTGTCAGTGGTGACACAGAAAGCACAATTTCCGGCTGATTCACAGAGCCAGACCCAGAGTCAAGAAGCAGCACTTAATGATTTTAAGGAAGCTATGAAAGAAGCCATGAACAATCAAGCAATAGCAATGACAGAAGCAATGAACAATTTAACTTTACTTGTTGAAGGGAAATTTAAGAAAATAGAGGAAGATATAGGTTCGATCAAGGGAGCAGTTGCAAAGGAGCATGATAAAATAAGAGATGACATCATTTTTGCTGTATCAGGACTCTCAAATCTTGTTATCCAGCTTGATGGGAAAGTTGAAGAAATTAATGAAGCCAATTTAAATCTGGAAAGCAAAATGGGTGATGTTATGACTAGAACAGAAAAAGTGGATGATGAATTGGTAATGTTACAATACAGATCTATGGAGTTTCCTTTGAGACTGAGAGGCCTGAAGGAAAATAGCAAAGAAAATTTAAAAGACATTTGTGCTGATGCTATGGCTGAGATAATTAAAGAAAAACTAGAAGATGTGGCATTCCAAATTGACAAAATTTACAGAATTAATTCCTGGTTGGCAAAACAAAGAGAGCTGCCACGAGATGTGGTGATTTATTTCAGAACTAGGAGGATCAGAAATGAAATTTTACACGTGTCTTACAATAATAAAGTTCAGGTGGCTGGACAGGAGGTGGTGGTTTTGAAAGAGATTCCTCCAAAGATGCTGAGGAGCAGGAAAGACTTTGGCTTTTTGGTTAATGAGCTGAGAAATCAACAGGTGGCATATAGATGGGATGTTCCAACTGGTCTAATAGTGACTTATAAAGGAGAAAGATACCGATTAAACACAATTTGGAAGGCAAAAGATTTTTATGTAAACGTGTTACAGGCTGGATACCCACCCTCACCAGGGGGGGGGGGAGAGAAGAAAATGGAGATGATACAACAAAGAAAAGATGGAATACAGATACAAACTTATGCTGAAGCTGCAGCTGGAGGAATTATTATGGAAGACGATTTGGATCTTGGGGGTTTACCCCCAACCTTGGAACCACCTAAGAATGAAGAGCAGAAAACACAATGACTGACCCAAGCAACTTATAAATTGCAACAACAACAACCAAAAGGGCAACAATCTCAAGATTCATCTCAAGTAGTACAAAAAACAGAAGCAGTGGGGGGAGCTAGGCCGAAGAGTAAGGTGGAGGAGGAGCTTCAACTGGTGCTTGCAAGGCTTCAAAAGGCTAAAGATGGCAACTAAATTCCTATCTTGGAATGTTAATGGCCTAAACTCTCCACAAAAAAGAAAGTATTTCATTACCTGAAACAATTTAACAACGGTTATTTGCTTACAAGAAACACATATTAGATTATCAGACCAAAAATATTTGATAAATTCAAGATTAGGTACAAACTTTGTGGCCTCAGCGCCAGAGAAGAAAAATGGATAGTTATATATGTAAGGAAAGGACTATCAGCTAACTTAATTGAAGCAGACGATCAAGGAAGATATATTGCAATTGAGTTATTGACACAGTCTGGAAAAATGCTTCTTATCGGAATATATGCCCCTAACCAGCAACAAGACAAGTTTTATAAACTTTTACATACTAAAATAATACAGTGGGATTATAAATCTTTTATACTAATGGGCAACTGGAATGGAGTAATTGATACTCAGAAAGATAAAAAAAGCTTATCAAAGACTTCAGCACATGCAAAACTACCTAAATCTTTTTTTGATATGATGGAAGATATAGAATTGAGAGATATCTGGAGAGAACGTAACCAGGAGGAAAAAGATTTTACCTTTTTTTCTGATAGACATCAATCCTTCTCCAGGATTGATTTTATACTAATCACAAATGATTTTATTTCCAGGGTGAAGAAGACGAAGATATTTCCAAGAACTTTAACTGATCATAGTCCAGTTTGGATTGAATTTGAACAGGAGAGGGGAGAAAGGAGGTCTTGGAGGTTGAATGAAAACTTATTTAGATATGAAGAAAATGTAAAGGAGCTTAAAAAAACAGATGAGAGAATTTTTTGTTATTAACATGAATAAGGGTACTCCTATGGAAATGGTTTGGGATGCTAGTAAGGCTTACATGAGGGGTATCTTAATACATATGACTGATAAATATAGATCAAAACAACAGAAGAAGCGTAAAGAGATAGAGGAAGAAATAAAAAAGAAAGAACAAATACTTATAACTAATCCAGCAGATAAGAAAGTAAAAGAAACAATAAACATACTACAAGGACAATTCAATATGTTAATGGCTGATCAAGTGGCAACTAGTTTACAATATGCTAAACATAATACATTTTGTAATTCCAATAAACCAGGTAGATGGTTGGCCTACACGTTGAGGAAAAAACAGAAAGCACGAGTCATTAGTAAGATAGAATATAGAGGTAAGGAAGTTTACCAACAGAATATGATTAAAAAGGCCTTTTTGGAATTTTATACAAAGTTATATGCTAGTGACTGAATACAAGGTATAGATATAGATAGATATCTAAAGGAAGGGAATATCTTGGAACTAACATCAGAACAGAGGGAAGGATTGAATCAACCAATAACTTCTGAGGAGATTGTCACGGCAATTAAGCAGTTAAAAATAGGGAAAGCTCCAGGAACAGATGGACTAACAGCTGTTTATTATAAGAACTTACAGCTTGAAATGGTAGACCCTCTTAAAACTCTATTTTGTAAAATTCAATCAGGGGGGAGGAGTCCCACCCTCTTGGAGAACAGCTTTTGTTTCATTGATTCCAAAGGAAGATCAAAATTGTACCAAACCTGAAAATTTTAGACCAATTTCACTTTTGAACACGGATTACAAAATTTTTGCTAAGATACTATCGAATAGACTAATGCCAGTTATGCAACAAATTATTCACAATGACCAATCAGGTTTTATAAAAGGGAGACAGATGAAATATAATATTAGGCAAATCATAAACTTATTGGAATATTTGGAGAAAAATAATCAGCTCCCTGCAGCGTTTATATTCGTGGATGCAGAGAAAGCATTTGATCGATTGAACTGGCAATTTTTGTTTAAAATAGTAGAAAAAATGTACTTTGGGGAGTATTTCACACATTCAATTAGAGCAATATATCAGGAACAAACAGCACAAATAATAATCAATGGAGGTTTAACAGATGTGTTTAAAATTGAGAAAGGTACGAGGCAGGGTTGTCCATTGTTGCCACTGTTGTTTATTTTAACTTTAGAAGTTTTGTTGAATAAGCTACGTGATTCTGACAAAATAAAAGGAATTGTAATTAGACAGCAGGATTATAGATTAAGAGCGTTTGCAGACGACCTGGTTCTTACTTTATCTCAATGTATAGAAGTGGCTCCCTATATGTTGGATATAGTAGCTGAATATGGTAAAGTATCTGGATTCAAAGTAAATCTACACAAGACAAAGATGATAACTAAAAATTTATCTATAACTCAAAGAGAAGAGTTAGGGAGGATAACGGGGTTTGAAGTAGTTAAAAAGGTTAAGTATCTAGGAGTATATACTGCAGCCTCAAATATGAAATTGTATAAAAACAATTATGAAATTCTCTGGCAAAAAGTACAGAAAGAAATGGAAAAATGGAAAAAGTTACAACTATCACTATTGGGAAGGATAGCAGCAATAAAAATGAATGTATTACCTAGTTTTTTATTTCTGTTTCAAATGATACCAGTGCTTAAAAAAGATGGAAATTTGATGGAATGGCAGAAAGGGGTTAATACTTTTATTTGGGCTGGGAAGAAACCAAGAGTGAAACTGAAAATTATACAGGATACACGTGAGAGAGGATGCCTTAAAATGCCTAATTTAAGATTGTATTATGAAGCTGCAGCTTTATCGCAAATTAGACTGGTTCAATTTAACTGAAGAAAGAATTTTAAATATAAATATAGAAGGTTATGATTTGTTATATGGATGGCATGCTTATTTGTTGTATGAAAAAAAAGTGGATAAAGTGTTCAAGGGTCATATACTTAGAAATGCATTGTTGAGGGTTTGGAAAAAGTACCAATATAAGCTGAACTACAAGATACCTATATGGGCAAACCCCAGACATGTAATAGAAAATATAAGTACAGAGCAAAAAATAGAGGTGATTACTTATAAAGAGCTTCTTCTTTTGGAAAGGGGCAAGTTGCAATTAAATCTCTAGATGAATTAAAAGAAGAAGGGATAATTCTTACTTGGTTTCAGTATGGTCAGCTCCAAGCTAGATGGAGGGAGGATCAAAAAATTGGGGTTATGCAAAATGAGGAAAATTTGGTGAAACAGATTAGAGATCAAAGTCAGATGCATATGAAAAGGTTGTATAATGCATTATTGGAAATAGATTCAGAAACGGAATTGGTTAAGGATTGTATGATAAAATGGGCACAAAACTTTCAGGAACCAGTGATGATGGAAACGTGGGAAAAGATTTGGGTCAGAAATGTTAAATTCACGCAAGCACAAAATTTGAGAGAGAATTTTTATAAAATGTTTTATAGATGGCACTTAGATCCTAAAAAAAATATCATGTATGTACTCGAATTTGCAAGCTAAATGTTGGAGATGTGAATGTAATGATGCAACCTATTACCATATATGGTGGACTTGCAAGAAAATCAAGGCATTTTGGATAAAAATTTGGTGGGTGATGCAGAACATTTTGAAAAGAAGGTTAAAATTTACTCCTCAATTGTTTCTATTGGGTATAACTACAGACTGTACAGTTTTAGAGACTAAATTGATTTTGAACTTAATATCAGCAGCTAGGCTGCTGGTAGCTCAATATTGGAAAAATGACTCTTTGCCTACTATTGAAGAGTGGACATTGAAAGTAAGAAATCTAGCAGAAATGGCGAAAATCTCAGCGTATTTGAAGGACCACACACAAGAAAGATACGTATTGGAATGGAGAAGATGGATTGACTATATTCAAAATAAGTATCAGACAAGAAAATATCAAATAGCTTATGAATGACTGTTAGTATTAGAAATATTTGGTTATCGATAGTGGAGTTAAGGTTTCAGTGGGGGAGGTAGTACTTTGAGGATAAGTAGATTAATCTAGTTTATGTTTGACTAAATGAAATACCTTGTATTTTGCTCTGGGAAGTCGGGGGTGGGGGGATGAAGGGGGGTAAAGGGTGGGGGAACAGGGGGGATTTTCTCTTTTTTTGTAAAACTTTTTAATAATAATAAAAAAAAGAAGTCCATCGTGTACCGGCATACCTAGAAAATTGAATTCTATTTCAGTTTTCTATCGGTCTGCTAGTTTCTTTAATAAAACATTTTGGTGAGTAACAGGGAATTGCAGTCTCAACACAAAGAGTTAAATTCTTAAACAATAGCTCTCTTTCTTCAGTTATCCTTAGTTTTCATTATCTTTGAACAACCAGATTTTCTAGAATCAGGTTGGTAAAAGAAGTTTGTTTTTTCGTTTTTTGTTTTTATTAAATTTATATACTGCCCTACTCCCGAAGGACTCAGGGCGGTGAACAGGCACAGAATGGTAAAAGAAGTCTGGGAACTCAAAATGAATTGCTTCAAAATGAAAGGCAAAAGTTCTAAAAAACAAACAAGTAGAAAATAAAAAGGGTTTTTTTTTAGTCTCTTCTGGTTCCCAAGTTGTTTGCAACCATTGTAATGTTTTACTGCTGGATCACACATTTTTATTACCTAGATGGTAAACTTTTATTGCCCTGAGCTGCAATTATAATTCTACCTTCTTTTGTGGGTTACAAATAGTCAGAGACTGCAATATTTTTTTTACAATATTTTTAAATTTTTAAATACTTTTAAATATTTTGGGGATTTTTATGGACTACCTTGTACTATCTTTCAATACTGTATTAATAGATGGCAACATCAAGATTAGCTACAGGAGAGAACAAAAAGATAACTTGAATTCCTAGAACAAAGAGGTAAGAAGTGGCCCAGCTGAGAGGTAGCCCAATTGAAAAGTGCCCTATCTGATAGGTGGCCCATCTGATAGATGGCCCAGCTGACAGGCAGCACAGTGTCCTAACTGATAGGTGGTGACTCATCTGAGGTGACTTATCTGAGAGAAAGAGAGACAGATGAGAGATAGAGAGGCAGCCCAGCAACCCAAAACAAAATGGCAGCTCAGAGCTGAAACTCCGAGGCTAGGAGGGAGATGTTTTGACATTTTCAAGAGTGTGGAGGTCAATTAACCATCCCAGACCCCCCTCCCAGCAAGCTGAGGTATTTTCGGCTCAATAGAGCTGTGGATGGAGCCCAAGGATAAAACCCGAGCCAAGCCTGAAGATCAGCTGTTTGTCAATAAAAAGACTGAGGGCGGTGGGGAGAATGTCAACATCAAAGCCTGGCTGTCATGACTGGGTCAACCACTGAGTCTAATACAGCTGATGAAATGGTTGGCGAGACAGTGGCAACAGCGACTCCGGATAGGGTGTTGATAATGATGCCTGGGCTAATAGGCGCTGCATGTAGCAACACGGCGGCGGTGATGTCTATGGCAAGGGGGTTTACCACAATGGTGAGGGGAATGGCGCTAATGGCAGCGACAGCGACGGCAACACCAGGAGGCTGCAAGGAAGCCCTCGTTGTTAATAGAGGAGAGGGCAATGCTGCAAAGGCTATAAATGTTAGGATCCCTTCAACCTCTAGGGATCTGTTGCACTCCTCTTTCTTGAAACTCTGAGGACTTATTAAACTAATTGAACTAAGTAGCCTGAGCAAGGTGATGGATAGGAACTGAGGATTACAAACAGGAGATGATGACTTACTCTCCCCCTCAACTGTCCCTCTCTCCTTTATCAGATCTAGATCTATTACGACCACTCAGCATTAACTTGCAATCTTAGATCAATCTGCAGCTTTATTTACCACCTATTCCCCAAGATTACCCTGATTATTTAACCCTAAATACTTTGTCCAGTGGCTCTGCCTTACTTTTTTGATCTAATCCTCGGCCATCGCTGGTATCAGGACTGGAGGAGATACAGACATCGAGAGTCTTGGAGTATGGGGAGATAGACCACCTTCTCTTTGTTTGTTTCAAATGGTTTGGTCGCTGTGAGAGGATGTCCCTTTGAGACCTCTATCCCCACCTCCTTTGGATGGACTTACTACAACCACAAGACTTCCCATTGTCGTGAGAGGGCGATGATGTTCCGATGTATTGACATTTGTAACATACTGGTCTCCCTTTTACATCTATTTCCTCCCTTATTTTAAATTACCTGTCTTAACCATCTCTAACACTCTTAGAAGAAAATGATCCTTCATCTCCTTCAACTCGCTCCTATCTTTGATGTATTCAACTGCGGAGCTCCTTGCACTGCGAGATTCCCCACTCTCACATGTCTGGCCCTCTCAGTTATCAAGGGCCGCCCTTGAGGATGGGTTTTGGAACCCTGAGAGGTGGTTTGCAAAAAACCGACGGCTTTGGGGGTTTTTAGATAAATCTTTAAGTTCTATTTTAAGGGGTTCTGGGAGGGATTATGGGAATGGATCTGGGGGGTCCATAAATCCACTGAAAGGGGTAATGGGTCTGATAATCATGGTGGGGAGGATGGGAACAGAAATCTGACAAGGATGCAGGGGGATGAAGCGATGGGCATTAGTATAGTAAGTGGGAGGGGCAGATATGACGGCTACAGGGGGCCATATTATGTTTCGGGAGTGCGCACTCGTTGTTTACGAGCGATTGCCCACTCCGACCCCCAAAGCACTGCTTGTTTCCTGGGTTGTTCAGAGTCTCAGACCCTGGGTCTACGGCTGATGTTATGTAATGCCACGTCAGTAGTAAATAAAGCCCCCCTCATTCATGATCTTATTTCAGAGGGGGGTGCTGACCTGGCAGGGATTACGGAGACCTGGTTAGGCCAGGAGGGAGGAGTTCCCCTTGTGGAAATGTGCCCGCCAGGTTTCCGTGCATTCCATCAGCCAAGGACTCGGGGAAGGGGTGGGGGAGTGGCAGCAATCATTAGAGAAAGTCTTTGCCCGAGGGAGGCCATTGTTCCTCAGATAGCCGGATGTGAGTCCCTCCTTGTGAAGTGGGGTCGGGGGATTCAGATGGGCCTACTGATTGCGTACCTGGCTCCCTGCCACGTAACAGCGGTCCTGCCTGAGCTGCTCGACATTATAGCCGGGGTGGCGGTGGAAACCCCCAGACTTATTGTTATGGGGGATTTTAACCTGCCATCCGCTGGTGAGATGTTGGAGATGGCTCGGGAGTTCATGGCTTCCATGACGGCCATGGACCTGACCCAGGTAGTTCAAGGCCCCACCCACTTGGGGAATCACACTCTGGACTTGATTTTTGTCTCTGATCAGTGGCTGAATGATCTAAGAATAGGGGATATAGATATCAAGCCCTTGTCATAGTCTGATCATTCTCTCCTTCACATGGACTTTCAAGTCACTTCCACCCACCGCAGGGAGACGGAACCAACCAAATGGTTCCGTCCCAGGTGCCTGATGGACCCTGAAAGGTTCCTGATGGAGCTTGGGCCATTTCCTGAGACTCTGGCTCACAACTCGACTGAGGACCTGGTGGTCGCCTGGGACAGGGCGGCTACTGGGGCCTTGGACAGCGTTGTGCCTTTGCGGCCTCTGACCCGATGCCGATCTCGTCTAGCTCCTTGGTTTTCCGAGGAGCTGAGAGAGATGAAGCGTCGGAAAAGACGCCTGGAGAGCGATTGGAGGACAAGCCGATCTGAATCTGACCGAACACAGGTGAGATCTTATATTAAGACCTACCTAGTGGCGATAAGAGTGGCGAAGTCTAGCTACTTCTCCGCTCTTATTGCATCTGCAGAGAACCGCCCAGCTGCGCTGTTTAGGGTGACCCGCTCCCTACTTCAGGTGGAGGTACGGGAAGATCCCTTAAAGGGTCGAGCTGAGGATTTTGTACACTTCCTGCATGATAAAGTCGCTCAGATTCGGGAAGGCTTGGACTCCGATTGGGTAGATCCAGGGGAGGAGATGGGGGCAGGTCTTGAGAGCGTTATCTGGGAAGAGTTTGACTCTGTGGCTCCTGAGGATGTGGACAGGATTCTGGGCAAGCTTAATGCTGCCACATGTTTATTGGACCCGTGTCCCTCCTGGTTGGTACTGGCCTCCCGGGAGATTACACGAGGCTGGCTCCAGGGGATTATAAATGCTTCTCTGAGTGAGGGTGTCTTTCCCGCCGCCTTGAAAGAGGCGGTTGTGAAGCCTCTCCTCAAGAAGCCTTCCAAGGACCCGGCTATATTATCAAATTATTGTCCAGTCTCCAATCTTCGCTTTGTTGCGAAGGTTGTTGAAAGTGTGGTGGCGCGACAACTACCCCGATACCTGGATGAAGTTGTCTATCTGGATCCGTTCCAGTCGGGCTTCAGGTCATGATACAGCACGGAAATGGCATTGGTCGCATTGGTGGATGATCTCTGGAGGGCTCGGGACAGAGGTTGCTCCTCTATCCTGATCCTATTAGATCTCTCAGCGGCTTTTGATACCATCGACCATGGTATCTTACTGCACCGGCTGGAGGGGTTAGGAATAGGGGGCACCGTGCTTCGGTGGTTTTCCTCCTTCCTCTCTGACCGTTCGCAGTTTGTGTTGGCAGGGGGGCAGAGGTCGACCTCGAGGCACCTTATTTGTGGGGTGCCGCAAGGGTCAGTCCTCTCACCCCTTCTGTTCAACATTTATGTAAAACTGCTAGGCAAGATCATCCGTGGTTTTGGGGTGAGTGTTCATCAGTATGCTGATGACACACAGCTATACATCTCCACCCCAGAGCACCCCAATGATGCCCTTGCTGTGATGTCCCGTTGCCTGGAGGCTGTGCGGATCTGGATGGGGAGAAACAAGCTCAGACTCAACCCCTCCAAGACCAAGTGGCTGTGGCTTCCGGCATCCCGGTATAGTCAGCTGGTACCATCACTGACAATAGGGGATGAGATCTTGCTCCCCACAGAGAGGGCCCGCAACTTGGGTGTCCTCCTGGATTCACGGTTATCTTTAGAAGATCATTTGATGGCCGTGGCCGGGGGTACCTTTTATCAGGTTCGCCTGATCCGCCAGTTGCGTCCCTTTCTGGATCGGGATGCCTTGCTCACGGTCACTCATGCCCTAGTTACCTCCCGTATGGACTACTGTAATGCTTTCTACATGGGGCTCCCCTTGAAAAGTACCCGGAGGCTCCAACTGGTCCAGAACATAGCCGCGTGGGTGATTATGGGCGCAGCTCGTTACGCCCATGTAACACCTGTCCTACGCGAGCTGCACTGGCTCCTGGTGGTCTTCCGGGTGCGATTCAAGGTGTTAGTTATCACCTTTAAAGCGCTCCATGGCTTAGGACCTGGGTACCTACGAGACCGTCTTTTGCCACCAATAGCCTCCCACCGACCAGTTCGTTCTCACAGGGAGGGACTACTCAGGGTACCGTCAGTCAAATTATGTTGACTGGCGACTCCCAGGGGGAGGGCCTTCTCTGTGGGGCCTCCAACCCTTTGGAATGAACTGCCCCCGGAGATACGGAATATCCCTGATCTCCGTGCTTTCCACCATGCCCTCAAGACCCTGATGTTCCAACAGGCGGGGCTAAACATACGAACATGTGAATGGTTTTTTAAATGTTATCTAATTCTGGGTTTTATTTAATTGACCAAACTAAGTAATAATTTTAATTAGCAATTTTATGATGTTTGTGTGTCTATATTTTTCTTGACTGTACACCGCCTTGAGTCCTACGGGAGAAAGGCGGTATAGAAATATAATAAATAAATAAATAAAACCCAGCCCAACACCTGAGTGCAGACAGTGTGGTACAGAGGCCATTGAGTAGCAGTCAAACTAAAGGGCAAGAAAGCAGGGGGCGGGGTTGGAATAAATACAAGATACTTGTGGACAGGGAGGAAAGGAATAAAGTTTCAAAGCAAGAAGTAGGGTGTTAAGGGCAAAGCATCTCCTAGAAAACAGCCTGCGATTTCCAACAAAAATTCCAACATATTATTTCATAATTTATTATTTAATTTTTTTTTCATTTTAAAAAAATCTTTTTTCAACTTTTTAATTTTTTTCTGTACTCAACAAGTAGTCCTTAATGGTATTACATCTATATGGAGGGAAGTAAGCATGGGGTACCACAAGGTTCAATACGCTTCAATATCTTCATAAATGATTTTGATTTATTTTATTTTATTTATTTCATTTTATTTATTTATTTAGTTTGTCAAACATGTACTACATGAGGGAATAAAAGGGGAACTGATCAAATTTGCAGGTGACATTAAGGTGGCAGGAATTGGAAAAGAAACTTCTGGCTTTTCCCAGGAAAAGGAACTTCAGAATTCATAAAGATCTTGACAGATGTGAACAATGGGCCCTATTCAACAACATGAAACTTAGTGTGAAGAAACACAAAGTTACACCTGGACAAGAAAAACCAAAGGTACAAGCAGAAATTAAACAAAACCTGGCTCAAAAATAATAACTGTGAGAGGATCTTGGAGTCCTAGCTGACGAACATTTAAACATGAGCCAGCATACCTTGAATACTGCATCCAGTTTGAGTCACCACATTACAAAAAAGATGTAGTGAAAAGAAGGACTAGGGGTGACATGATAGCAGTATTCCAGTATTTGAAAGGCTACTGCAAAGAAGAGGGTGTCAACTTATTTTCCAAAGCACTAGAGGCAGGACAAGAAGCAATGGATGAAAGCTAATCAATGCGGGGAAGTAATCTGGAATTAAAGACAAACTTCCTAACCGTGAGGACAAATAACCAGTGAAAAGCTTGCCTTCAGAAGTTAGCTGAAATGATAGGTTCTTTTACTAAATGTTACTGGCTGCAGTAAGGTCAGACTAGAACTAAGATTCCTGCACAAACTTTTCCCCCTCAACTCAGCCATCCTCCCTTGACCAGTTCGTCTTCAGGCAATGGAGAGCTGCATAGGTGTTTTGAGAATTGCCAGGATGTGTGGGGCAATCCACATTCCATTCTCAAGGTACATGTCCTTGAAGACTGGCACACTGTCATGGAAGAGACACTGTTTCTGTGTCTCTCTAGTTTTTGTCATCCACTCTCCCTATTTCCCATAACAACTCCATACCATTGGTTCCCTTTGCCTCTCCCTCTCCCCTAGCTTTTTGATAGCAGCATGCCTGCAAGGTTTCAAGCCAAATACTACCCCGGTGATTCAACTGTCACCAAGATTTATCTAGGTTTTTGGTAATTCATGTTCAACAGTCACAGGATTAATAATTTATTTTATGAAGAAAGGGCCAACATACTTTAGACCTAGTTTTTTGGAGGGTTGTCTAGATTGCACGTATTTGGTGGATAGATAGACATTATCTCCAATTTTAAAGTCTTTTGATTTTGAATACTTCTTGTCAGCTTATTTTTTTATACTTCCCTTGAAAAGCCTCCAAAGCTTTTCTAACCACTGACCAGGTGTTTTGCAGTTGTGAAATCCACTTTTTAAAGTATGCAATCTGTGGGGTAGCCTGGGGCAGTTCGGGGATAGAAGTTGTAGGTGCTTCAGGTTTAAGATTTTTAAGAAAAGACTGGACAGCCACCTATCTGGGTCTTCTGCTTGAGTAAGAGGTTGCACTAGAAGACCTCCAAGGTCCCTTCCAGCTCTATTCTGATTGACTGATTAAAGCACTGATTCCACCATCCTTCAGCCTATACTCCGACTTACTTTTTTCAACAGGAAAAAAAATTTCCTGAGATAATGTATTATAGAAGGAAATCTTAAGAAGCTTTAAAAACATTATTTTCGAAGCTTTGGAGCTAGAATGAATATGTTCCCATCAGAAGACATTAAGAATATGATGGAGGTTCAGATTAGTAATTATTATTGTAAATGTCCATTGTAGTTCTATTTTGGTTACTTTTTCTAAGCCACAAAGAGTTACATTGTTCAAGATGATTAGACCTATAATTTTTTAAAGTAAACAATTAAAAAAATGGAATATAAATGTTGATTAACCAATGATAGATGGACACCACTAAACAATCAACCATGCTTAAAGGTCAGTGGAATTAGATGAACTATGTTGCAGTTATCCAAAACATAGTCATTGCAGTATCAGTTACCATCTCCATGCATTCAAACCTAGGTTTGTGTACCACAACTAAGGCTGAGTAAACACTTATCCATAGTCTTTACCTGTTGTTTAAAAAGTAGTTGTAAATCCAAGAGGAACCACACTTTTGGGGGTGAATAAAGTTGAGCAGATGGAAATTAATGGACACAGAAAAATTGATAGTTCACCACTCTTGCTATTACGATGGAAGGACGAAAATCTTTATGGTGTCTTGAACACTCAGAGAAATGAGGGATACAAATGTAATAAATAAATAAAATAAATAACAAGAGAATAAAGGATAAATAATGAATTGTATTCATAACTGTTGAAATTATGTATCTAATTATTTTAAAATGAAAATCATTTATAGGTCCTTCCACTATGTGTCAAATAAATGTTAAAATTCTGTTTATTTATTATTTTTATTTAAATATACATTACTCAAAATCGACCCATAATTCTTTTTAAACGAAATGTTTTTGTATTGAAAAAGAATATTATTTTTTTAGAAAAAAATAATGTAAAAATGGTTATTCCATTCGAGATAAGTGCTTGAACAGTATAAATTAATAGCTCCAAATATATTCCGTTTATTTTGGCAGGCATTAGTGGTTTGTGGCAGAACCTTTGAGATCTTTAAACATATTGTTTAAAATTGAATGTTCTGTTGTCAATGAAATCCTACTCTGAGAGAAAACAGTATTAAATGTTTCATTAATATGCATAGGCTTTTTCATATTCATTGCAATTAAACTACCTGGTACTTTGGATAACACTAGCAATGCTACAATTGAGATAGAATAATTCTGTAATTAAGATTCTTTTCAGATGATCATATGCAGAATGGCAAGTGTAAAAAAAAGATATCATGATTTCCCCTAATACCTGCCACAGATATATCTTTAAATGGCAACAATTTATATAAGATTAGATATAACTTCAGAGAGAAGTAAAAATCAATGACTTTCTGTACCATTGATTTCTAAGACAATTTCTTATCCAAATGTAAGAATGCAATCATCCACTAACAATGGGACTGGTTAGTAAATAGCAAATAAGCAAAAACTGAAATTTCCTTCTCTTCCACCCCCACCTCCATCCTGCCATGCTGGGTCACTTACCTTGCAAAGATCTAGCAAACTGTCTCTTCTGTGCAAGATCATGGCCCCCAGAAACTTCCAGTCTTGATGCACAAAATGTTTGCATGCCGACAGGTGGCTTTGGGACAGCACAAAGTGTCCCATTGGCTTGCAAAGAGTTTGTGTGCCGAGACTGGAAGTTTATGGGGGCTGCAAACTTGAGCAACTTCAGCACACATTCTCTGCAAAAGTGGATGGATGCCTGAAGTCCTGCAAGATCATGGCCCCCAGAAGCTTCCAGTCTTAGTGCCCAAACTGTTTGCAAGACTATGGGTGGCTTTGGGATAGCAAAATCGTGCTGCCTCAAAGCATTCCATCACCTTGCAAGCACTTCAGCAAGGCTTTGCCAGCAAGAATAGAGTCCGGGAGGGTTAGGCACTGAAGCACCGAAGCCTTCCCTCCATTTGTAGTATCTTGTGCTACTGATCTTGAGTTACTTAACTCTCTGTTCTCTGTGAATGCATCAAAGGCCTAAAGAAACAAAGCAAGCAAAGAAACCATGGCGGAGAGGAGACATCTTGCTAGATCATTGCAAGATAAGTGAGTCTCCACAGGCCTAGTGCCCATGAAGACCCAGCAGGGTTGGGGAATAGACAGTATGAATGTTGCAGTGCTTCTGCGATCATTCATAAGGGTGAACCACCGCCATGGTACTTCAACATTTGTAACCTTGTGATTGTGTTGTAATAATTGGGGGGGGGCGCTACGTTGCAACTTCAAATGGTCACTAAGTGAACTGTCATAATTCAAGGATTACCTGTAGTAGCACTTTCCCCCTTAATTGTTACTTCCTGGAGAAAAACCTTATTAAGCATCCATATTAGGGGCAAAATCCAGCAGGTTCTGACAGGTTCTGGAGAACCGGTAGTGGAAATTTTAAGTAGTAGTAGTAATTTAAGTAGTAATACCACCTCTGGCTGAACCCAGTGTAGGATGGGAATGGAGATTTTGCAATATCCTTCCCCCAAGAGTGGGGAGGGAATGAAGATTTTGCAGTATCCTTCCCCTGCCACGCCCACCAAGCCACACCACACCACCAAGCCACACCCATAGAACCAGTAGTAAAAAAAATTAGATTTCACCAGTGATGCATATCGTTGATAACATCATTCATAAAATTGACTGCATGGATTAATCTGTTTCATATGCATCAAATGACTTAGGACCAAGTAATAAAGCAGGAGCCTTTAATTAATCAACTAGAACATTACGAAGAGTGATATGGTGTGGTGGCAGTGAAATTCTGGATGTTTTCAAAGTAAGCGTGATGATGTCACCTGCCAGACCATTGATAAAATTTAGTAATTCTAGTAGTTCTAGCTAGAATATTAATGAACTTTTCAACTTTGGAATTGTTTGTGACAGGTTAGCATAGAGAAAAGCAGATAATGGGAAAATAATTAAGTATGAGATAGATAATTTTAAATGAAATTCTTCTTTACTGCTAAATAGTCAGGTTTGTCAAAACCCATCATGCTTCATGATTTGATCGTACATACCAAGAACAAATTGGAGCTTGAAAAATGTTCTGAGGTTCTGCAAAAACTCTCTAGCATTTGAAAAGCCTTGTGTGCGTTTGGAAAGCACTCACATATGCCAGCACTTAGTATAGACAAGTTTAGTTTGTGATGTTTTGAGTGTTCAATAGTTTTAAAAATTGTCAATAAACCATAAGGATTTGGAGAACTGTTAGGCAAGAAAACAATATGTGCAGGCACAATCACTGATGACATTACCTAAATATAACTGGGGGGAGGAAAAGAAGAAAGAATAAGTTAAATACAAAGGTTTCCAACTTTTATATTATGGGAAACATTTGGAATTTTGCTGCCTTGTTGTGGACAATCTGCTGCCTGCATGATAAATGTAAGGTAACATCTTCCTAAGCTATATTTAACACTTGATGATATCTCCATGTAGTTTTCCTACCAGAATAGAACACTTTTGCCATTGTCTTCCTTGGGATAAAGTAAAATATTTGGATCCTTTTTAGTCAGGATTCATCCCCAGGTATGGGACAGAAAAGGCATTGGTTGCACTTTTGGATGATTTCTGGAATGGGCAGGATGGAGGTTTGCAATGATTATTGCTCTATTTGATCTCTTGGCGACTTTTAATATCATTTACCATGATACTCTTTTGCATTAGTTCAGAGGATTTAGGGTGGGCAACATGGAGCAGTACTGATTCACCTCCTTTCTTTAGAGTCAATTTCAGTTGCTGGTGATTGAGGAGACCTTCCAATCTTGTCCCCTGTTATGTGGGGTGCTGTCATGGATAAATGCCTTATTCTCAAATGAAAGAGACATATGCTCATAGAGTGCTAAGGGTTAATTTATTCTTTCTCCCCTAATGTATTCCTATGTAACCACTCCTTCCTTCTAACTCCGCCTTAATGATATAAAAGGGGATGTACACTCCTCCTACTTGCTTCTTTCTGTAAATCACTCTGTGTGAATGAAGAATGCCTTCTGTAAATAAAATATCTTCTATTTGAATATAAAGAAGTCTGAACTATTATTGAGTCTGATCCTCGAATTACGGCAACAATCTGGTAGCAGAGGATGGTTGGCTGACTCAATAAGAAACAAACATGCCAAAGAAAGAAAACTCCAGAAACAAAAGAGAAAGACCCAACACCAGGGCACACAACAAAGAAATAGAAACAGATCAAGAAATGATCAATGAATCTACAACTAAAATGACAAGAGAACCTGAAAAATTTACTACAGACAACGAAGAGCTAATCGATGAATCCGACAACCAAGAAGCGAGCAAAACAGAAAACAATACGCTCAGATCAGAAATACTAAGACTGCTAAAAAGCCAAAAAGACGACAAAAACCTCATCGCGAACCTCCAGGACATTATAAAAGGTAGCGGAGCAGCGAGAGAAAAACACATCAACACACCAGAACCTAAAGAACACAAAATGGTAAGAAAATTACCTACAGATGAAAACATAACCGAGAGAAAGACTAACGGTCCCACGCAAAATTTTGAATGGCAGCCATCTTGGTTTAGCCAGCCCGCCAAAATGGCTGGCTCAGAACCAATCAAAAGACAGAGTTCAAAATGGCTGGCGCGAAAGACTTTACACAGCATAAAGAATAAAAAAGAAAAATCCTATTCTTCAGAGGAATCTGATACAGACACTGAAGAAACGTCAACTGAACTACAAATTGAAACAGCTATGAAAACACTCTTTGCAGCCTTCGGCCCGAATCTAAAAATCACAAAGAAATCAGCGAAAGTACCAAAGACTGTGAATCAAATAACAAAGAAAGAGCAAACTACACAATTCAAGGACACAGAAGCAAGCGAACAAGTGTCCCTACTTCCATCCACTCCGAATCGATCGATGAGAATGCTAACGCCCGAACCCAGAGAGCCCTGCAAGTACTCGCCCACACCGCAGGTACTTCCAAGAGCCGAAAAATTCAACCGAGACAGCTACGATGAAAAGAAGCAAGCCCCGATCCCCACCTGGACACCCAAAGTCGAGCCAGAGAGCGAGTCGTCTGAGGAAGAGCACTACGAGGGAGCTACAGGAGCGAGAACCTCCCCCGACAGCTTCAGGAATGAAATGACCAACGCGCATGCGCAGATACACCCAGATGAATACAGAGACAGTAAAGAACAGAGAGAACCATTCAGACTGATTGTGACCATACCTACACCATTCTGCAATTACCAGCATGTACAGGACCATGGACAGCCCCCAGTTGTAAGTAATGCAACAAATAACTTTGAAAACTTGCCTAATGATTTTCCAAAATTGAGAATAGACGGCATTAATTTACAGGAATGGAGTCAGCAACTCCAGGTTGTCTTCTTAAAAGAAAATTTATTATTTTTTATAACTAACCCTCCTAAAAAACCATGGACACTGAAATTGGACTGCTTACATCACAGAGCATTTTATTTGCTAATTTCTAGTATATCACCTGCTATTTACCATAGTATTAAGCATAATCTAACTGTCTCAGAAATAATTCATTGTATGTTTAAATTGTTTCATAGTGAAAGTGTGGCAACCACAACAAGAATGTCTAAAAATTTCTTCTCAGCCAGGATAAAACCTGGAACTACTGTAAGTGAACATTTACTATCACTAAACACAACTAGAGCAGAACTTCATTTAAGGGGAGAAATAATATCTGATCAGACAATGAAAAGCATTATCATTAATTCATTAGACTCATCATGGGACAATTACATATCACATTTGGATACAATTAATTTAGGATATCTATCTATAGAGAGTTTATCAAATAGATTAATAGCTGAAGATAATTTAAGAAGAAGTCGCTACAATGCATACAAAGAACATAGACAAACCAAAAGGGTAATATTTCAAGACAGGTATCAAGAATCAATTGAGTGTTATAATTGTGGGTCCAAAGAACATTATAGGAGAGACTGCCCAAAACCTCCTAGAGAAAGACAAAGACATGACACAGATACCACAACAGACAGTCATCTATTGACAGATACAGACATAGAAACTCACCAAACTTTAGAGAACGTAGAGGGGGCAGAGATAACTCAAGAGATAGAAAGTCTGGATCATTATATGGATTAGATAAGTACACTATAACTAAAAATCAAAACTCAAAGGATAATGCCTGGCTTATTGATTCCGGGGCAACAAATCACACAACACACAATAAGAAAATATTATCTTCCTTCATAGAAGATAAATTTGTGATTAAAGTAGCTAATCAAGAGGAAGTCCAAGTTATTGGAAAAGGAAATGTAGTTTTACCCAGCCTAGGAAAAATAGAGGGGGTCTTATTAATACCCAAAATACCTCACAACATCCTCAGTGCTAAGCAGAAACTCTAACATAAATATAATATTCTCAAAGGGAAAAGTAATTCTAGAGAAAAACAAAATAAACATAGGCAATATAATTACCAAAGGAGGTTTACCATATTTAATCACAGAAGAAAAATGGCTACACAACATTGATGCAAACATGGAAAGTGACAATAACGTAGAAAATGAAAATGATAATGATAGTGACAATGAGGAACACGAAACAGAACATGATAACAAAAACATACCTGCCAGCAATACACATACTAACAAGAGACCAATAATTGGAAAACCAATTCATGATGAATGTGCACATATATTACACAGAAAATTAGGACATGCCAGTTTTCCTGTGATACAAAAAATGATTGAACATGCTGAAGGTGTTAAAATAAAAGATTGCAGAAATTACTTGGAATGTTCAGTATGTAAATCCTCAAAGCTCAGAACCAAGCCCAGACCCAAAAAGGCAAAAAGATCATCAAATCATATTTTTAACCTGGTACATATGGATCTGGTTGGTCCATTAACTCCATCAATTACTTACAAAAATAGATATTTCCTTACTATTGTAGACGACTATAGTCGTTATGGCTTTGTCTACACCCTGAAACATAAAGATGAGACTTTTCAAAGATTTAAAGAATTTTATAAATGTGTAGAAACACAACACAACATAAAAATAAAACAGATCATGACAGACAGAGGGTCTGAATTCATGTCAAAAGAATTCTCCCAGTGGCTAAAAGAAAAAGGGATGTTACATTTCACCTCTAGTCCTTTCTCTGCTTTTCAAAATGGGGTGGTAGAACGAAAGAACTCGACACTACAAACCATGATTAGATGTACATTAGAAGATGCTGGCTTAGGCAAACATTTCTGGTCAGAAGCAGTATTATACGCCAATTATACACTTAACCGTCTTTGGTCTAGTGTTATAAATAAAACACCATACGAGTTGATGTATAATAGGAAGCCCAAGATAGCCCACATGCATGTATTTGGAGTTACAGCAGATGTACATATACCGAAACAATTGAGACGTAAAGAAGATAATGTATCTAGGAGGCTCAGATTCATGGGCTATGAAACAAGCACTAAAGGGTATAGGTTTATTGACAACAATAACAAATTCATAATTTCTAGGACAGCTGTATTTCATGAACAGGCCAATTGGTCTAAGATACATCTTAATGAAATACTACCAATAACTAGACCAAATATTAAGGCACAAGATAAAACAGAAAGAGAGGAACAAAGCTGCAGTACCCAAAAGAACAACACTAAAACATGGATAGGAAATTGTCCCAAAATCAAAACAGAAACACTAACACAAAAGGAAGCAAGGTATTTGCATGATAACAACAGCAGACCAGAAAGAACAGTTAGATACAACAGGAAACAAGTACCAAAAAAATATAAAGATTACATAATGCATATAAATAATGATACATCAACACCTAATATGTATGAGGAAGTATTAAAACTCCCCACAGAAGAAAGAAAGAAATGGGAGTTAGCCATGGCCAAAGAGATGGACAGTTTACGAGAACTCAAAGTATTCACACCAACACCTGCTCCAAAAAATAAGACAGTTATAGGCACTAGATGGATATTTAAAATTAAGAATCTAGAAGGGGGCAACACACTATATAAAGCAAGACTAGTTGCTCAGGGCTTTGCTCAGAGATACCCTGAGGATTATACCGACACATACTCTCCCACTGTAAGAACTGAAAGTGTTAAAACAGCTCTAGTAACAGCCTCAGCTCTTAACCTTGAAGTCTTTCAATACGACATACAAACTGCATACCTACATGCAAAACTCGATAAGGAAATATATGTAAGAGCTCCTCATAGTCAAAACACAAATAGAAACGAAACATGGTTGCTCAATAAAAGTTTGTATGGATTGAAACAATCCGGCAAACGTTGGTATGAATGCTTGGTCAATGTACTCAAAACTATGAACTTCAATGCCACAACTGCAGACAATTGTTTCTTTGTAAGGAGAGATGGTGATTCTTTAGAATTTGTATTAATTTATGTGGATGGTATTTTGTATATTGGCAAACATAAAGATAAGAGAGATATATTTATAACAAAATTAGGTGAACATTTCTCATTGAAATCATTGGAAAAAATAAATAAGTACCTTGGAGTTCAGATTAGTAAAACTAAAAAAGGATTCAGATTATCTCAGAAGGATAAAATTGTTGAACTCTTGAACAAGTGTAATATGAATGATGCAAAGCCTTGTGATACCCCAATGCAAGCAGATTTCCTAAGAAATATGAATGAATCATCTCCTGAGTTTAGTGAGAATAGACTTTACAGATCAATTATTGGTTCCCTTTTATACATTGCCAATTGGACCAGACCAGATATTGCTTTACCTCTTAATTTGTTGTCCAGATATGTTAGCAAGCCTTTAATTTATCACTGGGAAGCTATCAAAAGAGTTTTGAGATATTTAAAGCACACTCTAGATTTCTGCCTATTGTTAGAGCCTGACAATGTTAAAGAACCTATTCTTACTTGTTATGCTGATGCTGACTGGGCAGGGGACACTAAAAGCAGGAAGAGTACTTCTGGCTACATATTCTTTCTTAACAGTTGTCCAGTCTACTGGTATACTGGAAAACAAGATCTAGTAGCTACATCAACTACTGAGGCAGAGTATATATGTTTGTCAAAAGCCTCTAATAACCTCATATGGTTCAATGATCTATTAACCAATGTTTGGAAAAGTCCTTCACTACCATTTATTATACATGAAGACAATAGGGCTGCTATAGAGATATCCAGAGCAGATGCCATTGGTCAGAGATCTAGACATATAGATATCAAATACAAACATGTAAGACAATTGTCTCAAAATGGATTTATTAAAGCTATTCACTGTGAAACCACAGAACAAATAGCTGATATATTAACTAAACCTTTACAAACAAAACAACATAAATATTTAACTTCAAAAGTGCATGTTTTATATTATCCTGAAACTGAATCGGAATGTAATTATTGCTGCATGTCGAATCGGCATTTAGAGGGGGATTTGTCATGGATAAATGCCTTATTCTCAAATGAAAGAGACATATGCTCATAGAGTGCTAAGGGTTAATTTATTCTTTCTCCCCTAATGTATTCCTATGTAACCACTCCTTCCTTCTAACTCCGCCTTAATGATATAAAAGGGGATGTACTCTCCTCCTACTTGCTTCTTTCTGTAAATCACTCTGTGTGAATGAAGAATGCCTTCTGTAAATAAAATATCTTCTATTTGAATATAAAGAAGTCTGAACTATTATTGAGTCTGATCCTCGAATTACGGCAACAGGTGCAATAAAGTTTGGTGTTCACCAGTCTCCTATTTAACTTCTACATGAGGCTGCGGGGTTAGCTCTTCTGTTGCCATAGGATGGAGTATCAGGAAAGGAGCTGTGGCCTAGATGTGGAGCTCTGCCTCACAATCAGGAGGTTGGGAGTTCAATCCTATGTAGAGGCAGATGTAGGGTCTCCTGCTTGGGCAGGGGGTTGGACTAGATGACCTGCAAGGTCCCTTCCAACTCTGTTAATCTGTATCTATCTGTATGCTGATAATACATAACTGTATATCACTGCCATTCATGAATTAAGTGATGCTGTGAACACCTTATCCCAACAGCTAGAAGCTGTAAGGATCTTCAACGGGACTTCAAATGGCAAGATTGAGTGGCTTTGGATTTTGGGATCTATTAAATCTAGGACTATTCCATTTTTGCTGCTGGATGGTTAGCATTGCCCTAGATAGACCTGATACACAATCTGGGATCCTCACAACTCCTGTTTGAAGAGTTGAACCAAAAATATGGATGTTTTTAAGATCGGGCTTGTAGCCATACAACATGAAGAAAGGAATCTGATTTGTTACACTGCTACAAGTACGGTTGACAATGTAATTTGCATGTTTTATAGCTTCACCCCAGTATATCTTACCAAGGTTGGCATCTTCTTGGAGACAATGCATCATGGTTTGCAGGATTCCTTGTCTTCGTTCTACGACCCCATTAGGAGCCGGTGTGTAAGGGGACGAAGTCTGATGAATAATTCCATTCTTATGCATCCAGTCCTGGAAACGCTGAGACATGAATTCGGCACTACGATCACTCTGGATTCTGGCGATGCGAACTTGGTGTTGGGTAGAAACAAGGGCTGCAAAGTCTTTAAAGATCTGAAAGGTCTCTGATTTTTCTTTCATAGGATATACATATCCATATCTAGAGTAATTATCAACAATTGTTAGAAAATATTTTCTACCACCAAATGATGGCGGGACTGGACCAACTATGTCAATGTGAACCAAATCAAAAATGCGTGTTGACAGGCGTGTAGCGCGTTTGGGAATGGCTGCTGCTTTGGATTTGGCCTTTTTGCAGACAGCACAATCCAAAAACACCTTACACCCCTTTAGATCCAAACCTTTTGCAAACTCCGGCATCTTCCTAAGAACACGGAAACTGGCATGCCCCAATCTTCTATGCCATTTGTGGATACACCTGGAATGCAAATGTTTACCAGTTAGTGAATTCTCAACATTAACAGTTTTATGAGGAACCTCAGGCTTGCTCTGAGCAACCTGTTTACCAATTCTCTTTTTGTTGGCTTTAGGAACCTTTGGAATAGCAACAGGATCTCTCACTGGAGCATCTCTTTCTGGGCCTGTGCTCTCCCTTTTTGGAGCTTGTATACTTGCCTGTGTTTTTGTTTTAGGCTTTGGCTTTAAGTAATAAACACCACCAATTAATATGGTTCCAGCAACAATATCTCCATCTTTAACTATGTAACTTGCATTTTCAAGGTGAACCTGGAATTTTAACATTCTAGACAAGTGACTCTGACTAAGCAAATTACTGGTTGCTGTTGGTATGTAATAAACATCAGGAATGAATGCATCGAGCTCTTCAACATAAACAGTTCCTTTTCCTTTGACCTGACAAGGATGATTGGAAAAAGAATTAAGTTCACGTAGTTCAGGTTCAGGCTTGTGCATCTCTGTGAAAAGTTCCTTTCTGTAGGTAACATGCAATGCTGCACCACTGTCCAAAATCCACAGGAGTTGTCTGTTGTACTCTGGTTGAGGTTGTGGATCATTGGTTAAAGCCAATGTGGCGAGTGGAGTTTGTGGATCACGCTGGGGACCACAACGACCTTGTCTACCGCCTCTGCCTCTGCCTCTGGAATCTGTTCCTCTGGGCTGGTACGTGACGGGAGCTGGAACTCGTCAGGGACAATCCCGAGTGGCATGTCCCACACAATTACAGATGTAGCATCTTGGCATCCTTGGAGCGTAGGTCCTTCCTCGTAAGGGGCACCTAGCTGGAGCTCTTGATGTGGGTGTTCCTCTCAAATGTGGTGTGGCCAACATGAATGCCTCTTTTTCAATTAAAAGTCTACAGACATTGTCCACTGTGTGTTGAACAATAGGGACTTGGTTAATTTTTGTAACAGCATCTTTCCATTCATAATTCAAAGAGTTAATAATGATGCTGATCATTTGAATATCTTCAATATTATGGCCTCTTTCTCTCAATTCTGTTCTGAGTCCTTTCAGTTTGGTCAAATGTCCTCCAATTTGTTCACCAGGTTTCAATCTCGAACCGTGGAGTTCAGACATGAGTAAAAATGAAGATTCAATTGAGACAGGCCTGTAGCAATTTTCCAATTGAGCCCAAATTTGTCGGGCTGTTGTATTTGGTGGGAAAGTGACCTACAGTTCAGTATCCATGGACATCAATAATGTTGTGCGAGCCCTTATCTCTAAATTTCTTATTGCAAAAGTCCAAGGTTGAGCAGGGGGGTTAAAAATCATGCAGTGAGTGCCTTCTCTAAGAAGCAGTAGTGTAATCTCACTGACCCAGGCTTTATAATTATGTCCTGACATTTTTAGTTTTGACTCACCAGTTAGTGGAGAGACAGAAAATGCCTGGTAAGGAGCCTGCATTTGGTATGCTGGCTGTGCTGGCAGAAATGCCTGTGGTATTTGCTGTGCCTGTTGTGGACCTAAAAATGGTCTTGGTTGTGCCATTGGAAGTGGACCAGGGGCTGGCCCTATTTGCATTTGTGGCTGTGGCATATATGCAGGCATTTGTAGCTGGGGCACATATAGAATGTGCTGTATTCCAGTTGCCATTTGTGCTTGAGCTGCAATATTGGCATGACCTGCTGGAGATGCAGTCATTTGCCTTTGCTGCACTAAGTGTGGTTGTGTTCCATCTAAAAGAACACCATCACCACCAGGGGGTGTTGGAGTTTGGGCCTGTGGAGACACTTGTGGCATTTCAGCTTCCTGTAGTAAATTACTTTCACCATCAGATGGTGCTGCACCTTTAGCTTCGGGCAGCTTTTCAGTTACAAGAAATGACTGCGTGGCAGGTTTATGTGTAACTTAATGAGGGAGACTTTCATGTGATGTATGTAGTGCTCTCTGTTCTGATTGGCCTGACACAAAATCCACCCAGAGTCTTTGGCTCTGAGGAAGAAGACAAGATGGCCCCTTTTGAAAATCTTAAGTCACGGGACTCTGTCTTTTCTTGTTCCAGCATAAACAAATCTCTTTTAAATCGAGACAGTTCATTTTCATAATATTTTACATGCTCATGATAGGATTTGATGGCCATCTCACGCTGGGTGAGTTCAGGGCTTTGAGGAGAATAATGAATTACTTCTCTCTCTGCGTGGGGGTGAAAAAGCTTTGCCATTTGTGGAAACTTTCTTGGTCTAGCACCAAGCACATCGTAATCTGTGGGCTCTGGGAGGATAGATTCATAGCATGCAAATTGAGAAGAAAAAGCTACCAACCTCAGTCGCAGTTCATTATCTTCAAAAGCAGCTGTTCTGATATTTCTCCTTTGATGTGTTTCCGAAAGCATTTTCAGATCTTCTTCACCCATGGCATCTTCTTGTTCCAATTCTGTAGCCGTAGCAAGAGGCTGGAATCTTGAGGGGGTTACTATCTCCTGTTCTTCTTCCAAAGAGGATAAAGCTCTGGGCTTCATTTTTCCTTTTTCTTGTGTTTCGGCATCTTAGCAAAAATAATTAGCGTACCTCAGTAGCTAAAAACTAATTGCCTATGCGCTCTTATCAGAAATAACAAACAAGGAAAAAAGCCATAAATCAACCATCCTCTGCTACCAGATGTCAGGGCATTGATTAATCCCATGTTTAGCCAATCATACCACTTATTCTATACTTGATAATATTCTGTATCTTCTTTTTCTTTTATTTCTTTCGCTAATTTATCAATCTCTGCACAGTCCAGAATTTTCCTAATTGTTTCTTCTTCTGTTGGAGTTTTTTCACTTTTCCAGGACTGTGCGTAGACTATCCTTGCCGCTGTAATTATATGCAAAATCAAATATCTAATTTCTTTATTATAGGTTCTATTCAATATCTCCAGTAAAAACGTCTCTGGTTTCAAGTCCACATTATAGCCAATTATCTCTTCTATCCACCTTCTAGTTTTAGCCCAATATTTTTTCACCTTAGGACATGTCCAACAGAGATGGTAATATGTTCTGGGGACTTTTTTACATTTCCAAGAATTTGGAGAATTGTTAGAAGACATTTTAGCAAGCCGTACTGGTGTAAAGTGCCATCTGTAGAACATTTTTAACTGGTTTTTCTTGAATGCCGTTGATAGAGTCAATTTAATTTATGGGTTTATCTCCCATAATTTTTCACATTTCTCCAATTCTATATTGTAGCCAAACTTTTTAGCCCAACTAATCATGGTATCCTTAACTATCTCTTCTTCCATTTTATACTTTAATAGATATTGGTATATATTACTAATTAATTTTATTTCTGTTCCATGTATAATTTTATCCAATTGTTGCGATTCCTTTCGCACCTCATATATCTTTTTATCTCTTGCAAATTTAGATTGGACTTGTGCAAATGTCCACCAGTCAATCACTCTATCAATATCTTGTTCCAATTCTTTTTTCATTTTCAACTCTCCTGATCATTTACCAATTCCTTATATCTAATTATCTTATTTTTCTCCAATAAATTTGGGTATATCAATGCTTCTGTTGGTGATAGCCACATTGGAATTCTTGTGTAATGTTTTTGTTTTGCTTTTTTCCAAATCTGTAGCAATGCATTCCTGATCAAGTGTGTTTGAAAGTATTTATGCAATTTATATTTCTCATCCCACAGGAATGCATGCCACCTTGCTTGCAAATTGTGGCCTTCTATTGTTAACACTCTGTTATTTTTCAGCTCCATCGAATCCTTTAACCACACTAAACCCGCTGCTTGATGATATATTCTGGTAGCGCCAGTCCCCCTCTATCCTTTGTGTCTTGTAAAAGTTTTAATTTAATCCTAGGCTTTTTCACTTGCCATATAAATTTAGAAATTTATTTAGTTCTTGAAAAAATGCTTTCCCTAGTTTTAATAGTATCACTTGGAACAGAAATAAAATTCTCGGCAATATATTCATTTTCACTGTTGCCTTTATTACACAAGCTGATTGGTTGCCAAACTGCTTTTGGGTCCAATCCAAGGTGCTAATTTTGATCTTTAAAGCCCTTCATCACAGGAAGCTAATTTATCTATTTCCTCTGCCTGATAATGTTAGCCCATCCCATTAAATCTGGCAGAGGAGACACTCTAGAGTAGCGGCGTCAAACTCAATTTCATTGAGGGCCACATCAGCATTATGGTGGAGGAAGGTGAGATGAGGGTGGATGCCAAAGTCTTGTCCACCAGAGGAGCCTCACCATCCCTCTCAGGCCACATGGAGGATCCACAGACAGCGGTGTGGGCAGCCTGGAGCCCTGGGAAATGGAGGATAAGATCCCAGCCCAGCCCTCAAGTTCCTGGGCCCCCAGGACCCGTCAGTCCAGCCCAGTGCTGCTTCCCTGAGGGGACACCCAGCGATGCTTACCTCCTCCTCAAGGCTGCTGCTGCTGTGCTCACTGTGCTCACCAAAGTGCATGGTCAGAGAAAGGCCCACTCCCTCTCCATGCAATGAGACCCACAGCAAAGCATCCTCAGTGATGGGATCGGAGGCCCACAGGAGAGGCCAGAAAGGGGGGGCAGGGGGATGGCTAAAGGGAGCAGGGCTGTTGGTGGCCAAGTGCTAAGGTAGGACTTCCCTCAGACCCTCCATGTCTCTCATTCTAATCCTTCCTTCCTTCCTTCCTTCCTTCCTTCCTTCCTTCCTTCCTTCCTTCCCTCCCTCCCTCCCTCCCTCCCTCCCTCCCTCCGTCCCTTCCTCCTCCTTCCCTGCCTTCTGCCTCCTTCCTTCTCATTCCCATCTCCTCCCTCCCTCCTTTTACCTCCATCTCTCCATGCCCAGGAGGAAAGAGAGAAAAAGTGGCAGCACTGCCAGTGCCCATGACATTCCCACAGGGGAGCGGGATGTGGGAGCAGGGTGGGGCCATCCCACTGAAAGGGAAGTACTCATGTGTTGTGGGGCTGGTGTGCAAGACTGGGCTGGCGAGCAGGCCATGGTGGCATTAGGCGTTGGTGGCAGGTGCAGCACTGCTGCTGGGGCTCTTTGAGCCACTATACTACAACTTCATGGTGGACGGAACATGGTCAGCCTTAGATCTGGCCCATGGAGTCTCCCTGGAGACAGCAAGGCCTAGTCCTCACACCTCAGCCCCGCCCACCCTATCCTGGCTGGGCAAGTCCTCTGGGTGTCCTCACAGGAGGTAGTGAGCGCACAGAGGCTGGCAGTCCCAGTGACTGTGTCTTGCCCCACAGGCTGACTGTGTTCTGAGCACTTCCTTTTTTTTTTTAAATTTGATTTATATGCCGCCCTTCTCCGGAGACTCAGGGCGGCTTACAATGTGTTAAGCAATAGCCTTCATACTTTTGTATATTTATACAAAGTCAGCTTATTGCCCCCACAAACTGGGTCCTCAATTTACCTATCTTAGAAAGGATGGAAGGCTGAGTCAACCTTGAGCCTGGTGAGATTCGAACTTACAGTAATTGCAGACAGCTGGTGTTAATCACAATGCTATCAGTCTGCTGAGCCACCAGGCTCAGCAGCCTGGTGAGCACTCTTTTCACCCAGGCCGCCAATCCCTGCATGCTCACTGCCTCATATTTGCACTCCCGGGGGGAGTGCCTGGCCAGACTGGGGTGGGCCAGGGCTGAGGTAGTGGGGGCTGGCCCCTCACTGTCTCCAGGGTAGCCCTGCAGACCAGATCTAACCACATTGTGGGCCGGATCTGGCCCACGGGACTTGAGTTTGACATGTCTGCTCTAGGAGTTCCATTGGGCAGTGACTTACATTTTGTGGGTCCTAAGAGGTGGGTTTTCTGTGCCATGGTATCTATCTTATGGAACATTCTGCCCCTTGAAGTTAGGCTAGCTGCATCACTCCCATAATTTAGGAAGTTTCTCAAAATCTGATTAAGTTATCAGGGCTGTGGCTTCTTAAACATATTGTGCATACAAGCTACAGTTGTACTGCATGTGCATATACTGTATGTAGCATAAAGTAAACACAACTGCAAAAATAAGGCACATAATTTTCAAACAACTTGTTGGGAAAGAAATAATAAGATGCATTGGCAAAAATGCCTTGGCATATGTGGGACTGATTGGGGTAGATTATAGGGGTAGTATCATAATATAATTGTATCATATTTTATTTATCTATATATTAAATTACTGTATTTTATTCCGATTTCAGTTTAAATCATATTTTATTCCAATTTCATTTTAAATTGTATTTTATCCAATTCCATTTTAAACTGTTTTATCAGATTTTTAGTAATAATTTGTGTCTGGAACTCTGCATTTTGATATGGTCCAAAGGCTAATCAACAAAGTAAAAAAGTAAAGTAAAGTGAAGTGAAGTGAAGTGAAGTGAAGTGAAGTGAAGTGAAGTAAAGTAAAGTAAAGTAAAGTAAAGTAAAGTAAAGTAAAGTAAAGTAAAGTAAAGTAAAGTAAAGTAAAGTAAAGTAAAGTAAAGTAAAGTAAAGTAAATGCATTGGTTAAAATTATTTGTTTTTCTTATAATAGCTAATACCAAATTTTACCTTTTAAAATTATTCAAAATATACAGGAATATATTGTTTTCATTTATATAGGTGAACATAACTACATTGTCTAATATAAATATAGAAATCAACTTATAATTCAGACTTATCAGATGTGTGTTTTATGGGCCATCTGTTATGGAACAATAAAGCTACTTTTTGTAGATAGGCAAGTATAGATGGTTGGCCTTACAAAATACATATGGTTGTTAATGAATAGCTGCTGTTAGATATAACTTCAAACAGCTTGGAAAATATGAATTTCTGTGGCAGATAAATGAGCTAAGTAACCATTGCAGTGCTTTATTTATTCATATGAGTGAAGAAAAGATTATCTGATAATTTGGTATTAAGATTATATGTTGAAAACAAAACCAGGATGTAAACATTAATGAAGAATATTTTGCAAATGTATATTTATGTTTACATGTATGTATTTTTAGATGTGGCTAAGCATCCATTGTACTCCAAAGAAATACAAATATTTTACATACAGTTTCTTTTAGACTGATTAATAATAAATGCTATCCCAAAGAAATTCCTTGCCACCTCTTTCTCCATTTGTCAAGTATAAGCTTGGAAATGCCGATTCTACTGAATAGATCAGCTGCAGAAAATTATCACAATTGGCAGAAAAAGAAAGGAAGGAAGGAAGGAAGGAAGGAAGGAAGGAAGGAAGGGGGAGGGAGAGGGAGAAAGAAAGAAAAAAGGGAAGGGAAGGGAAGGGAGGGAAGGGAAGGGAAGGGAAGGGAAGGGAAGGGAAGGGAAGGGAAGGGAAGGAAGGAAGGAAGGAAGGAAGGAAGGAAGGAAGGAAGGAAGGAAGGAAGGAAGGAAGGAAGGAAGGAAGGATTTTATTATAGTTGGATTGCTGTGGTTGGGTGAGTGACTTAATTAAAATGTCTAAAATATTGCCAAATTGTACCATTTGGGATTAAGAATACATAAAGCAATTGCAAGATGTTGCATGAACAGTAGTAACAACAACTGTGTATAATTTTCATATGCTCGTGGTGAAGCTGTGTCTATGCCAAGCAATTTTGCTCTTTTAAATCTTTAGGAATGTCTCCAAATACCAAGCACTAAGTGGCATTTAATCATCTGCATTCAAATTATTCTAAAGAAGCAACTATTAATAGCTCCCCAGTATCATTAACCACATCAATTATTCAGTCATAACCTTTGGTGGTACATGTATAATGCTCTAAATTTATGAAGACGCACAGAATGGGATGGTGCTGGCAGCTGTCATTCAAATGGCAAACAAATTAAGCAGTCATTTTTACACTTTTCAAGTAAAATTTCTGGATTGCTATTGTGCTTTAATTATTTGTTCATTCAAATTCCTCAAGAAGAAGTATTTTGGAATCATGTATTTCATTTTCTATTAGTGATTTTTCTTCTTTGTAGCTGGCAAATATATTAATGAAAATTAAAATATATATTGTTTTCTTTGATTCATAATAATATTCTATGTTGTCAGGATATTATTATCTTAATAATACAGAAATACAAAGTAGAATGCTTATTTTAAGTATTTACAATGCTGTAGATTTGTATATATTTTAATTAGAAATTAAAATTAATGAAAATTATAATTAATTAATTAATTAAAAATAATTAAACCTTGAAGTATAATTCTTTTTACTTTAGCACAACACAGTACTGTAACTTCTGGAAGTTTCTCATAATAAAAATGGCATTAGTTTTCCAGGACTCCATTATCTGATTGAGGATTAATACAACTGCCATTCAAATGTGATTTCAAGTTGTACTAAACAGAATTTATTCTATATGCATGTCACAGCTAGCTTCATGTGGCATATTTGTCTTTGCTGCAAGTATGGGATTGACATCAAGTAATTGTCAAGTATTTTGTTTCAAACATTGATTTAATAAATCTGGAAAAAGAAGATAAATACATTCTAATTATAAAAACAGAGGAAACAATGACTGTCATTGTTTGCTGCTAACAATGCTACATGAATTGTAATCACAAGACTGAATAGTTCTTTTGTTTATATTGTAGAAATCGAAGACTGGCCCCAAGAGATAAAACTTCCCTTTAAAATAAAATGAAATGTTTCACAATAATGAAATTCACATAGCAAATATAAATGTAAAACCACACATATACAGATATCCATATAGAGGCCTCCATATTTAGTATAGTATAGTATAGTATAGTATAGTATAGTATAGTATAGTATACAGTATAATTTTGTGTGTTATGTATTCATTCTATCACATACAAATATGTATGTGTGTGTATAGAGAGGGGGGGTGGAGGGAGACGGAAAGAGAGTTGGATAAGTGGTAAGTGATACTTTTTAATATAATAACTGTTTTTATGAACATACTTCATACACATGAAACATAAAATTAAATTCCCTTACTGTAAGGATGAGAAATACCTAATTGGTCTTTGCTTTCAAATGACAATATTATCATATAATTATATTTAACTAACTCAACTGGCATTTACACTAGGTGAAATTATTATCTGGTATATTTTATCATAGCTAAATATTGTCAATATTAAGAACTGGATGATCTATGCTGGTGCTCAGTATTAGGTATAAATTGTTTTTTCTATTTCCATCACTATGGATTTGTCCATAATTATGCCAGCCACAAAACTCTGGCAAGAGTTGCATTACAGTTGCACAATATAAATATAATAAAGTAATGTAGTTATACATGCAAGTTAATTATTATTAGGTAATGATTACAGATCTCAAAGATTACTCCAAGGCAGGATCTACTTGTATTTAGAATTGACACTGCCAGAAAAATATTTTAGTGATGGCTGTTTCTCCTTAGAATTCCACCCACCCTCGACCTCTTCTGAAACATTTTATTTTATTTTTTGTGCTATTACACATTCTATAAATATTTTTTTTTCCAAATCTGCTGTTATTCTCTTTTGTCTTAGGATAATAGTATTTCGACTACATAATCAGCAAGTGAAAGTGAATAAGCATTAATATACAGTGTTGCATTATCACTGATGCACATTAATTATACCCTTCAATATAATCATGAATAATTTGAATAAAAGTATTTCATTAATTGTAGAAAACTGTCGTTATAATAATGTGGTCCCATTTTGACCTAAAAGAATCAGTGATCATAGTTATCTTGACAGGCAACAAGAAAGTATTAGCTATCTTGCTTTTTTAAAAAATTCTGATCAGATAGAATGACATATGATACTTCCAGAATACTGAAGTCTATAATAATAATAATAATAATTTTATTTCTATACCGCCCTTCTCCCGAAGGACTCAGGGCGGTGTACAGCCTATTTAAAAACAGAATAGACATCGAATTAAAATAATTAAAAAATATTAAATAATTGGCTTAATTTAAAACCCCAAAAATTTAAAACATCCAATTAAAAATTATGTTGCTAACCCAGCCTGGCGGAACAACAGGGTCTTGAGTGCGCAGCGAAATACCCGGAGGTCAGAAATCTTACGAATTTCCGGGGGCAGTTCATTCCACAGGGCTGGGGCTCCCACAGAGAAGGCCCTCCCCCTGGGTGTCACCAGCCGACATGACTTGGCCGATGGCACCCTGAGGAGACCCTCTCTGTGGGAGCGGACTGGCCTGTGGGAGGCTATTGGTGGCAGAAGACGGTCTCGAAGGTACCCGGGTCCTATGCCATGGAGCGCTTGAATAATATCACAAATATTGGCTAAAGTAATAATTATGGCACTACTAATTTAGCTATATAAAGTTAAAATACAATTCTTGGCATCAAAATAGTCAAAGCCATCCAATATATAATTGTTTGTTTGTTTATATTTCATATTTCTAAACCTCCCATCTCCTTCAAAGAAGGTTCTGGATGGTGTACAATAAAATATAACCTATTAATAAAAACATATAAAATTAACATTAAAATTTAAAATTATAAAATAATGACAATATTAATTAGTTTATTGTAACAAAACAAGAAAAACAAATAATACTTTCCTTTAAGAAGCTATGCTGGAAAAAAAGCCAAACTATGCTATAATAGCCCATTCATATTTGTTTGCTGAAGGAAGGTCAACTGTACAATAGAATTTTTCAAAATGTTGAAACCCTCTTCATGGCTAGGGTTTCCTCCTGAATAATAGCGAATCACAAAGTAATCCATATGCATTATATAATATAAAACATGTGCAGGGAACAGGCCTAGCAGCATAGTGAATCCCTTGGGTTTTAATTACTATTCTGAATATTCTGGCTCCCTTGTAAATTTACAAATGGCTTGAAAATAATATAAGTATATTCATAACTATAATGTTATACTTGCCATCTTGGGCATCCAAATAAAATGTGAATACTGATCTCTCACCTACCACATTTATATGGGGAAAATATACAAAACCAATGGGAAAAAGGTTATGCATGATAAACCAGGGTCCACTGTATATTCTCTCTCACTCTAAACACAAACACAATTAATTTGTTCAGACACAATTTTAAATTTGGTTTAATTTTCTCTATTTCACAGTCACAGACCTCTGAAGCTTTACTGAGAAGTGCAACCAAATTTTCAGTCTTCAGAGAGAGATTTTGGTTCATCTTACAATGACTAGGATATTAAGATTGTAAGCTTATGTAGAGGCAAATATGATAGGCTCTCTTCAAGTCTTAAATATATATGTTCTATAAACATTAACTAAGTAAGGATGTCCAAAAATTTTCATTATAAATGTTTTACTTTAGGATCATGGATATCATACAAATTGTTATCTTGCCCACTGTGCATTCTAATTTAAAGACAGCATTTATTATACTGGATTTATTTTTTAATCAGAATATTTTTCTCTCTTTTAAATAGATGCTTGCTGCCAGCCTTATCATTTTTCCCATTTGCTAGTGCAATCTGGAAAGCCAGTCACCAGTTCCCAGTAAAGATTGATTCAATATGCTTTTCTTTGTCCTATTTTCAAACTTTTCTAAACATGTTGTTTCACTCATACAATTTTTCTAACTGGATAGAAGCTCTTGGCATTTAATATTGCCTCAAGTCTAACTTTCTCTGGCAGGAAAATATTTGTGCTAATTTACAAAATATTCAAGGGGAAACTCACAAAACTGATGCAACAGTCAACCATGTCAGATATTTAGGGAGGCAGCATATCAGGATGCTTATTAAACTCATCTTCAGGACCACATTCCTTCTGACAATAGAAATCTGACTGACAATGAAGGATTCTGAAAAACTGAATATTATTAGCAGAAGATGGGACAGTTATTATGAACACTGTAGTGGATAGGGAGGAAATTTAAATGTAATATTATTTTTCAGAGTGCAAGGTTAAGTAATAATTTTAATATTTGCACAGAAGAAAACAAATTAAAATAACAAAAAATTTCAGACATTGATAGCTTGATTACTTAGCTGAAAGGTGGATTTTCATGGAAATAAAATCTCTTATCCAAAGACAAACTTTGGCAATATTGACAGATTCATTAAATCAATATTCAACAATAGCTGTCTTCATTAATCCATGTACTGGAACTTTCAGTGAATTTGCCTTTTTAAAACAATAGTTACACGGTGTTGCAAAATTTTGAGCCAGTTCTTTATTGTATTGCTTTATATATCTCCCCTTCCTGGATCACTGCCTTGACGTGGTGAAGAGGCTTGCGTAGCTCAATGAAGCTATGACCTATGCCATGCAGGGCCAACCAAGACGGACAGTTCATAGCGGAGAGCTCTGACAAAATGCAATCCACTGGAGAAAGGTGGAGAAACGCAATCCTGGTGGCTCAGCAGATTAATAGCATTGTGATTAACACCAGCTGTCTGCAATTACTGTAAGTTCGAATCTCACCAGGCTCAAGGTTGACTCAGCCTTGCATCCTTTCTAAGGTAGGTAAATTGAGGACTCAGTTTGTGGGGGCAATAAGCTGACGTTGCATAAAATATACAAGGTTATGAAGGCTATTGCTTAATGCATTGTAAGCCACCCTGAGTCTCCGGAGAAGGGCAGCATATAAATCAAATTAAAAAAAAAATCTTTGCCATGAAAACTCCACGGACAGTACCAAAAGACAAAAAGATATGACGTCGGAAGATGAGCCCCTCAGGTTGGAAGGTTTCCAATATGCTACTGGGGAAGAGCAGAGGGCTAGTATTACTAGCGCCTGAAAGAATGATGACTGGGTCAAAGCTGAAAGGACGCTCAGGTATGGGTGTACCTGGTGATGAAAGGAAAGTACAATGCTGTAAAGATCTATACTTCATAGGAACCTGGAATGTAAGATCCATGAATCAAGGCAAGCTGAACACGATCAAACAAGAAATGACAAGACTAAACATCGACATCTTAGGAATCAGCAAACTAAAATGGACCAGAATGGGTGAATTTAATTTAGATAACCATCAGGTATACTACTGCAGGCAAGAATCACTCAGAAGAAATGGAGTAGCCTTCATAGTCAATAAAAGAGTAAAATAAAAGCAGTTCGGGATACAATCCCCAAAATGACAGAATGATCTCAGTTTGAATCCAAGGCAAACTATTCAATATCACAGTAGTCCAAGTCTATGCCCCAACTAACAGTGCTGAAGAGGGTAAAGTTGACCAGTTCTATAAAGCTCTACCTTATAGAATTAACAACAAAAAATGATGTCCTTCTCATCATGGGGGATTGGAATGCTAAAGTAGGAAGCCAAAAGATAAGTGGAATAACAAGCAAGTTTGACCTTGGAGTACAAAATGAAGCAGGGCACAAACTGGTAGAATTTTGTCAAGAGAATACAATGGTCATAGCAAACATTCTTTTCCAACAACCGAAGAGACAACTCTACACATGGACATCACCAGATGGTCAACACAGAAATCAGATTGATTATGTGCTCTGCAGCCAAAGATGGAGAAGCTCTATACAGTCATTAAAAACAAGACTAGGATCTGACTGTGGTTCAGATCATGAGCTTCTTGTTGCAAAATTTAGGCTTAAATTGAAGAAAGTAGGGGAAAGCACTAAACGAATATACAGTAGAGATGACAAATAGATTTAAGGAATTAGATCTGATAGACAGAGTGCCTGAAAAACTATGGACAGAGATTAGCAACATTGTACAAGAGGTAGCAACTAAAACCATTCCAAAGAAAAAGAAATGCAAGAAAGCAAAATGGCTGTCTGGGGAAGCTTTACAAATAGCTGAGGAAAGAAGGGAAGCAAAAGGCAAGAGGGGAAGAGAAAGATACACCCAATTGAATGCAGAATTCCAGAGAATAGCTAGAAAAGATAAGAATGCCTTATTAAATGAATAGTGCAACGAAATAGAAGAAAACAATAGAATAGGGAGGACCAGAGATTTCTTCAAGAAAATTGGAGATATGAAGGGAAAGTTTCATAAGCATGATAAATTATAAATTGCATAAATAAATAAATAAATAAATAAATAAATAAATAAATGACCAAAATAGCAGGAATCTAACAGAGGCAGAAGAGATTAAGAAGAGGTGGCAACATTACACAGAAGAACTATACAAGAACAAGCTTAACGTCCCTGATAACCATGATGGGGTGGCTTACTGACCTCTAGCCAGACATCCTGGAATATGAAGTCAAATGGGCCTTAGGAAGTCTGAGCAACAACGCTAGCGGAGGTGAAAGTATTCCAGCTGAGCTATTCAAAATCTTGAAAGACTGTTAGGAAATAGTTATTGCCTAATTGGTTGGCCAGGAAATATATAAGCCAACATTGTATGTTTGTATTATGTGAATGTATTATGTAGCTTTAAGAACTGTGCTGAGTCATTCTGCATCCTGATTGGCTGAGCTCTGTAGCCAATGTATTTAAGGAGAGCTAAATTACTGTTAGTGTGGACACTACACCATTTTTACCTGCTGCTAAGCTGTAACTCTTTTTGATCTCTCTATATGGTCAATTGATTGATCATGATTATTTATTTACTGCTTTCTGATATTTATTGAACTGTTTTTATATTGTTCCTGATTGTTCCTTGTATTTTCTACAAACTGGTAAGAAGATTTTATATCCCTGGATTGATCTTATGTTGCACTTTATATGGCTAAGACTTGGATTGTTAAAGGACTATGATTTTGCTTTTCCCTAAAAGTAAAATACTATAAAACCCAGTTTGTCTGTATGTTATTCACAATTACTCTCAAAACATTTCTGTGCATAAAACTCTAACGGTACTCTGCTTTATAAACCACAACTTCGGGTGTAACTCAACAATATCCTTAACAAAGACGATGCAGTAACAGTGTTACACTCAATTTGCCAGCTAATTTGGAAAATTCAACAGTGGCCACAGGATTGGAAAATATCAGTTTATATTCCAATTCCAAAGAAGGATAATGCCAAAGAATGTTCAAACTACCACACCATTGCACTCATTTCACATGCTAGCAAAATTATGCTCAAAATCCTACAAGCTAGGCTCCAGCAGTATGTGGACTGGGAACTACCAGAAGTACAGGCAGGATTTCAAAAAGGCAGAGGAACTAGAGATCAAATTGCCAGCATACGTTGGATCATGGAGAAAGCTAGGGAGTTCCAGAAAAACATCTACTTCTGCTTCATTGACTGTGCTAAAGCCTGGATCACAATAAATTGTGGCAAGTTCTTAAAGAGATGGGAGTACCAGACCATCTTAATTGTCTCTTGAGAAACCTATATATGGGTCAAGAAACAACAGGGAGAAATGGACATGGAATCACTGATTGGTTCAATTGGGAAAGGAGTTCGGCAAGGTTGTATACTTTCGCCCTGCCTATTTAACTTATATGCAGAGCACATCATGAGAAGTGCGGGGCTAGATGAATTAAGTTGGAATTAAGATTTCCGGGAAAAATATCAACAACCTCAAATGGCAGAAAGTGAAGAGGAACTAAAGAGCCTCTAGATGTAGGTAAAGGAGGAGAGTGTAAAAGTTGGCTTGAAACGCAACATTAAGAAAACTAAGATCGAGGACTTCCGGTTTGCTTCTCGTCGCTGCCAGATGGTCCCTTGGGACCGCCAGCCCCATCGCCTGTAAAGAGCCGCCTTTACAACGGAAAGGCGGCTCAAAAAACTCCATTTCCATGAGGAAATGCGAGATAGAGCTGGCGAGGGTAGGTAGAGCTCTCTGCGAAGCCCCAAAAGTTTTTTTTTTACTTTTGGGCACGAAGCAGATGAGGCTCCCTATTTCCCCCGCCGCCGCTCCGGGCTTTGGGAGATCTCTGTCAATGCAGAGCCAGGCGACGAGAACAAGCCTATTAAAGAAAACTAACAGATGAATTAAAGAGGATGAGATCTGGACCTGTGACCCTGAATCGCAAGTATTTTCATTTATTTTTTTAAAAAAGTTACTGAAGAAGGAAAAAAAGAAATTTTAAAATGGCGACTGCCGAGGCTTGAGAAGGGGCTGAAAGGGAAAGTCCTTCCATTTCTTAATAAGCTACAAAGTAGCGGAATAAACACTGCTGGCTACAATTGAAGAAAAAGTTCTACTTTTATGTCTTCTTTTTCCTGGAGATCTGATATTGATCTTGTCTGGAAAGAAGCTTTTTTTCTCTTTCTTTGCTTTTCTTTTCTTTTTTAAGAAAGTTTGTCTGTGTGGAAATATGGCGTTTAGACTTACAAAGCCAGACAAACAAGCAGTGGGGGTGGGGATTCCCCCATCTATAAACTACATGAACAAGTTCTAAACTTACAGACTCAGAAATCTGATTTTAATATAATTGAATTTCTCTTGGAGGAGATTGTAGGAAGGGATGAGATTGTGAATCAGAACTTTGAAAAATTTAAGCAGGAAATTAAAGAAATGGTGCAATTAAAGTTTGATACTTTGCAACGAAAGATTGTAAAAGTGACTAATGGTTTTACAGAAATTGTTATGAAGTTGGGTACAAATATTGATTTATTAGAGTCTAAAATGGAGGAAATTGAGGATAATTTGGACAATAAAATACAAAGAACTGAAAATGATTTGATAAACATTCAAGATAATAGCTTAGAAGAAAAACTTAAAATGGAAGCTGATCACAAGACTTATAATGCAGAAAATATGCAACAACGGATTGAAAAAGAAGTTTTAATGATGCAATATAATCTCACAGAATATGCAATTAGACTGAGAGGATTACAGGAAAACAACAGAGATGATTTAAGGAAAATATCTTCTGAAATTCTGGCTGGGGTCTTAAAGGTTCATCCTGAGGAAGTATTTTGTAGGAGTGACAGAGTTTATAGAATAAATTCCTGGATTGCAAAGCAAAGGCAAGTGCCTAGAGATGTGGTGATTTATTTTACAGATAAAGAAATAAGAAATAATATTGTGCAAAAATCTTTTAATTCTACTTTGCAATTGTTTGGAAGAAAGATTTGGATATATAAAGAGTTACCGCCTAAGATGTTATTGGAGAGAAAGAAATTTGGTTTTCTGGTGACTGAGCTTAAAAAATGAAATATATTATTCAGGTGGGATGCGCCAGTTGGTATAATATTGAGATATCAAGGAGAAAGATACCAATTAAATACTGTTGAAAAAGCGGAAGAATTTCATCAAAAAATCTTGAAAATGAACTTAACATCTTTATGCACAATACAAGATAAGCAGAAGGAGTTGGAAATAAAGGAAAAACATCGAGCTACAGAGGCCTTTGTAGATGAATCGCCTTTGGATTCTTTAGACACCTCAGCTGGATTATCTATAAATAAGAGAGATGTGGTATCGGATTCTAACATGATGATTCATCAAATCACAGACAAGCATGGAAATCAATTAGTTGATACACAACTTATAGAAAAGAAATATGAGTCACAAAAGCAAAACCAACAAGATCAAGTTATAAATCAGAATGAAAACCGATCAGTCGATATACAACTTGTAGAAAGGAGATTAGGATGGAGATCAAATCCACAAAAAGTCAAGAAAAAAAGAAATAGATCTCGCAAAAACAAACATTCCTAAATTACGCAACAGTGAAGCCAGTTATTTAAAAGATGACTGAATACATGAAAAGATAGTTGAGGCGAAGTATTGGTTAATATTATCCTGAGAAGAGTGACAGACCTCTGCAATGCTGCAATTTTGGGATGTGAAAAGGGCCTTAAATTGTTGGATTGGAATTATCTATTTTGGACTTTTTTTTGATAAATATATCATGTTTATGATGAGCTATATGGCAAGAGAGTTATGCTGGGGCATGCAGAAGATCTGGTTGTTACCCCATTAGGATGGTGGGAATTAATAATCCTGAAGAAATCCACTATTACAGATATTATATGGAATACAATTATAATGTCACTCGGGTGGTTGTTTTCTTTTTTTATATACATGAAGATATTTACTACTGATGGGGGCAGATGATAACCGAGGATTTTGAACATTCTGTTGCAATCAGGATGCTACGTTACCCTAATATGGGTGATGGAGTTAATAATACAGTGGAAAGACATCAAGAAGACATTATATGGATTATAAATTTAAAGTTATTGATTTTATCTATATAAGGGAATATTTTCTTATTAGGATGGGCAGAAGAACAAATATATTAAGAATTGTTATGTATGGTAATCTTGTAGGAAAGAGGGTGGAGACAGGCTAGTTTATTGACTGTTTAGTTTAAGAAAAGGGATGTTTAAGAGATATATTTATGGGAGTGGAGGAAGTGGACAGATTATGAGTTGAATAAATGTTAAATTAGGATTTATTATATAGTTTTATAGTGGAAGGCTGCTTTGAAATGTTATATTAATATACACAAAAGATTAAATAAATTAGGATTTATTATATAGTCTTAAAGTGGAAGGTTGTTTTGAAATGTTATATGTACATATATACATACAGATATATGTATGGGGAGGAGAAAAAGGGCAGATTATTGCTAAATTGGGAGTTATAAAAATATTACTATGCTAAATTAGAAGTTATTATACAATGTTATAGTAGAATGTTATTTTGAAATGTATAGTAAAAGGGGGATGTAATAATATTATTAGAAAGAAAGGGTCAGTATTAGGGGGATGGAGTAAGGGGATGGTAAAGTATTATATAATCTGTTATGAATATGGATCTTACTTTGTAAAAGTCACAGGGGGAGGGGTGGTGAGGGGGGGTTAGGGAGGAGGGGGGAGAAAAAAGGGGGAAAATTTGTATTTGAAAAACTTTTTCAATTAAAAAAGAAAGAAAGAAAGAAAGAAAGAAAGAAAGAAAGAAAGAAAGAAAGAAAGAAAGAAAGAAAGAAAGAAAGAAAACTAAGATCATGGCACCCGGTCCTCTCAATTCCTGGCAAATTGATGGGGAAGAAATGGAGGTAGTGACAGATTTTATTTTCCTGGGCTCCAAGATCACCGCAGATGGAGATTGCAGCCAAGAAATTAAAAGACACTTGTTCCTGAGTAGGAAAGCTATGGCAAATCTAAACAGCATACTAAAAAGCAGAGACATCACTCTGTCAACAAAAGTGTGTATAGCGAAGGCTATGGTTTTCCCAGTTGCAATGAATGGCTGTGAAAGTTGGACCATAAGGAAGGCTAAGTGCCAAAGAATTGAGGCCTTTGAACTATGGTGCTGGAGAAGACTCCTGCGAGTCCCTTGGACTGTAAGGCAATCAAACCGATCAGTCCTAGAGGAGATCAACCCTGACTGCTCTTTAGAAGGCCAGAAAATGAAACTCAAATACTTTGGTCACTTAATGAGAAGGAAGGAGTCACTGGAGAAGAGCCTAATGCTGGGAAAAATTGAGGGCAAAAGAAGAATGGAACGATAGAGAACAAGGTGGCTGGATGGAGTCACTGAAGCAGTCGGCGTGAGCTTAAATGGACTACAGGGGATGGTAGAGGACAGGAAGGCCTGGAGGAACGTTGTCCATGGGGTTGTGATGGGTAGGACACGACTTCACAACTAACAACAACAACAACAACAACAACAACAACAACATCATATACATATACATATACATATACATATACATATATTGTAGTAGTTTTGTTTTTTGTTAATAAGCATCATTTTTATGTGTACTGTGTAGTCAAGTTCATTTATCACTCCAAGAGATACACTAGAAAGAACTGCTAATTGAAAAGAAATAAAATTGTGCAAAACTATTCATTGTAACTGAGAGAAGAGCATTTACCATAAGACTTCCAAACTAAAAAATAAAAGAGATTGCACTGTATGACCCAAGCTTGCTATTATAAAATGTCAGCATTGCTTTTTTAAAAATATTATTTCATTACCCCAGACTGGTTTCAATAGTTGGTAACTTTGCAATGCTTTGTTTACAATAGAAACCTTGTATAACTTTGAGTTATAAGAAAGTGATTCATGTAAAATAAAGCTATGCTACTTTTATGTAGCCATTGTATTCCTGGTAAAAATAGACAGAGGATATTGGGGGACAAGAGCTCTTCCTATGAAGGGCTTGAATATCTTATCATTGTAAATGAGAGATTGAAGCAGGTGTACTTTCAAAATAGCTCCATACTTCAATTGACATATTTCTTTCAGACCTTATTTTTTTTTTCATGGTTATTGTAAATCATCCCATCTGTCATGATCTAGAAGGAGTGCCTTTTTCTGCTGTGGCTCCATGGAATATCTTCCCACCTCCACAAGTGAGAAAGCATGACTTTCCATCTGCCTTGGGAAGTTTTTTTAGGAGCTTACATAATGTTTATATTGTGTTTAAAGAAATGTTCTTCTCCCACAATATTGCTTTAATTTATATTTTAAGATTTTTTAAAAAAACAGCTAAGCCATTGTTTTAAGTGTTTGTTCTACACCTCTCAGAGTCATGTTCAGTGAGATGGGTGATGGTATAAATTTATTAAATAAACCAAATCCACATGACAGGAAGGAACTGTGCAAGCTATTATGTTGTGTTATTGTTTCTCCCTTTCCGTCTCTTTGTGTCTTTTGAATCAGTTTTGTACTCCGGTCACTGCCTGGACTAGCCCCTGCAGTTTTCTTGGCAAGGTTTTTGCAATTGTTTGTTTCCTAGGTCTAAGAGGTAGTGACTGGTCCAAGATTACCCAGCTGTCTTTGTGTCTAAGGCAGGACTAGAACTCACGGTGTACCAGTTCCTAGTCTGATGCCTTAACCACTACACTAAACTGTATTATTCTCTAGTTTCGTTAAAATAAAGGAGATGAAATTATCCCAACTTTATTTTAAAGAGCCCTGGTGGTGCAGCAGACTAAAGCACTGTTATTAGCATCAGCTGCCTGCAATTACTGCAAGTTCAAATCTCACCAGGCTCAAGGTTGACTCAGCCTTCCATCCTTTCTAAGGTAGGTAAAATGAGGACCCTGATTGTGGGGGCAATAAGCTGATTTTGTATAAATATACAAAAGTATAAGGCTATTGCTTAACGTATTGTAAGCCACCTGAGTCTACGGAGAAGGGTGGCATATAAATCAAATTTAAAAAAAAGTGCAAATTCAGTATCAGCACAAGTGCTTTGTCTCTTTTTGTGAGATGAGTGTAACAAGTTTCTGGAATACAGGTAGTCCTCAACTTACAGTTCATTTAGTAACCATTCAAAGTTACAACACTGAAAAAATGACTTATGAGCTTTTTTCACATGATCATTCCAGCATTCCCATGGTCACATGATCAAAATGCAGAGATATGGCAACTGGCTCATATTTATGATGGTTGCAGTGTGCCCGGGTCATGTGATCACCTTTTGCGACCTTCTGATAAGCCAAATCAATGGGGAAACCAGATTCAACTACAGTGATTCACTTAACAATTATGGCAAAAAAGGTGATAAAATGAAACAACATTCTTGTAACAACTGCCACAGAAATTCTGTGCTCAGTTGTGATTGTTAGTCAAGGACTATCTATAAATGGTTGCCTCCCTTTTAATTTGGCTCTTCCCTCAGGATTTAGGCTTAAATATTGGTGAAGCCTGATTGGTCAATCTTCTAGGCTTAAATATTGGTGAAGCCCGATTGGTCAATCTTCTAGGTTGATTGAGCAGTATTTTTACCTGGTGTCTCTTATTATACTTTTTATTGTTTTTGTATGTATGTTATTCTTATTTTTATGCCTTGGTTAGTCCTCAGATACATTTACTTAGAAGGGGCAGCCGTATACATCTTAGAAATAGATAAATAATCTCATCTGGGTTAGCACAGACTATCTTTTTATGAATCTGAAGATTTGTACTATACACTCATGGAATTAAATTGAGTCATTTGGTTCGTTAAGCATGACACCCTGTTGAAAACCCTTTAAATAACTTCGAACATAAGGCTGTGCAACCTCTGCTTGAACACATTATGTTCCTGAGGTCATTTCCTCTATTGTTATAACTGCTGCTACTACGTATTTTCTATCATATGATTAGAAACTGATTCACTAGAATAACTGAAAACTGTATGTGTATTTGTATTTACGCAAACATGCCCCTTCAATTATTTCACATAGACCTAATTACTTGTCTCCAATCATCATTTCTTTTCTCTGAAGTTATTCTAGCTTGTCTGACTACTTTTTAAATTGTGGTGTTGTCCCCTGGCCATAAAGTTAGTGTGCAATCTGATTACATAGAAGAAAGGGTAAGAATTACTTCCTTTGATTTTAAAACCATACCTTAGTCTTTTAGCAGCTAGATTTGGGGATTTTCTCATTAAAGATAACTTGAGTCTTAATTTAAATTGGGAGTGGTTCACAGAAGGGAAATGAAGATTACCAGGGGACTACAAATAGAAACTTTTGAAAAAAGGTTGAGAAAGCTGGGAGTTTTTAACCTATGAAAGATACGTGAAATAGAGATATATGATAACACTCCCCAAATAGCTGAAACAATTTCAAATAGAAGATCAGAATCTGTGTTCCTCATTACAAGGTTCAGGACTTGAAATCATTAATATAAGGTAGATGAAAACAAATATCAACTGATAATAGAAAAATTTTTCTAATAGCAAAACCAAACAATTACTAGATGGTTGATTCTCCTTCATTGACTGTCTGAGACTGAAATATTTAAGTTTGGATTCCAAACTGGGAATTGGACAAAATGGCCCCCTTCGGATCTGTGATTCTATTTCTATTTAAAATACTATTCAGTTGGTTCTGATAATGTAAAGCCATTCAAAGTAAAATAGGTATTCACTGACCAGGTTTCTATCAGTATCAAATTTAAGTCTTATTTCTTCATCTCATTCTTTGCAATTGACATGAAAAGGACATCTTATTTTCCTGCAATAACTGAGATTCAAAAGGAGTTGAATAGTGTTGTTTTTATTTATCAGCATTTTGCTGTCTTAATTTAGTGAAACAGGTTGCTATTTCATGTAAGTTGGAGGAATGGGTTGGTAGCATGTTCTGTCATCTCCTTCAGCTTGAGAATGTCAAGAGAAAGTGTAAAATAGCAGAATTTGAAGCCTGCTTCTTCCGAACCCTGTCTCTGTCAAATTTTATACCAAATGGTATTTTTTCTCCAGTGGGACCAGTCTATCAGGGCAACCTGGTCTACCCAATTATGGGACAGAGCTTGAAATAGATATATACTAGCCTGTCTTTTTTTCTTTGTCAGTAAAACATAAATTTATACCAAATGAATTTTAAAGTTAATTTATTTTGAATTTCTTTCTCATGCTTTTCATTTTCTTAAGGCTGAGAAATATTTTCTTCTCTTTTAATGTGATTCCACATTCCTTTCCTTTTCCCAAGGCCAGGGCACATCATTTCAGAATATATTTTTATGTTCTTAATTTACAATACTAATTGATATTATTGGGTAACAAACAGCATGTTATATACACTGTGATAGATTTTAAATCTTATAGTATTAGCATTAATGAAGTGAATAGTTTATCTGAATTGTTTTTTTTAAATTAAGTTTGACAGTGTTAATTAATAGGTTCTTTGTCAATTACGTGAAGCAAATTTAATTGGAAATATAATGTACATAGTTATCAGTTTAAACAAGCTGATTCTAGTTTCATGTTTACAAATTTGCATACAAAGATTTTAAGGCTCTGGTGGACTGGTGCAATAAAAGTAATCTGGTTCTAAATGTTAATTAAACAAAGGAAATCATTGTGGATTTTAGAAAGAGCTGGCATAGTCATACTCCGCTCAGTTTCAAGGATGCAGCTGTAGAGGTGGTCAACAGTATTAAGTCTCTGGTGGTGCAAATAACTAACAATCTGAACTGGTTTCTCTATACGTCATCCTTAGTGAAGGGTACAAACCAGCATCTGCATTTCCTACATCAGCTGAGGAGTGCACATCTTTCTCCTTCTGTCCTGGCCACTTTTTACAGAGGCACGATTGAGAGCGTTTTAACAAACTGTATCACTGTTTGGTTTGGTGGCAGCAGTGCCTCAGATAGAAAGTCTATACAGAGAGTGGTAACAACAGCCAAGATTATAGGAAGCTTGCTTCCTGTTATTCATGATACTGTTTATAAGCGCTATGTGCTTAGAGCTCAAAGCATTGTTAGAGATTCCACACATTCACTTTACGGTCTGTTTTTGTTGCTCCTCTCTGAGAGGAGATTTCGAAGTATTTCTAGCAAGACTACCAGATTCTGTAACAACTTTGTTCCCTATGCCATTCACCTGGTAAATTTGCAAGATTCATTTTTCTCGCTATGTATGTATGTATATATATGTATGTATATGTATACATCCGAACTAGACTCTCTATGTCATATAATATATGTGGGTATATGAATAATTTTTTATTTATTTATTTATTTATTTATTTATTTTGTCATGTTTATGTAGTGTATATTGGAGGTGGTGATCCTTTGAGAGCTGTATGCAATGAAATTTCATTTTAATGTATGCCAATTAGTGTACATTCAAAGTGACAATAAAGTTATTCTAAGTCTAAGTCTAATGTTGCCTATAATTTGTGAATAATTGAAGAATTTGTTATTAAAATGTTATGTCAAAGGAAGAAGATCGTTTCCTGATTTAAACAATGCTTCCATCTTGGCTGAGATATATAGTTCTGTATAACTATTATAGTTTACACAAACTTTTTACTTTCATTTTTGTTAGACATGTTGATTGGAATAAGGTAAGCATGCTCTCCAGATGTAGTTCCACTGAAATTGCTGTAATTCCTTAATATTAACTCATAGTAGCTATTATAATGGGGTGCTTTGGATTCAAACTGATTGAATTCAGAATGCTTTGCTCATTTTTTATTAAGATAGTCTATCAAAAATTGAAATGTGCTAAATAAATACTATACAAGTATACATTGTTAATATTGTATTCATTTGACCTCACTTTGCTAATAGAGATCCTTTGATCTAATCAATGCTTCTATGAACAGAAAGAGGAAATAGTAACTTGTGATAATTCCTTTTCAATGCTCCATATATTGTTCTGAAGATTATCCTCAAGTTTCCACACCACATCTAAAAGACAAAGAAGACAGCAGAAAAAATGGAGACATTCTAAAAATTGCATCTACAGGATCAGAAGTATCTTTTACCAGTGGATGGATGGATGGATGGATGATGATGATAATTATGATGATATCATCCTATTTTATTCATATTTCCTTGGGAGTAATTTTGTTTTACCCCACACACCCCAAAATAAATTATATTTAATGGTTTGGTTTGGTTTGGTTTGGTTGTTTGGTTTATTGATTAGCCCTTGAGCCATATCAAAGTGCAGAGTTCCAGGCAGTATTTAATAGTATATTCAAGGTTTCTTTTATATACTTACATTCTAGGTTGCTTAAAAGAATTTCATAGCTTGGTTCCAGTTCAAATTATATTTTCATGTCTAATGTAGAGCTCTCTTCTTTATATCTATTTTATCTCACTCCATATTCAGTATTAAAGAACATTTACAGAAATAATTTAAATCTGATCTCATCACTTTGTTCTGAAAGTTAAAATCATATCAGAGAAAAATGGGCACAGACCTCAAATAGTAGTGCTGATATAAACTGGCATAGATCATAATGCTTACTTATTCTTCATCTTGAAACAATAAATATAATTTATGAGCATCACCTTCACTGCAGTTAAATATTAATATTCACTGTTTGGGTTACTTAAGCTTTACAGATAAATATATGGTTTATATGATGATAGAAATATCCTTTAGTTTTCCATTCCTAAAAGCTCATTCTGTCCTTACCTATAAAAATTATATAAATTTATTGTGAATCTACGGGACAACAATCTTTTCAGGTCATTCCACTCATAATTACAACTAATTAAAACGTGTCAAGAAAGGATAGAAATTTATCTCTGCTCATTAAACCTGTAAAGATGGTGTTAATTAGATGTCAGACTCAGTAACTCACCTAAATGTTTGCTGCCAATCTAAATTTAGTAAAAAAGAGAAATGCTGTTGGCAGCATTTGTCCCAGAAAAATTGATGTGGTGGATTTAATGGGTTAAATCTGAAGCTACTGTAGAATTCATATGTGAACCTTTAATTTCTTCAATAGATTACTTTAATTTTTTTAATTTTTTAAATTATTTTTATAACACAATATAATAATACAAGACATACAACATTTATAAACACACTGTCTTTACAGCTATTGCATGGTGATCTTCTTTGTTATTCACAATTTCCCCCTTTCTCTTTGTATTATTCCGATTTACTGTTTGTCCCCGACATTTTAATTACTATATATACAATATATTTCTCTCATTCATATTTATTTCCTATTTTTTATACTTTAACATATCCTTTCTGTCTTTTTAAATATTTCTATCTTTCCCCCCTAATTTTCTTCTTCATTTTTCCTTCCCTCCAACCACTTATACCACTTGTGCCAAGTCCTATAGTATTCTGTATCCTCTTTTTCTTTAAGTTCTTTTGTCAGTTTGTCCATCTCGGCACATTCCAATATTTTTTTTATTAACTCGTCTTCAGATGGTACATTTTCTTTCTTCCAATTCTGGGCATAGACTATACGAGCGGCAGTTATAGTAATATTAAATATTTTACTTCCTTCGTAAATTTTTCTGTGAATATCCCTAGTAGGAACATCTCAGGTTTTCCGTTTTCCATTTATCGGTTGTTGTATTATTTTCTCTAGCCACTTTTTGATTTTGGCCCAAATTTTTTTTGCCGTTGGACACATCCACCAGAGGTGATAATATGTTCCATAATTGTTTTTACACTTCCAACATAATGGGGATTTATTAAGGAACATCTTAGCTATTCTTGCCGGCAGTAAGTGCCATCTGTGAAACATCTTCATCTGGTTTTCCTTGTATGCCGTCAACAGAGTCAATTTAGTATTTGTTTGCCACATCTTTTCTCACTTCTCTAATTCTATTGTATAATTAAAATTTTTCGCCCATTTAATCATTGTGTCTTTTACTATTTCCTCTTCCATTTTATATTGTAGTAAAAATTTATATATTTTACTAGTTAGTTTCTGCTCCATCCCTTGTATAATTTTATCCAATTCATTTTGTTCCAATTGTACCTCATTCAATTTTATGACTTCTTTGTATTTTGACCGAATTTGTATGTATATCCACCAATCTATTTCTCTTTTTAAATCTTGTTCTAATTCTTGTTTTTTTTTTAATTTTCCTTAATCTTTTCGAATATCCCTGTACCTAATTATCTTGTCCCATTCTATTATATTTGGGTGTATTAATATTTCTGTAGGGGAAATCCAAATTGGTAATTTTGTATAATGGTGTTTTTTAATTTTAGTCCAAATCAGTAGCAATGCATTCCTTAATATATGTCTTTTAAAATATCCATGTGTTTTGTATTTATCATCCCACAGGAATGCATGCCATCCCACTTGCAAGTCATGCCCTTCAATTACTAATATTCTTTGATTTTTCAATTCCATCCATTCTTTCAACCATACTAGGCTTGCTGCTTGGTAGTATATCTCCCACTTTGGCAGTGCTAGTCCTCTATCTTTAAAATCTTGCAAGGATTTTAATCTGATTCTAGGTCTTTTCCCCTGCCACTTAAATTTTGTAATTGTTTTGTTTAATGTATCGAAAAAGATTTTATCTAATTTCACCGGTATAACCTGGAAGAGAAATAAGACTCTGGGCAAGATATTCATTTTAATCATGGCAATTCTTCCCATGAGTGAAATTTGTAAGTTTTTCTAATTATCTAAATCTTTTTTAATTTGCAGTAATAATTTATCATAATTGTCATGTTTAATTGAAGAACCTCTTGCAGTGAGCCAGTTGCTTAAATATTTTATTCTTTTAGTTGTTTGAATCTTTGTTATACATTCTAATTCTTCCTCTTGTTTTTTTGTAAGATTTTTAGTTAATAATTTAGATTTATTTTTATTTAGTTTTAGTCCAGGCACTTCACCAAATTCTTCTATTTTTTTTTTATCAATTTTGGACCTGATTCTAAGGGTTCTTCCACAATAAAGACCAGATTGTCGGCAAAGGCCTGTAGTTTGTATTCTTCGTTTTTTATCTTTAGTCCTTTTATCTCATGGTCCTCTCTAATCCTTTTTAAAAGCGGTTCTAATGATAATATAAAGAGAAATGGGGAAAGTGGGCATCCTTGTCTCACCCCTTTTGTTATATCGAGTTTGTTGGTCATATCTTCATTAATAATCACCTTTGCCATTTGTTTTGTATATATTTTCCCAATCATATTTTCAAATTTGGTCCCAAATTCCATACGTTTTAGTTGTTTGGTCATAAACTTCCAATTCAAGTTGTCAAATGCTTTTTGGGCATCAAGGAAAACCAGTGAAGCTTGCTTTTCCAGGTGTGCTTCATAAAATTCTAGGGTATTCATTATTATTCTGGTATTATTTTTAATTTGTCGGCCTGGTAGGAAACCATTTTGGTCAGAATGTATATGTATATTTAGAATTGTTTTTAATCTTTCGGCTATAATTGGCATAAATATTTTGTAGTCTGTATTTAACAAAGAGATTGGTCTATAGTTTTGTATTAATTGATGATCTGAATCTTCTTTATGTATCAGAGTAATTAATGCTTCTGTCCAAGTATTTTGTATATTTGCTTGTTCTACCACCTCATTAAATATTTATAGCATTAACCCCACTATCAATCATTGGATATTTCTATATAACTCCACTGGTAGTCCATCTGGGCCTGGTGTTTTGTTATTCTTTTGTTTTTTCATTGCAATTCCAAACTCTGTTTCTGTTATTGGTCGGTTTAACATTTCTTGTTGTTCTTCCATTACTTTACCTACATATATTTATTTATTTTTATTTATTTATTAATCATATTTGTATACCGCCCTACTCCCGAAGGACTCAGGGCGGTGAACAGCCAAGATAAAATACAAAGACATACAAAAGTTAAAAAACTATTAAAAACAGATTAAATAATTTAGGCTCAAAAAACAAAATTTAAGACATCCAATTTATCTAAAAAACATTTTAAAACCCAATTTAAAAGGGAGAGTTAGGCCAGACCAGCCTGTTGGAATAAGAACGTTTTTAGGGTGCGGCGGAAGATGCGTAAGTCTTGAATCCTCCGTATCTCCGGGGGGAGCTCGTTCCAGATGGCAGGTGCCAACACAGAGAAGGCTCTCCCCCTAAAGGTGGTAACCAAAACCTTGAAGCGCACCCAGAAGCCCACTGGGAGCCAGTGCAGCTTGCGCAGGAGGGGGGTCACATGGGAGCGCCACATCGCTCCCATCACCACCCACGCAGCTGCATTCTGGACCAGTTGGAGCCTCCGGGTGCTCCTCAAGGGGTAGAGAGCATTGCAATAGTCCAGGCGTGAGGTGACAAGGGCGTGAGTGACTGTGTGTAACGAGTCCCGATCCAGAAAAGGACGCAACTGGCGAATCAGGCGAACCTGATAGAAAGTCGTCCTGGCCACGGCCGCCATATGCTCTTCTAAAGACAGCCGTGAGTCCAGGAGGACGCCCAAGTTGCGAACCCCATCTGTGGGGGCCAACGACTCGCCCCCAACAGTCAGAGATGGCACCAACTGACTATATCGGGACATCGGAAACCACAGCCACTCGGTCTTGGATGGGTTGAGCCTGAATCTGTTCCTCCCCATCCAGATCCGTACGGCCTCCAGGCACTGGGACATCACCTCGAGGGCATAATTGGGGTGGAGATGTACAGCTGGGTGTCATCAGCGTACTGATGGTACTTCACCCCAAAACCAGGGATGATCTCACCCAGCGGCTTCACATAAATGTTGAACAGAAGGAGCGAGAGGACCGATCCTTGCGGCACCCCACATACAAGGGGCCTCGGGATCGACCTCTGCTCCCCTGTCAACACAGACTGCGACCGGTCAGAGAGAAAGGAGGAGAACCACTGTAAAACAGTGCCCCCCACCCCCAACCCTTCCAACCGGTGCAGCATGATACCATGATTGATGGTATCCAAAGTCGCTGAGAGGTCTAATAGGACCAGGACAGAGGAGCAACCCCTGTCCCGAGCCCTCCAGAGATCATCAACCAATGCGACCAATGCTGTCTCCGTGCTGTACCCGGGCCTGAAGCCGACTGGAACAGATCTAGATAGGTCGATTCATCCAGGTACTGAGGTAGCTGTCATGCAACCACACTCTCAACAACCTTCGCATCAAAGTGAAGGTTGGAGACAGGACAATAATTTGCTAACACAGCCGGGTCCAGGGAGGGCTTCTTGAGGAGGGGCCTCACCACCACTTCTTTCAGGGCAGCGGGAAAGTCACCCTCACTCAAAGAAGCATTTATAATCCCCTGGAACCAGCCTCGTGTAACCTCCCAGGAGGCCAGCACTAGCCAGGAGGGACACGGGTCCAATAAACATGTGGCCGCACTCAGTCTGCTCAGTATCCTGTCCACGCTTTCGGGAGTCACAGGATCAAACTCTTCCCATATAATATTCTCAGGACCTGCCCCTGTCATCTCCCCTGGATCTACCCAGTCAGAGTCCAGCTGTTTCCGAATCTGAGCGATTTTGTCATACAGATATTGTACAAAATCCTCAGCTCTGCCCTCCAAGGGGTCCTCCCGCGCCCCCTGGTGGAGCAGGGAGTGGGTCACCCTAAACAGGGCAGCTGGGCAATTATCTGATGACGCAATAAGAGCAGAAAAGTAGTTACTCTTCTCTACTTTTATCGCCACTAGGTAATTCTTAATATGAGATCTTACCAGTGTCCGGTCGGATTCAGAACGACTAGCCCTCCAACTGCTCTCTAGGCATCTTTTCTGGTGCTTCATCTCCCTCAGCTCCTCAGTATACCAAGGAGCCAGGTGAGACCGACGCCAGGTCAGAGGCCGTAAAGGCACAACTTGGTTCAAAGCCCCAGCAGCTGCCCTATCCCAGGTGGCTACTAAGTCCTCAGCCGAGTCGTGTGCCGGAACCTCAGGAAATGGCCCAAGCTCCATCTGGAACCTATCAGGATCCATCAGGTGCCTGGGGCGGAACCACCTGGTCGGTTCCGCCTCCCTGCAGCAGCGTGTGGCGGTTCGAAGGTCCAGGCAAAGGAGGGAGTGATCTGACCATGACAAGGGTTCAATCGCTATATCCCCTATCTCAAGATCACTCAACCACTGTCCAGAGACAAAAACGAGGTCCAGTGTGTGTCCCCCCATGTGAGTAGGGCCATAAATTAACTGGGTCAGGTCCATGGCCGTCATGGAAGCCATGAACTCCCGAGCTGTCTCAGACGTCTCGCCGACTGATGGCAGGTTAAAATCCCCCATGACCATAAGCCTGGGGGTGTCAACCACCACCGCGGCTATAACGTTGAGCAGCTCGGGCAGGGCTGCTGCCATGTGGCAGGAAGCCAGGTACGTGACTAGCAAGCCCAACTGCACCCTATGACCCCACTTCACAAGGAGGGACTCACATCCAGCCGTCTGAGGAACAGTGGCCTCCCTCGGTCCAAGACCCTCATTAATAACAACTGCCACACCTCCGCCCCTCCCCTGTGACCTTGGCTGATGGAATGCATGGAAACCGGGTGGGCACATATCAACAAGGGGGGCTCCCCCCTCCTGGCCCAACCAGGTCTCCGTGATACCCACCAGGTCCGCACCCCCCTCCTGAATAAGGTCACAAATGAGGGGGGCTTTATTTACCACGGACCTGGCATTGCACAGCATCAGTCGAAGGCCTGGGGTCCGAGGTTCCGTACAACCTGGGGAACGAGAAGAGCTTTGGGGGCCGGAGCGTGCCACTGCTTACAACCAGCGAGGACACACTCCCACAAAATGATGTGGCCCCCTGCTCCCGCCATATCTGCCCCTCCCACCTACAGTATCGATGTCATGGCCATCTGCATCATAAGCTCTAACCCCCTCCTTGACCCCTGAGTCAGCACCTCCCATGCCGCGCCCCTCGGCTGGCCCAGATACCCTCCCCCGTGGGTTTTTCCCCAAACCCACATAACCTACCCCCCTCCCAGAATCCCTTAAAATCTTATTAAAAAATTTCCCTTAGAAACCCCATAACCCCTTTTTTTGCTGTATGCCATCTCTCCGGACTCCAAAGTCCGTCATCGAGATAGGCCCTTGATAAAGCAGAGGGCCAGACCTGCGAGAGGGGGGAATCTTGCAGTTTGAGGAGTTCTCCCAACGAGTACATTTTGTAGCTAGATAGTCCATAGCTGGTGGGGATGTCCTAGCTATCCAGGGTCCCATGGAGAGAGTATCAATCAGAGGTACAAGTCATTTTAGTCCCACTGACCTCTCACATCAGTGGTAGAAAACTTAAGCCATTTTGAACTCAGATGTAAACATCGGTCACCCTCTCACGGAAACCAGATATAGAGGAGAGAAACAGCAGATTTAGTCCGGTTCTTGCAATGTTGTACCTAGGCACAGATGGAATAGCCAATCCTTGAGTTCAGAGACACGGATAGTCTGTGGGAAATATGTAGTAGGCGAATCCAGGGAGACTCAGATGATATAAAAGTAGGGAAACTCTCATCCTGACACACAGGAAACAACAAACCTGGATAGCAAATGATCACAAAAGGCCGAATATCCGGCCACAAAAAGGGCACATGAGATGAAAATACAGGAGGGGGGGAGGTGGAGTAAGGCAGTGACATACCAGAGCAAAGCCCCCATGGTAGACACCACAGTCCCCTTCCCATCTCCTTAGCCACCTTCAGGTCTTCCATGCATAAAGTACCTCTGGTTTAACTCCCCCACATAGAAAAAAGAGGGGGGAGGCCTCTGGGAGACGGTCCAGGGCTGGCCTGACAATGAATGGGTCAGCTTCCCTCCGTCGCCCAGGAATTTCCGCTGAAAATAATCAGGCAGGTCCCTGCTCTCTCGCTTGTGGCCTCTTTGGTCTCTGCCGCTCCCACTACCGCTGCCGGTAACCACCATTTCGGGTGCCGTCGTCACTGCCGCCATCACCATCGGCCTCCTCCGCGCTGACTCCGCCAACCGCTGGCCTCCGCAGGCAACTCCTGCCATCACTAGGGTCCAGCGGAGTCCCGCCAAGGGTGCCAAATGGCCATCACCGCCGTGCACTGCCATCCCTCCAGCAGCCTCCGACGGATGCAGGGTCGGCTGTCGGATGCAGGGTCGGCAGGCCTATCTCGCCATCTTACACCCCGCCAGCAAAGTACAAAGTAGCAGAATATACAGTGCTGGCTAGAATCTAGAAGAAATATCTATTTTAAGTTTCTTTTTTCTTGGAGATTTGTACTTGATCTTGCTTGGGGAAAAGTTTTCTTTCTTTAAAAAGAGTTTGTTTGTGTGGCAGGATGGCGTTAAAACTAATAAAGCCTGACAAACAAGCAGTGGGGGGAATGTTTCCCCATTTACAATTATGTGAACAAGTCCTGAGCTTACAGACTCAGCAGAATGGCTTTAATTTAAAAGAATCTGTCTTGGAGGAAATGGCAAGATATTACGAGACTGTGAACCAGAAACTTGAAAAATTTAGGCAGGAAATTAAAGAAATGATACAACTAAAGTATGATAATCTGCAACGAAAGATTGTAACAGTGACTAATGCTTTTTCAGAAATTGTTATAAAGATGGATACAAATATCAAGTTATTAGAGTCTAAAATGGAGGAAGTTGATGATAAGATTTATAATTTGGACAATAAAATACAAAGAATTGAAAATGATTTGATAAATATTCAAGACAATAGTTTAGAAGTAAAGTCTAAAAAGGAAGCTGGTCACGAGACTTACAATGCAGAAGATATAAAGCAAGGGATTGAAAAAGAAGTTACAATGATGCAATACAGGCTCACGGAATTTGCGGTTAGAATGAGAGGGTTACAGGAAAATAATAGAGATGATTTAAGAAAAATATCTGCTCAAGTTCTGGCCGGGATTTTAAAGGTTCATCCTAAGGAGGTATCTTGTAAGATTGACAAGGCCTATAGAGTAAATTCTTGGATTGCAAAGCAAAGGCAATTGCCTAGAGATGTGGTGATTTACTTCACAGATAAAGAAATAAGAAATGATATTGTGCAAAAATCCTTTAATTCTACTCTACAATTGTATGGAAGAAAGATCTGGATATATAAAGAGTTGCTGCCTAAGATGCTAAAAGATAGAAAGAAATTTGGATTTTTGGTGACTGAGCTAAAGAAACAAAACATCTCATTCAGGTGGGACATTCCAGTTGGAATAATATTGAGATATCAAGGAGAAAGATATCAGCTAAATACTGTTGAAAAAGCGGAAGAATTTTACTACAAGGTTCTCAAAAAGCAAAATCAACAAGAGATAGAAATTCAAGATAAGCAGAAGGAGGTGGAAGTAATGGAAAAACAACAAGTTACAGAGGTCTTTGCAGATGAGCCGCTTCTGGATTCTCCTTCAGAGGTCTCAGCTGGACTATTTATAAATACAAGAGAGGCGGCTCTGGATTCTAATGTGATGACTTATCAAGTTACAGACCAGCATGGAAATCAATCAGTTGATATACAACTCATAGAACCAGAATGGAGATTTAAGCCACAAAAGCAAAACCAACAAGATCAAGTTATAGATCAGCATGAAAACCAAACAGTTGATATACAATTTATAGAAAGGAAATTAGGATGGAGATCCAACCCACAAAAAGTCAAGAAAAGAAGAAGCAGGTCTCACAAAAACAAAAACATTTAAACTAAACAACAGTGTAATGCCAGTTATTTAAGAGATGATTGAATATATGAAAAGATAGTTGAGGCAAAGTATTGGTTTATATTATCCTGAGGAGAGTGACAGACCTCTGCAGTGCTGTACTTTTGGGATGTGAAAAGGGCCTTAAACTGAATGGATTGGAACTATCTGTTTTTGGATTCTTTTACAAATGTACTACATTTATGCTGAGCTACAAGGCAAGAGAGCTATGGAATTGGGGCACGCAGATGATCTGGCTGTTACCCTATTACGGTGGTTGGAATTAATAATTTGGATGAAAGACACCACTACAGACACTATATGGAATACAAATATAAAGTCACTCGGGTGGTTGTTGTTGTTTTTTTTAGAAGATATTTGTTATTGATGGGGGCAGGTGGTAATTGAAGATACTGAATATACTGTTGGAATTTGGATGTGATGTTACCCTAACATGGGTGTTGGAGTTAACAATCCAGTTGAAAGACATTACAGAAGATATCATATGGATTACAAGCTTAAAGTCTTTTTTAAGAGGATTTTATTTACATAAGGGAATATTTTTTACTGGTGTGGGAAGAAGAATAAAGATATTAAGAATTATTAAGTATGGTAGTCTTGTAGGAAAGTGGGTGGAGATAGGTTAGCTTATTGATTGTTTAGTTTAAGAAAAGGGATATTATGTTTAGATATGAATATATGTAAAAGATTTGAGTTAGATATATCGATGGGGTGGAGGAAATGGGTAGACTACGAATTGAATAAATGTTAAATTAGGATTTAAATTAGTCTTATAGTGGAAGGTTGCTTTGAAATGTTATATTAATATACATAAAAGGTTTGATTTAAGAGATACATGTATGGGGGGCAGAAAAAGGGTAGATTATGAGCAGAAATTGCTAAACTGGGAGATATAATAATATTATTATACTAAATTAGGAGTTATATAATGTTATAGTAGAATGTTATTTTGAAATGTATAGTATAAGGGGGATATAATAATATTATTAGAAAGAAAGGGTCAGTATATGGGGGATGGAGTAAGGGAATGGTAAAGTATTATATAATCTGTTATGAATTTGGGTTTTATTTTGAAGAAGCCACAGGGGGAGGGGAGGGGGAGGGGGGTTGGGAGGGGGGGAAAGGGGGGGATTTGTATTTGAAAATTTTTTTCAATAAAAAAAATAATTCTGTTTCGCCATCTTTATTTTCTGTGCCACTTCTTTTTGAGTTATTAAATTTATTTTATGTTTAACTATCCTCCATTCCTCTTTTATTTATTTATTTTGAGGGTCCTCCTGCAAATTTCCTTCTAGTTTTTTTAACTTTCTGAAGTTCATCCTGTTCATGTTTTTTTTCCCTCTTTTTTCTTGTGTTATAGACTAATGTTAATCCTCTGATATATGCTTTTAACGTATCCCAAAGATTTTGAATTGATGTATCTTTTTTTGTTTACCCTGAGAAATATTTTCAACTCCTTGTACAGCATCTGAATATACTCTTTATCTTTACATATATTTTGATTGACTGTCCATCTTTTATATTTTTTTTGTCCATTCCATTCTATATTTATTGGATTATGATCTGCCCATTCATTAGTTCCTATCTCTATTTTTCCCAATCCTATTTGTATCTCTGCTGTCATCCAGGCCATATCAATCCTGGACCACGAATGGTGCGGGTGGGAGTAAAATGTATATTGTTTTTCTTCATTGTGTGTTTCTGTCCATGCATCCTGCAGGTTTCATTCTGTTGCCATATTAAAAAATTCTTTGGGTAAGATCTCCTTCTCTTTTTTATTTTTCGTATTACTATTATAGTCTTTTTTACTATCTACTATAGCATTGTAATCCCCTACAAAGCAGATATTCTCGTGGCCTTGTTCTATGATTTTATTATGTAATTTCCTAAAGTATTCATGTTGGTTTTTGTTGGGGGCATATATCACTACTAACAGTATTTGTTTTTGGTCTGTCTCTAATTCTACCATCAAAGTTCTACCTTCTTTGTCTGAGTATTTTAAATTTGATTTTATTCTCTCTTTTACATATATAGTGATTCCTCTTTTTTTCTTTTGTGTTAGTGATGTATATAGTCTTCCTAGTTTTGCATTTTCTAAATGCAAAAACCTTTTTTAATGTGTACCTCTTGGAGGCATATCACATCTGCTTCCAGTTTCTTTAATTTTGTGTAAATTTGTTTTCTTTTCTTTTCTTTCTTTCTTTTTTTTTGGTGAGTTTAAACCGTTTATGTTCACTGAGAAGAGCTTCAGTGCCTCTTCTATTTCTGCTGCAATTGTTTCTTAGTATTTCTTGTCTCACTTTTTACTCTCCCTCTCGCTCCTTCTTTTTCTTCTCACTCTCTTTCCTGTACTTTTCTTATCTCACTCTCCCTTTCTGTTTCTTCTGACTGATCTTCCTTTTGACTTTTGCTTTCCGATTCTTCTTTACTCTCTTGCTCTTCTTCCTATGAGAGATAATTTTTGTAAAATTTTTGTGCCTTCTGTATCGAGTCTACCTTATACTTCCTATCTTGCCATGTAATAAGGATGCCTTCTGGGATTATCCATCTAAACAACACTTTATACTTGGTAAATTGTGTTGTGAGGAATTGTCGTCTTTGAGTCCGAAATTCTTCATGGAATTTGTTTCAGAATTATAATTTCTTTACCACTATATGTTATTGTTTCATCTCTCGATTTCTTGTAGATTTCATCCCTGGCTGCTTTTTTTTGTGAATCTTATATGGACTTCTCTTGCCAGTTGATGCCTTCTTATATAGTTGTTGTGCACGTGATAAATGTTGTCTATATATTTTTTCATCTCCATCTTATTTCTTTGTGTTAGTTCCACCATTTTTTCAATATTTCAGCCATTTTTTCACCCAGGTCCTCTTCTTTCTCCTCCACAACATTCTGAAATCATAACAAGTACGAGGCTTTCTCCATTTCGAGAAATGCAATTTAATCTGAGAGCTCTTTATTCAATTGTACTGATTTCTGTTCCACTGTTTCTACTTTAAGATCTATTTGATCTATTTTTGTTTCCATTTTCTTAACTATTTGCTCATTCTCTAGCATTGCTTGTTGTATAGTTTTTATCTTATCATTCATACTTTTGATGTCTTCTTTTACCTCTCATATCTCATTCTTGATTTCTTTGTGATGTTCCTTCACCTCTTCGTGGTTGTCAGCCATTTTCTCTTGTGATTTCATCAGAGTTTCCTGTATCATCTGTAACATATTCTGCATTCTATTTACTGTCAACTCTGTTCTATCATTTTCTTTCCCCATCATATTTTCTATTGACCTTTGATTTGATGGGGAGGCCATAGGTAGGGGGTTGGTAGTAGGTTTTTTCCCTGCTTTAGCTACAGTTGCCATGGATGACATTTTTAAACTCCGGGTGATATTTTTCCACAATATCATACAAACACAATATTCTATTTAAATGTATACTCTTTTTTCTGTATTACTCAATTGGTGTCTCCTCTTTCTCCTATAAGCCTCTCGATTAATCTCTTTCTTTCTTAAGAAGTTGATTTGTATTATTCTTTTTCACTTTTCATATACTTATTTAATATTTAAAGGAAATTATACCTATTCAATGGAAGAATTATAATAATATCTTTTCAAGAAAAACTTATAATAATATTCAATCTATATATTTTATCCTCTTAATCTCTATCAATAATTATCTTATTATTTATTCTATATTTATCTTATACTAGTCATACAGATATATAAATTACTTTAGTTCCTTCACCTACAATCCAAACAATCCTTCTACAATTCGTTTGTCCTTTAAGATTTTTTCAAATTTCCCCTCTTTCAATGTCAATAGACTGATTAATAAATTAAGACAGATTAATAGTTATTTCCCCCTTATTACACAATCAACAATTGTTTTAGAGTCTTTCCAAAGTTTCCTGTTTCTTTTATGTATCTTTCCTTTTAAGTCCGTATTGCATCAGTCTCTGTCTTCTCCACAATACTCTCTCTGAGTCCTTCGGTTTTTATTCTCTGCTCAATACAATCTTCCTTTTTTATCCAAAGTTATAAATCCATAGCTATCCACCAAAATATCCGCCAAAATATCCATGAGTTTATTTGTATTTTCTATCCTTATTCCGCCCTTAGTCTGTCTTTTCCACAGCCACTAGTCTTTATATTAGTTCTTATAGTTCTTGTAGTCTTATTTAAACCAGTATTTTTGAGTTTCTTGCACTATTTCCGCTGAATCCCCTTTGATGTCTCCTTTCCTTTTTGTGTCCTCTCCACTTTCCTTTTTATGATAAGCCCTTTGCTCCAGTCTCAGTTTCTCTCCGTTACTTTGTATCCACTTTATGGGATCTTCTTTTCTGTTGCACTAACCTCTCCGCCCGTCCCTCTCTCCGTCTTGCGCTTTTTCCTCTCCGTCACCACCTTTCCTTCTTCTCCGCGACTCTCTCCTCTCGTGCTTCTGCTCAGCCAGATTCCGCCTTCCTTTTTTTAACTCTTTCATGATCACCATCTGATGCTGATTTCACTTTTCTGCTTCCTCACTGTGAGGCCACCATCGCTCTCAGTTCGCCTTGAAGATTAATTCTTTCCCCGCCGGATTTAAGGGGTTCAGTCTTGTCCTCCAGGACAATAGCAGGTCATCCGAAATCTTCCGACCTTCCCTTTTTGTTTTCTGATCTCTCCAGGATCAGAAATGCCCTTAAAGGGCTCCTTATCGGGGATAAATTGGGATTTTCGGGAGTAACAGATTGCACCTTCACCTACTTTGCTCTGACATCACAGCCAGAACTCTCAGTAGATTACTTTAAATTACCCATTTCCTAGATCTATCATTTCCTAGTACCTTATCTAGACTGATTCTAAAGTCAAAGTATGTAATATATAAATATTTTCTTTTTCAGTTTAAAATGTAAATAGCCATGATGAATAGCAAGATTCAACAAGATTAAGACCTCATAAGAAAGTTTAACACTTTTCTTCCCACATTACCAGAAGTGATAATAACACCATTAAGCTACAACACCAAGCAAATAGATCTATCTCAACTAGAGTACCATCTCTCATCCTCGCATCAGTTCCCCAATGTATATTAAAAACTCAAATTTCAAAGATGTCCTTAGTATTAAGAATGATGGTGCAGTTTTATATTTGAGGTAAAGACATTTCACAAGAAGGGAGCTCCTCCAGAAAATGTTCACCTTGATCCCCCTGATCCCCCCTGCCATTGTACCTCATATGGGGCAGGGATCTCATTGGTGCTCTCCATAGGATGTAGAGATTCTAAGTGGGATAAAAATAACCAAACTTCAAGCCAGGTAAACATATAACGGAGGTCCAAGTCGTGCATCTTTCAGGTGCACCTGGAAACATTTTAATAGCTAAAAGAAGCTGGTAATCATTTCTTGAAACATATGTCCCTTGCAAAACTGGACAGTGTTATTTATTCAATTGCAAGAAAAGTGAGGTGCATTTTTATAGCTTATCTTGTACTTAAATAAGGATAACCCTTTGATAGTTGAATCAATAAGCACTGAGAAGGGAAGTGTCAACTTTAGAAACTAATCCCTGTACATTCTTTAAATAAACAGTAATATAAACTTAGATATGGTAATCTAGTGCTTGGTGTTCTCAGTTGCACCAAAGGTAACAAGGCTACATAAGTGAATCTGTTAACCACAGGAATGCAAACCTGACCAAGTAGCATTAACAATTAGACTGGAAACTCAAGACTTTTGCATAAATCTTCATTTAGTAGATACTAAATCTTAGAGAGATATTGTTAGAAGAAAGTTTGGGGTTTGAATCCAGACAGGATGTTTTTGAAGAACATACAGGCCAAGTTGTATGGAACAGAGACAATGTTTATTTTGATAGTATAATATGCAGTACATCAAGCAAAAGATAGGCTATGAAATCAGAATGATGATCAGAATATATTTATAATAATAATGGGCTATGATTGTGAGGTGTGTAAATGTGTTAATTCAGACTTTCTTGCCCTGAGGACCTGAGAAGTCTGGTGAGGAAAGTCATTTCTCACCCTGCAAGATGTGCTGATCTTTTGTAAGTGTTTGTATGAGTATTGTTATTGGAAATTTGCATATCTTTGAGGGGAGATGCTTCCTGATGGATTCACAGTATTGGCTGGCTTCTTGGGGCAATGCACTTTGTTAGTTTCATTGTATCTAGGATGAAAAGATTTCAAGCAGTTTTTATGACTTTGCATGTAGGTCAGGGAAGGTTTTGCCTGTGGAATGGGTAGGGAGGGGGTGAGCTAGGTGGTATATGGGTATTTTCTTCCAACAAAACTAAATGTATATGAATTAATTCAATCAGGAATATTAACCTCATCACTCACATGGCCTATTGCATAACAAATAAGTATCTCCACCTCTCTTTAGACTTCTTTCTCTTTCACCTCTGGTATACTTCCGCCCAATAAACCAATGTGTGTTTCAGTGTAATTGTGTCTTTGTCTCTGGCTGAAACAAACTCTGGCTGAAAAATTCTCCTTCAAGCCATAAGGGCAGAGTTTCAAAAATTTCTGGGATTTGGGAGAGAGTTGTTTGCTGTTGTTTTCTTCTTAAGGACTATATTAAGTTTATTATGGGGCTTATGCTACAGTTTTCAACTCTTTTTAAATCTGAAAATAGTGAAAGACCATGCTGCTGATTTTTAGTGCTTGTGTTTGAATACTTTAAGGGCCATAAAAAAGCAATTTGGAGACCACATGCGGTTGTATTTGAGGGTTTTCTTTCTCTCCCAACTTGCTTATCAACCACATTACTTCTGTTACAATTTCAGCAACCTGGGCAATTTTCATGCACATTACAGTGTGATTTCCAGGGATTATTTGGCCTGGAAATGCTTGCCACTGAAAACAAGTTTAGACAATTTCTAAATTGTTGTTTTAAGAGAAAAAAAACCTTGTCTTTGTGATCTTTTATTTAAAGAGACAAATTATATTTTTAAAACTTTTTTTATACCACCACATTACTTGGAACATTAATGCAGCCTTTGGAATAGAAGCATTTTAATCCACTCTAAGGGGACCAAAATTGGACAATACTTTGATAATAGAAAGCTTTTTGATAAATTATCAAGTGATGCCATGAAGCCTCTCACCTATTTAGAAGTTTCAGTTTTGCTTGAAGAGAGTTTTTCACTCAAGCCTTCAATGAAGCAAAGGGTTTTCTTAAAGATATGCACAGTTTATAAGGTGAAACCCAAGCTAGTATTCCTATAGCTTACAATTGTCTAATTCAGTTTTTATGGTCAGCTTTTACTCTAGCACATAAATATATTTCCCTAAATAGAAGCAGAAATTTCATATTCACCCAGTGTGGTTTGATCAGCAATGTGATTTGGTCAAGAATGTCAGAATGCCAGATGATAGCTTGTTATTTGTTTCACAGATACAGAACTAGCCCTCTACACACTCTACACAGACATATTCTGGTACTATATTACTCCTTATCTTTCTGCCTGTCTATCGCAGCCTTAACAAACACTAGGACCATTTTTGAACATACATAAATAAAATACCTGCCTTTCAAATAGAGTTCTATATGCTGCTGAATATGGCTCAGTCCCTCAATGGCATAAAGTGACAAGTACTAAATTGTAGATTTAATTAATCAGTTTAACCCTGGTACAATGCAGTCAGAGTTATATGCTCCAACATGGACTAGTGGGCTCCAGCATGTTGCTTCTTTATTTCATTGACTGAAAAGCAATGATTTCCGAAGACTGGGACCTTGCCTTAATAATCCCCATTTATTAAAAAAGGGAATCAAAAGCTTCTAACCATTTATAATCCAGCATCTTCCTCAGTCTCATCAGTGAGGTGTAGACTGAACAATTTTTTGTAAAACAACTTAGTTTTAGAACAGACTACTCCATTTTTGACTTTGCCTTGATTCTACAACATCTGGCATAACAGTGTACTTCCAAGCCACTTCACTCTATATAGACTTTAGAACAGCTTTTGACTTGATTCATAGGCCCTACTTGTATACAAATTACAAATTACAAAACTTATCTATATATAAAAGGCTCCTACTACCATCTATATACTTAAGTTAAATGTTGCTCTCAAAGTCACTATACCAGCAAGATTTCTTTTAATAAAAGAATCAGGCAAGGCTTATTCCTGCCCATGGTTGTTTAACTATTATATTAATGCATTAGCTGTTCTCATGAATGACCTTTCTTATTACCCACCAAAATGAACAAAGCAGCATGCAGGTGAAACAGTGTTAGTTTCCCAGAATTTACTACAGGACCGAAGCAATGGCCTCTGTGAAACAATCCAAAATACATGTTTGAATTCTAAATAATCACCCTAATGAGAAGATTAAATTGTTTTAGTATCTATGTGTAGTTTTTTTATGCCATTGATTTATGCAAAATTCACAGAGAATATGAAGCTCAAAATGCCCAAAAAGCTGTATCAGTATCCATCATTTTTCCATGGTAGAAAAACTTTATTCATTCCAGCTGTACTCCAAATTCATTTGGTATCCAGTTAGGCCCATATAATTCTTACAGTTTCTAAAAATAGTTCAGACCATATTTTTCAGTAACATATTTCAAGTTAGGGTTGCTAGGTGTCCACTATTTGAGCAGACAGTCCACTTTTTTCACATTATGTTCACTATTTTTTTTCACAAAATAGTGGACATTTTTTTTATTCAAAAGTTTTATGATGAAATGGTATGTAATCTAAAGCTGTACAGTCTAAGAGAATAAGGATAGGAGGATCACGTTTTGTCTTTTTTTTCATAAGTTAGAATGAGACAAAGATCGAATGCTCATTGCAATAATCACATTTTATACAACAGCGCAAAAAATGCATTAAAGCAGTTATCTTTTGATATCGAAAATGTAGTGCTGAAGGTTTTTGCCGAATTTTCGAATTCTGCGAAGAAACGAGAAGAGTTGAAATCATTTTTTGAGTTTTGTGAGTCAGAATTCCATGAGGTTTTGTGCCATGTTCCAACACGTTGGTTAAGTTTGTTTAAAGCGGTCGAAAGACTTCTTTTAAACTGGATACCTCTAAAATCGTATTTTATTTCTCTTGGATCTGATGAGTGTCATAAGGTTATCTGGAACCTTATTTCGGATCAGGAAAATGAACTCGCAAAGGACGATGAACCAACAATTTCAGAATTGTATTTATATTTCACGCACTTCTTCATGTCAATAATGCAAGACACCCTACTGAAGCTGGAAAGCAAGAAAATTCTTGCATGTGATCTTCACATTATCATGTGTAAGCTGCGTGATTCTTTGCAAAAAAATACAATGAGCAGTTTTTTGGAATGAAAGTTTTATTTGCCTTACGTGAAAAACATTTGCCTGAGAATGCCGTGCAAAAGTTCAAGAAAGAAGCCATCAATGTGTATCAAAGAGCCATTGCGTACCTAGAAAAGTGGTATAATTTTACAGATTCAGTATATGAGACGTTAAGTTGTTTCAATCTAATTGATCGCAATAATCCTCCAACTTTAGAAGAAATGACAAACATCTGGTTATTATCACCATGGCAAGAAGAACTTCCACCCAACACTCTCTTCAATGAAATTTCTGCCTTAGAAGAAGTTTATGTTCATCTATAGGGTGATTCATCCCTTGATAAGTGGACATACTTTTTCAAGAAAGAGCCAGCTCCGAGTTTACTGAAACTGTTCCAGTATTGTGCATCAATTCCAGTATCAAATGCAAACATTGAAAAAATTTTCAGCGTCATGGGAAATTTGTGGACTGACGAACGTAACCGACTGCTTGTACCATCAGTTCGAAGTGAACTTTGTATATTTTTTAATATTTCTCAACGTTGTACTGAAATTAAAGAATTATTCCTTAAACACAAAGAATTGATCAAAGCTGTGCAGTCAAATAAAAAATACACACGACAGCAAAGTAAAATGTAATTTAATATTTTACATATTATTATAATATATTTGATGTTTTGAATTTTAAGTAAAGTTTTGAAGTGATTATTTTAATACATGTTAAAATGTTTGTAAGAAAATATATAATTTAATTGTACATTTTTTTTTATTACTTAACACACACACACACACCCCGTTTGTCCGCTATTTTTTGGAAGCAGACCTGGCAACCCTACTAGAATGCAAAAAACAAACTAAACTACAAAAGACCAAAACTGTGAAGGAAGAAACTGATTTTACTTCAGACAATGAATATGTTTTTCAATCCAAAAGTTGCACCTCATCTTTGCAGGCATAGTGTGTTCAGGAGCTATAAGTCACATGACAAATGACAAATTTTTCATTTATTCCCCTTGACTAGAGTAAAATAGAAAAAATTATGCCACACATAAATGCCTTACCCATGCCAGGGGTCAATAGGGACACAGTAGTGCAGGGGTTAACACCAATACCCACTTGGTCAGCTCCACCCACAGGCCACTCCTTACCTGAGTCTCCGCCCACAGGTATAAAAAGTAGGTACACTCCTCCCCGACCTTCACTTCCAGATGCTACCAGTGATGTACTGATGAACCTGTAAATAAAAGAGACTTATTTAAATGGTTGACTCATGTCTATTATTGGGCCTGATCCATGGATCCTGTAACAATATGGTAGCACAGGATGGTTGGATGGCCCAATAACATCCAAACACACAACAAGGACACATCGCTACCTTCGAGATGGCGACACCACCGAAACAACGAGATGGCAACCCAGCGGGATCGCCAGGGAAGGCAGAAACCACAATCGACCCCAAAGCCGCCACAACGGAAGAGTAACAGACCCTGATGACCGGGAGGAAGAAAGACTGCAGCTCGACGTCCTACAACTGCTAAAGGAGCGGGCCAGTGACAAAAACCTCCTCGCGGACCTACGAAGCTTCATAATGGACCGCGAGGTAGCGAAGAGCGAGGACGAATCAGACCTGGAGCTTGAGGAGCTGGACTCGGTGAGTGGATCGCCCCAAAACAACCCCACAGCAGTCACCGAGCCCCACAGCCCCGCTCAAAATTCAAAACGGTGGCCATCTTTGACCATGTGGTCGGACAAGATGGCCGACCCCCGTCCAATCGGAAGCCAAAATTTAAAATGGCCGGTGCGCGAAAAATGCCCGACCCTAAGCGGCGAAGAGAGCGACTGGGGTGAGGGGGCAGAGTCTGATTCGGACCATGGATACACCCCAACCGAGCGGCAAGTCAACAAGGCCATGAAGACTCTTGCCGCCGCCTTCGGCCCGGGCCTCAAAGTCATGAAAGGGGAACCAGAGGGGCCCAAGCGAAAAGGAAGGCGAGGAGAGGGGCACCGGAACACCCACCCGAGGGTCACGGATGCCCACGCCAGCATACCAACCTCCCTGCACACCCCAAGGACACCGCACCACCGATCGCCCAGGCCGCGCACCCCGGAACGCAGGGATTGGGGCAGCTACTTACATTCGTCGCCGGGACCCCAACGCCATCAGGATCTTCACCCCGGAAGAGCCGCTGCAAGTCAACACCATCCGGAGCTCACCTGGACCCCCAAGACCGAAGCCGAGGCCTACCCGACTGATAGAGACCTCTACGCCGGAGCTGCGATGAACAGGTCCTTCCACGACGACGGCAGAGCTGAAATGGACTTCACGCATGCGCTGTTTTGCCTAGAGGAAGAAAAAAGAAAAAAATTGCAGAGAGGGACTTTTAAACTACCGGCAAGCGTTCCCATGCCGTATTGCTGTTATAGGCACATAAAGAACCATGGACAGCAACCTGCAGTAAGTAATTTTACAAATAATGCTGGGAACTTACCAAGTGACTTTCCAAAGTTGAGGATGGATGGGGGCAATATCCTAGAGTGGTCACAGCAGCTTCAGGTGGTGTTCCTAAAAGAAAACATGTCACATTTTATTAATGACCCTCCAGAGAGACCATGGACTTTAGAGTTGGACTGTATGCACCATAGGGCATTTTACCTTTTAATTTCTAGCATATCTCCCACAATTTACCATAGCATTGGTCACAATCTTACTGTGTCGGAAATCATACAAAAAATGTTTGGGTTATTTTATAGTGAAAGTGTGGCAACCACTACCCAGATTTCCAAAGATTTCTTCTCTGCCAGAGTCAAACCGGGGACCCCCATAAGTGAGCACCTGGTGTCCCTAAACGCTACCAGGGCAGAACTACACCTTAGGGGGGAAGTCATATCAGACCAGATCATGAAGAGTGTAATAATTAACTCTTTAGATCACTCATGGGACAGCTTCTTAGCACACTTAGATACTGTTAGTCTAGGCCTCCTGTCCGTTGAGAAGCTGTCTAATAAACTGATCGCTGAAGACAATTTGAAAAGGAGCCGCTCTGGCTCCTCCAGGGAACATAAACACGAAAAGAAAGTAGCCTTCCAAGACAGGCAGCATAGCGCAACAGAGTGCTATAGCTGTGGGTCAAGGGGACATGTCAGGAGAGACTGCCCCAAGAACTACAGAGAGAGAAGCAGACCAGAACATAGGTTCAGACAGACAGAGAGACACATTTCTGAGGAGAGGTACAGACGCAGGGACTCTCCCAATCCCAGAGACAGGAGGGGGAATAGAGATAGTTCACGTGACAGCAGAACAGGATCATTATATGGGATAGGGGAGCGCACCCACATAACATGTCAGGATGGGGAGGCCAACTCGTGACTCCTGGACTCTGGGACCTCCAACCACATGACCTATGACCAAAAACTGCTCTCCTCATTCACGGAGGAGAACTTTTCAATCAAGGTTGCAAACCAAAGTGAGGTTAAGGTAACAGGCAGGGGGGTAGTTACGCTACCAGGCATAGGGAAAATAGAGGGGGTACTACTGGTTCCGGAGATACCCCACAACATATTGGCTGCGTTAAAACTCAGTGAAGAATAAGGGATTAAGGTAACCTTCGCTGAAGGGAAGGCTCACATTAGCAAGGGTAGAGAGAGTGTAGGTAGAGTGACAGTCAAGCAAGGGCTACCATACATAACATTCCATGAGAGTTACACACCCAGCATATACACCAACTCAGAATGCACAAAGGACACTAACCAGGACAAAGGTGAGGAAGAAGAGGTGAATGAGGGAGAGACAGAGAGCGAGGAGAACACAACACATGAAACACACACCACCAAACACACACAGGGAAGGCCATCGATAAGCAAACTCCTGCACGACGACTGTGCTCACTTACTACACCGGAGACTAGGGCACGCCAGTTTCCCCGTAGTCCAAAAAATGGCCAACTGTACCAAGGGCATCAAAATAAAGAGTTGTGAAAATTACCTTGAGTGCTCGGTGTGCAAATGTTCTAAGTTAAAGGTCAAGCCCAGACCTAAGAAATCCTCACGCGCCTCCAAACAAGTATTCAATTTAGTCCATATGGATCTGGTGGGGCCCCTAAGGCCATCCATCAGATACCAGAAAAGGTACTTTCTCACCATCGTAGATGACTATAGTCGTTATGGCTTCGTCTATACTCTAAAACGAAAGGATGAGGCTTTCCAAAAATTCAAAGAGTTCTACAAAAGGGTAGAGACTCAAAACAACACCCAAATCAAACAAATCATGACAGACAGAGGATCTGAGTTTCTGTCAAAGGATTTCTCTCATTGGCTCAGATCCAAAGGCGTGCTTCACTTTACGTCATCCCCGTTCTCAGCCTTCCAGAACGGTGTCTCAGAACGACAGAATTCCACGCTACAGACCATGATCAGATGCGCTTTAGAGGACGCAGGAGTTGGTCAACATTTTTGGTCTGAGGCCTTAGTTTACTCAAACTACACACTAAACAGAACCTGGTCCAGTGTAATAGACAAAACGCTATATGAACTCATGTACACAAAAAAACACAAATAGCACACCTACATGTATTCGGCGTAACCGCTGATGTCCATATACCCAAACAACTGCGCAGGAAGGGGGACAAAGTATCCAGGAGACTGAGATTTATGGGGTACGAGCCAGGTACCAAAGGGTTCAGATTTGTGGACAATAATGACAGGTTCGTGGTCTCTAGGACTGCGGTATTCCATGAGCAAGCTAACTGGTCCAGGATACACCTCAATGAGGTATCCACCAGGCAGGAGACTAGACCAGATGAGCAGGTACAAGACAAACACGAAACGACAGATAGACAGGAAAGGAAGGAACACAATCCCAAGCACCAAGGCATCAAGGTTGGGGAATGGAAAGGGAATCACCCCAAGATAAGTGTAGACTCACTAACACAAAAGGAAGCCAGATACTTACACGACACCGAGCAAACAACAGATAGGCCAGTCAGAACGACCAGGAACCAATTACCCAGAAGGTTGAATGACTATGTGATGCACATACACACGAACCAAATCACACCTAACTCATATGAAGAGGTATTGAAACTACCACAAGAGGAGAGGTCGAAGTGGGAATCGGCCATGGCCAAAGAAATGAACAGTCTGAGAGAGCTAGAGGTTTACACCCCAGCCGAGGTTCCAGAGGGCAAAAATACGATAGGTACCAGGTGGATCTTCAAGATCAAGAACCTAGAAGGTGGTCAAAACTGTACAAGGCTAGACTGGTTGCCCAGGAATTCGCCCAGAGATTCCCAGAAGAGTACACTGACACTTACTCCCCAACTGTAAGGACTGAAAGTGTCAAGAGTGCCCTGATCATCACTTCCCTGCTAGGGCTAGAGGTACATCAGTTCGACGTGCAGACAGCTTACCTGCACGCCAACCTAGACAAGGAAATATACGTTAGGGCACCACACAGTAAAGAGACCAACAGGGGGGACACCTGGCTACTTCACAAAAGCCTATATGGACTGAAACAATCCGGCAAACGCTGGTATGAATGCCTAGTTGAGGTTCTGAAGTCAATGGGATTTACAGCAACCATAGCCGACAACTGCCTTTTTACTAGGAGAGAGGGAGATTCACCAGAATACATCCTAGTCTACGTGGATGATATACTTTACATCAGTAAACATGAAGGGAACCGCAACGCCTTCGCCAGTAAACTGAGTGAACACTTCACATTAAAATACCTAGGGAAAATAAACAGATACCTAGGCGTACAAGTCAACGAAACCCCCAAGCGTTTTCAACTGTCCCAGAAAGAAAAGATAGAAGAAATACTACACAAATGCAACATGGCAGATGCCAAGGGGTGTGAATCACCCATGCAGCCGGACTTCCTAAAAAATTCGCATGGTGAATCACCCGAATTTGAAGACAACACACTGTATAGGTCAGTCATAGGCTCTCTTTTATATATCGCCAACTGGACTAGGCCAGATATCGCATTACCAGTTAATTTACTGTCCAGGCACATAGGCAAACCCACCATGTACCACTGGGGCGCTGTAAAGAGGGTACTGAGGTACCTAAAGCAAAGTGCCGATGCATGCCTAGTCCTAGAACCAGAACCGTCCAACGAGCCCGTCCTCTCCTGCTATGCTGATGCTGACTGGGCCGGTGACACCAAAAGCCGGAAAAGCACATCAGGATACATATTCTACTTGAACAATAGTCCGGTGCATTGGTACATGGGAAAACAAAACTTAGTGGCTACCTCAACCACAGAGGCGGAGTACATATGCCTATCCAAAGCCGCAAACAACCTCATCTGGTTCGACGACCTACTCGCCAGTGTGTGGTGTGAACCAGAGTACCCAATAAACATCTACGAAGACAACAAGGCAGCCATAGAAATCTCCATGGCCGACACGGTAGGACAGAGATCCAGGCATATTGACATAAAGTACAAACATGTGAGATAGCTCTCCAAAATCGGGTTCATAAAGGCCATACATTGCGACACAGAAGAACAGACTGCAGATATACTCACAAAACCACTACAGGGCAGGCAACACTCATACCTGGTATCCAAACTCAATATCCATCCTTGGGCACCACTTAAACAATCAGATCCACAGTCACAGGTCAGGCATTTAGAGGGGGATTTGTCACACATAAATGCCTTACCCATGCCAGGGGTCAATAGGGACACATTAGTGTAGGGGTTAACACCAATACCCACTTGGTCAGCTCCACCCACAGGCCACTCCTTACCTGAGTCTCCGCCCACAGGTATAAAAAGTAGGTACACTCCTCCCTGACCTTCACTTCCAGATGCTACCAGTGATGTACTGATGAACCTGTAAATAAAAGAGACTTATTTAAATGGTTGACTCATGTCTGTTATTGGGCCTGATCCATGGATCCTGTAACAAATTACCACAGCTAATGGGCAAATAATGGAATCAGAAGGAATAGGAGATTGTTTTATTTACTGTCCTATTTTCCAGAGTGTTATCAGAAGATATTTGTGAAAAATGTCCTGTATGTCCATGCTCTTAAAATAAATATTTTGTCAGTGAAGAAGCTCACAAAACAAAACAATGTAGTGACTTTCCAAGGGAACAGTTGTGCCATCACAAAAAGGGATATCTAACTTTACCTTGGTAAAATTGCAGATGAACTATATCAGCTGAACTGCAATGAGGTGATTAATACTGCCAAGGAGGAAAAACATTCAAACTGCATTCACACATGGCACAGACGACTTGGGCACAGAAATCCTGATATAATAAAGAAATGAATTGAGAATGACTATGCAAGTGGAATAAAAATGAATCATTTGATCAAACAATGAACCAGTTGGAAAAATAACAAGAAAAGCCTTTCCAAAGCAGAATAACAGCAGAGCTTAAAAAACAAACACCTCTGGACTTAATTCATTCAGATCTTTGCAGTCCAGTGGAAAAATTAACTCCAGGGAAGAAGAGGTATTTTCTCACTTTTATAGATGATTACTCAAGGTATACTGCAGTATATCTGTTACACAACAAAAATTAAGTCCCAGAGAAACATGAACAGTATTTGGCTCAAGTAAGCAATACATTTGGCAAAATGGCAAGTGTCTTGCAAACAGACAATGGAACTGAATATATAACTGAATCTCCATAGACTTTTAACTGAATATATAAGTGAAAACACACAGCTGATTCTAAGAAAACCTGGCATAATATTTCAAACTACTGTGCCATGCAACAGAATAAAATGGGTTGCAGAAAGAATGAGCCATATTCTATGTGAGAGTAGAAGAACTATACTGTTTGATGGAATATGCCAACCACCTACTTGAGGGAAGCAGCTATGATTGCGTGTTATCTCCAAAACCAACTAACAGGAAAATCAACTGAGAAAACTCCGTATAAACTATGGAATGGAAAAGCTCTGAATTTAAGTCATCTCAAATTTTTTGGAAGCAAAGCCTATGTGCACATCTCAAAAGAAAAACATACAAAATGGGATACTTGCGCAAAGGGAAGTGTACTTGTGGGGTACAGGGAATCTCAAAAGGGATACAGAATTTTACACCAGGACACAAACAAGGTAACCATTGATGAACCATTCATCAATTGTTGATGAAACTTCAGTGTGTTCAAAATTTCATGAACTAACACAAACACTTCAAACTTTAAAGAAAGAAAACCCAAAATATATTCTAAGAAACCGCTCTCCGCTTCTCCTCCTGCACATCCTTTTGTTCCAGTTGCCGCAGTCTCGGGGCAGCTGCCATGGCTGCTGCATCCACCACCACCTCCTCTCAGCTGTCCAAGGGGTCCCTCTCTAACCCCCTGTCCCTACAGGACAGGGTAGTCCACAGACCTGCCGGTGGCGGCTTGACAGACGGATGTCGGAACCCTGGAGGACCTTTTACATAAACTCCTTACCCATGCCTTATAGTTTTGTCCTGAGCGCTTTAATTTAGAATCACCAACCAGTGAAACAATAGAGGAACATGCATTTGATGTGCAGGTTGTGCAGGTAAAAACGCTCGTGGTACTTGTGGTACTGGAACACTGCCGTTGATATGTGACCAAATTCGGGATAAATTAGGACTGGAAAATATTTGGAGAGTTGCACATCCAAGAGAGGCCTAATTCACGTATTTCTCCCCTAGATATAAGACATGGTCCAGGATAGATATGATTTTGGCTACTCCAGAAATATTAAGATTGGCCATAGAAATAGAAATTGGACCAAATGAATGGGTGGACCACAATCCGGTGACAGTAAGTTGGAACAAAAGAAAGGAAGGAAGATGGATAATGAGGACAGATCTGGTAAAGGAGGAGCACTTTGTCACAGGATTGAAAAAAGAACTAAAGCTTTTTTACGAGGAAAATAGATGAGAGGATACCTCACTACAAAATATCTAGGATACTATGAAAGCGGTTATAGGAGGATATTCAATAAAAATTTCAGCGCATAAATGGAAATTAGAAAGAGAGAAGTGGGGCAAATTTTAGAAGAATTGGAAAAGGAAGAGAGGGCATTACAAGTAGACCCGAGAAATGAGAAGAGAAAAGAGAGAAAAGAGCTTCTTAAACATAAATTATCATTACTGGATCAAGAGGAATTGGCGAACAAACTTAAGCGGGGGAGGCAACATTTTTTTGAACATGCTAATAAAGCAGGTACATGGCTCTCGTATAGGTTAAGAAAAGAAACAGAAGCAAAGAGAATTGATGCCTTACAAGATGGATAGGGAAATCTCGTGGGGAATGTGGAAGGGAAAAAGAGGGTGATTACAAAAGTTTTTGAGAAATTATATCAAAAAGAGAGAATACAGGAGATGCAAGTAAGGGCATACCTTGAAAACTTAAAATTAGCTAAAACCCCACAAAATATGAAGGATATTCTTAATTCAGAGATTAGGGAAGGAGAAATTGAAACTGTTATTAAGAAGCAGAAATGTGGCAAATCACCGAGACCGGATGGATTGCCAATTGAATTATATAAAGAGATATACGATATACTATTGCCAAATATGAAAGACCTATTTAATGAAGTTCTAACTAAAGGTATAGTTTCCAGGTCATGGATGGAAGCTTACATCAAGTTGCTCCCAAGCCTGTTTCTGATCGAACACAGATTAAAAACTATAGACCCATTTCCCTACTAAATTCGGACTACAAAATATTTACATCAATATTAGTGGAAAGATTAAATGTTTTTTTAAATGAATACATCCACCAAGATCAAAACGGCTTTTTGCCATATAGATATTTACGAGACAACATTAGAACCATCATGGATACACTGGATATTATGAAACATATACAGACAAAGAAATGGTTCTAATGTTCCTCGACGCGCAAAAGGCATTTGATAGGGTTAATTGGGACTTTATTTTATTACAAATTGAGGAGATGGATTTTGGATCTAGTTTTACACAAGCTATCCGGGCACTTTATATGGCGCAATACGCAAGAGCGTTAATTGAAGGTGAAACAACAGAAGAGATACAAATACGTAGGGGAACTAGGCAAGGATGCCCACTATCCCCGTTATTATTTATTTTGACTCTGGAACCTTTACTAAATCAAATCAGACAAAACAAAGAAATAAAAGGATTTAATGTTAGGAAAGAGGAGTTTAAAAAACAAGTGTTTGCAGATGATATTGGAGGAGCCAATGACCTCAGGGCCAAATTTGTTAAGAAGTATTGAGGAATTCGATGCAGTAGTGGGTCTACAAATTAACAGGGACAAAACCAAATTACTTCTGAAAAATCTTAAGGGGACACGGAAATTGGAGATAGAGAATGTGATGGGAATACAAATAGCTAAAAAGGTAAAATACTTGGGCATATGGCTGACCCCAAAATGCTCCTCGATAAAAAAGAATAATTAGGATAAACTCATCTTGCAAATGGAACAGGATTTAGATCGGTGGAGGGAAGTACAGCTATCCCTGTTAGGAAGAATGGCAGTGATAAAGGCACACATGCTGCCAAAATGAATATATCTTTTCAAATGGGCCCGGCAAGATTAGAGAAAAGTTTCTTTAGGAAAATGGATCAGATAATTGGAAAATTCATATGGCAAGGGAAAAAGCCATGTATTAAAAGGAAAATGATGCAGGAACATAAAACAAGGGGAGGCTTGGGACTCCCCAACTGGGAGAGGTACTATCAAGCTTCTTGCCTGGTTTGGGTAAAAGATTGGATAATACTGAAGAGTAAGCGTATATTAAAATTTGAAGGGTATAATTTACAGCAGGTGTGGCATTATTTTCTCTAGCCAATCAAAGCAGGACAGCATAAATATTTTACAAATCACTATGTAAGGGGATGTCTGATTAAGGTATGGAATAAGATCAAAGGAATAATGTATAGTAAGATTCCGTATTGGTTTGTGACCCTTAAAGCGACTATATACCCACCTCTATACAAGTTAGATAAACCTGTGATAGACAGGGAATTGTTGGACGGTGGGGGAAATCTTAGATCTAAAGCGGAACTACAAATACGGGGAATCAATTTGGTGGGCATATGCACAAATTCAAGCAAGATATCAAAAAGATAAAGCCAATGGTGGGGGCTTTTCACTTCACCACAAGAGTTCAATAAAGCCCTCCTGGAAGGTGATAAGAAATGTATCACTCTTATCACCTTATCTTATCTTATCACTCTTATCACTAAGGTATATAACCTCCTCCTGTCCCGATTTGTAGCTGAGGAAATAGTTAAAGACTCGATGATAGCCTGGGGGAGGAATTTTGGATATTCATTAGATCTGGAAAAATGGCAACAAATATGGAATAGAAATGCGAAAATGACGATGGCAGTGTCTTTCAAAGAAAATATATTTAAAATGTTATATAGATGGCATATACCACCAGCAAAAATCGCAAAGATGTTCCCTGGAACCTCAGCAGAATGTTGGAAATGTGGGTCAGACAGGGGTACATTTTACCACCAATGGTGGACATGTCTACAAGCCCAAAACTATTGGAGTAAGATAAAAGTTTGGCTCATGGAAATTACAGGAGTCAGCTTTCAACTGAGACCAGAGGTCTACTTGCTAGGAATAAACCCTGGGGGCATAAGGAAAGCAGACTGGTACCTTTTCATACACATTACCACTGCAGCTAGAATTGCATATGCGCAACTTTGGAAAGGGAAGGAAGTACCATCGGATCAGATGACTATCAACAAAATTTTGTGCAGAATGTGATAGATTAACATATATACTTAAAGATAGACAAGAATCAAATTTCAATTAAAGCTGGGATAAATGGTACCAATGAATAGAAGTAAAAATGTCATGAGGTAGATGTTAGGGAAGCATGTAGCATAGATATGTAAATAGCAAGCTAAATATAAATAAGGGAATATTAGATATAAGAAGATTAACAAATGCAAGATGCAGTATGATAAACCAAATTGAAGCTGTAGTATGATGATATGTAATGTTATTTAGAAACTGTATATATATGGGGGTTGAATCAACCTCAGTCGTATGTATGTTTTGTTTTGTTATAGTCTTTATTCTGTTTTTTGCTTCTAATTTATAATAAAATTAAAAAAAAAAAAAACCTGAGGGAAATTCCACATCAGTGTAACATGAAGATAAGCAACAAAGTGACACGGAAATAGAAATTAATGCAGACTATCCAAATACTGTAAAAGAAGAAGTCAGGCCACAAGAGGCTTCAATCAGGAAATCCACCAGAAGCAATAAAGGCATCCCAGCCAAACATTTATCCTATGTTGCTCACATACCATTAAAACCAGAGCCAGATTCCTGGGATAAGATGCAAAGACTTACAACCCATGAGAAACAAAAGTTGATCAGAGCTGCTGATGAAGAGATGACATATCTTACTAAACTGCAGACATAGACACTTTCAGTTCTAATCTGCACATTATTTTGGGGTCATTGATCAAATCCTTGTAATAATTTTATAACTAAATAAATAAACTTACACTTGCATTCCTTGTTCAAATGTTAGACATCTACTGTTCGTTTATTTAAAGCAATACAACGTTAACCTTCATGTTTCAGTCTTAAATATGCCATGAATATACGTTTATATACAAGCTTTTTTCATAGTAAAAATAAATTAAATGGTAATTTTTTGCTTCAGTTAATGTTTTGCAGGATCCTGTGAAAGGTGATTTTGCAAATTAAAATTTATTACGGAATATAACAAAAATGTAAGAGTAATAAATTAATATTTACTTTCCTAAGAGAGTTTATCCAGCTCTTCCATGTTTGTTAGAGAAAAATTGCATGAAATCATATAGATATTTACTTCTTGTTATGAACTGCAAAAGTAAAATATCAGCATGTTTGGACTTCTGGAAACATCAGGAATCAAGATTACTTATCAGTATATAATAAAAAATAGAGAAAGTCTAAAAATTGCAGAATTTTAAAAATCTACACCCATTTCTTAATAACTCAGTAAGCAGAGGCTTACATGAAAGTTCAGTCATTTTCTCAGTAGAAGGGATAACTATACTCTTTTTAAAAAATGATTTCGGTAACAATGAGAGCAAAAATATATATTCATGTTATAAGCAACCCAACAAGCAAGCAACAAGACTCCTATAAATCCCTGAAGGCAACATAATACCAGCTGCTACAAGCAGATTTTCATGATTTCAGATCACTGCTTTATTGTTCAGCATCAGTTGAAAAGCTTTTCCCATAGCTGCATTAACTTGCTTTTCTCTAGTCCTTGAGTCAGCAGAAAAGTATGCTGACTTAAATTTTACAAACTGATGGTAAACTTTATTGTGCCATAATAATTAGGCCAGCCAAATTATGCTGTCATTACTACTTTGATGCAAGAAAAATTAAATAAAAAACATTGGTAAATTCCCCAGTTTTATTTCCTGAACTACTGTCATGGTGATGAGAAAAGCAATCTTCAGTTGCTGTTCTTATAGTGAGACAAGGATAGTTGAATGTAGGAGGATGTCTGTGATAGAGAATTTCTCTATCTGTCCATTATTTGAATGACAGGTTTAAGTGCAAGTCTAGGCTATAATAATAAGCTGTTATGGACTGTGTTCCTGAAGAAAGAGGAGAAGAAATCTCAGCAACACTGGGGTTTGCCAAGGTAGAGAGAATGCATTCTAGAAAGAGGCCTAAATTAAGAAACAGCTGTTCTGGCCCAGCCTTAGCAGAAGCAAGAAACAGACTCCTTGTCACAAAAAACTCCTTTTTATTTACCTCTTGTAAATTAATTGCATTCACCCTAATGTAATGAAGCGGGCTCTGATAGATGACCACTGGATAACTTTCTATTCACTCTATTCTAAAAAGCAATGCATCCGGTTGGAAAAAGTACAAACTCAGCCAAAATCCTTTTGGTTCCTCTAGGAGGCCTCTAAGTTGTCAGAAGAAAGGAACATTCTAATGACATACAGCTTAAAGGTTGGTTAGGTCAAGGGGATCCACATGAGTTAAAAGTTGTCTATCGTCAGAAGATGATTTGAATCTATGCTTCAGTAATCTACAAAAAGAATTATAACTGTTTTACAAAGAAACTCTGTAATTAGGAAATGTCAATTAAAAATGATAAATGTATATGACCATATGAATTGCTGAGTTAACAGAATCCTTTGTCTAGAAGGGTATAAAACCATTGTACCTAATTTCTGTCTTTGTTCAACGCTTCATGTACAGAGCTTTGAACCTATTGTGCAATATATAAATTTGTCTCTGATTAACCCAAAAGTTGTGTTTGTCTTATTAAATCCACAACAACACACCAAAAAGTCCAGGAAATAGTCCTTCAAGATTGAGACAAGATTGAGAGGTGGATTTGAGTTACCAAATGGGGAATTATATTACCAGGCAGCAACTTTGACATGGTTGAAGGAATGGGTGGAGTTAAGAAATATAAGGTTGTTAACATTGGAAGGTTATTACTTGCAACTTGGATGGCATGCCTTTTTGTGGTATGGTAGAAATAAGATACACACAAATTTTCATAGACACTATGTAAGAAATGCATTGTTATTGGTTTGGGAGAAAGTAAGAAATAAATACTATGTGAAAATACCAACATGGTTATCGATTATGGAAGCTTTAATACACCCAAATGTTTTTAATTTTGGCAATATTGTTAGATATAAAGATTTACTAACAGACGAGGGAGAATTGAAAGGGAAACAGGAACTAGAAGGACAGGGGATTGAGTCAGACTGGTATGTGTATATGCAGATACAAACAAGATATGAGAAGGATGCTAAATTATATGGTTTCTATATGGAAAAGACTGAGTTGGATAAGATACTCATGGGAACAGATGATAATTTAATAAAAAAAATTATAACTTTTTGCTTAGTATTGAATTAGAGGAGGAGTGTTAGGAAATTGTTATTACCCAACAGGTTAGTCAGGCAATATATAAACCAACATTGTGTGTTTGTAGCTAAAAGTATTATTTAAGAACTGTGTTGCATCATCATGCATCCTGATTGGCTGAGCTCTGTAGCCAATGTACTTAAGGAAAGCTGAATTATGGTTTGTGTGGACATTACACCATTTTACCTGCTGATATGCTGTAACTCTATATTTGATCTCTCTGCATGATCATTGCTTGATCATGGCTATTTATTGCTTTTCTAATATTTACTGTTTTTATATTGAACTGTGCTCCTGAATTAAACTAAAGAACATCTGTTTTATTGTATTTTTCTACAACTGGTAAGAAGACTTTATATATGAAAATATCCCTGGACTGATCTTATCTCACTTTAGATGTATATGACTTGGAATGTTTTTGGACTATGATTTTGCTTTTTCCCTAAAAGTAAAATATTATCAAAACCCAGTTTGTTTGTATGTGAACTGTTATTATCCACAATCATTTACGATCTTGTTCAGGAGGGGGTGCTGACCTGGCGGGTATTAGGAGACTGGGTTGATCTACCTAGTGGCGATAAAAGCGGCAAAGTTTAATTATTTTTCCACTCTTATTGCATCTGCAGAGAACTGCCCAGCAGACCTGTTTAGGGTGACCCGCTCCCTCCTTCATTTGGGAGCGAGGGAAGACCCCTTGCAGGGTAAGGCTGAGGATTTTGTGCAATTCCTGCATGACAAAGTCACTCAGATTCGGGAAGGCCTGGACTCCGATTGGGTAGATTCAGATGGGGTGACGGAGGTGGGTCTTGAGAGTGTTATCTGGGAGAGGTTTGACCTTGTGACTCCCAAGGATGTGGATAGGATTCTGGGTAGGCTTAGCGCTGCCACATGTTTATTGGACCTGTGTCCCTCCTGGTTGGTGCTGGCCTCCCAGGCAGCCACACGAGGCTGGCTCCAGGGGATTATTAATGCTTCTTTGAGTGGGGGTTTCTTCCCTCCTTCCCTGAAAGAGGCGGTGGTGAGGCCCTTTCTCAAGAAGCCTTCCCCAGACCTGGCTGTATTAGCAAACTATCATCCAGTCTCCAACCTTCACTTCGTTGCGAAGGTTGTTGAGAGTGTGGTGGCGTGACAACTTCCCCAGTACCTGGATGAAGCTGTCTATCTGGATCCGTTCCAGTCAGGCTTCAGGCTGGGGTACAGCACAGAAACGGCATTGGTCGCACTGGTTGATGATCTCTGGAGGGCTCGGGACAGGGGTTGTTCCTCTGTCCTGGTCCTATTAGACCTCTCAGTGGCTTTTGATACCATTGATCATGGTATCATGCTGCGCCGATTAGAGGGGTTGGGAGTGGAGGGCACCATGCTGTGGTGGTTCTCCTCCTTCCTCTCTGACCGTATGCAGTTTGTGTTGACAGGGAGACAGAGGTCGACCTCGAGGTGCCTTGTTTGTGGGGTGCCACAAGAGTCGGTTCTCTCGCCCCTTCTGTTCAACATTTATAAGAAGCCGCTGGGTGAGATCATCTGTGGTTTTGGGGTGAAGTTCCATCAGTACGCTGATGACACTCAGCTGTACATCTCCACCCCAGACCACCCCAATGATGCCCTTGACGTGATGTCCCGTTGCCTGGAGGCCGTGTGGATCTGGATAGGGAGAAACAGACTCAGACTCAACCCTTCCAAGACCGAGTGGCTGTGGTTTCCGGCGTCCCAGTATAGCCAGTTGGCTCCATCGCTGACTATTGGGGGCGAGATCTTGGCCCCCTCAGAGAGGGCTCACAACTTGGGTGTTCTCCTGGATGCACAGCTGTCTTTAGAAGATCATATGATGGCTGTGGCCAGGGGAGCTTTTTATCAGGTTCACCTGATCCACCAGTTGTGTCCCTTTCTGGACCAGAATGCCTTGCGCATGGTCACTCATGCCCTCGTCATGTCCTGCCTGGACTACTGTAACACTCTCTACATAGTATCCTTCTATCAGTACATTCCAGTCATGAGTTTCATCCCACCAAGTTTCAGTAATGGCAACTATATTTTATCTACCTTCATATACAATATCTCAACTTCACCCTGTTCATTCCCTAAACTTTGAGCATTAGTGTATAGGCATTTGAGTCCTTTATGGGGCTTGGGTATATTTCTTATATCTCTTATTTTGTAACTGGGATTTCCATCCTTTCTATCACTCCCTACTTCATTATGTTTTTCTTTTTTCTCTTTACTCCCTTCCTCCTTATGTGATTGGTTATCTATTGGTTTTTGCTTGGAATTAGGTTCTAAGGATCATGAAGATTGACCCCTTTCCCCATCAATTTTAGTTCAAAGCCCTTTTGATAAGATGAACCAGACATTTTCTGAATATCTTCTTTCCATTTCTTGTGAGGTTTATTCTATTCCAGGGGTCCTCAAACTTTTTAAACAGGGAGCCAATTCACAGTCCCTCAGACTGTTGGGGGGCTGGATCAGCTGGGTGGGCGTGACTAGGTGGTCATGTGATTAGGTGGGCATGGCTAGGTCATGTGACTAGATGGGTGTGGCCAATTTACCAGTCTATTGAACAATGCACATGAATTAAACTTTAATTTGTTTTGCTCCTGGGGGTGGTTTTTTTGCTTTTGTTTGCATGTTGCTATTTTGGTTGCCTTTTCTTTTTACTAGATTGTTTTTTCAGTTGTTTAGGAATTCTAGTGGTCCACTTCAGGAAATTCAGTTTTGCAGCAATTCTTCTCAGCCTCAAGGAGCTTGAGAAATCTCTCTCTGTCTCTATCTATCTCTCTGTCTCTTTTTTTTCTCTCTCTTCCTCTCTCTCTCTGTCTGTCTCTCTCTTTTTTATCTCTCCTTCTCTCTCTCCCTCTCTCCCCCTCTATTTTTTACTCTCTCTCTTTCTCTCTCTCCCCCTCTTTTTCTCTCTCCTCTCTTTCTTTTTCTTTCTCTCTCTCTTTCTTTCTTTCTCTTTTTCTTTCTCTCTCTCTCCCTCTTTCTTTCTCTTTCCTTCTCTCTTTCCTTCTCTCCCTCTCTCCCCCCCTCTTTCTCTTTCTGTCTCTCTCTGTGTGTGTCTATCTCTATCTATCTTCTGGAGGTGGGGAAGGTGAAAAACCGGTCATTTTTGCCTGTTTTTGGGCCTCCTTTCACCCCCTCCCTCCACAAGCATTCTGCAGGCTAAAAACAGGCAAAAATGGCTCGTTTTTTGGCCAAAAATGGCTCGTTTTTTGGCCAAAAATGGGCTGTTTTTGCCTATTTTGGGGCCTCCTTTCAATACCCCACCCCACAGGAATTCTGCAGGTCAAAATTGTTGAGCTTACCTTTTGGTTCCAGCCCACAGGGCTCCTGAAGGCAAGTCCTGCACTCTGCTGAAGGCTGGGTGGGGTGATGTGGGTGGGGCAACCTCGTGGTGCTCAGAGGGCTGGATTAACTGCTTCAGCGGGCCACATGTGGCCTGTGGCCCGTAGTTTGAACAATCATGCTCTATCCCTTGCCAGTACCTTCATGTAGGTAATGCAGACCATTGTCTACGAAGGTGAAGTTCTATTGACAACACCAGTTTTTAAGACAGTAGTTCATTTCTAAAATCCTTTGCTTCCTCATTGGTTGTTGGCCTTTTTTTGGAAGTATCCTAATTCTTTAACTTTCTTCCCTAGCTGTTTGTAATCTCTTGTTATTGTTTTCAGATTCATTGTTGTGTCATTGGTCCCCACACATAGCAGAAGAAAGGGGTAGTAATCTGTGGAGTTGATTACTTTAGTAGGGTACTCAGTTACATATTTGATTTTTCCTCCAAGGAGACTATGTACCTCCCTAGATTGACTGCCTGATCTGCAGACTATAGTTTCTGTTCTGCTAAGAATTGAATCTGCTATCACTAACATTCATCTTTTTTCCCCTAGGGAAGTCTGGAATACTTTTCTTCCTGTCGCAGGAATGCTAGGTTGTGTCTCTTTTTTAGAAACTATTGATGAATGCTTTTTTGTGAATGTCTGTATATTTTCTTCCAGGGGAGGTATGAAACCATTTGTTCAGTTCTAGAGGGATTCATTGGAGTGGACTAGAGTAGATATTAGTGGCTTTGCTCTTTATTGTTGTTTTCTTCTAAAAGTGACATATTTCCATTGGGCTTGCACTTTAGGTACATATATAGACTCATTTTTTAATGGAAACTCTTTGTTGCCTATTGTGTTCAATTTAGATGTATTAGTTTTCTTCTTTATGTTCATATATGAATTCATCATTATCCTCATTATTATTTTTTAGAAGCTGTTTGCTCCCTATTTTATTTTGGTGTAGTCTTCTTGTTTAGGTTGGGATTTCTCACTTTGTTCACTGAGTTTTAAAGTGGTTAATGTTGCTTCTAAACTCTTTACTTTTTCTTCTAGTAATTCAAGTAGTTTACATTTGATACATACATAGTTTGGGTCTTCTGTCAGCATTAGCTGAAACGTATGGCACACTTTACAAATCACTACAATGTCAGCCTCTATTTCCATGACTTTTTTCTTGGTTTGTTTACTAAACAATTAAAATTTTCTAAAAATTTAAATATTTTTCCTGCTGCAGAGTGTCAGTTTACAATAGTTTACAAGAGATCTTTACCTTTTGTTCTCTGTCCTGAAAAATTCATTACTATTTTCTCTGTTTTAAGTGCCTATTTCTTTTTCTTTGTTTTTTTATTTTTTCCCCCTTAAATTGTTAAGAAATTAAAATTTTCTTTTTAAATTTTTTTATTTTTATTATATAAAGTAAGAGCAATTTCAATGTCTATATAAATAGAATGTCTGGTTACAGTTAGTTTGAGCAATAGTCATTATCATAATAATAATAATAATGTTCATTAGTAGTGATCATATAATAACAGTATTTTCTCAACATAATATTAATACTTAATTAATACTAAATCATATTGATAATAAACATATAATAAATTTTTTTCTAAATAATTAAAATAAGTAAACTTTTTTTTTCAAATATTTAGTTGAAAAAAGAAAATGGAAAAAAATGGGAAAAAATTAAAATTGAAAAAGATTTAAAAATTGAAAAAAGAATTTAAAATTTAAAATGATATTGGTCCTCTGCACTGCTCTCAGCCACTGCTGGTCCATCGCATTGCTCTTAGTCACTGCTTGGGGCACTTTGCTCCTCTGCCATATAGCTCTGCACCACTGCTGCTCAAGGTATGCCATGCTGCACATAGCAATTGGTCTACTGCCACCCACCTCCATTTCACTGCTGCTCAGTGGCCTCTGTTTCCACCGCACTGGCTCCGCTCAGGTGTCAGGCTGGGTTGCTAAACTGCCTCTCCGTATTTCAGCTTGGCTGTCTCTCCTTCTTTCAGATGGGTTGTTGCACCACCTCTCAGTTGCAATATTGGGCTGTCTTTCAGCTGGGCCACCTCTCAGCTGGGCCATTTCTCACCTCTTTGTTCAAGGAGTTCAAGTTCTCTTTTTAATCCCTCCTGTAGCTAATCTTGATGGTGCCCTCTTGATATAGTTTGTAATCCACCATGTATTGAAAATGACAGATGAATAAAATTTGCAAAGTAAAACAAAATCTCAGCTTAAAAGGGAAAAAATAGCATCTCAGCTATAAGGGAAATCTCAGCTTGTTAGTGTAAAAAAAAGATTAACAAATATACATATATACATACAGTATATAAAATAAATTAACAGAAATAAATTCACAATAAAAACACTGCCACCATCAGGAAGGAACTATCACTAAAAGATGCATTGCTGAGCACCTCTAATGCCTCCAGGCAATGCCAACTCCATCACTGCTGCTGGTTTACCAAGTGCTAATGCACCAGCTATTTCTTTGTGGCCTGAAATTACTTTTAGTTCATCCATGTAACCCTTTCTCCCTCTAAAAATTTTCAGGAATGTTCTAAAGGAAATCAAGTCAATGATAAGCCCTGAAACTTCTGAAATGATGCTCCTTAAAGAGTAACAGCCTATTGCACAGAAGCAAAGATCATAATGATATTAATTCTTCTTCTTACTTTTCTAGCTTCTACGTGACTATTGGATATTTGGCTGAATATCAGTTAATAAGAAGAAAGGTTTTAAACTTCATATTCTGTTTCATTGTGAGCATCATTCTTGTATAAAATACTTTTTAACCTATTCTTTTATTTATATAAATCCCCTATTGTACATACATTCACAAGAAATTCTTTAAGTAATTGAAATTCACCTTTTAACTATTTAAAGAATTTTAAGTAATTAAAAATATTGGATTTTAAACTAAAAGATTTAAAGATAAAAGAATTTGTTTATGTGTTTACATTCTGCAATTAATTTTCATTTAAGGTAAAAGTATAAAATGAAAAGCCTGACTGTTGCTGTGTATTCATCTTAAATTAGTTAAACTGCCTTAGTTACAGTTACTATGGGAGGAAGGCTATAATAACACTGTAAAACTAAATACTGAATAGGGAGAGGTCAGTTGAGGAGAGGTTGTTCCATGTTGACGCAGAATTCCTCAACAGTGAATATGAGTTAAAAAAAAATGACAGAGAATTCTATAAATCATCACCTTATTGTTTTCAAAAAGACATGAATACACTTGCATTTGTACTGTGTATTAACATGGCTGGCTCTAGAACAAGGGATCATTTGACAGAAGCATATGTGCATTTTAAATTCTTTATTAAAAGTCAGCAGCCCAGTTTAAATAAGATTTACAAAATAAAATCTACAGAATACAGCTTAAACTAGAATGTGCAAAATAAAACAAGGCATGCCATATTTTAAAAATATACAATCATGCTTGCACTATTTTGCTATCAGCAATGTACAAGTTTTACAAGCTGCAAAAAACAACTTTACAACAATAAATTATTTTGGGATCCTTATCTGCCCAGTAAAAGTAAACCTAAAATTCTTCTGTCTGTCCACAAATCGGGTTAGAATGTTACAGGTTTCCAAGGATCTAACCCAATGATTCCAACACGAGGTATGCTTGGTTCAAAGTATCTTTATTTATATCATGTTTTTGTTACAGGTCATCGTCTGGAATGCCCTTGGGACCCCTGGACTGTACCTTTTATACCTAGAAGGCGGGGCTAAGGTAAGGAGGGGTCAAGGGAAGGGTCTGGTGGGTGGATGTTAACCTCTGCTATGCCAGGAGCAGGGCGTGTTAGGCATTTATATCTAACAAATCTCCCTCTAAATGTCTAACATGCTGATGTATATGTGCAGGATGTAGGTATATGCCTAATTTTGTGGTGAGGTAGGCATGTTGCTTGTTCTGCAGTGGCTTGGTCAGTATGTCTGCAATCTGCTCAACAGTCTCGCAATGTACGGCCTTGATGAATCCGATGCTTGATAACTGCCTAACGTGTTTATGCTTGATGTCAATATGCCTTGACCTCTGGCCTACTGTGTCTGCTATGGAGATGTCTAGGGCTGCCTTGTTATCTTTGTGTATTATGATGGGGTAGGCTGGCTCAGTCCATATGCTGGAAAGCAGGTCATCAAACTATGTTAGATTGTTTGCTGCCTTGGACAGGCAGATGTATTCCGCTTCTGCTGTGGAGGTCGCCACCAGGTTTTATTTTCCGGTGTACCAGTGTACTGGGCAGCCATTGATGAAGAACACGTAGCCGGATGTGCTCTTTCTGCTCTTCGTGTCTCCGGCCAAGTCGGCATCTGCATAGCAGGTTAAGATGGGTTCTTTGGAGTTGGATGGTTCTAGAGGTAGGCAGGCATCTGCACTGTATTTAAGGTACCTGAGGATTCTTTTTGCTCCTTCCCAGTGGTATGTTGTGGGTTCACTGACATGTCTGGACAGGAGGTTGACTGCCAAGATGACGTCTGGCCTGGTCCAGTTGGCTATATATAGCAGTGAGCCGATGATAGACCTATACAGCGTGTTGTCCTTAAATGGTTCGCTTTGCTCATACATGTGTTTCAGGAAGTCGGCCTGCATGGGTGTCTTGCATGGTTTGGCTTCATCCATATTACACTTACGTAAGAGTTCCAGTATCTTTTCTCTCTGTGAGAGTTTGAACCCATTCCGTGTTTTGGTTATCTGTACTCCTAGGTACTTGTTTACTTTCCCCAACGTTTTGAGTGTGAAATGCCTGCCTAGCCTCTCTGCAAATGTATCGCATTCCCGTTTGTGTGGGCCAAAGTATAAAATATTGTCCATGTAAACCAATACGTACTCTATTGATGTGTCTTCCTTCTTGAGGAAGAAACAGAGATCAGCGGAGGTGGGTGTGAAGCCCATGTCCTTGAGTATCGCTGCCAGGCAGTCATACCACCTCTTCCCAGACTGTTTCAAACCATACAAGCTTTTGTTTAATAACCAAGTGTCCCCTTGCATTTTGTTTCTCCCGGGGGGTGCCTTGACAAAGATTTTCTTGTCTAATTCTGCGTGGAGGTAGGCTGTTTGCACGTCAAACTGATACACTTCAAGTCCTAGAAGAGACCCTACCACCAAGGCACTCTTAACGTTTTCAGATCTGACTGTTGGTGAGTATGTGTCTATATAATCCTCGGGGTATTTCTGGGCGAACCCCTGTGCTACTAGTCTAGCTTTGTATAATGCCTGGTTGTTTTCGAGCTCTTTGATCTTGAAGACCCATTTAGTCCCAATAGGTGTCTTGTCAGTGGGTCCTTAGAGGGGGTGTACACATTTAATTCCTCCAGGCTGGCCATCTCTTTGTCCATGGCTTGCTCCCACTTATCTCTTTCTTCCGGTGGCAGCCTGAACACCTCTTCATATGTGTTGGGCGTTATTCTACTAATGTGTATGGATAGGATGTAATCATTAAGTTTCTTTGGGGTCTTGTTCCTATTAGATCTGATGGGCCTGTTGGGTGGTGTCTCGTTGTCATGCATGTACCTGGCTTCTTTCTTGGTGAGGGTGTCTACCTTTATTGTAGGGTGGTCTTCCTTCCATTCCTTAGTAGTTATGTCATGGTGCCTAGGTTTGTGCCTTTCGTGTTTATGGGTGTCTACTTTGTCCTGATTGCCCTCACCTCTTGCCCTGTCTGTATCTTCCTGCCTGTGTAGTATTTCATTGAGGTGTATTCTGGACCAGTTTGCATTTTTGTGAAACATCGCTGTCCTAGATATAATGAATCTGTTATCTCTGTCAATAAACCTATATCCCTTAGTTCTGGTTTCATAGCCCATGAACCTTAACCTTCTCGAGATCTTTTCTCCCTTTCGTCTGTGCTGCTTTGGGATGTGTACATCTGTGGTTACGCCAAATATATGCAAATGTCCTATTTGGGGCTTCCTGCTGTACATTATCTCGTATGGTGTTTTGCCCATTACACTGGACCAAAGCCTGTTCAAGGTATAGTTGGAGTATATGAGTGCCTCCGCCCAGAATGATTGTCCTAGCCCTGCATCTTCGAGCACGCACCTGGTCATGGTCTACAATAACCCATTTTTTCTTTCTACCACCCTGTTCTGGAATGCCGAAAAAGGCATTGATTTGAAGTGCAGTATCCCGCGCTCCTTCAGCCAGTTCGAGAACTCTCTGGATAGGAATTCGGACCCTCTGTCTGTCATTATCTGTTTTATTTTTGTGTTATGTTGTGTTTCCACCCTTTTGTAAAACTCCCTAAATTTCTGGAATGCTTCATTCTTGTGGCTGAGTGTGTACACGAACCCATACCTACTGAAGTCATCTACTATGGTTAGGAAATATCTCTTCTTATATTTTATAGATGGTTTCATGGGGCCCACCAGGTCCATGTGTACTAAGTGAAAAGTGGACTTTGTGGTGCGTGTGGCTTTCTTGGGTTTGGGTTTGATTTTGATTTTTGAGCATTTACATACAGAGCACTCTAGATAATTTTTACAGCTCTTTATTTTTAAACCGTTCGAACACTCAAGCATTTTTTGTATAACTGGGAAGTGGCATGACCTAGCTTCCGGTGTAGTAAGTGGGCGCAGTCATCGTGCATGGGCCTGCCAATGCACAATTTCCCTTTGTGTGTAGCCTCAAGTGTATGTTTACTCCCTGTGTTGTCTTCTGCCTTATCCTCCTCTATTTCCTCGTTAACATCTGCTTCATCTTCGATGCTTTCTGTATGTATGTTTTGGCATGACTGTGGTTCCCCTTCGGTTGGAGGTATTTTAGCCCTCCTTCGATAATTATCTTGCCTATTTCCTTATTGTCCCTAGTCATGTATGCTCTCCCCCCTTCAAAAGTGGTCTTGATGCCTGTGTCCTTGCTCAGTTTGAGGGTCGCTAGTATGTTGCATGGTATTCCGGGTACGAGTAATACCCCCTCTAGTTTCCCTATTCCGTGTATGTAGGTGTTGCCTCTGCCTGTTACCAGGACCCTGTCCTGGTTTGCTACCTTTATGTAATAATTCTCTTTTGTGAATGCTGAAAGTATTTCCCTGTTGTTAGTCGTGTGATTGGTAGCCCCTGAGTCAATAAGCCATGCATCTCTCAATTTGGTGTGTGTGTTTTCCTGGTCTCCCAGTCCATACATTGAACCTGTCTGGCTTTCCCTGGAGCTATCTCTCCGCCCTCTTCTGTCCCTCGGGTTGGGTGAGTCCCTATGCCTATATCTGTTGTCAGATGGGTGCCTGTCGGGGAAGCCTGGTCTCTGTCCTTGCCTATCTCTATCCCTGGTGTTTCTGGGGCAGTCCCTCTTATAGTGGTTCCTGGAACCACAAGTGTAGCACTCTGGAGTGCTGTCTCCCCTGACCTGAAAATCGACCCTTTTGGTTGTTCTGCCTTCCCTGCGACTTGCGTAGCAGTCTCTCCTTAGGCTGTCTTCCGCTATCAATTTATTTGTGAGAGTATCTAGCGTGAGGTGCTCCAGACTGAGGCTATCTAGTTGCATTATGAACCCGTCCCAGCTAGAGTCAAGTGAATTAATTATAATGCTTTTCATGCTCTCAATGGATATTGCCTCTCCTCTCTGTGTGAGCTCTAGTCTAGTAGCATTTAGGTTTAGTATGTGTTCCCCCATTGGTGTGCTAGCCTTGTGTCTGGCAGAATAAAATTCCCTAGAGATCCTGGTTGTTGTGGCTACACTCTTGCTGTAGAATAGGTTGTGTATTTTTTGTAGTATTTCTGGCACTGTTAGGTGGTGACTTAGGCTAGGATAGATACTAGGAGAAATACTTGCAATAAGTATGTAAAAAGCCCTATGGTGTAGGCAATCCACCTCAAAAGACCAGGGTTTTCTAGGGGGGTCATTGATTAAAAATAACATATCCTCTCTTAGAAAAATAATTTGGAGCTGCTAAAACCTAAAAAGGTTTGTCCCATCTGTTTTTAGTTTCTTTTTCTTTTAATTTTTTATTGTGTTTTTATTGTTAAAGAATAACAGAAAGAAAAAAAACAATACAAAAATCAATAGTAAAGAAAGAAATTTTTTTCCCCCGCAACATGCCATACAAATGGAAAGGAAATTTTAGGAAATTAAAGTCTTAAATTCTTCCAGAAATCTCTTTGATAAAGTACTGGCGCCGATTCATCCAATCTCCCAAGTGCAAAGTCCACGAATGGTTGCCAAGTGTTCCAAAAAACATTCTCTTTGTATATACCACTTCTAATTTTAATATCACAAATCAATTTATCATTTAATGCAAATTTCCATGTTGCATTATACCATTCTTCTAATTTTAAATCAACATTTAATTTCCAATATCTAGCAATTATAATTCTCCCCATTATAACCAAAATCCTCACCAATTCTCTTTTTCCAGTTGTTAATGTTGTTTCATTCAATATTAATAATAATATGGTTTCCAATTTCAATTTGACCCTCTTCGTAACATTTCAAATATTTCATTTTCTATCCTAGACCAAAAAAGTTCAACCCCATTACATTTACACCACATATGAACATATGTCCCAAGTTCCACTTTACATCTCCAACATATTTTATCCACTTTATTATCCATTTGAAAAAGTCTTATTGGGGTCAGATACCACTTCCATATAACTTTATAATTATGTTCTTTAATCCTTATTGATAATGTCCTCATTATTCTACTAACCCAGTTCATATTCCAATTTTGATTAGAAATTTCAATACCCAGTTCTTTTACCCAATTCTCTTTCATTACCATTTGTGAATTATTATCAAAGTTAATAATTTTATAAATTTTGCTAACTAATCCCTCTGGCCCAATTTCATCTTTTATTATTCGAGATGTCAAATTTTCAAATTCCGTTTCCTTTCTACTCTCATCATTCCTTTCTTTACATTTCCTATTCCATTTATTCATTTGAATTCTTTCGAACCAATTAAGGTTTAATTTTCCATAAATGTCCTCTTTCCTCATTTCATTTTCTGTAAATTTCAACCATTCACTAATTGTTTCCACTTTCTCTTCTATTATAATCCTCTCTCTGTTGCTATTTAATTTCATTGGGCAATTCTCTTTCAGTTTACCTAAATACAATGCGTCTGGTATTAATTTTTTTGCTACTCTGTCCCAATTTTTAGTCAAACTATTTAACCAATAATTACAAATTTTAACCTTACCTTTAAAATTTTCCAAAAACCAAACTTCTTTATTTCCTTCATTTCCAAACTACCCCAAAGTTTGACATTTCCTTTTAAAATTTTTACTACTGTTCTTGTATTAAATGCTCTATAATAGTTTAATAATTTTGGAATTCCTAAACCACCTTGTTTTTGGTTCTGATACCACATTTTCTTGATCAATCTTGATTTTTTATCCCCATTACAAAATTTATCTAATTTTTTTTGATATACTTCAATGTCCTTCTCAGTTAAAAAAATCGGAAGCATCTCGAATAAAAAGTTAAATTTAGGAAGTAACATCATTTTACATATAGCTACTCTACCAAACCAAGGTAATTTTAGTTTTTTATATTTCCCAATTTTCTTTTCAATTTCTTTTATTACTATATCATAATTTAGTTTCTTTAAATTTTTAATTTTAAGTGAAAGTATAATACCTAAATATCTTAAATTATCCTTTATCCTAATTCCAAATTGATTTTGTAATTTTTCTAATTTGTTTTCCCTATCAATTTCCATTAATAATTCTGATTTTGCCCAATTTACTTTCAAACCAGTCATATCTTCAAATTCTTTCAAATGTATTTGAACTCTTTTTATATCATTTGTAATATTATTTAAAATGACAAGAGTTAGAGTTTCTGGAAGTCAGCAGGCAAAGTCACAGCACTGTGCGTGGAGTTACTCACATTCTGTCGCTATCCATGGTTCTTTATGTGAGGGAACTCACAATATGGCACAGGGATGCATGGTATTGCTCTGTATAGACTTGAGTCTATGTTCCTTTCTTCTTTACTTGTAGGCAGCTCCTGCGCATGCTCAGGGATCATTCTCATCCGGCAGTTGCTGTAGAAGGTGCTTGTGTTCGTCACTCCTGATGAAAGGCCCCAAGCCGCAGGATGGCTCCATGGCTCGGCTCTGGGAGGCATTGGTCGACCGTGGTCCTGCCGGAAGGTCCACTGGATTGCTGGGTCATCCGTCGGGTGCATCGTTGTGGTCGTCGGCCTCGTGAAGCTCGGTCTGGTGTCTGGATGGCTTGGCCCGGTGCGGAAGGCTTGGATTCGGTCCAGGTTGCTCCTTCGCCGGCTGTTGGTCCCAGGTGGCTTGGAGTAGGCCTTTGGATCGGTAAGTAGTGTGTGACTCCCCAGGGATCAGAGGGGTGCCTCGGGCTTAGCATGTAGGGGTCCCCGGTGGGTGGCGGCGGGCATTGTGGCCAGTCTGCAAGGGCAGCGTGGTCCAGGTAGGTCCCCTTTGGGGCCCTTAGGTTGCTGGTTGTTCTATCGGTGCCCACGGGTGCCCTTTGGTGCTGGCCAGATAGCTTGATCTTATCAACGAAGACCGTGGTCAGCACCCGCATGGCCTTGTCTATTTCTAGCTTTGTAGGCGAGCTAGCTGGGTCCTCTCCCCACCAATCTTGATCGATCGTGGGGTTCTCTTCAGCGGCTCGAGGATAGGCCTCGGTTCCCGCCAGAAAATTCAAATCTTGGGCCCCCATTGGGCATTGGTTGACCATCTTGGGTGATGTCATTTTCCAAGATGGCCACCATGGGGAAAGTGTCTTTTTGTTCCCGGTTTTTTCGGCGGGAAACAGTTTTGGAGGTGTTTTGCCTACCGTGTCCTCTTCTCCGTGGTCGGGTTCTGTCTCTTCCTCCCTCACTGCTGCTCCGCAGTCCTCGATCAGGGCCCGGAGTTTCGTGATGAGTTTGGGGTTGTTCGGCGCAGCCTCGATGAGGTCTAGCAACTTGGATTTTAAATCACTTTCCTCTTTTTCCTCGATTTTGGCGGCGTCTTCTCTCTCCTGCCTTGCTGGAGTGCTGGGGGTAGATCTCTGCTCAATATCGCTTGCCATCTCTTCCTGCAAGGTCTCTGTGGCAGACGCTTGTGCTGCCATGCTTTTCAGGTATGCTCGGGTGTTTGGTCTCCTCTCCTTTTCAGTCAGCTTGGAGGTTCCTTGAATATCTTGTTTCGATTGAGTTATAAACCATCCTCTGCTACCATATTTGTTATAGGTTTCCAAGGATCCAACCCAATGATTCCAACACAAGGTATGCTTGGTTCAAAGTATCTTTATTTATATCATGTTTCTGCTACAGGTCATCATCTGGAATGCCCTTGGGACCCCTGGACTGTACCTTTTATACCTAGAAGACGTCTGTCTATGAGAGCTGGTTTCCAAATAGTAGGCAGATGGGAAGTGTCATCACATTTATTCATACAATATGGCCTCTCTGATTATTCTGCCATTGAGATGTTCTATTTTTGCAACTGTTTTTGTGTTATTAAAATTAATATTATGTCCTGTGCATTTATGTGTTGTACTAATGATGATGTGTGTTCTTTCTTTTGTACTGAGTTTTTATGTTCCTCGATGCGCATACTCATTCTTCTGTTGGTCTGTCAATTGGGCCATTACAATGCACATTTCAAAGCAGCATTGTACCTAGATCAACTTACAAACAACACATTTTTGACAGACATTTATATTATTACAATTCAGTATTATACCATCAACACAGCTGGATGGAATATTTTGTAAAATTCTATATGCAGAAACGCCCTGCCTTAGTTAAAATGGTACTATTGAAATATTAACTCATATTCTGTTGTATTGTAAATTATAATAAGAAAAATGTAAAAAGCTAATAATATTCTTCTATGTTAGATATAAATGCCTAACACTCCCTGCCCCTGGCATAGCAGAGGTTAACATCCACCCACCAGACCCTTCACTTGACCCCTCCTTACCTTAGCCCCACCTTCTAGGTATAAAAGGTACAGTCCAGGGGTCCCAAGGGCATTCCAGATGATGACCTGTAGCAGAACCATAATATAAATAAAGATACTTTGAACCAAGCATACCTCATGTTGGAATCATTGGGTTAGATCCTTGGAAACCTGTAACAAATATGGTAGCAGAGGATGGTTTATAACCCAATCGAAACAAGGTATTCAAGGAACCTCCAAGCTGACTGAAAAGGAGAGGAGACCAAACACCCGAGCATACCTGAAAGCATGGCAGCACAAGCATCCGCCGCAGAGACCTTGCAGGAGGAGATGGCAAGCGAGATTGAGCAGAGATCTACCCCCAGCACTCCAGCAAGACAGGAGAGAGAAGACGCCGCCGAAATCGAGGAAAAAGAGGAAAGCAATTTAAAATCCAAGTTGCTAGACCTCATCGAGGCTGCGCCGAACAACCCCAAACTCACCAAGAAACTCCGGGCCCTGATCGAGGATTGTGGAGCAGCGGCGAGGGAGGAAGAGACAGAACCCGACCACGGAGAAGAGGACACGGTAGGCAAAACACCTCCAAAACTGTTTCCCGCCGAAAAAACCGGGAACAAAAAGACACTTTCCCCATGGTGGCCATCTTGGAAAATAACATCACCCAAGATGGCCAACCAATGCCCAATGGGGGCCCAAGATTTGAATTTTATGCGGGAGAAAACCCGAATAACTAAAGGCATACATACATACCTCTGTGTGTGTGTGTGTGTGTGTGTGTGTGTGTGTGTGTATATATATATATATATATATATATATATGTACTTGATTACAGTATTTTGTATTTTAGTTTATCTACAATGCATCTTTGAGATGTTATTTAATGAGCTGTAAATATCAAACTATCAATAAAGGTTTTTTTTAAAAAAATCTATCTATAAAGAAGAAGCAATTTTATATTTCTTATTTTGAAATGAACAGCTGTATTTGTACTTTTAGTTACTGCATATGTTAAGTGTTTCCAAAAATAATGAGGATGCCAAAATATGCTGAGAATAGAAAGTACTGTTTATTAAACCCAATCTGTGATTTTATAAGTATTTGAATATTAACATGCAGCCCAGAAATTTAAATGTAAATTCACATGATTTAATACATTTTTAGGCATTACATATTTTATAAAGCATTGTAAGTGTTATGGTTGCACAAAATAGATGTACATAGATGATACGCACAACTCCTCTGGATTTTTTCAGCTAGATACTCTAATTCCAATTTTCTTCTTCTGAACCACAGCTGCATTTTCTGTTATGTCTATGCTACTTGGGCAGGGAAAATCCAGATGACTACAAGCAGCAGAGCTGAAGTTTTCTTTAGAGATATCTAGTGGTTACCTGAATATTTGCACCAAATTCTTGGTAGCTCTAATTTATATACACCAGCATGAAATGATTATAAGACAATTAAAAACAGCATTGTTCTCTGGAAAATCTTACAAGATCATCCTTTTAACTGTGGAGTTGATTGAATACATTGTATATGAGGGCTGTGCATGCTTCAAAAGTTCAAAAATGCTTTGAACTTTGCATGAATTTAACAAGTTTCTGTTTTTCATTAAAACAGCCTAGGGTGGTTTTTTTCAGGATACCATATCTCTTCATTAATTTAATTCTTAAAATGGGAACACCTTTTTTCAGGCAACCTTTTTCCTTGAAGTTAATTCATTTAACCAGATTTTTACACTACCCAATCTAAAAGGCTAGGTGATGCACAAAAAGCACAATTGCCTATTAAAAAGTCTACAAAATAATACTCTAATGCAAAACTGTGAGAGGAGACCAGGGGTAACTCCATGGGCCGCTTGTTCCACAATTAGGAGGATACTAAAGACAAGAAAAGTTTTTTCTCCACATATTCTTTACGTTCTTCAGTTTAGCCTGAACATTTTTGTGCACATTGTAAGCTCACTAAACATTTACCAAATTTTAAAGCCTTACTTCAATTGATAGAAAAGCACTCTTTGCCATTGTATCTGTAATGTTTTCATGTCACTATTAAATGTTGTTGCTTGAAAATGTTTCCAGAGCTATATAATCTTCCTATTTTGACTGTTGTATATTCAATATATCTTCTACAAAGTAGCTTGATTGGGGTGCTTGCTATATTACTTCACCATAGCTGTGTGTTTATTTTATTTTTTTTTAAAAATGAATGTTATTCCCTTCAGTGATTATGACACTGTATAGTGTCTAATAATCACAGCATCTAATTTAATATGGCATCAGCTTGACAGAATGTTGACAAATTACTTATAGTGTTTTTTAAAGAAGCCAGTGACTCTATCTTAATGCCTAACACCTAGCAATGAAAAACTGTCATAAAAACATATTGCAATTATAATAATTACTGAAATTCTATTTTAAATGGATAGGAACAGGAAGTCAATAGCACAAAAATAGATAGCGAGAAGCACCAGAACTGCTGACAACAAAGACATTGCTTTTTTTTCCTAAAATGTAATTACTTATTTATTTATCAATATTCTCCCAGCTAAATCTATGACTCCAGTCAAAATGGCCTTTTAGAGACTCCAAAATGGAGTTTTAGAGACATGGTCTCTACTTCAAAAAAAGAAAATCATGGTGATTTTCAAAAAAGCACATCTTGGTATTCCTACTTTTCTTTAATGTTAAATCAAGCTCATCTCTTAGTGACTAATGGACACATTGATGAATATGAACACATTGATGTATATGCCCAGGTTGTTGGCAACAGTATGTAAGTGTCTGCCATTACTTTCTTCTGGATGAAGAACTCTCATATTACTGCCTTGGTTATCTAGAGTCAGTATGATAAGAATGATTTTAACAAAAGAGGAGGTAGAGTTGCATTATATGTAAGAGATCCAATACGGGTCTTGGAACCCTGAGAGATTGCATGCAGCAAAAAAGAGAGTGAGGGATTTTTAAACAAAAGCTTGTGTTAAGTTTTTAAGGGGTTTTGGGAATGGGTGGGAAGGACCTGGGGGTGTCCACAGAACCTCAGAGTGGCTGAGTGGGTCTGAGGGTCAAGGAGGGAGCAGAGAGGGAGGGGGTTTAGATAGGGAACCGGGGGTCGAGGTGAAGGGCTATTCCATCAAAATAGTGGGTGGGAGGGGCAGATATGGTGGGCACAGGGGGCCATATCATGTTTGGGGAGTACGCACTCGCTGCTTACGAACGGTGGCATGCTTCGGCCCTCAAGACGCCTCTTGTATTCCAGGTTGTGCAGAGTCTCAGGACCCTAACCTTCGGCTGCTGTTGTGTAATGTTAGGTCTGCGACTAATAAAGCCCCCCTCATTCATGATTTAGTTCAGGATGGGGGTGCGGACCTGGCAGGGATTATGGAGACCTGGTTGGGCCATGAAGGGGGATGCCACTTGTGGAGATGTACCCACCAGGCTTCCGTGCATTTCATCAGCCGAGGGCCCAGGGGAGGGGAGGGGGGTAGCAGTGATTATTAAAGAAAGTCTTAGTCCAAGAGAGGCCACTGTTCCTCAGATAGCCGGCTGTGAATCCCTCCTTGTGAAGTGGGATCATGGAGTGCAGATGGGTTTGTTGACTGTGTACCTGGCTCCCTGCCACGTGACAGCAGCCCTGCCTGAGCTGCTCGACGTAATAGCCGGGGTGGTGGTGGATACCCCCAGGCTTCTGATCATGGGGGATTTCAACCTGCATGTTCTGTCCCCGTCTCACACACACACACAAACAATAGCCAGGGGTTAAATAAAACTGGCAGACAACAAATTCTTTCGATAAGATGATTGGCAGCAACCCAGTAGCTGCTTGCCAAGAACTTTACTCATAGAGGGAGGGGGTGTTCCTCCGTCAGATAAACCCAAACAAGATACACACAGTTCAAGAATTGTCAAGTCCAGTCCGTATTAAATCCAAGGCAGATAATGTTGTTTCAAAGATGCAATGTGACTCGCTAGTAGTTAGTTTTGTCCATCACAGAGTCTGAATGGCCACCTTACCCCCTTTTATCCCCTGTGGGGTGTGGTCCAGTGACTCAGCTTCATCTCTGGCACACCTCCTTTTCTACTGCGTGCGCTTGTCTCTCCGACGCTGGCGTGGATCCAGCCAAGGCTTATTTCCGTCACTGTCTGACTGCGAGGAGATACCTGGCTCCTGGCCAATCTCTTCTCCTACGGGAGACACCTGAGGCATTGCCAGAGAGGAGGGTCATGGAGAGGGAGGCCTGACCAACTCCTCTCCTTCATGTTCGGAGCCTTCTCCCTCCGATAAGTCGGCCTCAGGGGTCGGATTCACAACACTGCCATCGGTGAAACGTAAGAAGCAGCTTGGGAGTTCATGGCTTCCATGATGGCCATGGACCTGACCCAGTTAGTTCATGACCCCACCCACATCGGGGGACACAGGCTGGACTTTATTTTTGTCTCTAGTCAGTGGTTGAATGATCTCACAATAGGGAACCTAGTTATTAAGCCTTTGTCATGGACAGATCATTCACTCCTTCAGCTAGACTTTCGAACCACTTCCATTCATCGCAGGGAGACAGAACTGACCAGGTGGTTCCATTCCAGGGGCCTGATGGACCCCGAGAGGTTCCTGACGGAGTTTGCACCATTCCCAGAGACTCTGACTCGTGACTCGGCTGAGGAACTGGTGGCCGCCTGGGATAGGGCGGCCGCTGGAGCCTTGGACCATGTTGCGCCTTTGCGGCCTCTGACTCAGTGTTGATCTCAACCAGCTCCTTGGTTCTCCGAGGAGCTGAGGGAGATGAAGCACCGGAAAAGATGCATAGAGAGTGATTGGAGGTCCAGCCACACCGAATCTGACCGGACACTGGTGAGGTCTTATATCAAGACCTACCTAGTGGTGATAAGAGTGATGAAATCCAACTATTTTTCCACTCTTATTCCATTTGCAGAGAACCGCCCAGCCACCCTGTTTAGGGTGACCAGCTCTCTCCTACGGGTGGGAGCGAGGGAAGATCCCTTGCAGGGTAGAGCTGAGGATTTTGGACAATCGCTCAGATTCGGGCTGGCCTGGACTCCGATTTGATAGCCTCGGACGGGATGACAGAGATGAGTCTTGAGAGTGTCACCTGGGAATAGTTTGACCATGTGACTCCTGAGGACGTGGACAGGATTTTGGGGAGGCTTAATGCTACCACATCTTTACTGGACCCGTGTCCCTCCTGGTTGGTGCTGGTCTCCCGGGAGGTTACATGAGGCTGGTGTCAGGAGATTACCAACCAACACTTCATTGAGTAAGGGTGTCTTCCCATCTGCCCTGAAAGAGGCGGTGGTGAGGCCCTTCCTCAAGAAGCCTTCCCTGGATCTGGCTGTATTAGCTAACTATTGTCCTGTCTCCAACTTCCGCTTCGCGGCGAAGGTTGTTCAGAGTGTGGTGGCAGGACAACTTCCTCGATTCCTGGATGAAGCTGTCTATCTAGATCTGTGCCAGTCGGGCTTCAGGGCGGGTTGCAGCATGGAAACGGCATTGATCGCATTGGTTGATGATCTCTGGAGGGCCCGGGACAGGGGTTGCTCCTCTGTCCTGGTCCTTCTAGATCTCTCAGTGGCTTTTGATACCATCGATCAAGGTATCATGCTGCGTTGACTAGAGGGGGTGGGAGTGGGGGGCACCGTGCTATGGTGGTTCTCCTCCTTCCTCTCTGACCGTACGCAGTTTGTGTTGATGGGGGGCAGAGGTCGACCTCAAGGTTCCTCACTTGTGGGGTGCTGGAAGGGTCGGTCCTCTCGCCCCTTCTGTTTAACATTTATGTGAAGCTGCTGGGTGAGATCATCCATGGCTTTGGGGTGAAGTGTCAACTGTATGCCGATGACACACAGTTGTACATTTCAACCCCAGGCCACCCCAATGATGCTCTTGACGTGATGTCCCACTGCCTGGAGGCAGTGCGGATCTGGATGGGGAGGAACAGGCTCAGACTCAACCCCTCCACGGCTGAGTGGCTGTGGCTCCTGACGGCCCAATATAGCCAGCTGACACCATCACTGGCTATTGGGGATGAGATCTTACCCCCCTCAGAGAGGGCTCGCAACTTGGGTGTCCTCCTGGATTCACGGCTGTCCTTGGAGGATCATATGACAGCCGTGGCCAGGTGGTCTTTTTATCAGGTTCGCCTGATCTCCCAGTTGTGTCCTTTCCGGATTGGGACACCCTGCGCACAGTCACTCACACCCTCGTCACTTCCCGGCTGGACTATTGTAATGCTCTCTACATGGGGCTCCCTTTGAGGAGCACATGGAGGCTCCAGATGGTCCAGAATGCAGCCGCGCGAGTAATAATGGGGGCGACTTGTTGCTCCCATGTAAAACCCATCTTGTGTGAACTGCACTGGCTCCTGGTGGTCTTCTGGGTGCGCTTCAAGGTGTTGGTTACCACCTTTAAAGCGTTCCATGGCTTAGGACCTGGTTACCTACAGGACCACATTCTGCCACCGATTGCCTCCCACCGACCAATACACTCCCACAGAGAGGGCCTCCTCAGGGTGCCGTCAGCCAAACAGTGTAGTCTGGCAACCCCCAGGGGGAGAGCCTTCTCTGTGGGGGCCCCAGCCCTATGGAATGAACTGCCCCCGGACATACGAAGGATCCCCAACCTCCGTGCCTTCCGTCACACTCTGAAGACTGTATTATTCCAGCAAGCTGGTCTGACAGGATAAAGGTTTTTTAAATTGGGTTTTGATAGGGGTTTTAAAATGATTTTAGTTGGATGTTTTAAATTTGGCCGAATGATTGAATTATTTTAATAAGCTTTTAATTTTTGTTGTACATTGTTTTTACCATGGCTGTTCACTGCCCTGAGTCCCTCGGGAGAAGGGCGGTATATAAATATATAAGGGCTCCTCCGGTATATAAATATATATTTATATACTCCGGGTGCCATTGGCCAAACAATGCCGACTGGCGGCTCCCAGGGGGAGAGCTTTCTTTGTGGGGGCACCTACTATCTGGAACGAGCTCCCCCAAGAGATAAGGAGGATCCCGGATCTGTGCACTTTCCGCTGCGCTTTAAAGACCTTATTATTTCACCAAACGGGCCTGGCCTAATTTTCTCCCTCTTTATAGTATTTTATACATTCAATTTTAAAATTTGGTTTTAAATAGTTTGGGGTTTTAATTTATCGGGGCCAAAATTATTTAATTTGATTTTAATTCTACTTTTAAATTTTGTATGTATGTGTTTTATTGTTTGGTTGTGCACCGCCCTGAGTCCTTCGGGAGTAGGGCAGTATAGAAATCAAATAACTAAAAAAAATAATAAAATAAAATAAAATATAATAAAATAAAATAAAATAACTAAACTAAACAAATCTACAAAAATACACAAAACGAACAATATATCCTTAATGATATATTGGTCAATATAAAAGGAAAAAATAAAGACATTGCTCTAGGCATATACTACAGGCCACCCAAACAAGCAAAAGATGTAGATGAACTTTTTGCTAACCAGTTAACAAATGTATGTAGGAAACATACTACAGTAGTATTGGGAGGACTTTAACTACCCTGGCATCAACTGGGAAACAAACTCTGCATCAGGTTGGTGGTTGAAGTTGCTGGAACCTTGGGCAAGGGTGATCATGTCATATTCAACATAACACAAACACAAATAATAGAACATAGTCATAGACTTTAAAATAGCTAATTTTAACAAACTGAATGAGAGATTGGGAAGAATTCCATGGATGAAAATCTTAAAGAAGAAAACAACGCAAGAACCTTGGGAAACTCTGAAAAATTATAAAAGCCCAGTCCAGCTCAATACCACTGAAAAAGAAAATAAGAAATCCAAGAAGAAACCAACAAAGAACTCTCTGATAAACTGAAAGACAAAAAAGGATAAGCACAAAAAATGGAAAGAGGGACCCGTAACTAAGGCAGAATACCCAAAAATAGCCTCAACTTGCAAAGATGATGTTAGGCTCAGGATGAAGTAAGACTTGCCACAAATGTCAATAATAATAATAATAATAAATTTTATTTCAACATGTAAAAAAACAAGAAAAAGTTCAAGGAAACAATTGGTCAACTAATGAGAGAAGGCAAGAAAAGTAATGGACAGTAGAGAGAAAGCAGAACTGCTTAACTCATTCTTTGCATCAGTCTTCATACAAAAAGATAATATAGCCCAACCTACAAAAAACATAACTTTAAAAGACAGACTTGGAATAAAAATTAAAATAAGCAAGAAAATGGTAAGAGAATACCTATCTGATCTAGATGAGTTTCAATCACTGGAGTCTGATGGATTATATCTGACAGTTCTGAAGAAACAGACAGATGTGATTTTGGAACCATTGAACCATAACTTTAAAAAATCCTGGAGCACCAGGGAACTACCAAAGAATTGGAAAAGAACTGATATGATTCCCATCTTCAAACAAGGGGAAAAAGTAGTTCTCTACTTCAAAAAAAGGAAAAAAAAAATCCAGAAAAGTATAGCCCAATCAGCCTGACATTTATACCTGGGAAGATCTGGAAAAGATAAGCAAACAACAGATTTGCGAACACCTAAAAGCAACCAAATTATAACCAGTAGCCAACACGGGTTTGTCAAAAACAGATCATGCCAAACAAATCTTATTTCATTCTTTGGCAAAGTGACTAAATCAGTGGACCAGTGAAATGCAGTGGATATAGTATACTTGGATTTCAGTAAGGGATTTGATAAAGGAGACCTCAAACTACTTCTTGGTAAGCTGAAAAAATGTGGGATAGGCAGCCTCACCACCAGATGGATTTGTAATTAGCTGATAAACCACATTGATAAACCACGATGTGTAGTGTAGTGTTAATCAAATTACATCTACATGTAGAGAAGTAAGCAGTGAGGGACAACCAAGGTTATATTTTAGGCCGTGTACTCTTCAACATCTTTATTAATGATTTAGATGAGGGAATGGAAGGGGAACTCATCAAATTTGCAGATGACACTGAATCTTGACAGACTTAAATACCTAACATAATGAAATTCAGTATAGAGAAAAATAAGGTTTTATACTTGGGAAGCAAAAACAAAATGTACAGATATAGATTAGGTAAAACCTGACTCAAAAGTAGTAAATATGAAACAGAACTGTGGGGTAGCAGCCAAAAAAACCAATGCAATCCTTGGTTGCATTAATAGAGGGAAACAATCAAGTTCACATGAAGTATTAGTACCTCTTTATCAAGCCTTCATAATACCATACTTGATCACCTTATTATAAAAAAAATGAGTAGTCTCTGGAACAAGTGCAGAAAAGGACAGCAAAAATGATTAGGGGACTAGAGGCTAAAACAAGTGTTGATACATTGGTTACAACAAAATTTACCCAATGGCTTGCCACCAAAGCTTATTGTGTCGTGGACTGAGAGAGAGTGACTGACCCAAAGTCACCCTGCCAGTTTTCATGCTTAAATCTGACAATCTCCTGGTTTCTAGTCTGGTGCCTTAATCACTAGACCAAACTGGTTCTTTTGCCAATGCAATCCTAAATTGCATTAATAGAGGGATACAATCAAGATCAAGTGAGGTACTAATACCACTCTATAAAGCCTTAGTAAGACCGCACGTAGAGTACTGCATCCAGTTTTGGTCAACACACTATAAAAAAAGAAGTTGAGCCTCTAGAAAGAGTGCAGAAAAGAGCAACCAGGATGATTAGGGGATTGGAGACTAAAACATATGAAGAACAGTTAAAGGGACTGGGCATGGCAAGTCTAGTGAAGAGAACGACCAGGGGAGACATGATAGCAGTCTTCCAATATTTGAGGGACTGTCACAGAGAGGAGACAGTCAACCTGTTTTCCAAAGCACCTGGAGGCCAAACAAGGAATAATGGATGGAAACTGAACAAGGGAGATTTAACCTGGAAATAAGGAGACATTTTCTGACAGTGAGAACAATCAACCAGTGGAACAGCTTGCCTTTGGAAGTGTTGTGGGAGCTTCATCACTTGAGACTTTCAAGAAGATATTGGATTGCCATTTGTCAAAAATGGTGTAGGATGTCCTGCTTGGGCGAGGGGTTGGACTAGATGACCTACAAGGTTCTTCCAACACTGTTAATCTGTTAATCTGTTTTGGCAAATAAAGATATAAATCTTATAACTATACATGATCCATTATTATATTAGTCTTTGAAATCTTTTGAAGTTTTTTTCCCTAAAGGCCAATTACAATTTTTAAGATTTTCTCTTTAAGCGAATTTATTTTTTAAGCAATTTTTTAATTATACCACATAGCATTTTAAGGATAGTATTTTAATAACTCCTTTTCTTATGTAAATAATTGTCTGTAAGTGACCACAAATATAATAATGAAAATAATCTATATGCATATACTTTGAATAAAAATCCAATACACTGTATATTTTAGTCATGTATAGTTCTATCACGTTTCTTTTATAATCAATATGCAGTTCACATAAGGTAATACAAATATTTTTCTCAATCAAAATATACACATACACATAAATAAATTATAGAACTATATATTTTTCATACGTGAGAAAAATATGTAGTTCACAGAATCCATTTTAATAAGTTATATTTTCATATTGTAATAAGATTAGAAAAATATTAATAATCTTTGTACTTAGCCTATTATGAACTAATAAAGATTGATAACTAAATAAATATGAATAGAATGCAAAAATTTATTTTCAGCTAATCTAACATATGGAAAATTTGAGATTCATAGATCATTTTTATCTTTATTTTGAATTAAAGAGAAAATATCTCCAGTTTTCTATTGTTTTCTAAATTAATATTTACAGACTTTTCAATATCATATTTTAGCAGATATTACAATATGTACAAAATTATTTTGTTGCTGTAAAATGTTATGCTTAAGTTGCACATGTTTTTACTGAACTAAAGGAATATCATTAAAATAATGCTATTCAAAATTAGTCACATCAGCCCAATATTGAAGCTAGTTGAGCTAAGACTGGATAAAATTTTGGAATGCTATATTATAGATTGTATCTGAAATCAGAGACATGTTGATGCAAATAGTGGTCCTTCAACACAGCACCCTTAAGCAGTTATCTATTTTATATTGCATCTTAAATAGAGAGAGATGACTAAGCTTATAATAAGGCAAACATCATAATTCTTTTTAAACACATTAAGGTAAATATTATGTTTTTATATGTGAGAGGAGACTTGGTTTGCAGTCCTTTTCTTCTTGTCTATGGAGATTCTCAGTCATCCAGGTCATGGTCCCAAAGGTGCTTTTTCAAGACGCAAATATTTTTCTTTGAAAATTTTTCACTTCTTATCAGGGATGGGTTCTAAAAATTTTTACTACTGGTTCTGTGGGCGTGACTTACTTTGTGGGTGTGGCTTATTTATTTATTTATTTATTTATTTATTTATTTATTTATCGTATTTCTATGCCACCCACTCTCAGAGCACTCTGGGCAGCTTACACCAAAGACAGTATACTAAATAGCATATTGCCCCCAATAATCTGGGTCCTCATTTTACCCACCTCGGAAGGATGGAAGGCTGAGTCAACCTTGAGCTGGTGAGATTTGATCCGCTGATCTGCTGAACTAGCAGCCAGCTGAATTAGCTGAAGTACTGCACTCTAACCACTGCGCCACCTCGGCTTGGGGGAGGGGGGGTAATGTGACTGAGTGCGTGTGGCCAACTTTTTTTTTTTTACTTTTAAAAGCATTTTTTCTACAACCTTAAGAGGTTGCAGAAAAAAATGCTTTTAGAAGCTTCTGACAATCAGGCAAATCTGCTGGGATCACCAGAGGCTTTTAAAGGGATTTTTTTTCCTACAACCTGTTCAGCTGAAGAGGTTGCAGAAAAAATGCTTTCAGAAGCCTCTGACGATCCCAGCTGAGCCGCGCGATCATCAGAGGCTTTTCTTTAACTTTTAAAGCATTTTTTCAGCCAAAGAGGTTGTAGAAAAAATGCTTTTAAAAGTAAAGTATACTACATGACGGCCGTGGCCAGGGGGGCTTTTTATCAGGTTCGCCTGATCCGCCAGTTGCAGCCCTTTCTGGACCGGGACGCCTTGCGCACGGTCACTCATGCCCTTGTCACCTCCCGGCTGGACTATTGTAATGCTCTCTACATGGGGCTCCCCTTGAAGAGCACTCGGAGGCTCCAACTGATCCAGAATGCAGCCACGTGGGTGGTTATGGGCGCAACCCATTGTGCCCGCATGACACCCCTCCTGCGCGAGCTGCACTGGCTCCCAGTGGTCTTCCGGGTGTGATTCAAGGTGTTGGTTACCACCTTTAAAGCGCTCCATGGCATAGGACCCGGGTACCTTCGAGACCGTCTCCTGCCACCAATACCCTCCCACCGACCAGTCCGTTCCCACAGAGAGGGTCTCCTCAGGGTGCCATCAGCCAAGTTATGTCGGCTGGCGACACCCAGGGGGAGGGCCTTCTCTGTGGGAACCCCAGCCCTGTGGAATGAACTGCCCCCGGAAATACGCAAGATCTCCGACCTCCGGGTGTTCCGCTGTGCATTGAAGACCTTGTTGTTCCGCCAGGCAGGGCTGTCAATATAATCATTTTAAATTGGGGTATTTTAATTTTTAGAGTTTTAAATCAGCCAATTCTATTTAATTATTTTAATTTTTAATTATTGTTGTGTCTTGTATTTTTAAACTGGCTGTACACCGCCCTGAGTCCTTCGGGAGATGGGCGGTATAGAAATAAAATAATAATAATAATAATAATAATAATAATAATAATAATAATAATAATTATTATTATTATTAAAAAAAAGCCTCTGATGAGGTGGGCGACCGGCGACCGGGCCGGGGACCGGTTCAGGGGCGTGGCCAGCCAATGTTATTACCAGTTCTCCGAACTACTAAAAATTTTTACTACTGGTTCTTGTGAACCAGTGCGAACCGGGAGCAACCCACCACTGCTTCTCATCCAAGAAGCTTCTTCAGCTCTGACTGGATGGTAGGGAATGGAAGGATTTCTATTTCTTGCAGACAGTTTGTCCTTTGCATTTTTTTAGAAAGTTGTTGCGGCCACTTGGAGGTTTATCACTGTTCTCAAGGTTACCTGAGTAGTGCAAATGGGTTTGAAGCCTTATTGGAAGCGTTGAAAGGACTGTGTTGTACACTGGAGTTAAATGATGTGTATCCCACCCCCTCTATTGAGAAAGGGCTATTAAATTTTAACATAAATGGCCTCTTTGACCCCTCTTTAAAACCAGCGGTCCTCTCTGTCCAAAATGTGTACTTTGCTGTCTTCAAAAGAGTGGTGTTTGTCTTTTAAATGCAGATGGAGTTCTGAATCTAGTCCTGATGGGTTTGTTCTCCTATGTTGTGCCATGCATTTATGAAGTGGTTGTTTTGTTTCCCCAATGTACAGATCTGCACGTTTCACTGAATTTCACTGCTTATACTACATTGCTCAGTTTGTGTCTGGGTGTCCTTGGAGTGTATTCTTGGGTTTAAAGTGTGCATGTATTTTGTGCTGGCTGAAGATCCTCCTGAGATTTTCAGATATCCCTGCAACTTATGGAATGACAACATTGCTTTGTTTCTCTGTTTTATTTGTTATGGAGGAGCTCCTGCTGAGTCTTTTTTGGAATTTAATGAAGGTCTACTTGGGATAACCAGACATTCTGGTGGCTTCCTTGATGTGTTTTAGTTCTTTTTCTTTCCATCTTTGCTGGTAGGCAGGCCTTCAGCTCAGTGGTGTAGAGTTCTGATAACTCCCATTTTGTGCTCCAATTGATGGTGAGAATCAAAATATAAATATTGATCTGTGGGTGGGGATTTTCTGTAAACTTCAATGTTAAGGCTTCTGTCTTTCTTAATTCAGCAGTTCCAAGAAGGATCCATACCCATTTGCACTACTCAGGTAACCCTGAGGACACAGATAAAGCTCCAAGTAGCCTAATTGACTTTCTAAAAGAATGCAAATGACCAGCTGTCTGCAAGGAATAAGAATCCTACCATTCCTCACCATCCAGTCAGAAGTGAAGAAGCTTCTTGGATGAAAAGTGAAATGTCTTCAAAGAAAAACAAGAAAGTCCAGTTGCCTCTTGAAAAAACACCTTTCAGTCCTTTTCTTCTTAATACTGTACATCTCATATCTCTTCCACTTTCAATACCTTGTAAAAGGAACAAGGAAAGTATGGTTCTGAAATGTAGTGATGCAAAATGCGAAGTTAGAAGCACAAGATTCTACACCGTGCAGACTCAAGAGTATTTCCACAGCTTGAGGAAGCTAGCTCACTTTGAGAGTGATTCTATTTCACCATCCCACAAGACTATAATTAAAAAAGGAATTTAATTTGATTTAGATATATGCTTACATGACATGGATATAACAGGGTTTGCATTCCAAAAGCTGTCATGTACAATTATCTGGCATGCTTTTATGACAGTAATAAGCACCTATGAAGAGATAATTGAAATGCAATGAATGTACACATGTTGAACTAAGCATTTTGTTAACCATCTATTATAATAATATATAAATAATACTCTTTGGATTTTATAATGAGTTTGTTTCACAAACATGCATCGATCCATGTGTTAGGCAGAAATAGCTTCTGTTTGTAAGTACCCAATTTTCTTTGGATAAACATAGAGAAAAAGAAGTTTAATGTCACCTTTACCAGAACAAAAAAAAAAAAAAAAAAAAAGAGGGTGGGGGGAGGAATGCAGTGAGAGAAGAAGGTGGGCAGTTGAGTGGCTCTCAATTTTAAATCTGCACAAATAGAGGTGTTAATATGAAAAAAAGTTCATTTTAGATTCTGATTTTTCATGTAAATACTTGGGATGATGAACAATATTTTTCACTGTTTAACAATACTTGCCATCATTATATTAATTATACTCAATAATCATCAACAGCAATATGCACCACCACTAGTTCTAGTTTGTAATTCTTGGTGTTCTCTGAGCTTGGCTGTTGGCTTGCAGATGTTTAATTATCCAACAAAGTAACATTTTAAGTGCAAGATTTAGTATACTCTTTAGATCTCCCTTTTCAATATGTATCAAGTATGCAATCAGTCAAAATTTTAATCCACACCCAGGTCTTGTTGATTCAAATCCCATAAGAATCTTTAAAAAAATATATATATTTATGAAGTTCATTCTCCTTCATTTGCTTTAAGAATTTCAGGGAAGTTGCACTGATGCTTCAGTATCTAAGGTAAAAGACTTTCTTTGGGTTATTATTTGGGTTATTGGAAGTTGAGGGTAAAAACAATAAACATAATTTTATTTATGTATGTTTATGCCTATGTATGTATATATATTCAGAAGGTCAGCCACAGGAAAGAAAGTGCTTGGCCATTACTTTCCTGGGACAGAAAAATGAAAGGGCACAGCAGGAAAAGTATTGTTCTTTGGGAAGATGTGGCAATCTGTTGCCCAGGCTGAATACCTCATGAGGCATGGACAAAATGTCTTAGTTCCTAGTTCAAATAGGAGTCTTTCACAAGACTAGAGTGGCATGAGCACAGAGGAGTAGCTTAAATGTGATAAATATTGATATGCCAATACAATGTAATATTGCTATTACATTGTGTTTCAATAAGTCCAATGTAACTAAGAAAGGCTGGACCTAAGTCTGCCCATAAAATAATTCCCAAGAAGCAGAGCAAAAATATCACAGAACATTTTCTGGAATCTGTCTCAAGAAAAAAGCTGAAAATTGCAATGAAGTCAGTTTTCATTCTGTAGACAAATTTCATCTTTTAGTCAAATAATTTTAACTTAATAATTTGTAGTCAAATATCACTAAGTCAAGGTCAGAGGTCACATTTCTTTATTTCCAGAAAATTCAAAGGATTTTCCTTTTCTTCAGATATGAAGCCAAGCTTGGCAATTTGCTTTCCAAAGTATCTAAATTACTGAAAATAACTTGAACATTATTGTATGCTACCCATCTCACTATCAAGTGATTCTAGCTAGGTTACAATACCATAAATAACAATTACAGGATTAAGACATTAAAACATTAGGCAATAAAAGTTAAACATAAAATTAAATTAAAGTGGATAAAAAGAACCAATGCTTACACAGCATGGAATTGGTGTCCTCTACTAATCTACTAGTCACCTCTACGCCCCCACTGGGCCCCCAAGCCAATCAGCAGAGCTTCAGACTGTCATCTTAATCAAGAAAGATTATTTGAAAACCAAAGATTCAGAAAATGTTAAAGGAACTGTTGACACTTTTAAAAAAGATTTTAGAATCTTTCTGAGCAGAACAGGCCATAATGACAAGAGGCATTGATCAAAAAATTTAGCCAATCATTAAAGAAAGGTTTAAACATGTCTTAACATGCCATTTTTATTAAGTACAATGGTGAATTAATAATAAAAGTAATAACATTTTATACTCATCTACAAATACAAATTATATTGCTATGATTTTCTTTTAGCACATTTATCTGCTAAGTCCAATTCAGAAACAGTAACAGAGTTGGAAGGGACCTTAGAGGTCATCTAGTCCAACCTCCTGCTCATGCAGGAGACCTATACTAGGGATTCAAACTGCCGACCTTTCTGATCAACAAGCCAAGTCTTAGCCACTAAGCCACCTAGCCAGGCATTTCCTCATGTATAAAGCAATAGTCAGAAATCTCTTGAAAAAATGTTAAAACCAATAAAATTATAAAAAGGAAAACCGTAGACAGGCTATATTATATGGTCTTTCTACAGAATCAGTGAGGATACTAATTGCAAACACTATTTTTATCTGTTTTTATTATCAAATCAGTTCAATTCATTACTTGCCATTGCTTTTGCATTTGCAGGCATTCTTACTCATTCTGTATTACTTTACATAATGCTTTGTTACATAAATAAATCTTGAGTTCAGTTAAGTCTGAAAATAAATAAATAAATAAAGCAGTATTTTGCACTATAAAGTCACTCTCACATAAAAGTTTCAGGAGGTAAGTTTCTACAGGTAGTCCTCAACTTACAACAGTTCATTTAGAGAAAGAAAGAGAGAGTGTGTGTATATACATACATAAATAGTCTCAAGAAAAGAAGGGCTAGGAATGAGATGATAGCAGTATTCCAGTATTTGAGGGGCTGCCACAAAGAAGAGGGGTCAATTTATTTTCCAAAGTATCAGAAGGCAAGACAAGAAACAATGGATGGAAGCTAATTAAGGAGAAAAACAACCTGGAATTAAGGAGAAACTTCCTAATGGTGAGGACAACTAACCAATGCAACAGCTTACATTCAGAACTTGTAGGTGCTTCATCACTGGAGGTCTTTAAGAAAAGACTGGACAGCTACCAGTCTGAAATGGTCTCCTGCTTGAACAGGGGGCTGGACTAGAAGACTTCCAAGGTCCCTTCCAACTCTATTCTGATTCAAGATTGATTCTTGGTTGCTATATCTCTCCCACTATAATTCTTTTTTTTTTTTAAATTTGATTTATATGCCGCCCTTCTCCGAAGACTCAGGGCGGCTTACAATGTGCTCAGCAATAGCCTTCATCCTTTTGTATATTTATACAAAGTCAGCTTATTGCCCCCACAACTGGGTCCTCATTTCACCTACCTTAGAAAGGATGGAAGGCTGAGTCAACCTTGAGCCTTGGCGAGATTCGAACCCTGCAGTAATTGCAGGCAGCTGGTCTTAATAACCAGCTTAATAACAGGGTGCCTTAAACCCCTGTACTACCAAGGCTCTTGGTACCAATTCTTCAGTCAGAATTAGTTCTTTTAGAAGTTTCAGGAAACCAAGCAACAAAATTAAATTAAAAAATTAAAAATAATTCCTGACAAATGTCTTTTATTTGATCAGTAGAAAAGGCACAACATCATAAACCACAAAGATTATGAGCACCTCTTGTATTAGAGTAAGATCTAGGTAACATCTAGATTGTCATGTTTAGGTTTAGATTTCTATTTTGTATTTTCATACAAATATATCAGAAAAGTACTTTATCCAAATGCATTATACTTAAACACCATCTATAAAAAGTGGATGTGGTGGCTAAAATGTTGTTTAGTGGCTAAAATGCTTGTTGATCAGAAGGTCGGCAGTTCAGCGGTTTGAATCCCTAGTGCGGTGTAAGGAGTGAGCTCCCGTTACTTGTCCCAGCTTCTGCCAACCTAGCACTTCAAAAGCAAGTAAAAAATGCAAGTAGAAAAACAGGGACCACTTTGGTGGGAAAGTAACAGCACTCCATGCACCTTCAGCATTTAGTCATGTTGGCCACATGACCATGGAGACATCTTCGGACAGTTCTGGCTCTTCAGCTTAGAAATGGAGATGAGCACAGCCCCTAGAACCAGGAACAACTAGTATGCATGTGCGAGATAACCTTTACCTTTACCTTTAATAATAAGGTCAGCTATATGGAAATGTTCTCCAATACTTACTGTTCTTCCAATAGGCATGATCTCATGGTTTGGAGCCTAGCCAGTAAGAAATGAGGCCACATGAATTGTTGGTAGAGCAATTCCCCTTTACTGTTCTCTCAATTTGGTACACAGTGAAATTTGGAATCTCACCAGGATTACCGGCTTCCGCCTGACTGCTGATTTTGAGGGCTCAGCAAAGCTTGCTACAGGCTTCCTCCAGCAAACACTCCAGCTGCTGCTGCTTCGCTCTTCAAGGGCCCCTCTGCGAGTCGGTCATGCCCCCCTCCATGAGTCCATTGCAACACCCAGCACCCAAAACCGAGCAGTGCACCCAGTGGTAGGATTCAAATAATTTAACAACCAGTTCTCTGCCCTAATAACCAGCTGGGTAGGTGTGGCTGGGTGGTCATGTGTGGCCAATTTGACATCACTCACATCAAGGGGAGCTTCTCCTCACCTGGCCTCTCGTGACCATGGGGATGCTGCAACGGTCATAAGTGTGAAAAATGGTCATAAGACACTTTTTTCGGTGCCATGGTAACTTTGAATGGTCATTAAGTGAACCGTTGTAAGTCAAGGATTACCTGTACAAAAATACAAAAAGCTTCTTTGCTTGCAAAAAGCTGCCCTAAATACCAATCATTAGATTAAAAATACCTGTAACCCAGAGTTACAAATCAGGCAGGGTGCCGAAGCACCTTGAGGAATTAAAATAGTTAAAATGCAATGATAACTGTCAGCAGTCAACTCTTGCTCATAAAGTGAAACCCTTTAGCAGAGAGGTCATTTAAGCTCTACAGAAAATGGGTGGGCACATTTGGACTACAAAATGCCAAGCTAAAGAGACAAATTAACAAATTATATAGGGAACCCAGGTTCAAGTCTCTGCCCTCCAAAGTTTGCCAAGCACGACTTTCCAGATTTAGGAAAGATCACCTGCCTCCCAGAAAGGCAGTAAAAAATCAGTATCAAACTTGCACCCTGCCTCTTGGAAGTGCACCACAGTGTCAGGAACCACTAAAGCAGTGAAGGAAGACCCCCTTTCCAGATAGAAAAAGAAACTATGAGGCAAGAAAAAATTCAAACACAATACAAATAATTAAATCACAACAGTTTAAATCCTTTTAAAACTAAAATACAAGCCTTGTCTGGCTCATTGCCAGAGCTCACACCAGTGGTGGGTTCCACCCGGTTCGGCCCGGTTCTGCCAAGCCGGTACCAGTGATGATATGACTGATCAGCTAGAGGGGAAAAAACTGTTTAAACTCTTGCCGTGGGGCTTCAAAGGGTCACCCTACAGCTGAATGAATAGACCGGTGCCTGCAAAAATAAATGAGTAGACCAGTGCCTGCAAAAATAAATGGCTAGACCAGTTCCTCCAAAAACAAATGAGTAGACTGGTGCCTGCAAAAATAAATGGGTAGACCAGTGCCTCCAAAAACAAATGAGTAGTCCGGTACAGCTTTGCAAGCAGTTAAAAGCCTGGTAGACCAGTACCTCTGCTAAATCCTAAAGAATTGTCACATGACCATCAAGCCATGCCCACAAAATAAGCCATGCCCACAGAACCAGCAGTAAAAAAATTTCGAACCCACCCCTGGCTTACACCCAAGGCAAGCTCAAGTGTAAACACTTGAGATAAGCCTAACTACAAAGAAAGCAATTAGCACTACAATGTAGCAAAAGAGCAAACACAGTAGCTGTTGCTTGTTAAACCAATTACCGGAACAAATAGTCACAGAAACTAGCCAGATTTCTGAACACTGCTTCTTTTCAGGAACAGAGATTAACCTTTTTCCTTCCAAACAAAGCTGAATATCCCATCAATAAATGCAGGATTAAACATCACCAAGCACAGAATTAAAAAAACTAGTTTTTTACTAGTAAAACTAGTAAACTAGTTAAACTAGTTTCACAAAAAACTAGTTTTAGACCAAAACTGAGAAAGGGTATGTAAACTCACATTTGAATATCAATCTTTCTAGCTAGCCAAGAAGCCTTGCTGAATGTCACTCATATTTGTTCCTTGTCATTAAAAACTTCTTTCCAGCAGCTCTACTTTGTTATTCAATTATTTCTTCAAAGGGCTAATCGTTGCATCCCGGCTGGAAGAACTCCAACAGGGGAGTATTTCCTCCCAACAGCAGTGTAAAAAGCTTAAAGCTTCCTTAAAGCTTCCATTTAAGAAAATCAAGCCCCAGCAAACTGCCAGCAAAGAAAAAAAAAAACCCTCCAGAGAAGCTCAGGTGACAGTAAATCTGGGCATACTGCCAAAAATCTTTAGCTGTTACAATGTAATAAAGGAGGCAGTTTCTATAAACAGGGCAGTAAAGATAAGGATTAGGCTAGAAACAACACCAGAATGTTTCCTTCCTGCCTTCCATACAGGATTAGCCCTGTAAAGTGGAAAAAAACAAAACATGATTTCTTCCAACAACTGGTTCTCCAAACTGCTTAGAAAGTTAACAACAGGTTCTAGCGAATAGGTGTGAACCGGTTGAATCCCACCACTGACTGCATTCCAAGGCAAGAAGACTAGACAAGAGAATACATAGCCTGGAGCTGAATTGTAGAACGTAGAGGAGATTTAGGATAGCCACTTTCCAGAATCTTCCTGGTATGTCTGTTAGGATAGTACAAGTTTAGTCTGATGAAATTCTTCCTATACAGTATAATGTAAGCAAATAAGGAACTAAAGTTTAGCTGCACTGTTCTTAGGCTGAGCCTGATGTCTATAATTGCTAGAAGTTTTAAACACACATTGTTTTTCTCATTTCAAACAAAGCATTAACCGTCATGTTTCAAAATCGTCATGAAATTCATGTTTCAAAACCGTCATGAAATCCACATTTAATTTCATTCATTGTTCACTAAACAATATTGAAGAATAAATTCAATGTGACATACAGAACAGAGTTATTTTTAAAATTCTAAATTTCACAGGGACCTACATGAATATAATTTCTGCTTTCAGAAATTATCTCTGATTCAGATTAATAGAATATCAGAGTTGGAAGGGACCTTGGAGGTCTTAAAGTCCAACCTCCTGCTCAAGCAGGAGACCCTATAGCATTTCGGAGAAATGGCTGTTTTAAAAGCCTCCAGTGATGGAAAACCCACAACTTTTGAAGGCAACCCTTTCCACTGGTTAATTATTCTCACTGTCAGAAAGTTCTCCTTAGTGCTAGGTTGTGTCTCTCCTTGGTTAGTTTCCAACCATTACTTGCCTTCTGGTGCTTTGGAAAATAGGTTGACCCTGTCTTCTTTGTGGCAGCCCCTCAAACATTCATAGAGAATTATGATTAGGTACAGGTTTAGAGTTCCTGTTAGAATATGTTGATTTCACAAAATGAAAATGCAATATAAACAAATTGTATATATTATAAAAACAGGATTTTGTCAGCAGGTTTGGGGACCATAAATGAAGATGGCACCAATGAAATGGCTGGTTTGCTACACTTTTGCTGTCATGGGAGGCAGGGTGGGAGGGGGTTTATAATGTATGATGGATTTTTCAAATTTTTTCAAATTTTGTAAGCCGCCTGGAATCACCTATGTGTGAACTGGGTCGCTAAATAACTTTATTTATTAAATAAATAACAATACGTGAGCCTCCTTGGCAAAATGAGTAATAATAATCTACATTTTTATTTATAGAGTCACCTCAAGCAATATGGCTACAATAATGAGTTTAATCTGCACGAACTGCATAAATCTTTAAAACATATTTATAAACTCAGAAAATGTTTATAAGTGCTTTGTTTCTCCAACCGTTTGCAGAAATAACCTCAGATTTACATGATAGTGTTGTCAGATTTTCAGACCACAAACTTACGTTTTCAAGTACTATTTGTGTATTTTCTGATTGTATCTTCTCAGAAACAGTAGGAAAATGTCATTTGCTTCCACATGGCTGGTTTTCTGTTGATTAAATGGAGCTAGTAGATATTTTCATTTCCCTCCAAAGTTTTTTAAAGTCTGCCTTCTTGGCTTTTGAGGTATTATTTTCTACTGTCTAGAAACAAATGGTAGCAATACCTAACAATTTTCAATTTCATCTTTTTCTTCTTGTATAGTTGCCCTTTCCCCTTTCTTTTCCTGCTCCTCATCAGCTTTCTGTCATCTTCATCTGACCCTGCTAGAGTTGCAAGATGCCAGATTCTGATTCTGGCAGTTCATACCATCCAAGATTGACCCTTAAATCTATGGAGTGATACAAAAATGTGCTTTATGGAACATTTCCATAGAAGCCATCCTTAATATTATACTCAAGCCAATGGAGAATGGGCCTTTGGGTTTAGGGAAGCAGTTTGCCTACTGTATGAATATTGATAACAGTGTCTGACTGAGTGGAACAACTTATGCCAAGAGAACTGCCAGTATGTTTCTGAGTTTTTTTCCCCCTTTAAACTGAGGGTCACATATACATCAACAGATTTGTTAAAGTACAAAAAGAATTGACAGCTGCCAGCTCTGTTAAGCAGAAATTTCATTTTCATTACCACTGAAGTGAACTATTCCATGAATCTCTGATTAAGGTCACTTTGAATCAAATAGTGTTTCAAAATAGATTCAATAACCTGAAGCTCCTCTAAAGTCAGACTATCATATTTTGTCTATTAACTAGATATATACCAAAAAGCATTTTTTATCATTGGGATTTTTGTAAATTCAATACTTAGGATACATCCATACTGCCATCATTTTCATCCAAAACCCTAACTCAGAATAACTCTAGGCTACCTTGGATGCTGAGTCATTGGATCCCCCCAAGAAAGATATATCAGCTTTTATTTCAAGATGTTTCAAACCACAGTGCAGCTATGAAAGTACAATGATCATAATACATACATGAACACAAACAAGTTATATTGTGTATAGTATATATTTGTGATGACTTCATTTTTTCAGTTTTTTTTAAATTTTTATCTACTATTACATCTCAGTTGGGACCTACTTCTAAAGCCACCATTGGTTACTCTAGACATATTCTCTATACTAGAAAGTAGGCACCTTCAAAAACTGGCCATCCTTCCTCCATATGGCTTAGGGAAGAGCATAAAAACCAGAGATTTCATCCATGCCTTAATCTAAATTTATTTTGTTATATATCATTAGTTTTGTGTAAAGAAAAAAAAAAGGATATGTTCCCAGAGAGTAGCAAACCACAAGAGTTGAATGGAGTAAACTAGCAAGGTACCAAAGTACTTGAGGAAGTAGGACTAATTCAAGGAGATGGAAGGCAAGTTAAGGCAGGCTTCTCTGCCAAGGACAATTACCCACATCTCCAAGGAAACACTGATTATTTTCTTTATAGTATTTGTCTACAGAGTAGCAGCTGAAGTTAACCCACACAACTGCAAAAAACATCTTCAATCCCAACAAAAGGTTTCTTCAAGATCCAGCTCCCTGGCAGAGACCATTTTTGATGCCAGTCATGCTTCCTTTAATTATCTTCTAGCCTAGCATGCTATGTATTGAGTTGTTATTAATTTCTCCAAATATTTCCAATATAGCATCTCTCTGAGGTATTGGGGAAATTAAAAGGATAGTTATCATCCATCACTCTTCCCAATGCCACTAACTTATGAAATATGACTGCCAAAGTAAGTAAGATAAGTCAAGACAAGATGCTTCTAATAGTTTCTTTAAATTATCTATCTATGGTACAAAAATTCAGATGATAGCAAAGAGTTTGTTAGAGGAAACATGGATATTAAGACTGTAATGTAAAGAGGACTAAGCAATCCAAACAAAGAATTTCTTGTACAGATTGATCTAAAGAGCAGAGTCCTTTCCAGGGAAAATTAGAAAAAATAACCAAATAACCAAACAGTGGCTTTTGATTTAGCTGGTCACATTTTGAAAGACAATCTCAAGGCAATCTAATTAGAGTCAACTCACTTCATAGGAGGATTTTCCGCTCATTCTTTGAAACACCTGTGGTGTAAATAAACTAAGCCTTTTATTGTTTCTGTATTCTCGTCTCAGACATAATTCACAAGAACAATATGAGTGAATTACAACTAGTAGAGTACAGGAATTCCATGAAGAATAAATCCAGTGTGAAAGGTTGCTAAAGATAGTTTCACTAACCTATGTAAAATTACATAGTGCAAAAGAATATTAAGACTTTTCTCCTCCTTTGATGATTAGCTCTGAATTGCAAAAATCTGGAACTATTTTATAGCATTAAGGAGAAACTGAAAACTCTAATGCTTTGCTGCCACATAGTAGTTATCTTCATCTCTGCATATTTGATCTGCTTGCCTTATTCATTATTTTAAAATAGTAACATTCAAATAAATAAGAGAGATAGCAGGTTCAGAATGAAAAAGATACTCTGTTAAAATACAGAATTAACTTTCTCAACTGAACTGAAATATTTTAAAGTGAGGGCTTGACAAGGCCACTCATACTTTCCAGTTACAATTGTGATATATTAGATGAAGTATGTTTCTAACTCTGGAAGCAACAATGAGAGAAAACCATTGCCTAGTGTTATATTCTGGGTTTCTCACTGCCATCTGGTTGGCCAGTTTGAAAAATAGGATACTGGGGGGAAAGCACAACTTGGGCTCAATGACTGAGACTCAATTTATTTTTTTTCCTGCAAGGAGAGGGAAGAGATAGAAATTTGGGTAACAGGTGGGTTTCTAAAAACTCATAGTGGGTATTGCAATCAAGACAGTCCTGACTCAACTAACAACCATCCAGAATAAAATCAATAGACTTGAGCAAAGTTTTCCTAATAGATTTCAGGTAGCACAAATTAATGCAGAAAGTTTAGAACAATATGCATGCAAGATTCTTGGCAAAGTTTACTGTCTGTTACAGAAGTGCTTCTTTCATTACTTAAAGATTATTTTCTTGGATTCTCATTCAACTATATTGTTAGATTCTACATTTACATTACATTTGGTGGACATATAGCATTATTTTTTCCATTTGTTGTTTTTATTAATTAATCAGCAGGAAGAACAAATAAAGAAAAAAGGTAAATGGAAAGGAGTTAAAGTAAAAATACAAAAGACAACATATAATGTAATGAGAAGGGAGGGAGGGAGGGAGGGAGGAAAAACAAGCAAGAAAAAACATTCAAGTAGCCCTCTTCTCTTCTCTTCTCTTCTCTTCTCTTCTCTTCTCTTCTCTTCTCTTCTCTTCTCTTCTCTTCTCTTCTCTTCTCTTCTCTTCTCTTCACCACTAAGTTACTGCTACTTAAATATTTTAATATTATGATTTAAATAATTACCCATTTCTTTTTATATTATTTTAATTATTTTTAAAGTTCCCCTTTGTCTCCAAAAATCCATATTTAAAATATGATATTTTGTAAATAAATATACAAATCCTGCTTGAATGTTAGCATTCTATCTAAACTCAGAAGGGGAGCCCATTAGTCAATGTTATGTTCATGGCCCCACCCACAGGGGGGGATACACTCTGGACTTGATTTTTGTCTCTGGCCAGTGGTTGAGTGATCTTATTATAGGGGATATAGACATGGAACCCTTGTCATGGTCAGATCACTCGCTCCTTCGCCTGGACCTTCGAACCGCTACAGCCCACCGCAGGGAGGCGGAGCCAATAAGATGGGTCCGCCCCAGGCGCCTGATGGATCCTAATAGGTTCCAGATGGAGCTTGGGCCATTTCCTGAGGATCTAGCACATGACTCGGCTGAGGACCTGGTAGCCGCCTGGGATCGGGTGGCTGGTGGGGCCTTGGACCGATCATGCCTTTGTGGCCTCTGACCCGGTACCGATCCTGCGCAGCTCCTTGGTTTACTGAGGAGCTGAGGGAAATGAAGCGCTGGAAAAGACGCCTGGAGAGGGCCAGTCTCGCTGAATCTGATCGAACACTGGTAAGGTTGCATATTAAGGCCTACCTAGTGGTGATAAAGACGGCAAAGTTTAATTACCTTTCTGCCTCTATTGAGTCATCAGGGAATCATCCAGCTGCCCTGTTTAGGGTGATCCGCTCCCTGCTCCATCCAGGAGTGCGGGAGGATCCCCTGGAAGGCAGGGCGGAGGATTTCGGACAATACCTGTATGACAAAATCGCTCAGATCCAGGGGGATTTGGACTCTGACTGGGTAGATCAGGGCAGGGTGACGAGGAATAGTCTTGAGAATGTTATCTAGGAGGAGTTTGATGCTGTGACTCCCGATGATGTGGACAGGATTTTGGGGAGACTTAGTACGGCCACATGTTTACTGGACCCGTGTCCCTCCTGGTTGGTACTGGCTTCCCGGGAGGTTACATGAGGCTGGCTCCAGGGTATTATCAACGCTTCGTTGAGTGAGGGTTACCTCCCTCTTCTCAAGAAGCCGTCCCTGGATCTGGCAATATTGGCCAACTATCGTCCTGTCTCCAACCTTCGCTTTATGGCGAAGGTTGTTGAGAGTGTGGTCGCGCGACAGTTTCCACAATTCAGAAAGATAAGATACTTCCAAAACAGAAAGATAAGATACTTAGTGTACAAAAGTCCAATCAGAATAATATTTCTCTCAGCAGTTTCCGGACGAGGCTTTAGTGACTATCCAAGGTTTAGTTTTGTTCGTCACAGGGATCACTGGCCACCACCCTCTATTATATTGTCTCTGGGGTGTGGTCCAGTGACTCAGTTCTAATCCCTAGCACGCCTCCTGAGCTGCTGCAATCGTTTATCACGCCTTCGGAGGCGTGCGCCCAGGAATGATGTCTCTCCCTCGCTCTCATCTGAGCCACCTGTCTCCCTGCTAATCTCCTCTCCCTCGGCCGGCACCTGAGACAGTGCCAGAGGGGAGGGGCCTGGAGAGGGAGGCCTGGCTGACTCCTCTTCCTCATGCTCGGAGCTTTCTTCCTCCGATGGGACAGGCTCAGAGGGCGGGGCCACAACAGGTTTCAGGTCTGGGCACAGCACGGAAATGGCATTGGTCGCGTTGGTTGATGATCTCTGGAGGGCTCGGGACAGGGGTTGCTCCTCTGTTCTGGTCCTGTTAGATCTCTCAGCGGCTTTTGATACCATCAACCATGGTATCATGCTGCACTGGCTGGAAGAGTTGGGGGTGGGAGGCACCGTATTGCGGTGGTTCTCCTCCTTTCTCTCCGACCGGTCGCAGTTTGTGTTGGCAGGGGGGCAGAGGTCGACCTCGAGGCCTCTCGTCTGTGGAGTGCCGCAGGGATTGGTCCTCTCGCCCCTTCTGTTCAACATTTATGTGAAGCCGCTGGGCGAGATCATCCATGGCTTCGGGGTGAGATACCATCAGTACGCTGATGACACCCAGCTGTACATCTCCACCCCAGGCCACCCCAACGATGCCCTTGAAGTGATGTCTCAATGCCTGGAGGCTGTACGGATCTGGATGGGGAGGAACAGGCTCAAGCTCAACCCTTCCAAGACTGAGTGGCTGTGGCTCCCGGCATCCCGATATAGTCAGTTGACTCCATCACTGACTATTGGGGGCGAGTCCTTGGCCCCCACAGAAAGGGCTCGCAATCTGGGAGTCCTCCTGGATATGCAGCTGTCCTTGGAGGAACATCTGACGGCTGTAACCAGGGGGACCTTTTATCAGGTTCGCCTGATTCGCCAGTTGCGGCCCTTTCTTTCTTTTTTTTTAAAGTAGTTTTTATTAAATATAAATATTAAAAAAGACATACGTAACATATACACAACAAACATTTATACAACATATACACAAAAAGAGTGTAATTTCTTCTTAAGCATTTTTTCAGAGTGACGTTCTACAATTCTACTTATGATATATTCTTTCACCTCTCTTTAATCTAATAATATTTTTTATTATATATATATGTATCAATCGGTAATATATCCCCTATATTTTTGTATATTTCTGATTTTTAACCAATTATACCAATTATTCCATATTTTATAATAGTTTGATTCTTCTCTTTCTTGTAATTCTTTGGTTAACCTATCCATTTCAGCGCATTCTAAAATTTTCCCTATTACTTCTGTTTCACTTGGTATTTTTTCTTGTTTCCAATTTCTTGCGTAGGTTATTCTTGCAGCAGTTAATATGTGAATTGTAAGATATTTGATATCCTTAGGGTATGATTTGTTAAAGATTCCTAATAAAAATGTTTCTGGTTCTTTTTCAATCTGTGTTTTTGTTATTTGTTCCAACCATTTTTTGATGTTAGACCAAAATTTCTTTGCTGCCGGGCACGTCCACCATAAATGATAGAAAGTCCCTTGTGCCTTTTTGCACTTCCAACAAATTGGGCTATTTTTAGGTTGTATTTTTGCCAATCTGGTTGGAGACATATGCCACCGATAAAACATTTTCAGTTGGTTTTCCTTGTACGCCGTTGCTTTCGTTAACTTTAGGTTTACCTGCCAGAACTTTTCCCATTTTTCCAAAGGTATTGTGTGATTGATGTTTTGAGCCCACTTAATTATCGTTTCTTTGACTGTCTCTTCTTCCAATTTATAGCATAGAAGAAATTTATAAATTCTACTAGTTAATTTATTTTCTGAATCTAATATAATTTTATCTATTTCTTGTTTTTGATTATAAATTTCATATGTTTTTATATGTTCTCTGTATTTGGATTGTATTTGAGTGTAAGTCCACCAGTCTATTCCTCTGTGTAAATCTGTCTCCAATTGTTGTTTTGTCTTTAATTTGCCTTGATAGTCAATTATATCTTTATATCTAATTATTTTTGTCTTATCTGTTAAATTTGGGTGCCTAATTGATTCTGCCGGTGCTAGCCAATTTGGTATCTTCATATAATGTTGTTTTTTAATTTTAAGCCAAATTTGTAATAATGAGTTCCTTATTGTGTGTGTTTTAAAATATGAATGTGTTTTGTATTTCTCATCCCACATAAAGGAGTGCCAGCCAGTTTGAAGTTCGTGTCCCTCAATTGTTAAAATTCTAGAGTCCTTTAATTCTATCCAATCTTTGACCCACGATAGTACTGCTGCTTGGTAGTATATCTCCCAGTCAGGGAGTGCAGCTCCTCCTCTATCTTTTGTATCCTGAAGCAGTTTAAATTTTATTCGTGGCCTTTTCCCTTGCCATATAAATTTAGATGTTATTTTATTCAGCTTTTCAAAAAACGGTTTATCTATTTTAATTGGAGTGACCTGAAACAAATATAAAAATTTAGGTAATATAGTCATTTTGATGGCCGAAATTCTTCCTAGGAATGAAATGTGTAAATTTTTCCATTTTTCTAAGTCTTTCTTTGTTTGTTCTAGTAATTTATCATAATTGTTTTCTTTAATTGCTGATGTTCCGGTAGATAAGCAGATTCCTAGATATTTTATTTTTTTTCTTGTTTGGATTTGTATATTATCTATCAAATCTTTTGTTTGGATTTCCGTAAGGTTTTTTACAATTAGCATCCATTTACTTTTATTGTTTTTTAGTCCGGCCACTTCTCCAAATTCTTCTATTTTTTGGAACAAATTAGGTATAGATTCCATAGGATTTTCTGTCAAAAACACTAAGTCATCAGCAAAGGCTTGAACTTTGTATTCTTCTCTATTGATCCTTAAACCTTCAATTCCTTAGTCTTCTCTAATTTTTTTCAACAGGATTTCCAATGATAGAATATATAGTAAGGGGGAAAGTGGACAGCCTTGTCTGACTCCTTTTGTTATATTAAATTTGTCTGTTATGTCATCATTCATAATTATCCTTACTGATTGCTTGATATAGATTTCTGCTATAATTTTCCCAAATTTTTCCCCAATTTGCATATTTTGTAGTTGTTCAATCATAAATTTCCAATTTTGGTTATCGAAGGCCTTTTGGGCATCAAGAAAAACCAACGCTGCCTGCTTCTCCGGGTGTGATTCATAATATTCTAGAGCATTAAGTATTATTCTCATGTTGTTCTTTATTTGGCAGAAATCCATTTTAGTCTGGGTGTATATATGTATTTAATATTAATTTAATCCTTTCGGCCAAGATTGCTGCAAATATTTTGTAATCGGCATTCAATAATGAAATAGGTCTATAGTTTTGTATTAACTGGACATCTGTATCTTCTTTTGGAATGATTGTTATTTTGGCTTCTGTCCATGAGTTTGGTATTTTGGCTTTCTCCATAACTTCATTATATAATCGCAACATATTCTCTCCCAATACTTCTTGCATTGTTTTGTATATTTCTACTGGTAGCCCGTCGGGTCCTGGTGTTTTATTGTTTTTTTGCTTTTTCAGTACTTCATCTAATTCTAATTTGGTTATTGGCCTATTGAGAGTAATTTTTTGTTCTTCTGTGATTTTTGGCATTCCTGATTTCCCTATGTACTGTTTTATTTTGTCTTCCTCTATTTTCCCCTGATTATATAGGTTTGCATAAAATTTCTTAATAATTTCTTTTTTGGCCTCTTTACTATGTTGAATTTCTCCTTTATCGTCTTTCAATTGGTATATCATTCTTTTTTTCTGTTCTTTTTTCAGTTTATAGGCTAGCCATCTGCCCATTTTATTTGCGTGTTCGAAATAATTTTGTTTCGCCATTTTTATTTTTTGGGCTAGTTCTATTTGGTTTATCAAATTCAATTTATACTTAATCATTTCCCATTCTTCTCTTATTGTTTTGTTCTGGGGCTTTTCCTGGAGTTTTTGTTCTATTTGTTTTAGGTCTTTCTCTAAATTATCTAATTGTTTTTTCTTCTCTTTCTTCTTTTTCCTCGTATATGCTATTACTAGGCCCCTTATATATGCTTTTAAAGTATCCCATGTGTTTTGTAAAGAGGTTTCCTCTATTTTATTTATCTGAAAAAATATTTTTACTTCCTTTTCTAACATCAAATTAAATTCTTTTTCTTTACATAATCTTTGGTTAATTGTCCATCTCTTACGTCTTCTTTCCCCTTTCCAGTTTATGAATAGTGGATTGTGGTCTGCCCATTGGTTTGTGCCTATCGCAATTTTTTCTACTTCTATTTTGATATTTGGGGTCATCCATGCCATGTCCAGTCTTGACCAGGAGTTATGCGGATGGGAGTAAAAGGTGTATTGGGCCTCTTCTTCATGTGTTTCCCTCCATACGTCTGCCAAGTTTAGTTCTTCAGCCATAGTAAAGAATTCTTTTGGAAGTATTTCTTTTTTCTTTTGTTTTTTTTCCCCAGTTTTGTAGTCCTTCTTTGCATTTACTATTGCATTATAATCCCCTATTACACAAATATCATCATATTCTAATTCTGCTAATTTTATATGTAGGTCTTTAAAAAAAACTGTAGTTTTTGGTTAGGTGCATAAATAACTACAATTAACATTTTCCTCTTTCCTATTTCTAATTCAACCATCACCACTCTACTTTGCTCATCGGTATAGACTAGTTTAGATTGTATTTTTTCTTTTATGTAAATCACTACTCCTTTTTTCTTTTTTTGGGCCAGAGATAAATATAGTTTTCCTAATTTGGGGTTTTCTAGGATTTTTTGATAATCTTTTTGAATGTGTACTTCTTGCAGACATATCACATCTGCTTCTAATTTTTGTAATTTTGTGAAAATTTGATTCCTTTTCTTTGGGCATTTAAGCCATTAATGTTTACCGAAAAGAGTTTGATCTGTTCATCCATTGCCTATTGTATCTGTTTTTTTGTGTTTCTTGTTTCCATCTGTTCCCTAGGTTTTGCACATGCTCTCTGTTCTCTCTCTTTTTCTTGCCTCTGTCTTATTTCTTTTTCTTCAATTGTTTCTATTGGTTCTTCTTCTTGACTTTTACTATCTGTTTCCTCCTTGCTTTCCTGTTCTTCTTCTAGTCTAAAGTGTGTGTTATGAAATTTTCTTACCTTTTCTAAAGTGTCTATTTTATATTTTTTGTCTTCCCACGAAATTAAGATCCCCTCTATTGGCAGCCATCTAGACATTATCTTGTATTTAATCAAGAGTTGTGTTAAAAACTGATATTGTTGTCGTAGATTTCTTACTCTTCGGGGTATCTGTTTTAAAATTATAATTTCTTTATCATTATAGATCACCGTTTCTTCTCTAGATTTCTTATAGGCTTCATCTCAGATTGATTTTTAAAGAATTTAACATGGACTTCTCTCGCCAATCTGTGTTTTCTTATATAATTTGTTTGTACACGGTAAGTTTCTTCCAATTGTCCTTTTATTTCTTCTGGCTCTTTTTGTATCATTCCTGCAATAATCTCCACCATCTTTCCTTCTAAATCCTCATTTTTTTCTTCTGGAACATTTTGAAAACGCAAGAAGTATGAGGCCTTTTCCATTTCGAGCATGGCCAAGGAATCTGACATTTCTTTATTTAGTTGTAGGTTTTTTTGTTCCATTGCTTCTACTTTTAATTCCATGTGATCTATTTTTGTTTCCGTTTTCCTAATTCTCTGTTCATTTTCTGCTATAGAATTTTGAATGCCCCCAATTTTATCCTTCATGGTCTTGATATCTTCCTTGACTTCTCCTAATTCATTTCTGATCTCTGCATGGAACGTTCTCATTTCTTCCTGATTTTCAGCTATTTTTTTTTGTGTGTGTGTGTTTGGAGCAGTGTTTCCTGGATCTTTTGAAACATATCTTATATTACATTTGGTGCCATTTCCAGTTTTTCTTTTTCTTTCCCCATCATGCTATCTATTGTTTTTTGTTGTGAGGGGGAAGGACTCATTACTAACGTATTGGTTGTAGGTTTTTTCCCTGTCTTTGTTATGGTGGATGTTGTAGACATTTTTAATATTTGTGTAAAGCTTTCCAACCTTAACATCAATTATTAAGTTATTCCTTAGTATCTCTTTTCCCCTCCAAATACTGCTTATATACCGCACAACTTATATATAGTTATATTATATTATATTGCCAGTTATCCCAATTGAGCAATTAATTCTTATTCACATTATAAATCAATTTACTTATCAATCAAGATTTTAATTTAATTTTCTTAATTTTCTAATTAGCAATCTTTTCAATTACCCCCTCTTTCAATCAGTCTATCTCAGAGATACAGTCAACTCATCTGTTATTTTGTATAAAAATTAGTCTTTCACTTTAACAATAATTCCTTGTCTAACTACAATTTTACAATACAATTTATAGCTATAAAAATATTGTCAACTTATATATTTCTTTCAAATATTAAACTTATTAACTAATTAAACAGTTCAAAATTAATAATTCACTTAATTTTTATTTCCTTTAATCTTTATTGTCTTCTTGCTTTACCTCTCTCAATCTGTTCTTTCACAATCATAAAAAACACGATCTGTGTCCGTCTCAGTCTTTTTTTTTTATTTCTTCTCCCAGTAATCGGATCTCTGCATTCAATTTTCAAATCTTTTTTTTTTAAAACTTAAGTTCTTATTATCCAAAGTTATTTGTAAATCCAGAGTTCGAAATCCAGACAGGTCTTCTGTATCCGTGAAATTCACCACTTAGTCCGGTATTTCAGTCTCTGCACTCAGTTTCCGATATTTGGGGTTTGAATCAGTTATAATTCCCAGGTTCAAACGGCTTGTCTATATCCACAGAGTCCACAGGCTGCTCCCTTTGATCAACTGTAAAAGTCTGCACTCACACCACTTCGAGCGCTATTTCTCCTTTTCTTATGTTTGCTTAGTCATTCTATGGGTTTCTCTCTTCCGCACTGTAGTTATTTCCCCCTTTTTCCTTCTCCTCTTGTATCGCCACTGTTGTCACTCACTTGTCTTCTTCTGATTCGATCGCGTGTCCCGTTTGCCGTCTCTATTGTAGGTGATCTATCTGACAGTCACTTGGATTTGCTTCCACTTTTTGCTTCGATCTAGGCGGGCGCCATTACTCATGTCCGCCGATAAGACCGACTTCTTCTCCACCAATTTAAGAGGTTGATCGCTCGACCTCCCTGATGACAGCGCAACACCAGGGGGCTTCACGAATTCCTCTTTTGTTTCCCGATCCCTCCAAGTTCGGGAATGCCCTTAAAGAGCAATTAATGAGGAAATTTGGGTTTCAGAGACGGAGCCTCCGTTTCCTCATCCGTTCGTTATGACATCACCACCGGAAGTCAGTTGCGGCCCTTTCTTGATCGGGATTCCCTGTGCACAGTCACTCACGCCCTCGTCACCTCTCTCCTTGACTACTGCAATGCTCTCTACATGGGGCTCCCCTTGAGGGGCACCCGGAGGCTCAAGCTGGTCCAGAACGCAGCAGCACGGGTAGTGATGGGAGCAGCATGGCGCTTCCATGTAACACCGCTCCTGCGTGAGCTGCACTGGCTCCCGGTGGTCTTCCGGGTGCGCTTCAAGGTGTTGGTTATCACCTTTAAAGCGCTCCATGGCATAGGGCCTAGCTATCTTCGAGACCGCCTGCTGCTACCGACGACCTCCCACCGACATGTGCGCTCCCACAGAGAGGGCCTCCTCGGGGTGCCATCAGCCAAACAATGTAGGCTGGTGACCCCCAGAGGGAGAGCCTTCTCTGCACCTACCCTCTGGAATCAGCTTCCCCCAGAGATAAGGAGAATCCAAGACCTCAGTGCCTTCCACCGTGCCCTTAAAACCCACTTTTTCCAGCAAGCCGGGCTGGCTTAGGAAGAAATTTTTTAAATTTTTTAAATGTTTAATTGGTTTGTGGTTTTTTAAATTTTTGGGCCAAATTTATATAGATTTTAATTGTTTTTAATATTTGTATTTCATGTTTTTAATTCTGGCTGTGCACCGCCCTGAGTCCTCAGGGAGAAGGGCAGTATATAAATTGAAAATAAAATAAAATAAAATAAAATAAAATAAAATAAAATAAAATAATAAAATAAAATAAAATAAAATAAAATAAAATAAAATAAAATAAAATAAAATAAAATAAAATAAAATAAAATAAAATAAAATAAAATAAAATAAAATAAAATAAAATAAAATAAAATAAAATAAAATAAAATAAAATAAAATAAAATAAAATAAAATAAAATAAAATAAAATAAAATAAAATAAAATAAAATGTGTGATGTTGCACTCTCCTGAAGTCATGTGATCACCTTTTATAATCTTCCCATCCAGCTTTCGACAAGCAAAGTTAATGAGGGGAAGCCAGATTCACTTAACAACCACATGATTACTTAACAACTGCAGCAATTCGCTTAACAACTGTGGCAAAAAAAGGTAATAAAATGGAGCAAAACACACTTAACAACTGCCTTGCTTAAAATTTTATTTTTTTCAATTGTGGTCATAAATAGTCCTCAACTGAACCAAAATGTAATTGTATCACTTGTGTTATAGGATATCTGAGTTTTGAAATATCTGAGGTATTGTTCCTAAATCAGGTGTAACTCTCCTATGAAATTGAATGAGGATTAAGGTCCAGAGGAAGCAATAAAAGAGTGTGGTCATTGTCTGGCCAGAACTCAACTTTAAACAAGACTACCAAATGGTAAAAGTCATAAGAAATGGGCACATATTCAACCTCTTCAATGTTTACATAATATATATCTAAAGACTGGAACAATTACATTACTATTCCCCCCTTTAAGGACAGCAGAATGGACTTACTTAAGTATTGTCTGATGAGTCTCCTCCCAGTTAATTATATACATGCTTCTTATTTCATAAGCTTTGACTGACATAAGGAGCAGAAGAATAATCTTGCGGAATAAGAGGAAGAGCTGCATCTAAGACAATATTTTAATTAAAGAAATCTGAGCAAAAGTCTTGAGCAAAAGTCTCCCTCTCTAGCATTCTTATCCAGGTTACGATTCTGGCCCAAACTCAGATTTCTTTCATCTGACCATTGCCTTATTTGTGGCTTTTTCTCCTGTTCTTCGTGGTTATTCCTTCTGCCCATTGTAACTGGTCAGAAGAGAAGAAATTTCTTACTGATGAAAAAACAGGTTTTAAGGAAGGAACAGAAAAACTCCTTGTGTTACATTTTTTATCTTTAAAAAATCAGAATTTGATTCAAAACTTAATGAAAAGCTCTGGTTAAAGTTCTTGCATTTTTTGATTTTGGTCTTCCAATCTTATATTCTCTTTTCCAAAAATTGTGCCAGATTGTTTTAAGCATATATGTTAATAAAGTATTGTGCTTTTCCTTTGTTTTGAGATCATACCTAATAAAGTATTTGTGGATTTAATTTAAATGTTATTTTATTTTTATGTTTTGGTATTTTTTCTCCAATACTTTTTAGTCTTTTTACATGATCACCACTATATTCACTAAGACATTTCCAAAATCTATTATCTATTACTGCATAATTTGTCTACCTTACAACCAGTGGTGGGATTCAAATAATTTAACAACTGGTTCTCTGCCTTAATGATTTCTTCCAACAACCAGTTCACGTTACTTACTGAACAACTGCTCAGTAAGTTAACAACCGGTTCTCCCGGTTACAATGCTTACAACCATTCATGGAATAAAATATCATAATTTTATACCAATTTGTCTTTACCTTGTAGTTTGATATAAATTGTATCAATTTTTTCATACTGTAGTTCTTCCCAGTATTTAATAATAATAATAATAATAATAATAATAATAATAATAATAATAATAATAATAATAATGGTGATGATGATGATGATGATGTCTCTGTTTTGTATTTAAATATATGTATAAATATATTATTAGAGTTCATGTTGAACTCTAGAGTGATGCCAGCTGTCTTCTCCACAGCATTCCTACCATCATAAACAGCAATAGTAGTTGACAGGCAGGGTACATGTTTACTGCAGTACACAGGAAATTGCCTGTACCATCATCTTTATTATGCATGCTTTATCCCAATATGTGTTTAGAGTTTAGGGCAAAATACTATATGCAATAGCATGACAGGGCCAAATATCAGAGTTGGAGTTCTCTGTTAGAAGCATAGTATCTATGCAGAGATGTGGTATGCTGTCAAATGATCCACTTGAACTTGGTTTTGTGTGACAATTTTTAACAGTTGGTTTTTGCAAACCTTTCCTTTGTTCATTTTCTTCAATACAGAAAAAGCCTAGACTTTCCTTTCTGTAAATTTGGGGAGAGAGTTGGAAGGAGAGGAAATGCTCTCTAGCTACTTCTGCTATTTCTGGCATTATCACATTAAAATGGATAATGAATGATTTCTGCTTTGTTCTTTTACTTTCTTTCTTTCGCTTAACAACATTCACCAAAGTGATAAAATAGCACCAAATCTGTCAGCATGTTTATGTTGCTGAATCTTTCTCCATGACAACAGGAGAGAAACTCCTAGTTTTATTTAACAATCTAAGGGTTCTATTAGCTGGCCACATTCCCTTAACTCTAATTAAGATTTTCCTATTATATCTATATAGTTGTTAATTACATCACCTTGTTAATAAGTGATGAAAATGATATAGTAATTTGTTTAATAGGAAGAAATAGAAAGAACTTAGTAGCCAGTAGACAAAAGTGAATTTGCATTTCCATCTTATTAGTAGTTAAAGTACAGGTTGCTGCTGGTTAAGGAAGAGTGGGATATTGTACTAAAAGGGCAAAATATGGGATAACAGCATAAAGCAGATTCTTTATTCTCTAGTTCTGTTTTGTCTGCTTATGGAACTTGATAATATAAGATAATAAGTACTATAGCGGAGGCAGAGCAAAATCTTGATGGCAGCTTTTAGTACAGTAATATAGAAGACCATAAGATAAATCCACCGAGACATTTGAGAGTTAGTTTGTTTTTGAATCTAATCGCATAGATTGCATAGATCACTGTGAAACACCAGGGAAATAAGAAAATCCAGGCAGTTTAAATGAGTATAAAGATTTATTGCAAGCTTAAGCTCCCTACAAAAATCTGAAATACTAATACAAAGCAAATTCGCAGTAGATAAGAATCAATGGAATTCAAGGTGACTGGAGTTAAATCTCTTGTGGCCACAAAGGGATTTATGACTGATGATGCATTTGATCCCTCCTTAGGCTTGGTGAAGAAGGAGGGCTGGTGGGTGAAAAGTTTTAATTCATTGGTATGTAGTATTGGTGTGTAGAAATCCAGATGAATGTAACATCTTTCTTAAGTAAGTTGGGTCAGTGGTTTGGCTTTACGAGCAAAGCCTAGTATAAATTTCCTGTAGAAGTTAGCAAAGCCCGGAAAGCATTGAACATTGTTGGCTATGTGAGGGGCTTGCCAGTCTAGGATAGCTTGACTTTCCAAGGGCCCATCTGAATGCCTTTTGTGAGAATATAGAAACCCAAGAAATTTAGCTTTTGCAGATCAAATGTGCATTTTTCTGCCTAGGCAAAGAGGTGCTTCTTTCTTAATCTATGGAGAACTGTGCTCACAAGATCGGTGTGCTGAACTTATGTTCAGAGTAGGCCAAAATGTCATTCAGATAGAGTACCATGAACAATTAGATTCCAGATGGAGCTTGGGCCATTTCCTGAGGTTCTAGCACACGACTCGGCTGAGGACTTAGTGGCCGCCTGGGATAGGGCGGCGGCTGATGCTTTAGACCGAGTCGTGCCTTTGCGGCCTCTGACCCGGCGCCGGTCTCACCTGGCTCCTTGGTATACTGAGGAGCTGAGGGAGATGAAGCGCCAGAAAAGACGCCTAGAGAGCAGTTGGAGAGCTAGTCGTTCTGAATCCGACTGAACACTGGTAAGATCTCATATTAAGAATTACCTAGTGGCGATAAGAGTAGAGAAGAGTAACTACTTTTCTACTCTTATTGCATCATCAGATAATCGCCCAGCCGCCCTGTTTAGGGTGACCCGCTCTCTGCTCCATCAAGAGACGCGGGAAGACCCCTTGGAGGGTAGAGCTGAGGATTTTGTACAATATCTGTATGACAAAATTGCTCAGATTCGTGAACAGCTAGACTCTGACTGGATTGATCCAGAGGAGATGACAGGGGCAGGTCCTGAGAATATTATTTGGGAAGAGTTTGATCCTGTGACTCCCGAAAGCATGGACAGGATACTGAACAGACTAAATGTGACCACATGTTTATTGGACCCGTGTCCATCCTGGTTGGTACTGGCCTCCCGGGAGGTGACGCGAGGCTGGCTCCAGGAGATTATAAATGCTTCTTTGAGTGGGGGTATCTTTCCCACCGTCTTGAAAGAGGTGGTGGTGAGGCCCCTCCTCAAGAAGCCCTTCCTGGATCCAGCTGTATTAGCAAATTATCGTCCTGTCTCCAACCTTCGCTTTGTTGCAAAGGTTGTTGAGAGTGTGGTTGCACGACAACTGCCTCAGTACCTGGATGAATCGAATTATCTAGATCCGTTCCAGTCGGGATTCAGGCCCGGGTACAGCACAGAGACAGCATTGGTCGCATTGGTTGATGATCGCTGGAGGGCTCGGGACAGGGGTTGCTCCTCTGTCCTGGTCCTACTAGACCTCTCAGCGGCTTTTGATACCATCGATCATGATATCATGCTGCACCGGTTGGAAGGGTTGGGGGTGGGGGGCACTGTTCTACAGTGGTTCTCCTCCTTTCTCTCTGACCGGTCGCAGTCTGTGTTGACAGGGGGGCAGAGGTCGACCCCGAGGCCCCTTATATGTGGGGTGCCACAAGGATCGGTCCTCTCGCCCCTTCTATTCAACATTTATGTGAAGCCGCTGGGTGAGATCATCCGTGGTTTTGGGGTGAAGTACCATCAGTACGCTGATGACACCCAGCTGTACATCTCCACCCCAGACCACCCCAATGATGCCCTCGAGGTGATGTCCCGGTGCCTGGAGGCCGTACGGATCTGGATGGGGAGGAACAAACTCAGACTCAACCCATCCAAGACCGAGTGGCTGTGGTTTCCGTCGTCCCGATATAGTCAGTTGGTGCCATCTCTGACTATTGGGGGTGAGTCGTTGGCCCCCACAGATGGGGTTCGCAACTTGGGCATCCTCCTGGACTCACGGCTGTCTTTTGAAGAGCATATGACGGCCGTAGCCAGGAGGACTTTTTATCAGGTTCGCCTGATTCGCCAGTTGCATCCCTTTCTGGATTGGGACTCGTTACGCACGGTCACTCACGCCCTTGTCACCTCACGCCTGGATTATTGTAATGCTCTCTACATGGGGCTCCCCTTGAGAAGCACCCGAAGGCTCCAACTGGTCCAGAATGCGGGCGCACGGGTGGTAATGGGAGCAATGTGGCGCTCTCATGTAACCCCCCTCCTGCGCGAGCTGCACTGGCTCCCAGTGGTCTTCCGGGTGCGCTTCAAGGTTTTGGTTACTATCTTTAGAGCGCTCCATGGCTCAGGACCAGGGTACTTACGAGACCGCCTCCTGCCACCAATAGCCTCTCACCGACCAGTTCGCTCCCATAGAGAGGGACTCCTCAGGGTGCCGTCGGCCAAACAATGTCAACTGACGGCCCCCAGGGGGAGAGCCTTTTCTGTGGGGGCACCTACCATCTGGAACGGGCTTCCCCCGGAGTTACGAAACATCCAAGACTTACGCATATTCCACCGTGCCCTGAAAACATTTCTATTCCAACAAGCTGGTCTGGCCTAACTCTCCCTTTTTAATTGGCTTTTAAACTGGCTTTTAAATTGGGTTTTAAACCTCTTTAGATAAATTTGGATGTTCTTAATCTTTGAGCCTAAATTACTTAATCTGTTTCTTAATAGTTTTTAACTTCTATATGTATTTGTATTTATTATGGCTGTTCACCACCCTGAGTCCTTCGGGAGTAGGGAGGTATACAAATATGAAAAATAAATAAATAAATAAAATAAATAAACAAGACCATAGGGGATCGCTGTGGATTGAAATTTGCTGTATCTGGTGTCAAAGACTGTTAAGTATTCCTGCCTTTCTTTGATCCTAATGAGGTTGTAAGCATTGCAAAGGTCCAGTCTCATAAAAATGTGCTTTATTCAATCTATCTGAGAGTTCTGGTATTAGCGACAATGGATACTGTCACTGAGTACAAAGTTTTGTAATAATGGACCACTCTCAGTGTGTGGGGTTGCGGTGTCCCCACTGTTGTTAGATGCATGGTGATCTTGCTTCTTTGGTATGAAGAAGGTGGGAGCTGGGGCAGTAGACTGGGAGGGTTGTATAAATCCCTTTTGCAAATTAGAGTTAAAATAGAATTCACTCTGTTTCAGAGTTTCTAATTCTTTATTAGACATTTTATATTGTCTCTTGGTGGGAATCTTGGTGCCAGGAACAAGATTTATGGTGCAATCACAGTCTCTGGATGAGGGTGGGGATTGAGGCTTCTTCCTCTCCAAAACATCAGCAAAGTTTACTTGGCAGGTTGGGAATCTTTCTGTTAGGTTTCAGGGAGGGCAGGTGGGGGGGATTTGAAGGGTCAATTGCAGTGAGAAAGCAGTGAGATTGCGTTGAGGACTTTCAAAGGCAATAGACTGGTTCCTCCACTTAATAGTGGGATCATAGTGTTGTAACCAAGCAGTCCCAGATTGATGTGGTCAGCCACGTAAAGGATTAATGCTTCAGGATGTTGATTTATTGTCAATTGCAAAGTCACTGTGGTGTGAGTGATAGGGCCTGTTTTTAAAATTTGACCATCAATAGTTACAACCATCAATAAAGATTTCAAGGGAACAGTGGTTATCCTAATTTTCTGGACTATGGCTAGGCTTATATAAAGTCAGTAGTTGCCCAGAATCTATCAAAACAGGGAGGGTGATTTCCTGACCACTGGGGAGTTTCAGGACAGAATCAAATAGTACCTGAGTGTGCTTGTGAAATGGGGGCATTTTTCATTTCCCTGGCCTTGGGGCTTGTTGTCCAAGTGGAGAGTAGTAGAGACTGTTTGTTGTTTCTTCTAGGAGGTTTAGTAGGGCAATTCTTGACCATGTGTCCAGGCTCTCCACAGTAGAAACAAAGGGCAAGCTCTCTGTGCCATTGCCATTCTTCTGCTCCCAGAGCTTGTCTGGCTGCTCTGCTTTGCATCCAAGAGGGCAGCGGGGGGCTTGGCCTAGTAATGGCAGGAGGCAGCTTTGGAAGCAGCTGGCTGATTCTGCTGAAAAATGTTACGTGAGTTGAGACTCAGCTGTTTTAGCGGCTATGGTAGAGGTCTTGTAGACCACAGATAATACCTTGTTGTATTAGTTGTGTGATTATGGCCTTGTTGAGACTGCTCTTGAATTGTGCTCTTAAAGCTGGATTATTCCAATCCAATCTGCAGCAAGGAGCTTGAAAACGTCAACATATGTTCTCAAGGAGTTGTTGCTCTGGTGGAGCTGGCAGATGCATTGCTTGGCAATTTCTATCTGAATAGAATCTCCAAAGTGCTCTTTAAATCTATTGAGGAACTTTGGGAAATTATTCAAGACTGGATCATTGGTTTCAATGAGTGGAAATGCCCATTTGGCAATGAAGTCAATTAAAAGACTGAGGATGAAGGAGACCCTCAATCTATCTGTTGGAAACTCTCCTGGTTGTGGGCAAATGAATACTTTGCATTGGACTAGGAATGTTCTCATTTTATCAGATTATCCTGTGAATATCTCTTGTATGCAGATGGGAGTCGTAGGGATGAACACACCAGGAACTGGCAATTTTGCCTGGGACAGATGATTGTGGTGCAATGGAATTCCTTATTGAGTCAGGATCTGTATTTGCTGTATCAGTTGTTGAAGACTGGCTGCAAAATTCCCGATTTTGTCTTCTATGCTGTCTTGGCAGCTGCTGATATGTCTGCCTCATTCCCTATTGCTGCAGTTTTGGGGTTGGAAGCCATGCTTTGGGTATTCCAGAGTCCATGAAAAGTTTGGTAAAGACGAGTAGTTTAGATTAATGTCAAGTGCAGAGAAATCAGAAAATCCAGGCAGTTCAAATGCGTATAAAGATTTATTGTAAACTTAAGATCTCTACAAAAAACTGAACTACTAATGTTCAAAGCAAATTGGCAATAAGAGTCAATGAAATTCAAGGTGGCTGGATTTAGATCTCTTGTAGCAGAGGTGGTATTCAGCAGGTTCTGACCAGTTCTGGAGAACCGGTAGCAGAAATTTTGAGTAGTTCGGAGAACCAGTAAATACCACCTCTAACTGGCCCCACCCCATCTATTCTCTGTCTCCTGAGTTCCAGCTGACCAGGAGGAAATGAGGATTTTGCAGTAATCTTCCCCTGGAGTGGGGAGGGAATGATATTTTACAGTATCTTTCCCCTGGAGTGGTGTGGGAATGAAGATTTTACAGTATCCTTCCCCCGCCACGCCCACCAAGCCATGCCCACCAAGCCATGCCCACAGAACCGGTAGTAAAAAATTTTGAATCCCACCACTGTCTTGTAGGTGCAAAGAATTCATGACTAATGACACATTTGACTCCTCCCTCAGGCTCAGCCTGGTCATCTACAATCACTTTTATTTATGTGTTGCATAGAGCAAGTAAGCATACAGAAATGGGGTCGTGCTATCTAAGCTTGTTTGTTTTCTTGTAGACGTTTCATTACCAAACTAGGTAACATCATCAGTGTTAGTAGGGAGTGTGATTTGCTCTCATTTTATGTCCTTAGTGGCTTGCCCTATCATATAGGTGGGAGTGATCATGGTGGTTTCTTAAATGGGCTGTTGCTTACTATTAGTTTGTTTGTCTGAGTTGCTAGTTCCTTGACTGGGGTATTGTTTGCTTCTTGATTGTTTGTCTAGTGTTAATCTTGGTGTTAATCTCTCCTCATTTGGGTGTTGATTGCCGGTGAAGAAATGTTTTGGTCTTTTTGTTTCCTTTTAGGCTTTTTGATTATCTCTTTTGAATGGTATGTAGATATTGTTTTTATCTATGTGCCTATTGATCACTGATTTGTCCTAGTTCCAGGACATTTCCAGGAATTCTCTAGCATTTTTGGACTTGGCTTGGTCTAGTATGTTCACAGTTTTCCAGTTGAAACTATATCAGGTCTGCCCATATGCTGTGAAATTAAGAAGTTTTCATCATGTCTTCTGACTGCTAACTGGTGTTTATAGATGCCTTCTGCTAGTCTTCTGCCTGTGTCTGGAGCAAATATAGTTTCTATGTACAAGGGTAACCCCATTTACAATCAATCATAATATTCCAAACATGATTGACAAAAGCATGAATAACTATCCTAAGGATCTCCTGGTCTAAATATGGGCAAATTTGGAACATTAGATGAATTTGTGCAAAGGCCTTCCTGGCTAAACTTCTATTTGCTCCTTAAGCGAGTCTACAAAAATGAATTGCATAGTACAGGGGTGTCAAACTCAAAGCCCATAGGCCTGATTCAGCTCGCAGGATGCTTAAATCCGACCCACAGGGCCACCCTGGAAATAGCAAAGGACTGGACCACAGTGCCTCTGGTAGCCAAAATGGGGTCTGGTGGGGGGGCATACAGCCTGGATGGCCTTCTGCATCATTCTGCCAGTCAAAACAGGGCACAAAATGGGCACCCCATTTTGGCCAGCAGGGTGCTGCAGGAGGTATCTGTCCCATCTCCCCCTCCCCCAGCCAGCCCACAGAGGAGAACTACAATGCTGATCTGGCCCTCTAAGAAATCCAGTTTGACACCCCTGGCATATTGGTTCTGAAGTAGAAAGATTGAAGGTGGAACATCTCTAGACCTGGATCAAATATCTGAACTCTTCCCAAGAAATCTCTTATTTATAATATTTATTTATTTTATTTGTTAATTTGATACTCTGCCCATCACCCAAATAAAGCAAGTCTGGGAACTTTATGATGAAAACATGAAAATTTCCTGATATAATGTTTTTCTAACATAGGCTCTCTATGTATAGAGCATATGCACCAAAGACAAATTCCTTGTGTGTCCAATCACACTTGGCCAATAAAGAATTCTATTCTATTCTATGATAATACTCTCCATGTTTAATATGGTAAAGTAGACAAATTATCCAGAGGAATGCTCAACAGGGCTGCATTTTGGCCCACCCCTGTTTAACATTTTTCTAAATGATTTGGAAACCTTCTAAATGAAGTAAAAAGACATTTTCTTAAATTTCAATTCAGGAAACAGAACATTTTATTACATGAAAATGGCACAGTGATACTTTTGCGGTCCCCCTAGGATTTGAATTGTCAAGGCACTTTGATATTAATACACTGAAAATTAATTACATTATTGTTATTGATAATAGGATCACCAACAAGTTTACAGACCATTTGTTGTCTTCACCATAAGTGTTTTACCACTAAGAAGGCATCTGCCTCTATTCAGTGATTCTTAGAATTTTCCATTTAAAAAACCCTCAACATCCATCAACAATAATTCAAGTTTACATAGCCAAATCTGTGATTCAAATTAGGTACCAATCTAGTTCAAGGAATTAAAGATTATCATCATTCATTACAGACTCAATTCCATCAAATTTTGGTTCATGTCCCAAGTTATGTCTCTAATACAGTTTTGTTACTGAAAAAACTTGTCTTCTTTTGATTTTAGCTTGGTTAGCTGCTCTTAAATTATGATTTACAATAGCTATTCACCTACAATATTGACACTAGTTCCTTTATACAGTTACATTGATACTGGGCAGTTTTGTTAGCAGACAAAATATGACAAATAGCATTGATTTGACAAAGCTCTCCAGTTTTGAGCAAATGTCAAACTGAACTGAATTGAACTAAAATCTAGAAATCATTCACCAGGATTTGTATGTGGCAGCTGACGTATCTTATTCTTTGGAATAAGATATGAAAAACCATTGTACTTTACACCTTCTATTAAAAATCTTTTCATATTAAAATAGGTTCAGACAGGCTTTTCGCAAGTCTAAGTTAATGTCTTCCTTCCCAGAAAACATGGGGAGGGTATAAGGGAATTAGCACTTCTAAAAGAGTGGATCCCTCTAATAGCCAGAATATAGTGACAATGAAGCATACATTCCCCTAGTGTAGCTTTTATTTTAGCTTGTATAATGATGTGATTAATCTTATTTTAACACCTTTTCCTCCACATTCAAATCAATTTTACATTAAATATCTTCTCTGTGATCAAATTCTTAAAGAATTTAGCAATGGCAAAGTTTCTTAATGGTGCTAGTACGATACAAAAGTAAACAGATGTCAAATCATATAGTGATATTGAGAGTTGTATTGTTAAAAAGAATATTTTTTTGGATTTTAAAATAATACCATGTTGTGTTATGATCTGTACACTGTTTAAATAAACTAATCAGCTTCTCAGCCTGGAAGTGGCACTAAAAAAATATTGTCACCATCCATACCCTGGAAGAAATGGCTTTTGGAAAGAATTTGGAAATAATGAGAGTTGATCTAACCTCCCTGTTAGCTCTTATAGTTTTTATTATGATAATTATTGTTAGATTGGTGGATTGAAGAGACTGGAGACAGGCCTCAGACAACAGCTCTTTATTCAGCAACTATTTACAATCCAGCAGCCAGTCCCTCTAACAGCCAGCCTTTATATAGAGGGCTGTCTGGGAGCTCAGCCAATCACATTTAAACATTCTTCCTGCCCAAACAGTGGACCAGAGGGAAAACTTCCTTGTTAATATCTAACACCCCTCCCTTCTAAATGGAGCAATCCATTTTACATATGTAGTCGCGCAGGTAGGTGGGGCGCTTACTAGCTCTACTTGACCTGCGTGGTTCAGTTGGTGTGGCGGCGGCAGGCTGAGAGGATGTGCCTGCTGCTGCCTCTTGCTCCGCTCCTGGAAAGTCCTTGAAACTTTTGGGTGGGGTCTTAGATTCTACGGGAACCAGTTCGCTGGAGGAGCATCGCAGGATTCCTGGTTCTTCAGATGCGTTCTCCGGTTCCATCAGGCTTGAGTCTGCTAGGAAGGGATTAGAATTAAACTCTTTTTGTTCAGTTTCTAAATTTTCAGTGTTAGAGGTAAGGCAGCTGCGTAATTGGTCTATGTGCCGCCTCCATTGACGCCCGTTGTTCAATCTATCTAACAATATATGACTTGGGCCCTGTGATTTTCTCTATTTTGCCAGGTAGCCATAGGGGTCCTTCAGCAAAGTTTTGTGAGCGAACCAGGTCTCCAATGTTAAAAGACCTGGTGCAGTTCTGCATGTTGATTGTTGTTTCAGGTGCATAATTTGGGTGCAGGCGGTCTAAGACTGATCGAACCCGGCGGCCCATCAACAGTTCAGCTGGGCTTGCTTCTACCTGTGACCACACTGGGAGTTATGTGTTGGTACAGAAGGAATTTGTCTACCCGCTCTTGCCAATCTCCTGGTGCCAACATGCCTAGGGCCTCTTTGGCAGATCTTATGGATTTTTAAGCCAACCCATTACTGGCTGGATGAAAAGGTGCTATGAGGGCACCTTTGAGGGTATTCCCAATTCTGCCAGATACCCTTCAAACTGTGTGGCCATAAATTGTGGGCCATTGTCCAATACCAGGACATCAAGCAACCTGTGAGTTGCAAATAATTTTTGGAGGACTTTTATTACTGCATCCGCTGTGGTGGCAGCCATTAGAATGATTTCCATCCATTTAGAATAGGCATCCACAATTACTAAAAAAGTTTGGCCATGGAATGGCCCAGCAAAGTCGATGTGGATCCTTGACCAGGGGGCTCTTGGTCAATCCCACTCTTGAATGGGTGCCTTAGGGGGAACTGGCCATGATTCTTGGCAGGGTTGGCATGTGGATACCCACTCTTGTATCTCGTGCTCCATATTGGGCCACCATACAAAACTCCGAGCCAGGGCTTTCATCTGGACAATTCCCAGATGACCCTCATGCAGTGCATTAAGTACAGAATACCTCAAACTGGGCAGTATAATTACCCAGTCCCCCCACAGTAAACAACCCCCTTGCGCCAAAATCTCATGTTGTTGTATCGCAAACGGCTTAAACTCTGTACCAAATGGGCCCTTTGGCCATCCCCTCCAAACCTAGTTCAAAACTTTTTTGAATGTCGCATTTTTAACCAAGTGCTTTGCCACAGCAACAGAAGTTACGAGGCCAGAGTTCAGGCAGTCAATGAGGAGAATGGGGATGCCTGGGGTCAGGTCATCCAATAAGTCTGGCAGAGGACATCTACTGCGGGCATCAGCATGTCCCACAGTTTTTCCGGGCTGGTGAATCAGTTTGTAACAGTATGCCGACAAGAAAATGCCTCGTAAAATGAGGCAACAATGCCACCGGAGTGGGGTGGTCCCCTGACAAGAGTCCCAACAGAGGTTTGTGATTCATTACCAATTCAAAATCCCTCCCAAACAAATACTCATGAAACCACTTGACCCCAGCCACCACAGCCAGCGCTTCCCTGTCCAGTTCCTCTCAGCACTTGACAGTGTCTTGGAGAAATAGGCGACTGGGGCTTCAGTCCTATTTGGGAGACGGTGGCTCAGCACAGCCCCTACACAAAAAGGAGAGGCATCACACACTAGTACCAATAGTAGTGTGTCATTGTATTGAATTAGAAAACTGTCAGCAGATAGAAGGCGTTTTACAGCGGCAAAAGCGGTAGTCTCCTTATGTCTCCAAACCCAGATGCTTTTCTTCGTCAATAGTTTGTGGAGTGGTTCAGCAATGGTAGCCTTGTTCTTCAAGAATACACTATAGAAGCTTCCGGCGGACGTTGCAAACGCTACGGTGGATGTTGCAAACGCTACTTTATGGAGCGCTAGTCCCATGACTTTGTTAGCCACTAGAACAGCGAAAAAACAGCGGTTTAGCAGCGAAGAACCTTCCCCCCTGGGAGAAGAGGGGGAAGCGAGCAGCCAGATGCAGGGTAGAGCTCCCTAAGAGCCCTAGAATTAATTCTGGGGCTCGAAAGGTGAGAGCTCCCCAGGAGCCTGGGAAAGCTCCAAAGCCGGGACGCCTCTGCCAAAAGGCAGAGCAAAACGCCGCAACCGCCCCTGCTACAAAATTGAAACAAATTGAGAATTGAAGCAGGCAGAACAGAGACAGGAGGCTACATAATTGCAAGTATTTATACCTCAATTCCATTGAACATTGCTTCTTTCTGAGCCTACAAGAGCAGAGCTGAAGCGGAAAGGGGGGGAACATAGCGCTGGCTTGTTAACACAAAGAGACGAAAGTGAAAGTTAAGAAGAAAGTTTTTATTGACTCGTTAACTCATTAGCGCCTTTCAGCTACCAGCCCCGCTCAAAAACTTTTGGACTTAATTCTGTATTTTAGACTTTGGAATTAAAAATTTAAAGATTTTCTGGATTTTCTTCACTGGCTTTATGAATTGATTCTGAGACTGTGTGATTTTAAAATGGCTTCAAAGCAGATAAAATCTGGGTTGCCTAAAGCAGGGAGTGCGGGAAGTTCCCCCTCCCAGACTACCAAGCTGCAAGCTTTATTGCCCCCAGCAGATACACAAGCTCAACCACAACCACAAGCACAAACATTAACACTCAAGATGTTTCAGGAAGTCATGAAAGAAATTAAAAAAGGATTTAAAGAAGATATTGCATGTGCATTTAAAGGAGTCTCAGATCAAATGGAAGAAATGAAGGACATAATTAAGACAAGAAATAAACATATAAGGGAAGACATACAGTCAGGTCCAGAAATATTGGACATTGACGCAATTCTAACATCTTTGGCTCTATACACTACCACAATGGAGTTGGAATGAAACAAACACAATGTGCGTTAACTGCAGACTGTCAGCTTTAATTTGAGGGTATGTACATCCAACTCAGGTGAACGGTGTAGGACTTACAGTAGTTTGTATATGTGCCTCCCACTTGTTAAGGGACCAAAAGTAATGGGACAATTGACTTCTCAGCTGTTCCATGGCCAGGTGTGTGATATTCCCTCATTACCCCAATTACAATGTGCAGATAAAAGGCCCAGAGTTCATTTCAAGTGTGCTATTTGCATTTGGAATCTGTTGCTGTCAACTCTCAAGATGAGATCCAAAGAGCTGTCACTATCAGTGAAGCAAGCCATCATTAGGCTGAAGAAACAAAACAAACCCATCAGAGAGATAGCAGGAACATTAGGCGTGGCCAAAACAACTGTTTGAAACATTCTCAAAAAGAAGGAATGCACCAGTGAGCTCAGCAACACCAAAAGTCCTGGGAGACCATGGAAAACAAGTGTGGTGGATGACCGAAGAATTCTTTCTCTAGTGAAGAAAACACCCTTCACAACAGTTGGCCAGATCAAGAACACTCTCCAGGAGGTAGGTGTATGTGTGTCGAAGTCAACAATCAAGAGAAGACTTCATCAGAGTGAATACAGACGGTTTACCACAAGATGTAAACCATTGGTGAGCCTCAAAAACAGGAAGGCCAGATTAGAGTTTGCCAAAAAACATTTTTATTTTTTATTTTATTTCCATTTCTATACCGCCCTTCTCCAAATAGGATTCAGGGCGGTGAACAGCCAAAGTAAAAAACAGAGCATACAAAATTTAAAAACGGTATTAAAATAATTAAATATTTTGGCCGTAAATTAAAACAACCCAATTTAAAATCAATTTAAAATTTAACTCAAACCAGCCCAGCTAGTTGAAATAAATAGGTTTTCAGGGCCTGACGAAAAATCTGGAGGTCTGTTATTGTACATAACTCTGGGGGAAGGTTGTTCCAGAGGGTGGGCGCTGCCACAGAGAAGGCTCTCCCCCTGGGAGTCGCCAGCCAACATTGTCTGGCAGACGGCACCCTGAGGAGGCCCACTCTGTGCGAACGTACTGGCCGGTGGGAGGCTATTGGTGGCAGAAGGCGGTCTCATAAGTACCCCGGCCCTAAGCCATGGAGCGCTTTAAAGGTGGTCACCAACACCTTGAAGCGCACCCAGAAGACCACCGGGAGCCAGTGTAGCTTGCGCAGGAGAGGTGTCACATGGGAGCGCCTCGTCGCCCCCATAATCCCCCGCGCGGCCGCGTTCTGGACCAGCTGGAGCCTCCGGGTCCACCCCAGGGGGAGCCCCATGTAGAGAGCGTTGCAGTAGTCCAGGTGGGAAGTGACTAGTGCCTGAGTGACTGTGCGTAGAGAGTCCCGATCTAGAAAGGGGAGCAACTGGCGTATCAGGCGAACCTGATAAAAAGCCCCCCTGGCCACGGCCATCAAATGATCTTCTAAAGACAGCCGTGCATCCAGGAGGACGCCCAAGTTACGAGCCCTCTCCTTGGGGGCGAGTGATTCGCCCCCAATAGCCAGTGATGGCGTCAGCTGGCTATATCAGGACGCTGGAAGCCACAGCCACTCGGTCTTGGAGGGGTTGAGTCGGAGCCTGTTTCTCCCCATCCAGACCCGCACGGCCTCCGGGCACTGGGACATCACTTCAAGGGCATCATTGGGGTGGCCTGGGGTGGGGATGTACAGCTAACATCTAGCATCTAACAAAGCCTTCACAGTTCTGGAACAAGATCTTATGGACAGATGAGACCAAGATCAACTTGTACCAGAGTGATGGGAAGAGAAAAGTATGGAGAAGGAAAGGAACTGCTCATGATCCTAAGCATACCACCTCATCAGTGAAGCATGGTGGTGGTAGTGTCATGGCGTGGGCATGTATGGCTGCCAATGGAACTGGTTCTCTTGTATTTATTGATGATGTGACTGCTGACAAAAGCAACATAATGAATTCTGAAGTGTTTCGGGCAATATTATCTGTTCACATTCAGCTAAATGCTGCAGAACTCATTGGACGGCGCTTCACAGTACAGATGGACAATGACCCAAAGCATACTGCAAAAGCAACCAAAGAGTTTTTGAACGGACAGAAGTGGAATGTTATGCAATGGCCAAGTCAATCACCTGACCTGAATCCCATTGAGCATGCATTTCACTTGCTGAAGACAAAACTGAAGGGAAAATGTCCCAAGAACAAGCAGGAACTGAAGACAGTTGAGTAGAGGCCTGGCAGAGCATCACCAGGGATGAAACCCAGTATCTGGTGATGTCTATGCGTTCCAGACTTCAGGCTGTGATTGACTGCAAAGAATTTGCAACCAAGTATTAAGAAGGGAAAGTTTGATTTATGATTATTATTCTGCCCCATTACTTTTGGTCCCTTAACAAGTGGGAGGCATATATGCAAACTGCTGTAAGTCCTACACCGTTCACCTGAGTTGGATGTACGTAACCTTAAATTAAAGCTGACAGTTTGCAGTTAAAGCACATTGTGTTTGTTTAATTCCAACTCCATTGTGGTGGTGTATAGAGCCAAAGATGTTAGAATTGTGTCGATGTCCCAATATTTCTGGACCTGACTGTAGTTGTTGCACTCCAGGGACTGGTAAAGCATGTTAATTATGTAGAGGATAGAGTTGAAGAGGTTGCTCAAGCTAACAAGATTCTGGATGGTAAATTTGAGGAAACACAAATCAAGATTGATAAAACAGAAACTGAAGTGATGTTGACACAATATAAGATGATGGAATTTGCTGCAAGAATAAGAGGCTTGAAAGAAGATCCCAAAGAGAACTTAAAAGAGATCTTTGTGGAAGCCCTGGCACAGTTTACAGGAGAGTCCAGAGGAGAACTTGAATGGCAAATTGATCAGACCTATCATGTTAACTCATGGATAGCCAGATAAAGGAAATTACCAAGAGATGTTGTAATCTACTTTGTTACTAGAAGGATTAGAAATGAGATTTTACAAGCCTCTTATAAAAACAAGTTGCAAGTGGCAGGACAAGAAGTGGCAGTATTCAAAGAAATACCACCTAAAATGTTGAAATCCAAGAAAGTGTATGCATTTCTGGCAGATGAACTTAGAAATCGACAGATACAATACAGATGGGAAGTTCCAGTCGGATTAGTGGTGAACTATGCAGGAGAGCGATATCGCCTTAATACAATTTGGAAAGCAAGAGATTTCTACACTAACATACTAAAGGCTGGATACCCACCATCTGTGGGAGTTAAAAAAGTAAGAGATGTAACAGAGGGGAGGAAAGAGGATCTGCAGAAGCAAGCAGAAGGTGGAGCTATGAGTAAGCAGGATGAATTACTGCAACTTTCAAGTGCTGTCCAAACATGGGATATAGTTGAAAAACAAGAAGAAGTTAAAAATCAAAGACAAACCAGAGCAGTTACTAAACTTAAAGAACAAGAATTAAAAATGGGACTTCCGGCGGTGACGTCAGCGTGTTAGGGACGAAAGGAATGGATCTCCATTCTCCAAGTCCCTAATATCTTCGATTTAGGAGCCGATTTAGGCACTATTGACCTCGGAGAGGTCAATAGAAAAAAGGGGAAACTCCGAGGACCTCGGGGAGGACAGCAATCCCCCCAAAGGTTCAGGAAACCCCCCTTAATCCTGATTGGGGAAGAACCAGCCACCCCGGCTGGCCAGAAACGTTGACAGCTGACTAAGAGGGAAGCGAAAATCAAATAAAGAAGACTTTGGTGGAAGGATCAGGAAGAAAAAGAGCTCAAAAGGTATATTTACAATCCATAACGTGAGGATCGAAGGCGGGAGAAGATAAAACTCCAACTAAGAAGCGAACCATAGCTAAACAAGCGGCGACTGAGAAATAAGCAGAGACGGATTCCATCTTGACAGTGACAGTGCACAAATTAACAACCGGCGAAATCAGAGGAAATCCAGAGGAAACCCAGGAGGAGAAAGTGATCCCAGAGAAACTTGGACTTTGGATATTTCGCTACAGAGGAGAGACAGAATTTAAGGAGAGAAAGGGATAAATTTGACAGACTTTGCCCTTTGTGGAGGTGACAACGAGGCAATCAACAAGCAGCCGACACCAGAAGAGAGAGCGGCAGAAAAACTCCATTTAAAGTGGAAGCTAGGGACTTTTGGAGCTAAATCAAACCAACCTAAGTGGAATATTTTCCTTTGGACTTTTGGATATTTGGAGATTTGGACGAAATTTGGACAGCATTTAGACATTTGGATTTGGACTTTCTTTTTTTTTTGAAAGGTGGACGCTTTGGAGTTTTGATGGACACTGGACAGAAATCTCATATATAATCTTATATACCACATATAAAACTGTTAACTTAGTTTTATATTTACTTTAAATATATATATACTTTAAATATATATTTATACTTATCTTAGTTTTATATTTTATCTTGGTAGTTAATTATCATATTGTTTTGTATGTTTAGTTTTGAAGAATTATATTAGACAGACTAAGTGAATTTAGGATTGTAATTAAGGGTAATTGATATTGATAAATAGTAATTAATAATAAATTTAAATAAGATAGTAAGTAATTAATTATAAGGACAGTTAACTGATGAATTGCTGAAGTATTAGACTTTTCCCTCCCTCTATATTTCATCCCCATGTTTAGAGAGTAATATAGGCTAAATAGCCATCAAGAATTGAAGAACTCTGTAAAATATTGAAAAGTGAAAGATAGAACTTATAGATAAATTTATATATAGATAGTGATTGTGTGACAAGGAAACTTATCCTAGTTGTTTATCTCCCTGGGATTACTGAAAGCCATAAATTGAATATAAATACCAAAAGAAATATAACAGCCCAAATAGTAATCAGTATATGAAACTCTGGGAGAAGATAACAAAAGAAATACTAATGGCAACTACAGGCTCAGCAACAATTACTAAGTCAAGTAAGAAAATACCATCAAACCAGATGATACTCATGGCCTCTCCACCACAACAAAAATCAGTTGAAACTACGGAAATAAATAATAATAAATAATAATTTTATTTCTATACCGCCCTTCTCCCGAAGGACTCAGGGCGGTGTACAGCCAGTTTAAAAACACAAGACACAACAATAATTAAAAATTAAAATAATTAAATAAATTTGGCTGATTTAAAACTCTAAAAATTAAAATGCCCCAATTTAAAATGATTATATTGACAGCCCTGCCTGGCGGAACAACAAGGTCTTCAATGCGCAGCAGAACACCCGGAGGTCGGAGATCTTGCGTATTTCCGGGGGCAGTTCATTCCACAGGGCTGGGACTCCCACAGAGAAGGCCCTCCCCCTGGGTGTCGCCAGCCGACATAACTTGGCTGATGGCACCCTGAGGAGACCCTCTCTGTGGGAACGGACTGGTCGGTGGGAGGCTATTGGTGGCAGGAGACGGTCTCGAAGGTACCCGGGTCCTATGCCATGGAGCGCTTTAAAGGTGGTAACCAACACCTTGAATCACACCCGGAAGATCACTGGGAGCCAGTGCAGCTCGCGCAGGAGGGGTGTCACGCGGGCACAACGGGTTGCGCCCATAACCACCCGCGCGGCTGCATTCTGGATCAGTTGGAGCCTCCGAGTGCTCTTCAAGGGGAGCCCCATGTAGAGAGCATTACAATAGTCCAGCCGGGAGGTGACAAGGGCATGAGTGACCGTGCGCAAGGCGTCCCGGTCCAGAAAGGGCTGCAACTGGCGGATCAGGCGAATCTGATAAAAAGCCCCCCTGGCCACGGCCGTCATGTGCTCTTCTAAAGACAGCTGTGCGTCCAGGAGGACACCCAGATTGCGAGCCCTCTCTGTGGGGGGTAAGGATTCACCCCCAATAGTCAGCGATGGCGTCTGCTGACTATATTGGGACGCCGGCAACCACAGCCACTCGGTCTTGGATGGGTTGAGTCTGAGCCTGTTCCTCCCCATCCAGGCCCGTATGGCCTCCAGGCAGCGAGACATCACATCAAGGGCATCGTTGGGGTGGTCTGGGGTGGAGATGTACAGCTGAGTATCATCAGCGTACAGGTGACACTTCACCCCAAAACCACGGATGATCTCACCCAGAGGCTTCACATAAATGTTGAACAGAAGAGGCGAGAGGACCGACCCTTGTGGCACTCCCCATGTGAGATGCCTCGAGGTCGACCTCTGCCCCCCTGCCAACACGAACTGCGAGCGGCCGGAGAGGAAGGAAGAGAACCACCGCAAAACGGTGCCCCCTACTCCTAACCCCCTCAACCGCTGCAGCATGATACCATGGTCGATGGTATCAAAAGCCGCTGAGAGATCTAATAGGACTAGGACAGAGGAGCAACCCCTGTCCCGGGCCCTCCAGAGGTCATCCACCAACGCGACCAATGCTGTTTCTGTGCTGTGCCCCTGCCTGAAGCCCGACTGGTACGGGTCTAGATAGATAGCTTCATCCAGGTGCCTGGGCAGTTGTCGTGCCACCACACTCTCAACAACCTTTGCCACAAAACGAAGGTTGGAGACCGGACGGTAGTTAACTAATTCAGCCGGGTCCAGGGAAGCCTTCTTGAGGAGGGGCCTCACCACCGCCTCTTTCAAGGCGGCGGGAAAGGCACCCTCACTCAGAGAAGCAGTTATAATCCCCTGGAGCCAGCCTCATGTAACCTCCCGGGAGGCCAGTACCAACCAGGAGGGACACGGGTCCAATAAACATGTGGCGGCACTAATCCTACCCAGAACCCTGTCCACATCCTCGGGAGCCACAGGATCAAAAAGGTAAAGCAACCCCTACTCTTAGTATGCAAAACATTCATTCAGTATTAACGATGATCCAGGAAGGAAGGAATAGAATGCAAGAGACCATGGCCCACAATCATGAGGAGACAAGGAAAAATCACGAGGAACTTAGGACGGATGTGGGAGAGATAAAGGATAATATTAGGAACATGGATGGGAAGATAGGAAAAATACAACAGAAAATGGAGGAAAACGAACAGATGATTCATAAGGTGGAGGAGAGAATAGAACATACGGATAAGAGAATGGAGAAGATGGAATATAACCAAGCAGCCACAAACAAGGACCTAGAGGACTCGTTATCATATCTCGAGATGGAGAAAGCATCCTTCTATTTAAGGTTTCAGAACGTAGAAGACCAAAAGGAGGAGGACTTAGAAGAAATCATGATGGAGATACTCTCAGAAGTGACCCAGAGGGACAAGGAAGAGATACGAAGTGGAATAGATGAAATCTATAGAGTTCACATGAACTACGCCCAGAGAAATAAGTTACCAAAAGAAATACACATTAGATTTACAAAAAAATCTTTAAAAGAAGAGATCTACAGGAGGATGAGAGAGGATACAACTATGTATAGGGGAAAAGAAATTTTAACCCTCAAACAGATACCAAAAAGGACAAGGGACCAAAGAAGGAACTACAACTTTCTAACAGCACAGTTGAATAAATTTAAAATAAAGTTCCGCTGGCTAATAACGGAGGGTCTACTAATCTCCTGGGAAGACAAAAAATATAGAATTGATAACTTAGAAAAAGCACAGGACTTTTTCGACCAACACTTCATACTGGAGGAGGAGCAGGAGAGCAGAGAAGAAGAGGAACTTAAGAGGCAAGAGGAACAGCGGACAGAGAAAGAAGAAAGAGATCAAAAAGAGGGGAGAAGATTGTAAAGAGAAAGAATGGAGAGAGAGGGAGCGAGGGAAAAGACGCAAAGAATTACTAGAAACACAAAAAGACTGAAAACAACGAATAGATAAATATAGAAAGATGGAAAGAGAGCTAAAACTTATTTCAATCAATATAAACGGACTTAATTCACCAGCCAAAAGAAAACAGACATTTACAAAACTTCAAAAGCTAGAAATAGATATCATAACACTCCAAGAAGTACATATCAAAAGACAGCATCAAAAAGTATTGGACAATCAAAGATTAGGAAGACTATATGCATCTCTAGGAGACCAAAAAAAGAGAGGAGTCGTAATATATGTAAAGAAACACCTAAAAACAAAACAAATATATGCAGACACAGAAGGACGTATCTTAATAATAGAAATACAAACAGGATCCAAAACAATATTATTAATATCTATATATGCACCCAACGGAAACCAAAATGACTTTTTTAAAAAACTACATAATATAATCAAAGACCTGGAATACGAAACTATCTGCATGGTAGGAGACTTCAATGCAATCATGGACATAGAAAAAGACTATCGGAGTAACAAACAAAGTAAAACCAGAAAGAAAATTCTATCGGAACCTTTCAAAGACATGATCAACGAACTGCACCTACATGACGTATGGAGAGAGGCAAACACACAAACAAAACAGTATACATATTACTCGAACCCACACCAATCATGGTCTACGATCGACATGGCCTGGATGACTTCGGACCTCAGAGAGGAAGAAAAAGATATCAGAATAGCAGCAAACATCTGGGCAGACCATAACCCCATTAAAATAGTATGGAAAGGACATCGAAAGCAAAGGAGGTGGATGATGGACATGGGAATAATAAAAGATAAGGAATACATACAGATGATTGAGAAAGAGGTTAAAATGTTCCTACAAATAAATACTAAAGAACAGACATCGCTTCAAAACCTATGGGACACAATTAAAGCATACATAAGAGGTCTTACAATTGCGTATATGGCAAAAAAAAATAAAATAAAGAGAAACAACAGTCAAGGAATAAGTTGTTAGAACAACTTAGAATATACGAACTAGAATTGCAGAAGGAACCCCACAACAAAACAATAAAAGAAAAATTAAATCTTACTAAACATAAAATCAATCTGATTACCCAGACAGAAATTGCACAGAAAATCAAGCTAGCAAAACAGAAACATTTTGAACATGCAAACAAAACGGGGTGCTGGTTAGCGTATAAACTGAAAAAAGAAAAAGAAAGGAGAGCAATATTTCAATTGCAGGACGAAACAGGACAAATATACCATACTAATCTAGACAAAAAACGTATAGTCCAAGTTTTTTTTCAAAGTCTCTACAAGAAAGAAGAGATCCGGGATGAAGACATTAAGGAATACTTATGTAAAACAAACATTACAAAATTAGAGGAGTCCCATAGAGAAGCATTAAATAGACCAATTACGATGTCCGAGCTGGTGGAAGCAAGGAAAAAGCAGAAAAATAACAAGGTTCCAGGCCCAGATGGAACACCAACGGAGTTTTACAAAAACTGTCAAAATGCAATGGATGAACTGTTATTCCAAGTCCTCAATGATGCATTATTAGAAGCAGAAATTCCCAAATCCTGGACCAAAACCATTATTACACTCATCCCCAAAGAAGATACGGATCCCACACAAGTTAAAAATTATAGGCCGATCTCATTGCTCAATGTAGACAAACTCTTCATGTTGGTTATAACACAAAGACTGAAAATAATTATTTATAAATACATACATACAGATCAGAATGGTTTTGTCCCAAGAAGACAGATCAAAAGCAACATAAGAACAATTATCAACGTCCTGGAATATTACGAGAAAAGAGTTGACAAACAAGTAGCCTTAATCTTTTTAGACGCACAAAAGGCTTTTGACAATCTAAATTGGAATTTCCTCATATTGCAACTAGAAGCTATGGATTTCGGTGTCAAATTTTTACATATGATTAGAAAAGTATACTCCTTCCAAATGGCCAAAATTATGATTAATGGAGATATGACTGAAAATCTGGATATACAAAAGGGTGTGAGACAGGGTTGCCCTTTATCCCCACTACTGTTCATAATTTCATTGGAAATATTACTAAATGAAGTTACGAAAGATGCGGAAATAAAAGGTTTGAGAACACAGAAAGAAGAGTACAAATTGCAAGCCTTTGCTGATGATGTGGTATTTATAATGGAGCAACCGGAAATAACAGGAACCAAACTTTTAGCGAAGATAGAGGAATATGGAAGAGTCGCAGGGCTTAAAATTAACAAGCAAAAAACTAAAGCATTAACAAAGAATTTGACAAAGGTACAGGAGACAAAACTAGAAGACAAATTAGGAATACAAATTGTAAAGAGAATAAAGTATTTAGGAATCTGGCTTACTGCTAAAGCAATAACAATTAGAGAAGACAATTATAACAAATTAATGAAACAAATTAGAAAAGATCTGGAAACGTGGAACAAATTACAACTGTCATTTCTAGGGAAAGTCGCATCCATAAAAATGAATATACTGCCTAGATTACTCTACCTCTTTCAAGTAACTCCTATCTGGCCAGGAAAGAACTTTTTTAAGGACCTTAATGAAATAATAACAAATAACAATAACTGTCTAAATCTTTTTTCGATATGATGAAGGATATGGAATTAAGAGATATTTGGTGTGAACGGAATTACAAAGAACAAGATTTTACATTTCTTTCAGATAGACATCAATCTTTTTCGAGAATTGGTTTTATATTAATTACAAATGATTTTTTTTCTGGGGTAAAGAAGAGAAAGATTTGCCCCAGAATTTTATCGGATCATAGTCCAGTTTGGATGGAACTGGAGTGTGGAGAAAGGTCTAGGAGATCTTGGCGGTTAAATGAAAATCTTTTTAGATATGAGAAAAACGTAATAGAATGTAAAAAATTAATGAAGGAATTTTTTCTTTTCAATATGAATAAGGGAACATCTATGGATATGGTATGGGATGCTAGTAAAGCATACATGAGAGGAGTTTTGAATATAGGTGAATATATTTCAAATATGAATAATGAATATAGGCGTAGACAGACAGAAAAAAGGAGGGAATTAGAAGAAGAGATTAAGAAAAAAGAAAAGGTGTTAATACATAACCCAGGGGATAAGAAAACTAAAGAGGAGATTACCCTATTACGAGGGCAGTTTAATATGATGCTCTCAGATCAAGTGGCAACTAATTTACAATATGCTAAACATAATACCTTTTGTAATGCAAATAAACCAGGTAGATGGTTGGCATACATGTTGAGGAAAAAACAAAAATCTTGTACCATAGAGAAAATAGAGAATAGAGGTTTATCACCAAAATATGATTAAAAAGGCATTTTTAGAATTTTACACATGATTGTATACTGCAGATAAAATACAAGGTGTAGATATAGAGAGATATTTGGATAGACAGAATATTCCTATAGTCACAGAGGAACAAAGAGAACAGTTGAACCAATTAATAACAGAGGAGGAGATCCTCTTAGCAATTAAACAGTTAAAAATTGGCAAGGCTCCTGGTACGGATGGATTAACGGCTGTGTATTATAAATATCTACAATTGGAAATGGTTGTACCTCTTAAATAATTATTTAACAGAATACAGTTGGGACAAGGGGTACCACCTTCATAGAAAACAGCCTTTATTTCATTAATTCCAAAAGAAGATCAAGATTTGACATACCCAAAGAATCATTATTTAATACAGATTATAAGATATTTGCTAAGATATTGGCAAATAAGTTAATGTCAGTAATGCAAAAAATGATTCATGCTGATCAATCTGGTTTTATACAAGGGAGGCAAATGAAAAATAATGTAACACAAATTGTTGATATATTGGAATATTTGGAAAGGAACACCCAAATCCCTGCAGTGTTTATATTCTTAGATGCGGAAAAAGCTTTTGATCGACTGGATTGGCAATTTTTATTGAGAGTAGTTTACAGGATGCAATTTGGGAATTGCTTTATGCAATCTATAAAAGCAATATATCAAGAACAGACAGCTCAGATAATTGTTAATGGCAGTTTAACAGAAACTTTCAAAATTGAAAAAGGTACGAGGCAGGGATGCCCCTTATCGCCATTATTATTTATATTAACTTTAGAACTGTTGTTGAATAGAATACGTAATATTCTATTCTTTCAAATGATACCAATACTAAAAAAGGATGCCAACCTGGAAGAATGGCAGAAAGGTATTAATAAGTTTGTATGGCAAGGTAAGAAACCAAGGATAAAATTGAAAATAATGCAGGATATACGAGAAAGAGGGGGGCTGAAAATGCCCAATTTAAAATTATATTATGAAGCAGCTGTCTTATCAGCAATTAGTGATTGGATTAATTTAACAAATGGAAGGATTCTGAACACTGAAGGGCATGATTTGGTTTATGGTTGGCATGCCTACTTAGTGTATGATAAAAAGGTGAGTAGAGCATTTAAGAGCCATATATTGAGGAATGCTTTACTGCGTGTCTGGAAGAAATATCAATATAAGTTAAATGAAAAGATACCTATATAGACAGTACCCAGGCACGCAATAGAGAACACGAGTCTAGAAAGCAGGTAGGATGTAATTACTTATACAGATATTCTTAATATGGAGGGAGGTATATTAAAATTAAAACCTTTGAATGTGTTGAAAGAAGAGAAAATAATTCAAACTTGGTTTCAGTATGTACAACTTCAAGCCAGATGGAGAAAAGATCAGAAAATTGGTATTATACAAAGCGATGAAAATTTAATAAAACAAACTAGAGACCAAAGTTCAATGCATATAAAAAGATTGTATAATATATTGATAGAGAAAGACTCGGAAACAGAGCTAGTTAAAGATTGTATGATAAAATGGATGCAGAATTTTGAACAACCAATAATGATGGAAACATGGGGAAAAATATGGGTAAGAAATGTGAAATTTATACAAGCGCAAAATTTAAGGGAGAATTTTTATAAAATGTTTTATAGATGGCATCTAGATCCAAAAAAACTATCTTGTATGTATCTGAATGTACAACCAAAATGTTGGAGATGTGATTGTGAGGATGCTACATACTTCCATATTTGGTGGACATGTAAAAAGGTTAAAGCGTTCTGGATAAAAATTTGGTGGATTTTACAAAACATTCTTAAAAAGAGGTTAAAATTTACACCACAGTTGTTTCTGCTGGGTATAGTTACGGATTGTATGGTTATAGAGACTAATTTGATTTTGAATTTAATAACTGCAGCAAGATTGTTGGTGGCACAATATTGGAAGAAGCAAGATTTACCTACAATCCAAGAATGGACAATGAAAGTAACAAACCTAGCGGAGATGGCAAAAATCTCGGCGTACTTGAAGGAACATTCAAATGAAAGATACTTAAGGGACTGGAGAAGATGGATAGATTATATCCAAAGCAAACACCGGAATAAGAAGTTACAGATAGTTATGAATAAATATGTAGATATTTGGTGTGTTTTTAGGTAATTAAGTTAGCAGGGTAATTAGGGAATTGAAGGAATAAGAGATGCTGAATGTTATAATTACTTAGATTAGGATGGATTATGTTTGTTGAATGTTATACCCTGTAATTTGTTCTGAGAAGAGGGGGGGGGACGTAGGCAGATGGGAAGGGGAAGGGGTGGGGAGAGGGGTGGGGGGGGGGTAAGGGAAGGGAGGGGGTGGGGGTGGTAGGGAAGGGGGGAACAAATATGTAAACCTTCTGTAAAACTTTTTAATAAAAAAAAAATACACTATAGAAATTGAGCAATCCCAGGAAAGTCTGCAATTCTGTCTAATTTCATGGCACTGGGGCTTCCTGAATTGCTCTGACATTGCTTTTGGTAGGCTGAATGCCTCCTCCATTTATCCTGTATCCCTGGAACTGAACCACGAGGACCCCGATTTGGCTTTTGCTGCACTTTACTCTGAGCCCTGCGGTTCTAAATTTTGACAGCACCTCCCTCAGACGCGAGTGTAGTTGCTGTTCATCACTAGCAATAACTAGGACATCGTTGAAATAAGGCACTACCCCAGAAATTTTCTGCAATAGTCTTTCCATTACACTCTGGAAAAGACCTGGGGCAACGTTTACACCAAATTGTAAACGGTGACATTTGAATGCCCCCCTATGCGTCACAATGGTTTGGGCCTCAGCAGTAGCGCCATCTACAGTCAGCTGCTGACACGTCTGTGCGAGGTCCAATTTTGCAAAAATCCTTCCGGGACCCAAGGAATGCAACAAGTGCTGAACTATAGTCACTGGGTACGCGCTCTGCTGTAGAGCCTTGTTCAATGTGCACTTATAATCAGCGCAGATGCACACAGAGACATCACTCTTAACTGGGGTGACAATGGGGGTCTCCCACTTAGCATGGTCAATTGTCTCAAGAATGCCCTGCCTGATCAGTTTGTCAAATTCTTTATCAATCTTGGGTTTTAGGGCAAATGGAACACTCTGGGATTTCATCCTAATCAGTGCCACCTTGGGGTCTAGACTGAATGATATTGGGGTGCCCACATACTTGCCGAGTTCCAGATTGAACACATCTTGGAATTCCTGGATCAGATCATCGGCCCACAAGCTGGCGATGGCATTGATGCCCGTCACCCCTAGACCAAGGGACTCGAACCAGTCCAGCCCGAGCAGGTTGAGAAGGTTTCTTCCAACAACTGTTAAGGTCAGCTCACCTTGGAATTTGTTGAACTGGACCTTGAAGGTTCTGCAGCCGATGACAGGGATCCAATTTCCCTAGTAATCGCTGAGCCAAAAGTTTTGTCATTCAAGTTGGTGTTTTTGAAGTCTTGGGACAGCAGCCTTCAATGCTTGCCAGGAGATAATTGTAACCAATGAGCTGGTGTTGATTTCCATGTCGAGGGCGACCCTTCTATCTGTACAGTGACATCAAGCTTCTTCCTGCAGGGGGTGCTCACCTGCACTATCTTAGTCTGGCAGTTTGTTTCTGGTGCCCTTGCATTAGCAGCTTCACGCCTAGGCTTCCAGGTTTCCCACTGAAACAGTCTTGCACCCTCAGTCTTTGGAATGTCTGTGTCTGCATGATAACTAGAGGGGAAGTTCACTTGGCAGACTTTTGCCAAATGTCCTTTTTTGTTGCATCGGTGACATATGACGTCCTGGTAATGACAGGAAGCCCTAGGATGCTGCCCTCCACAGCTGCACATGGTTGCCTTCTCAGCCGTCCTGAGTCTCCGGAGAAAGGCGGCATATAAATTGAATAAATAAATAAATAAATATTTTCTGGCTCTGCGTGTTTCTTCTTTTCTGTCCAATAAACCTCGTCCTCGCTGCTTTCAGATTCTTTGTCTTGGTGATGGCTCTTATGTATAGTGGCAGTCTGTTTTGCTGCAACCAGAGCTGTAGCAAGCTTTTGGAGTGACTCGGCTGCCCTATTTGACAACTCAGTTGCCCTTGCCTCGTCCAATGCAGCCTGCAACGTTAGATTTGTCTTTGCTAAGAATCTTCTCTGCAGCTGGAGGTCTTTTACTCCCCAAATTATTTGGTCGATTAAGATATCCTCCAGGTCTCTAAATTTGCAGTGGGCAGCGGTTTTTCATAGTGCAGTGACAAATTGGTTAATAGATTCTCTGTCCTACTGCATTCAGTACCAGAATTCATAGTGTCTCACCGTCTTTGATGGGGCAGGAGCATAGTGTGTTTTTAGTGCATTTTGTAGCACTTGCCACAGTACGGATTGTACCAGAGTTGGTTCGCACAGGGCTTCAGCGGTGTCAAACACATCGTGCCCGCAGTGGCTTAGGAACAGTGCTCTTTTCCTGTTGTCTGATAGTCAAGGAAGTCATTTGCTTCCATGAAGCATTCGAACCTTGTCATGTAAATGCCCCATTTCTCCTTCGCTGGATCGAATGGAACTGGTGGGTGAAATGCAGACATGCTTGCCGCTGTTTCAAGCATTTGAATTTGGCGCACAAGATGGCTGCTGTTCACGTTTGCTGTTGGACTGGATTGTTTCATTGTCAGTTCTTTCTGTTCTCAGTGATTTTGTCAGCCTCCGTTTTCACTGCTTCAGCTGCCATAAGAAATGGATGGGAAACAGTTAGGGGGGCGAAGGGGGGGGGAAGAAGGCAGGAGGAGTTTTCCCTGAAATGAAAGTGATTCTTCAAATGAGCAGTCAGACCAACTGTCATTACATTCCTGATAGATGACGCTGCCAGACGTGATTCCACCTGACCTTTTGGAGACCTGTGGATTGGATGATGGACGATGGACAGGGGGGGGGGGAGATGCTTTCTAGATGCAATTGCGCGCGTTTTGCTTAGTGCCAGCTTTACCTGGGTAGCGATCACTTCATTTTCAGTAAAAGTATTAATCTCTATAAAAATGGAGTTTGGGTCATTCTTTCCTGGAATTTGAAGGAAGCATACCTGACATTAAGCTGGGACTCAACCCCACAGTCATCCCGGACAAAAACTGAGGAGGCTGTAAATCAAATCATGTCAGACCGAGAGAGTGAAGAAGAGATAGGGACAGCGGTTTCTGCGGCAGCCACCCTCTAAGAGGAGAGAGAGAATGCGGAATGGTTGGAAAAACTCCGGCTGGATTCTAAAGAAGCCAGATGGTTGAAAGGAGTAGGAAGATTGCCGGACTGGGGGAGGACCCCCCGGGGAGTAACTAGCTTCCAACCTCGCAAGGAAGAGGCAGTCTGGCGGCAGGAGCAAAGGGAAAGCCTCATGCTAGCACAAGCCTTGCAACTTCTCCATGATGTGGAAGAGAGCAAGAAAAGCCGGGAAAGCCGTGAGTCTTTTGGGTTCCCTGTAGAGAAGGGAGGAGAAGACTCCAGGGGGGAGTCAGAAGAGACAGCCTGTGGGGGAGAGGAAGAAGCTGAGGAGGGAACATCCCAGGCTTCTGCAGCTCAAGGGAAGGATGCGGCCAGCCAGGAACCCCCAGCCTTGCAGCCCCCCCTCCGCAGACGCAAAAAGCCAAACATAACCCCCCTACCTGGGAAATATGATGGGAATCCGAAGACCTTGGGATTTTTCCTGACCCAAGTGTGGAACCACATGCAGGACTGGGGGGAAGACTACTTATCAGATGCCGCCCGAGTGAGAAGTGTCACAAACTCCTTAGCTGCTGAATGGATGGTGGGCCTCCACAATAATAACTCCCCCTTACTGAGAAATTACAACCAATTCATGGGGGCCCTTAGAAGGCGGTTTGAAGACCACCTAGCTGAACGAAAGGCGAGACTCAGGATGAAGGGCATCCAGCAGGGTCGGAGGTCTGTGGCAGAGTATATCCAAGAGTTTCGTGACTAGCACCCTATATGACAGGGTGGTCAGAAATGGCTCCATTGGAAAGTTTCAAGGATGGGCTGTGTCACAGTGTTTTTTATTTCCCAGCTGAGCTTCATTATTTTTGGACCAATAGACTTACTGTAGTTTTGCCAAGTTCCTTATCAGTGTTTTACTACACATGTCCGCATTCCTTCACTTGCTTCACACACACTCTTTCCTTTGTTCTCTTGCCAGAGGTCCGGCTGGACCGGGAGGAGATCTCACTTGCCCAAATGTAACAATTACTTTTCTTAGTTAGTGAGGTGTTTTATTTTCTTTATAACAAATAAATGAGTTTTATTAGAAACTTTCCTTCGCGTTTTCTTTATCAGAATATTGCAACCGGGACATGTAGGATCCCCACTTCTCTTCCTTGGGGTTGAAAGGCGCTGGCGGGGTGAAGGCAGACATCGTTTCGGGATTCTCCTGTGTTCCGCTCGCTCGCCTGGCTGGATTTGGATGCGGTCTCGGGTCCCCTTCTCTGAACGTGGCTTCAGCTCCTTTGTGTGTGGCTTCAGCTCTCCTCTGCTTCTGGCCTCAAAATCCCACCTTCGTCGCCAATGTTAGGTTGGGTGAATGAGGACGCAGCAAGCCAGAGTAGTAAGTGACAACAGCTCTTTATTATAGGGTGAGACTCCAGCAACTGACCTGGGGAGCCAGCTCCCTTTATATACCTTGCAGCTGTGGTGGTCAGCCAATCAGCTGAGGGTCAGTTAATTCGAACTTCCCGCCAAACAAATCTATTTACATAACAGAAACAATTCATTATTCTCCTCAAAGCTGTAAGCTCACCCTGGATGAGCTGGCTATGAAAGCCTATCATGACCGTATAAAACTCTATGAACAGCAGCTATCCCAGGCAAAAATGGCTATATCTATGCTTGAGCAAGATAAGGAAGATAACTTAAGATTTTCAAAAAGCGCCATATTGTCTTCTTCCTCGGAGCCAAAGACACTCCCCCTGGTGGATTCTGTGTCAGGCCAATTAAGACAGAGGGCCCTGCGGCTTCCGGTTTGCTGCTGGCTGCCGCCAGACGTTCCTTTGGGATCGTCAGCTTCCATTCCCTGTCAGAGCCGCCGTTACAGCGGATGGCGGCTCGAAAAAACTCCGTTTCCAAGAGGAAACGGAGATAGAGCCGGCAGGGGTGGGTAGAACTCTCCGCAGAGTCCCAAAAGTTTTTTTTTTAACTTTTGGGACGGAGCGGATGAGAAGCCCCATATCCCCTGCCGCTGCTCCGGGCTTTGGGAGACCTCTGCTTATGCAGAGCCAGGCGTCAAGAGCAAGCCTGCGAATTTAACAGAATACTCAAAGAAAATGCGAGCTGGACCCTTAATACTGAACCGCAAGTATTTCACCTTTCCAAAATCTATCTAAGAGAAAAGAGGAGAGGAAAAGAGGGAAAAAGAATCTTTTAAAATGGCGTCTGCTCTGGCTGGAGAAGGGCTAAAAGGGAAAGTCCTTCCGTTTCTTCTTACTACAATGTAGCGGAATAAATATCACTGGCTACATTTGTAGATAAAACCTCGCTCCTGTGCTGTTGATTGAAAAGAAGTTCTTTTTTCCTTTTTTAAGGGAAAGTTCTTTTGTTTTCTATTTCTTCTCTCTTTTTTGCTAAATCTTGTCTGTGTGGGAAATGGCATCGGGACTTACACAGCTGGACAAATGGGGGGGGGGAACTTCCCCTCTCAAGAAATTGCGCCAACAAATTTCAACTCTCCAGCGTCAGAAACCCGATTTTAATATATTAGAATTTATCCTTGAAGAGATTGTAAGAAGGGATGAGATTGTGAACCAGCAACTTGAAAAATTTAAGCAGGAAATTAAAGAAATTGGTCAATTGGTCAAATCAAAGTTTGATTTTTTGAATCAAAAGATTTTAAAAGCTGCTAATGGTTTATCAGGCTTTCTGATTCGGGTGGATGCAAAGACTAAATTATTAGAGTCTAAAATGAAGGAAATTGAGGAGAATTTGGATGACATGACTCAAAAAATTAAAAAGGATTTGATAAACATTCAGGATAATAGCTCGGAAGACAAATCTAAAATGGAGACTGACCAAAAGATTGGTAATGAAGAAAATGTACAACAGAGGATTGAAAGAGAAGTTTTAATGATTCAATATAATTTTACAGAATATGCAATTAGACTGAGAGGTTTGCAGGAAAATAATAGAGATGATCTAAGGAAAATATCTTCTGAAATTCTGGCTGGGATCTTAAAGGTTCAACCTGATGAAGTGTATTGTAGGATTGATAGAATTTACAGAATAAACTCCTGGTTGGCAAAGCAAAGGCAATTGCCTAGAGATGTGGTGATCTATTTTACAGATAAAGAAATTAGGAATAATATTGTGCAGAACTCTTTTAATTCTACCTTGCAATTTCATGGAAGAAAGATTTGGATTTTTAAGGAGCTCCCGCCCAAGATGTTAATGGAGAGGAAGAAATTTGGCTTTCTAGTGACTGAATTAAAAAAAAGAAATATCCTATTCAGGTGGGACACCCCAGTTGGCCTAATATTGAGATATCAAGGAATAAGATATCAATTGCATCCTGTTGAAAAAGCGGAAGATTTTTATCAAAAAAATTTAAAAATGAATTTAACACCTTTAGGCATAATACAGGATAAGCAAAAGGAGTTGGAAACAAAAGGAAAACATCAAATTACAGAGGCTGTGATGGATAAATTGTCTTTGGACTTCTTGGATACCCCAGCTGGACTGTCTATAAATAAGAGAGCAGTGTCATCCGACTCCAACGTGATGAACCATCAAGTCACAGACAAGTGCGCAAATCAATCAGTTGATATACAAGTGATGGAGAAGAAAGATGAGATGATAAAACTAACCCAACAACAACAATACATAAAGCAGAATGAAAATCAACTAGCAGACAAACAATTGGTAGGCAAGAAACGAGGATGGAAATTCAACCCGGAAAAGAAAAAGAAAAGAAATAGATCGCATAGAAACAGCAATTTCTAAACTATGCAACAGTGATGCCAGGGACTTTAAAAAATGAATGAATATTTGAAAAGATAGTGGAGGCGAACAATTGTCTGATACTATCCTGAGGATTGTGGCAGATCTCTGCAAGGCCATGATTTTGGGATGTGAAAAGAGCCTCACTTTGTTGGATTTGAATCATCTAATTTTTTTTTTTTTTTTTTTTTTTTGGTAAATATATTATAATCATTTTGAGTTATAAGGCAGGAGAGTCTCGCCGGGGCATGCAGAAGATCTGGATGTTACTCAGTAGGATGATGGGAATTAATAATCCTGATGAATACCACAACTATAACCATATGGATATAATTATAATTATAATGTCACTCGGGTGGTTGTTTTTGCTTTTATACAGATGCGAGGATATCTACTACTGATGGGGGCAGAAGATGACTGGAGATTTTGAACAAACTGTTGCACCAGCATGTTATTTTACCCTATTATGGGTGATGGATTTAACAATCCAGAGGAAAGACATCAAAGAAGATACTATATGGATTATAAATTTAAAGTTATTGTTTTTTTCCTTTTTTACAAAATGGAATGCATATATAGATATGTGTATATCTTAGTAATGTGGGCAGTGGATTATATCTAGAATTGTACTGCATGATTTTGTAGGAATTGAAGGGTTGAAATAGGTTAGTTTACTGATTGATTAGTTTAAGAAAAAGGATTCTTAAGTCATATATTTAGAGGAGTGGAGGACTTAACAATTCAGTGGAAAGATACTAAAGAAGATATATTTTTTTCTCTTCTTTTTTTTTTCTCTTCTTTTTATAAAATGGGATGCATATATAGATATGTGTATATTTTAGTAAAGTGGGTAGTGGATTATATCTAGAATTGTACTGTATGATTTTAAGTCATATATTTAGAGGAGTGGAGGAATTGGACAGAATTGAATAAATGTTAAATTTGGATGCAGGGAGAAGGTCGATTTAAAATGTTATATTAATATATATAAAAGATTAAAGGTTAAATTGTAATAATACTCAATAAGCTTAACATGTTAAGGGTCAGTACCTCGAGAAGGGATTAAGGGAAAGGAAAGATATTATGTATGTAACTAGTTATGAAATAGCCTATTGTTGTGAAGAAGTCACAGGGGGGGTTGGGTGGAAAGGGTGGGTTAGGGAAGAGGGGGGGGAAAGGGAGAAAAACTTGTATTTGAAAACTTTTTCAATAAAAAAAAAAAAAAAGACAGAGGGCCCTGCATACGTCACATGAAAGTCTCCCTGATCAAGTTACATATAAACCTGCCATGCAATCATTCCTTGTAAGTGCAAAGCTGCCCGAAGCTAAAGGTGCAGCACCATCTGCTGGCAAAAGTAATTTACTACAGGAAGCTGAAATGCCACAAGTGTTTCCACAGGCCCGAACTCAAACACCCCCTGGTGGTGATGGTGCCTTTTTAGATGGAACACAGGCATGCTTTATGAAGCAAAGGCAAATGACTGCATCTCCAGCAGGTCATGCAAATATTGCAGATCAAGCACAAATGGCAACTGGAATACAGCAGATTCCAGTGCATCAGCCACAGCAGCTACAAATGCCTGCATATGTGCCCCAGCCACAAGTGCAAATAGGGCCACCTCCTGGTCCACCTCCAATGGCACAACCAAGACCATTTTTAGGTCCACAACAGGCACAGCAAATACCACAGGCATTTCTGCCAGCACAGCCAGCATACCAAGTGCAGGCTCCTTACCAGGCATTTTCTGTCTCTCCACTAACTGGTGAGTCAAAACTAAAAATGTCAGGACACAATTACAAAGCCTGGGTCAGTGAGATTACACTATTGCTTCTTAGAGAAGGCACGCACTGTATGGTATTTAACCCTCCTGCACAACCATGGGATTTTGCAATATGAGATTTAGAGATAAGGGCTCGCACAACATTATTGATGTCCATGGATACTGAACTGCAGGTCACTTTTCCACCAAATACAACAGCCCGTCAAATTTGGGCTGAATTGGAAAATTGTTACAGGCCTATCTCAATTGAATCTTCATGTTTACTCATGTCTGAACTCCACGGTTCGAGATTGAAACCCGGTGAACAAATTGGAGGACATTTGACCAAACTGAAAGGTCTGAGAACAGAATTGAGAGAAAGAGGCCATAACATTGAAGATATTCAAATGATCAGCATCATTATTAACTCTTTGAACTATGAATGGAAAGATGCTGTTACAAAAATTAACCAAGTCCCAATTGCTCAACGCACAGTGGACAATGTCTGCAGAATTTTAATTGAAGAAGAGGCATTCATGTTGGCCATGCCACATTTGAGAGGACCACCCGCATCAAGAGCTCCAGCTAGGCGCCCCTTCCGAGGAAGGACCTACGCTCCAAGGATGCCAAGATGCAACACCTGCGATCGTGTGGGACATGCCACCCGGGATTGTCCCCAACGAGTTCCAGTTCCCGTCACGTACCAGCCCAGAGGAACAGACTCCAGAGGCAGAGGCAGAGACGGAAGACAAGGTCGTCGTGGTCCCCGGCGTGATCCACAAACTCCACTCACCACATTGGCTTTAACCAATGATCCACAACCTCAACCAGAGTACAACAGATGTCTCCAGTGGACTTTGGACAGTGGTGCAGCATTGCATGTTACCTACAGAAAGGAACTTTTCACAGAAATGCACGAGCCTGAACCAGAACTACGTGAACTTTATTCTTTTTCCAATCATCCTTGTCAGGTCAAAGGAAAAGGAACTGTTTATGTTGAAGAGCTCGATGCATTCATTCCTGATGTTTATTACATACCAACAGCAACCTGTAACTTGCTTAGCCAGAGTCACTTGTCTAGAGCATTAAAATTCCAGGTTCACCACCTTGAAAATGCAAGTTACATAGTTAAAGATGGAGATATTGTTGCTGGAACCGTATTAATTGGTGGTGTTTATTACTTAAAGCCAAAGTCTAAAACACAAACACAGGCAAATATGCAAACTCCAAAAAGGGAACGCACAGGCCCAGAGAGAGATGCTCCAGAGAGAGATCCTGTTGCTACCCCTAAGGCTCCTAAAGCCAACAAAAATAGAATTGGTAAACAGGTTGCTCAGAGCAAGCCTGAGGTTCCGCATAAAAATGTTAATGTTGAGAATTCACTAACTGGTAAACCTTTGCATTCCAGGTGTATCCACAAATGGCATAGAAGATTGGGGCATGCCAGTTTCCGTGTTCTTAGGAAGATGCTGGAGTTCGCAAAAGGTTTGGATCTAAAGGGGTGTAAGGTGTTTTTGGATTGTGCTGTATGCAAAAAGGCCAAATCCAAAACAGCAGCCATTCCCAAACGCGCTACACGCCTGTCAACACGCATTTTTGATTTGGTTCATATTGACATAGTTGGTCCTTTCCCGCCATCATTTGGTGGTAGAAAATATTTTCTAACAATTGTTGATAATTACTCTAGATATGGATATGTATATCCTATGAAAGAAAAATCAGAGACTTTTCAGATCTTTAAAGACTTTGCAACCCTTGTTTCTACCCAACACCAAGTTCGCATCACCAGAATCCAGAGTGATCGTGGTGCCGAATTCATGTCTCAGCGTTTCCAGGACTGGATGCGTAAGAATGGAATTATTCATCAGACTTCGGCCCCTTACACACCGGCTCATAATGGAGTCGCAGAACAAAGACAAGGGGTACTGCAAACCATGATGCGTTGTCTCCTAGAAGACGCCAACCTTGGTAAGATATACTGGGGTGAAGCTATCAAGTATGCAAATTACATTGTAAACCGTACTTGGAGCAGTGTAATAAATCAGACTCCTTTCTTCATGTTGTATGGCTACAAGCCCGATCTTAAAAACATCCATATTTTTGGTTCATATGTTATGGTGAACATTCCCTTAGCTCAAAGAAGAAAAGGAGGTCCAACAGCAAAGAGACTGAGATTTATGGGTATTGATGATAACTCAAAATGGAGCAAATTTATTGACTCTAAACATGCAATTGTGATTTCCCAATCTGCTAATTTTGAAGAAGATATTGACTGGTCCAGGATTCATTCCAATGATCCTGGAGTTTATTTTCCCAGAGATGATACTGCTGATGCCACGCAGATTGATGATCAAGATTCCACTGATTCTTCTCAACCCGATGTTCCGTCTTCGCAAGCCGCGGATGCTGACACTAGCAACGAAAGTGAGGACGAGGACGAAGCAGAAGAAGACTGGACAGTTGTTCCGAGACGTTCCAAGAGGGCCACAAAAGGAATCCCTCCACAACGATATTCTTGGCAACTGACAAAAGCACCCTTGCCTTTGATTTGCAATGTTACACTTCCACCTGATAATTTCACACAAATCAAGCAGCTCCCTGATTCAGAGCAAGACAAATGGTATGAAGCAATGCAGGTTGAAATGGACAGTCTGAAGAAACTTAAAGTATTTACACCTGCAAAACCTCCAGCAAACAAAAAGGTCATTGGCACTCGATGGGTCTACAGAATCAAAAAGAAACCAAATGGTGAGTCACTGTACAAAGCCAGACTTGTAGTTCAGGGTTTCGCTCAACGTTATCCTGAGGACTATGCAAATACTTACTCACCGACAGTCAGAACTGAGAGTGTAAAAATTGCTTTAGCAACTGCAACTATCCTTGGTTTAGAAGTTTTCCAGTTTGATGTTGACACGGCTTATCTACATGCAGACCTAGACGAAGATATCTACGTGAAAAGTCCTCCAGGATTCCGACAGCAAGAAGGGGATACCTGGTTCCTAAACAAAAGTCTTTATGGTCTGAAACAATCTGGTTTAATATGGTACTTATGTCTTACTGACAAACTAAATTCAATGGGCTTTATTAAGTCCGAAACTGATGAGTGCGTGTTTACAAAAAGATCTAACAATGCATATGAGATAGTTCTTGTTTATGTTGATGATATTGTTTATATTGGTCCAAATAAGCAAATGAGTGAAATTTTTGCCAAAGCTTTGCAGAGATACTTCACATTGAAATCATTAGGTTACATTAGCACTTATTTAGGTGTTCAGATTGAAAAAACACAGAAGGGGTTTAGTCTTTCACCAGAAGATAAAATTGAACAAATTTTGCATCATTGCAACATGAAAGATGTTAACACAACAAAGACACCCATACAAACAGATCTTCACAACTTGACACAAGAAGAAAGTCCTGAGTTCGAGGATCAAACACTTTATCGTTCAGTCATTGGGTCACTGTTATACATTAGTAGTTGGACCAGACCCGACATTGCACTTAGTGTTAATCTTTTGTCTCGACACGTAGGTAAGGCAAAACATTTTCATTGGACATGCATTAAGAAATTATTGAGATACCTAAAATACACTAAACACATGAAATTATTGTTAGAACCAACACATACTGATTATGCAGAATTATGTTGTTATGCAGATTCTGATTGGGCAAGTGATAAGAAATCACGTAAAAGTACTTCAGGTTATATGATGTTCTTAAATGGATGTCCTGTTTATTGGCAAGTACGTAAACAGAATTTTGTTTCTTGTTCATCTACTGAAGCTGAATATGCTTGTGTTTCAGATGCATGTAATTCTCTAACTTGGTTTGATGCTTTAGTCACAGATATCTGGACACACCCGATCCGACCGATCACCGTGATGGAAGACAATGAATCGGTGGTTTATATTTCTGAATCTCATTTTACAGGTTCTAGGTCCAGACACATTGACATTCGTTATCAAAATATAAAACATTTAGTGAAAAAAGGTTTTGTCAAAATGCAATATGTATCTACACATGATCAAATTGCTGATATGCTCAACAAACCACTCCCAGCAGCTCAACACGAGTATCTGCGTAAGAAGATGTGCCTTATTTGATGATGTACTGATATTCGCTCAACTGGCAAAAGAAGGGGAATGTCACAGCGTTTTTTATTTTCCAGCTGAGCTTCATTATTTTTGGACCAATAGACTTACTGTAGTTTTGCCAAGTTCCTTATCAGTGTTTTACTACGCATGTCCGCATTCCTTCACTTGCTTCACACACACTCTTTCCTTTGTTCTCTTGCCAGAGGTCTGGCTGGACCGGCAGGAGATCTCGCTTGCCAAAATGTAACAATTACTTTTCTTAGTTAGTGAGGTGTTTTATTTTCTTTATAACAAATAAATGAGTTTTATTAGAAACTTTCCTTCGCGTTTTCTTTATCAGAATATTGCAACTTGGAATAAGCCACGATCCATCTCCTCTAAACCAGGGTCATTAGTCCCAGAGCCAAACATGGGATTAATTGATGCCCTGACAGGCTGAATGAAGAGATATACTGAGACTGCAGAAGTATGGGGATCCCTGAAGACTTGCAGAGTTGGTACATAGTAGCTGAGGATGTGGAGATTGAATTGAACCGAAGCTGACTCCGAGGAGGACGTGCAGGGGATCCGTCATCTTCATTCCACCGTAAGGGGGCACCAAAACCGGCTGGAGGGAGAGCAGAATTCAAACCCAAATCAAAGCCCTTCACCTGTTTCAAATGCGGGAAGGAAGGGCACCGAGCGGCCGAATGCTTCTCCAAACCAGTGCCAAAAGTTGCCGGCTCTGGGGCCAAGAAAGGCGACAAATTACCCGCCAAGACCCGCGGCACCGCCCTGAAGGGAGAAGTTGTTGAGTTCGCTCCCCGAAACCAGGGTGAGTTGGGAACTCCAACCAACGACGACGATAGCAAGACGGACTCCGATTCCGACACCGACGATCGGGTGAGTCACACAGAAGACCCTCTGCTCATTCCCGTAGAAGTAAGGGTGCCCTCCACTGGAACCCATGCCCAAATGTTAGCTTTGTTAGATTCGGGGTGCACCAGGTGCATAATTAGCCCAAAGGTGGTGGAGGAAATGGAACTGAGACTAAAAATGCTAAAAAGACCCATTGCGTTCTGTCAGCTAGACGGATCGATTGCAGGAGTGGGCCCAGCCAGTTTTATGATCGAACCCCTTGAATTGCAATTGGGAGATCATGTAGAGTATCTCAGATTCATTGTGGCCCCTGGCATGGAGAGACCCCTCATACTTGGATTGCCCTGGCTCCGTAAATGGAACCCATCGGTAAATTGGAAGACCGGGGTCCTGCGCATCCACACTGCAAAACCAAATCCAGAGAAGGAGTGCTCACCCCTGAAGGGCAGGGCAAACCCGGAAAGAGCAGAAGTAGACTATATTGAGGGACAGGAGAAGATTCCAAGGGAATATTGGGATCTCCGTGAAGTTTTTAGCGAAAAGGCTTATGACACACTGCCTCCCCACCGGGCTACCGACTGCACCATCGAGATACTCCCCGGGTGAAGCTTCCCAAACCAAAAATCTACCCCATGACTCCTCGAGAATTAGGGGAATTGTGGAATTTTATTGACAAAAATCTAGAATGGGGGTTCATTGAGCGAGCCAAGCCCAAGGTGGCAGCGCCAGTGATGTTCCGCGAAAAGAAAGATGGCTCCTTCCATCTGGTGGTCGATTATAGAAATATAAACGCTATTTGTGTGGAAAATGTTTACCACCTCCCCCTCATGAAGGACATGCTAGCCCACTTAGGGAAGGGAAAAATTTTCACCAAACTTGATCTAAGGGAGGCATACTACCGAGTGAGAATTAAAGAGGGGGATGAATGGAAAACAGCATTTAATTGCCCACTGGGATGTTTCCAGTTCAGAGTGCTTCCTTTCGGCTTACAGGGGCCCCCTGCTGTGTTTATGCAATTGATCAACGAAGTTTTGCATGAGCACCTGTATAAGGGGGTGCTGGTCTACTTAGATGACATTCTTATCTACTCTGACAACATGGCCGACCATGTGAAATTGGTGCGAACTGTCTTGAAAAAACTCAGGGCTGCTGAACTATATGACAAACTTTTTAAATGTGAGTTCCACCAAGACAAAATCGACTATCTTGGATATCGCATATCGCATGAAGGAATAGAGATGGACCCTGAGAAGGTTCGAGCAGTATTGGAATGGGCTGCGCCACACACTCGCAAACAATTACAAAGTTTCCTGGGGTTTGCTAACTTTTATAGACAGTTTATCCCATCGTTTGCCAAAATCGTACTGCCAATTACAAATCTTCTGAAAACAAAGGGTGAAGTAAAGCGAAGACCATCGAAACCACTTGAATGGACTATGGACTGTCAAGCCGCATTTGAAAAGTTGAAACGGCTGTTTGCTGCTGAACCAGTACTCAAACACCCAGACATGGAACAGCCATTTGTAGTACAGGCTGATGTGAGCAATTTAGCTGTGGGAGCAATACTCTTGCAAAAAAAAAATGCAAAAGGGGAACTGCAGCCTTGTGCCTACACGTCCCATAAACTGTCAGAAACAGAAAGAAGATGGGCTATATGGGAGAAGGAGGCTTTCACAGTGAGATGGGCGTTGTTAACATGGAGACATTTTTTAGAAGGAGCGAAGCACCCTTTCGAGGTTTGGACTGATCACAAAAACTTGGAGGCGTTAAAAACACCACGTAAACTGTCCCCAAAACAAGTTCGTTGGGCCCAACATTTCAATCGTTTCAACTTTACCCTACGCTACTTTCCTGGGGAAAAGAACTTCATGGCAGAAGCACTTTCCAGATTGCCTCAGTACAACAGCATCAAGAAGGAAGTGATTCAGCCTATTATCCCTTCGACACAATTGGCAACACCAGTTACTACCCGAGCACAGGCAAAAGTCGAGCCAGAGCTCTCGGAAGATTTGGTTCTCAAATTACGAGAAGCCCTGAAAACTGATGAGTGGTTTCACAACCACTCGAATGAATGTACACTCCGTGATGGACTAGCGTGGATTGGGGCAAAATTGTATGTTCCTACCAGTTTAAGAGCAACAGTATTACAGTATGCCCATGACGCTAAGACAGCGGGACACTTTGCATTTGTTAAAACTTTACACCTTGTTAAGAGACAGTTTTGGTGGCCTGTACTCAAAAAGGACATAGAGGCATATGTGGCTAGCTGTCCAGTGTGTGCCTCGGCTAAAAGACCTCCAGGGAAGCCACCTGGATTACTTCAAAGTGTGGCTAGACCGAATGTTCCGTGGAAAGAAATATCCATGGATTTTATTGTGGACCTAGCAGAGAGTGAAGGGTGTACCGTCATTTGGGTGGTGACGGATTTGTTTTCCAAACAAGTGCATTTCATCCCTTGTTCAAAAATTCCTTCAGCCAAAACCCTTGCAAAACTGTTTATTCATCAGATTTACCGACTACATGGACTCCAAAAAGAATAATTTCAGACAGAGGTGTATAGTTTACTTCCAACTTCTGGAAGGAGTTTTTGAAGTTGATAGGCTCTGCCCAGGGTCTAAGTTCCAGTCACCACCCCCAAACAAATGGGGCTTGTGAAAGGACCATGGGGTTTTAGAACAATACCTGAGATGTTACGTGAATTACCAACAAGACAATTGGGTGGATTTACTGCCATTTGCAGAAGTGGCATATAATAATTCCATACACAGTAGCACCGGGTTCACTCCGTTTAAAGTAGCATCGGGCCAAGATTTCGTACCGATTTCCGAATCGGTGATCAAGATGATCCCCAGAACCCATCCCTGGGTGACTGGATTGACCAATTAAGGAGTACCTGGGCAGTAACACGAAAAGCGGTAGATGAGGCACACCGAGCCCATAAGGCTCAGGTCGATAAGAAAAGGTCCCCAGCACACGTGTATAAAGTGGGGGATAAGGTCTACCTTTCCACAAAGTACTTACAAACGTCCCAAAAGTCAAAGAAACTTGGTTCTAAGTATGTGGGTCCATTTCGTGTGATTAGATTGATTAATTCAGTAACCGTTGAATTAGAATTGCCAAAATCGTTGAGACGGATACACCCCATATTTCATGTTAGTTTGCTGAAACCTGAACACTCATCTCCTCTAAGGCTGACCCAAAGCTCCCCTCCAGTTCCCATACTCATAGAGGGGGAGCAACATTTTGAAGTTAAGGAAATTTTAGACTCTAGGAAACACCATGGTAAAGTACAATACTTAGTGGCCTGGAAACATTTCCCTTTGTCTCAAGCTGAATGGGTGAATAAATGGGATGTTCGGCCCCAAAAGAAAATACAACAATTCTACACCAAGTACCCAGATAAACCCTAATTCCTGTATATATATTGTATATATTTTGTTTCCCCTTTTCCCTTCTTTTTTTTCTATTCTAGGACTAATGTCTTTTCTGCAGAGGGGCTGAATGTCAGCCTCTGCTTTCACTGCTTCAGCTGCCATAAGAAACGGGTGGGAAACAGTTAGGGGGGCAAAGGCGGGGGAAGAAGGCAGGAGGAGTTTTCCCTGAAACGAAAGTGATTCTTCAAATGAGCAGTCAGACCAACCGTCATTACATTCCTGATAGATGACGGTGCCATACGTGATTCCACCTGACCTTTGGGAGACCTGTGGATTGGATGATGGACGATGGACGATGGACAGAGGGGGGGGGAGATGCTTTCTAGATGCAATTGTGCGCGTTTTGCTTAGTCCCAGCTTTACCTGGGTAGCGATCACTTCATTTTCAGTAAAAGTACTAATCTCTATAAAAATGGAGTTTGGGTCATTCTTTCCTGGAATTTGAATGAATCATACCCGACATACCTGACAGATTTCTTCGGTATCCCACCTTCATCGCCAATGTTAGATAGGTGGATTGAAGAAACTGGAGACAGGCTTCAAACAACAGCTCTTTATTTAGCAACTATTTACAATCAAGCAGCCAGTCCCTCTAACAGCCTCTAATATAGAGGGCTGTCTGGGAACTCAGCCAATCACATTAAAAAATTCTTCCCGCCCAAACAGTGGACTAGAGGGAAAACTTCCTTGTCAATATCTAACAATTATAATTAATATATTTTGTTGTTGTTGCTTGTTGCATTTGAATTTAAATAGCATTAAAGCTGCAGCAAAACCAAAACAATATTGCTTTTTTTTTTTTTACATGCAGGCAAAAATCAAAGGCATTGCCTGGCTACAGTCAATACAGGCAGTCCTTGACTTACCACTGTAATGGAGCCTGGGACTTTTATCATAAGTAATGAGGGGCATTAGTCAAGCCTCTCATGTGACTGATCCAATTTTACGACCTTTTTTTGCAGTGTTCATAAAGGCAATGCAGTGGTTGTAAAGTGAGTCCATTCATTCCTATGACTCTCAGCCCCTTATCCCGCACAGCATGGAGACAACAAGAGAACACAGCCGGACACATCAAACAGGTTGAATACTGGTTTAATGCTTTCGTCAGATACGAGACAATGCTGAGATACAAAGCCTTTCAAAGTTGGTGCTATGAGCATCCGCCTCGTAGTGCTTTATATCCCAGTGCCCAGCCCTTCCTGTAATGGCCGGGTGTTGTCCATCAGCTGTGAAGGCTTGTTCTGTGGCTCCACCTCCGGTAATCCAGCGTCCACCTCATCGAGCGCAGCGGTTATCCTGGATTGTGGACCTAATCCTGATGCCCCACCACCCGATTCCGCGTCGCCTACACCCATGTCGCCTACACCCTACACTACCAGGGTGTAGGCAACAGGGTGTAGGCGACACTATAAGGTTTCGTTGCCCCGCCGGAGAGGTTCTGTAGGTTATATCCTTCACTGTTCCTCCTTCCCGTCCTGTCAGTGTGTCGAGCACGCTGGGCTCGACAGGCGGCTCCCCTTCACCAGGGACCTCTCTGGAAGACATAAATTAGACATATTACTTTCGGTCGATGGTTTCCATGGATATCTCTTATGGAATTGCCGTACTAGACGGTTAGCTGCGGTGTCTTTTGCTAAGAACTAGGTGGCTTCCGCTAACGGATAGCCCTTCCATCTTACTAGATATTGTAGCCTTCCCCGATGGACCCAAGCATCTAATATATCCTCTACCTCATAATTTTCACCATATACAGGAGGGGGAGGGGATGGTGTGGGTCTATTGTGCCTACAGGTTTCAGAAGGCTACTGTGAAATACCGGGTGGATTTTCCCTAACGGGTGGAAGTTTTAAAACCACTGTAACTGGATTAATAATTTTACTAATGGGAAAGGGTCCCAGATATTTTGGTCTTAACTTCCGGCTAGGTACTCGTAGTTTGATATACTTAGTGGACAGGTATACCATATCCCCCCATGCTAAAAGGTTTCATGGTGGCCCGTTTTTTATCAGCCTGGTTTTTATATCCGGCTGCAGCCTTATCGAGTGCTCCCTTCACTTGTGGCCATAGAGCTCGTATTTTCTCCCCCCCATTCGCTAGGGGCTACTCCAGTTTGTACGATTTTAAGTTCTGGGATGGCAACGAAGTCTTGTCCGGTGACTATTCGGAATGGGGTGCAGCCAGTACTCTGGTGTACCGCATTGTTGTATGCCACCTCTGTGAATGATAGCAATGTGGACCAGTCCATTTGTTGGTATGAAACATAGCTCCTTAGGTAGCGCTCCACCATCATGATAGGTCTTTCAACTGCGCCATTGGTGCTAGGGTGGAATGCTGAACTAAGTCCTTGAGTGGATCCTATCAACTGAAGAAAGTTTCACCAGAACCGTGCCGTAGACTGTACCCCCCTATCTGAAATGATTCTATGAGGTACTCCGTGTAGTCGATAGACGTGTTGGATGAATGGTTTGGTTAACTGCCGGGCCGATGGTAATCCATTGCATGGTATGAAATGAGTCTGTTTAGAAAAAAGATCTATAACAGTCCAGATAACATTACAGCCATTGCTTTGTGGTAGGTCTACGATAAAATCCATGGCTATCTCTTCCCATGGTCTTGTAGGGTTGACCACGGTTTGTAACAGACCAAGAGGTTTTACAGGTCTGGGTTTTGTTTTGGCACAGGTTACACAACTGTTTACATATTCCTCTATCTCTTGTCGCATATGCGGCCACCAAAATTGACGTCTTGTCTGATGTAGAGTTTTAAGAAATCCGAAATGTCCAGCTGCTTTGACATCATGGCATTGCTGTAATACGTCGTTTCGTAGAGCCATGGGGATATATAATTTGTCCTCTTTCCATGCGTACCCATCCTTATACGTGATGAGCTGGCGATGTCCTGATAACCAGTCATCTGTTAGCAAAGCATCTCGGAGTTTGTTCCTCCACCCTTGTGGGGATCCTGCCAGTGCCAAACTCCCTCCCGCTATGTGCTTAGTGGGCATCATAGCTTGTACAATTTCATCCCTCTGGCTATGGTATTGTGGCATTCGAGACAGGGCATCAGCCAGAAAATTCTTTCCTGCAGGAACATATTTTAGTGTGAAGTTGAACCGTTGGAAATATTGGGCCCACCGCACCTGTTTGGGGGATAATTTTTGAGGAGTCTGCAGAAATATTAGGTTCCGATGATCCGTCCATACTTCGAATTGAGACTTCGCCCCTTTCAAGATGTGCCGCCATGTAAGAAGTGTCCACCTAACTGTGAATGCCTCTTTCTCCCAAATAGCCCACCCACGTTCAGTTGGGATGAATTTCTTCGACATGTAGGTGGATGGTTGCAACTGGCCTTGATCGTTAGGTTGTAGCAAGACAGCACCAACAGCCACGTCGCTTGCATCTGTTTGTACTATGAACAGTTTATCTTGGTTGGGGTGTTGCAAGATGGGTTCTTGTGCGAACAAGGTTTTCAAGGTCTCGAAGGCCTTCTGGCATTCTGCAGTCCATATGATACATTAACTCAGTTTCACAGGGGAATTACTCCCTTTTGTACGTAGAAGGTTGGTAAGAGGTAATGCTATATGGGCAAATGCTGGGAATTGGCGGTAAAAATTAGCAAATCCAAGGAAACTTTGCACCTGTTTCTGCGTTCTCGGTACTTGCCATTCCATAACTGATTTTTGGCATCAATCCGTAAACCCCCCTTCGAGATTCTATACCCCAAATAATCCAACTTGGTGCAATGGAACTCACATTTTGATATTTTAACAAATAGTTTGGCTGCTAATAATTTTTCCAGTACTTGGCAGACCAAACATATGTGCTCCTCCATAATGTTAGTGTAGATAAGAATATCATCAAGATATACTAACACTCCTCGATATAGGTGTTCATGCAATACCTCATTGATGAGTTGCATGAAAACCGCTGGGGCTCCTTGTAAGGCAAACGGCATAACTCGGAATTTATAACTGCCAAGGGGCCAATTGAACATGATTTTCCACTCGTCCCCCTCCTTTAATACGGATACGGTAATATGCTTCTCTTAGATCCAATTTGGTAAAGATATGGCCGGTAGCCAATGTTGCTAAGAGATCCTTTATTAACGGTAATGGGTATAGGGGTTCAACACTCACTGTGTTCAGGCCACGAAAATCAACGCAGAGGCATAGCCTGCCGTCTTTCTTTTCTCAGAAAAGAACTGGGGCTGCCATAGGAGCTCGACTATGTGAAATAAAACCCTGGGCTAAGTTACTGTCAATATATCTACGCAATTCCTCCACCTCCTTGGGAGTCATGGCGTACATACGGGGTTTGGGTAATTTAGCTCCAGGGATTAATTCTATCGCACAATCGGTGGCCCGATGTGATGGGAGGGTATCACATTGATCCTCGCTGAAAACGTCCAATAGATCTGCGTATACCTCCGGAACCCCTGGTACTTGGGGTTTGTCTTGCCGGGGTTTCGTTTGTAAGTGGATACCCTTGGTCTGTTCGTTAGGGCTCTCCGTTCTTGGCTCAGGGCCTAGTTCCAGACGTAATTTCCTATACCCACCCTCCCACCATATGGTGGGTCTCCACTTATCCAACCACGCTAGACCTAATATGAGGGGCTCTATTATGCTGTCTACTATCACAAAACCTATGAGCTCCCAATGTTCTTCTATCTCAAGTCTTATCAGTTCTGTCACCTGTGTTGCCGGTGAACCCCCTAAGATAGACCCGTCCATTTGTTCAAAACGGATGGAAGTTTTCAACAGGGCTAAACGAAGCCCCAATTGCTTGGACAGGGAAGCTTGCATCAGGCACCTGGTACACCTGGAGTCGATCAATGCCCCTTGATACACCATTGCATTGGTGCAGGGATTCCGAAGGCCAACCTGGATAATGAAAGGGCATATGGGTGCACTCACCATTGGATCATGGTTGTCTTCCTCGTCACTATCTCCCAACACCACAAGTAAGTCTCCAGGTCCAGTTGAGTTCCCTTCCTCCTTGATGGGGTTGTCGCTGTCCATTGACAAAGTCTGTGAGGCTACTCGCGATCGTTCGGGGGGTTGTTCGTGTCCTTTCTTTACCGCCGGATTGGTCTGGGGTGCGCCCTACGGGAGGTTGAGGGGGTGGGAATGGACATTCTGTGGCCCTATGTCCGACTTGGTTGCACCGGAAACATCTAAAGGGAGCTTTCCGAGTGGATCCTATGGTTCCAGGCAGAGGGGCCAGTCTTCCCGAGTCCCTAAAAGCAGGTGGCCTCTTGGGTATTCTTCTTACTTGTGCAACTCCAGTGATCCCTTTAAACGTAAACTCCTTCAGACCTAAATCCAAGTCGATGGCTGCTTTGAACCAGCCAACTGGGACAGTAGTCCCCGGTACATGCAAGCCTGCCGTAACTCCCTATCCAAGCCAAGGTGGAACTGGTGGACTAGCATCCATTCTGGCCATGCCCGTAGTTTACCTGCAATTTAGTGGAAGTCTTTCACATATTCCCTGGCCGGCTGGCCTCTTTGTCGTAGAGACACTAACTCCCCCTCAGCCTGCTGTATACGGGAATCATCCTCAAAACGTGCCCGAAGACCCTCCAGAAACAGACGCACGTCTATCAGCTCCCGTCACTATGGAGGTCAGCCACCCAATCTGCTGCTTCCCCTTGCAATACTGTTGTGACTGCTACCACCATGGACCACTGGGTGGGGTAAAACTGTCCATACAGATCAAAATAACTGATGACTTGGCTTAGAAAAATGGCCACCCTGTCCGAGCTGCCATCAAACTACGCCTGCAGCGGAGGTGGGCCCCACATCGGTTGAGGTGGTCACAGGCCCTGACCAGGGCCCCCCGCATACCCGTGACTGGGGTGGCCCTGGGGAGGTGGTTGATTTGCTCGATGGTCTTGGGTCTCCGTAACACGCCCCATGCTGTTCTGTCATCTGTCACCCAAGAGGGACATAGGGACGTGCCTCCTACCCTGGTCAATGGTAGACCAAATCCCGCCCCCCCCAGATGGAGGATGGGTCTGAGTTCTCATCCATTCCGGATTCCTTGCTCTGCTTGCAGGTGCTTCAAGCCGCAATTTGGGGCTAGCCAAATGAAACTAAGTGTCAGACTTCGATGCTATCTCAAAATAAATGAATTTCCAAACTGCCAATCTTTAAGGAAAGGCGGTGGGCAGATGGGACATCGCACTTGGTCTCACTAAATACCTGTGCTAGGTCTTTTTTTTTTAAATTTGATTTATCAAATTATCAAATTTAGGTCTTGGTAGTCTTTTGGGATCTGCTTTCTTTCATGGGTGCTGTTGGATGTGGGCCCCAGCTGCTTTGCAGTGCCCTTCGGGAGGGGCCTTTGCGTCAGTGCCATCTTATTTTGTTCAGGTGGGAGATGTTGGGGCTCAAGTGTGGGTGGTGTTTGTTCTGGTTGGAATGCAGAGGTTGGGGCCCTTTGGCTATCCTCAATCTGCGGGTCCGCTCTTGCCACCAGATAATTGGACCAGATAATTGGACCCCACTTGTCTAGCCAGGAAAGTCCCAGTATGACTGGATCGGCCATCTTGGGAGCTATTATGAACTGTATCGTCTCCCAGTGATCCCCTAGTTCTAGCTTCACTGGTTCGGTCAGGTGTGTGGCGCAAGCTCCGCCTACTAGGGTCCCATCAACTTGCTGAAATCGAATTGAGTGGTTGAGCTTCTTAGCTCGGATCCCCAATTTTAGGACTGTGGGTAGATTAATCAGGCACCTAGTGCAGCCCGAATCTATCAGGGCTTGGAAAGTCTCTTGGGTACCTGTCTTTGGGGCTGTTAGGCGTATAGGGAAAAGGAAAGGGTGGATGGGTCCATTCACCATTGGGTCATCTTCACCCTCGTCCTCACTGTCATATGAGTCGGGGAATTGGTCTCCATCATCTAGGACTCCCCTTGTCTCGGTCAGGTGGGGGAAGACCTCTGTGCCGGGGAGGAGACTTCATGGCGCATTGGTGGCTCGCTTGGGGCCCCGTTCTCGTTGTGCCTTTGGTTGAGGGTTTGGCCTCGGGCCCAGGGTTCCACAGGCTGCTGCTAGATGGCCCATTCCTCCACATCTGTAGCATCTCATTGGGCTCTGCAGAACGAAAGGCCTTTGGGTAGGCCATGGTGCCATGGTTCCTCATCTGGTTTGTGGCCTCAGGTCCGATTGGTATCTCTCCCTGGCCTCTGGTTGCTTTAGCATGTCATTGGCGCTCAGTCCCCTTTCAACTTGCATCACCACATGGAACCATTCGGAGAGTCGGTTCGAGATGTCCCGATAAGCGGGCACTTGAGCGATCCACTTATCTAGGCTTGTTCTGAAAAAATACACTAGCAGTCACTCAGGTAGGGGAGGCAAGGTGCCCACAACTCTTCGGAACTCACGAATGTGCTCCTTGATGGGCTTCCCTCTCTGGATTAGGCTTCTGAGTTCATCTTCCACATATGGGTCCTCCCCTACTTCCTCGTACCTGACCCGCAGTAGTTGTAAGAAATCATCTGCATCTTGCAGTTGTGGGGCTCTATTCTTGTAGAGGGCTGATGACCAAGTCTTTGCTTCTCCCTCCAGCCCTTCTGAAATGGCATTGACCAGGGCTCTGGGGAATGGGTAAAGGTGCCCATAGTTCTCGATATCGACCTCAGCTGTGTTGAGGAACAGCACCACCTGGTCTGGATCCCCATCAAACTTCCCTCTGAACCGGGGTGGCTCTGCCCTCAGTGGCCTGTCCTCCCATAGTGGGGCTCTGTGTGCCCGTCTAGGGTATCGTTGGGTTTCTTCCTCATCTCTCATTCAGGGGCGGGGGGTGATGCCTTGCATAAGCTGGTATGCTTGCTGGGCAGAGGAGGAACTCATGGATGCAAACTGGGACTTTCCTTCCTTCTGGTGTGGGAGGGGGAAGGGCTGGGCCCCTTTCTATGGTGACTTAGTTCAACAGGGTCAGCTGGCCTCCTTCTATCTTTGGGCCTGCAGGATGGACCGTCTTCCAGGCTGACGGCACGTTCAAAATCTTGCTTTAACTCCTCCATGGGGCTTTCGAGTGGCAGGGTTGAAGTTTTTTTCTGTCTGGCCTGCTGTCAATCCCATAACCAATCCACCCTTCCCAATTCACTCAGGGGCTTCCCCTTACCTTTAGCATCTGGAAAGGGGAATTCAGCTTCTGCAGATTTTGGCAAAGTCCACCAAGGTTCATCATTTATTCTTCTCTTGGGCTGGAGCACGATCGTCTGTCCTTGGTAATCCTGTGGCGGTGTGGGGGGGGGAAGGGGGTTTGCAGCCTTGCTGGGGGAGGGGGTTGCCCCGTTGCATCCAAGCTGGCTGGAGTAGGGAGGGGTGGCTGGTTCACAGCCATCTGGAGTAGACTTTCAGTAGAGAGCTGGCTTGCTGCCATGGCTTCAGAACCTTGCCTCCAATCCTTCCAAACATCTGATAGGGAGCTGGAGGGCTGGAGGTTTGCCAGTTTGGCTTGGAAAGTTGAGTCTTGTCCATCTGTCAGACTTCGATGCTATCTCAAAATAAATGAATTTCCAAACTGCCAATCTTTAAGGAAATCTTTTCTTTAATTGAGCACAGCAACCGGATCATGATTCAATGCGGACAAGACTGACCTTTTGCCCCCCCCACCAATCCTTTCCTTTCTGATCCCCAAATCTCTGCTTCTCATTGGCTATCTTCCAAGTCATTCTCCAGACTTCTTGTCTCGTCATTTCCCAGGAATGTCTCCCCCCTCCTCATTTCCACAACAACCCGGCTTCAAAGGGATTTAGCAGGCAAAAGTTCAGAGCTTATCTCTCTCCTCTCTATGCCAGCACTGAGGCGCTGACATCAAGTTGTCCCAGAAGCCCCAGAACTTTGCCAGGTAGAAAGGGGTTCCACCCCTGTGGCCCATGGTTGCCACGACGAAGCGTCCCTAAAGGTATTTTACCCAAACCGGCCCCTCAGAATATCCATAGTGGAAGAACCGAGGCCAGTAGAATAGCTCCACTCTCCTCCTTCGTCGTCATCCACCCAGAGTCTTTCTCTCCAGTGCTGGAAAGGCAAGCCCGACGGGGAGGTCACAGGAACCTTCCCACCTCCCCTGGGGCCAGCCAATGCCAGACTGTGCCACCATTCACCGGACACGGAAGGCCCTTCTGTGGGCTTCGTCTCTGTTTCATCTGCCCCTCCACCATCCTCACCTTGTTTTGTGAGCCGTTCCTTCGGTCTCACCATGGGCTGCAACTCAGCCTGGACCACTGGCCGCACGCTCACTTCCTCCGCCAGCGTCTCCGCTAACACCTCCGCCTCGGGGTCCGTACCCTCCACCATTCCAAATATCCAGGCGTACCTCGAGAATGAAACTGGAACAAAGAGAGTGCCAACTTTCTCTCAGCTCCTTATCCCGCACAGCATGGAGACAGCAAGAGAACACAGCCGGACACATCAAACAGAGGTTGAATGCTGGTTTAATGCTTTCATCAGATATGAGACAATGCTGAGCTACAAAGCCTTTCAAAGTTGGCGCTACGAGCATCCACCTCGTAGCGCTTTTTATCCCGGTGCCCTGCCCCTCCTGTAATGGCCAGGTGTTGTCCATCAGCTGTGAAGGCTTGTTCCGGGGCTCCGCCTCTGGTAATCCAGCATCCACCTTGCCAAGCGCAGCAGTTATCCTGGATTGTGGACCTAATCCCGACGCCCCACCACCCGATTCCGTGTCGCCTACACCCTGTGCCACCTCCACTGCTATAAGATTTCATTGACTTCCGGTTTTCCTGTCTTCGGCGACGACGGTGCCTTTTGAAGCACCGCCAGCCCAGCCGCTTGTAGAGCCGCTTCGCGATCGAGAAGCGGCTTGAAAACTTCAAAATCCTTAGGATTCTTGGAGGAGAGATAGCAGGGCACAGGTCGAGCCCCTGTAACCCCCCAGGGAATTGTTTCTGGGGAGGAAACAGGCGCGGCTCCCTCCCAACCTGCTGAGACTCCGGGCGGTGTGGGACGATTCTGCTCTTGCAGAACAAGCCGGCTGCAGGAAGCATTAAAAGAGAAAGGAATTAACCTAAATAAGCAGCGGAAATCCACTTGAACCCTGAAACTCGGAATTGCAAGTATTAGCGCTTTGTTGATTTTTTAATTTGGGGAAAAAAATGCGAATGAGTGAAAGTGACTTGAAAAAATATGGCGCTCAGCATTAGAGTGAACGAGTCAGTGAGTGTGGATTGGTGAAGTCATCTTGCTTTGTTACAAAGTTACTAAGTTGCTATAAAGTTGCTTCGTTTGTAACAGCAGAAACAAGAGAAAAATTTCTCCCTTTTTAATACTTGACTTTGCATCACCTCAGTTTTGATTTGATTAAATCTGGGGGACTTTTTCAGAAGTCTTTGTGGAGGTGGGAGAGGAAAAGGAACTTCCCTCTTAAGAAAAACTAGCTTACGTGGCAGGATGGCCTCAAAGAAGTAGGAAGGGAAGGCAGCGGGGGGGGATCCCCCACACGTAAACATGAAATGCAGATTCCTCCTGCTCAACAGTTACAAACTCAGAAAAAAGATTTTGATATGGGAGATAAGTAAGACTGAGAGACGCTCTTGGAGATTAAATGAAAACTTGTTCAGATATGAAAAAAATATAATAGAACTTAAAAAGTACTTGAAAGAGTTTTTTGAAATGAATTTGAACAAAGGCACCCCAACGGAAATTGTGTGGGATGCAAGCAAGGCTTATATGAGAGGGGTGCTTATCTATATGAACTCTAAACACAGATTGATTCGACAAAAGAAAAGACTTGAATTGGAAGCAGAAATAAAGAATAAAGAACAGTTACTTATTAAAAATCCAACAGATGAAAAAATACGTGGTGTTATAAAACTCTTGAAAGATCAATTTCAAATGCTTATGGCGGAACAAGTAGCAACAAATTTACAATATGCGAAGCACAATACATTTTGCAATGCCAATAAACCGGGCAGATGGTTGGCCTATACACTGAGGAAAAAACAGAGTATACGGACTATTGATAGTATCGATATTGGAGGGAAAGAAATTTTTCAACAAAAATTAATTAAAGAAGCTTTTGTGGATTATTACACTAAATTATATGCTAAAGATGAGGTGCAGAATGGACTTATAGAAAACTATTTAGATGATAAAAGAGTTATAAAAGTTACTGACCAACAAAAGGAAAGAATGAATTATCCTATAACAGAAGAGGAGATAATAGTAGCAATCAAACAATTAAAAACAGCCAAAGCCCCTGGAACGGATGGTCTGACTGCAGTGTATTATAAAACTTTGCAAGCAGAAATGGTGGAACAACTCAGAGACTTATTTTGTAATATACAACAAGGGGGAAAAATACCCCCATCATGGACAACAGCTTATATTTCTTTGATACCAAAAGAGCAAACAGGTCCTAAAAAACCGGAGAATTACAGACCAATATCTCTTCTGAATATGGATTATAAAATTTATGCAAAAGTATTAGCCAACAGATTGATGCCAGTAATTCAAAAGGTGATTCATGATGATCAGGCGGGATTTATCGAGGGTAGATACATGAAGGACAATGTAAGGCAAGTAATAGATTTATTGGAATATCTTGAGAAGAATAAACAGATCCCTGCAGTGTTGGTTTTCTTGGACGCAGAGAAGGCCTTTGATAGAGTGGATTGGAATTTTCTATTAAAGACCTTAAAAAAGATGGACTTTGGGGACCAATTTATACAGGCGGTTTCAGCAATTTATCAAGAGCAAAAGGCACAGATTATTATCAATGGAAGTTTGACAACAGAGTTTAAAATCGAAAAAGGAACAAGATAGGGATGTCCACTGTCCCCACTTCTATTTATTTTAACATTAGAAGTCTTGTTAAATACAATATGGGACTCTAATATCTTGAAAGGTATAATGATAAGGCAAGAGGACTACAGAATAAAGGCATTTGCAGATGATCTGGTTGTTACCCTAACACATCCAATGGAATCAATAATCCAGATGAAGGACATTATACAAGACTATGGTAAAGTTTCAGGTTTTAGACTGAACCAGAAAAAAACAAAGATGATAGTCAAAAATATGACTCAAGATCGTAAACATGACCTTGAAAGAAGGGCAGGTTGTGAGATTGTACCAAAGGTAAAATATCTAGGAGTTCAGGTTGCAGAATCAAACACAAAATTGTTTCAAAATAACTATGAGGTGTTGTGGCGAGAGGTACAGAAAGATATGGAGACTTGGAAAAAACTGCAGCTGTCTCTACTTGGAAGAATAGCAGCAATTAAGATGAATATTTTGCCAAGATTTCTTTTTTTGTTTCAAATGATTCCGGTGCTTAATAGTGATAAACAATTGAAATTGTGGCAAACTGGAGTGAATAAGTTTGTCTGGAACGAGAAAAAGCCGAGAGTGAAAGTGAAAATTATGCAAGATGTTCCAGAAAGGGGAGGTCTTAAACTTCCAAACCTACAGTTATATTATGATGCAGCAGCTTTGACTTTAACAAGTGATTGGTTTGGAGGAAAAAAGACTGGAATACTGAACGCAGAAAGTTTTGATTTGGAATTTGGATGGCATGCTTACTTATTTTATGACAACAAAGTGGATAAAGTATTTAAAAGCCATATACTTAGAGATTCTTTGATGAGAGTTTGGAAGAAGCACCGACTCAAATGGGATTATAAAATACCGCTATGGCTGGATCTTGGTCATACTTTGTGGAATACAAATATAATGTCACTCGGGGGGTTTTTATACAAAGAGATTCTTTTTACAGATGCGGGCAGATGGCAGCTGAAGACATTACAGACATTGTTGGCTGAAGGGATTAATTTAACTTGGTTACAATATAATCAATTGCAATTGAGATGGAAAGAGGACCAAAAAACTGGTATTATGATGCATGAGGAAGAATTGGTTAGACATATAAAAGAGAAAGGTCCAATGCATATTAAAAGACTTTATAATGTTTTGTTAGAAAGGGATTCAGAAACTGAATTAGTTAAAGATTGTATGATTAAGTGGGCACAAAATTTTGAGGAACCAGTGATGTTGGAAACATGGGAAAAAATTTGGGTTCAGAACGTTAAATTTACACAGTCGCAGAATTTGAGGGAAAATTTTTATAAAATGTTTTATAGATGGCATTTAGACCCCAAAAAATTGTCGTGTATGTACCCTAATGTTCAGCCTAAATGTTGGAGATGTGATTGTTCAGATGCTACATATTATCATGTTTGGTGGACCTGTAGGAAAGTCAAGGCTTTTTGGATAAAAATTTGGTGGGTCATGCAGAATGTTTTGAAGAAAAAAATTCAATTTTCTCCACAATTGTTTTTATTGGGTATAGTTAAGGGTTTTACATTGGGTGAAACAAAATTGATATTATACATGATAACAGCAGCAAGATTGTTGATAGGTAAATATTGGAAAAATGAAGCTTTGCCCACGATCGAGGAATGGACTTTGAAGAAAGAGCCTTGATAGTACAGTGGTTTAGTGAACCCTGTTATTAACACAGCTGCCTGCAATTTCTGCTGGTTCGAATCTCTCCAAGGCTCAAGGTTGACTCAGCCTTCCATCCTTTCTAAGGTAGGTGAAATGAGGATCCAGTTTGTGGGGGCAATAAGCTGACTTTGTATAAAATATACAAAAGAATGAAGGCTATTGCTTAACGCATTGTAAGCCGCCCTGAGTCTCCGGAGAAGGGCGGCATATAAATCAAAATTAAAAAAAAAAAAAAAAGATGGCCAGTTTTGCAGAGATGGCGAAGATTTCAGCATATTTAAAAGATTGTTCACAAGAGACTTATGAATGGGAATGGAAAAAGTGGATAGATTATGTTCAGAACAAATATCAAACTAGGAAGTATCAAATAGCTTTTATTTGAAAATGTTATATTAAGATAGAAATATTTTAATATAATGAAGATGAAAATTTATTTGAAAATGTTATATTAAGATAGAAATATTTTAATGTAATGAAGATGAAAATTTGTAAGGGGGAGGATGGGGTTCAAGTTTCATATAAGTTTTATACAAAGGAGGGTTTTTCCTTTTACCTGATATGAGTATATTGTGTGGAAGTCTGGGGGGAGGGGAGGGTTAGGGTGGGCTAGGGAGGTTGGGAAGTTTGGGGTGGGTTGAGGGGGGGGAAAGGGGTGAAAATGTAATTGTAAAACTTTTGCAATAAAAAAAAAAGATTTCATTACCCCGCCGGAGGGGTTCTGTGGGTTATATCCTTCACCGTTCCTCCTTCCCGTCCTGTCAGTGTGTCAAGCACACCGGGCTCGACGATGACGTTTTTGCCAAAAACTAGCCAAAAAGGCAGAAGCCAGCCAAAAATGTTTTAAATGTGACTACAGGATGCTGCAACCAGCCATGGAAGTGAGCCTATTGCCAAGCACCCAAAATGCAGTCGTATGTCTGGTGTGTGTGTGTGTGTGTGTGTTTGTATGTGTGTGTGCTGTTGTAAGGTCATAAATACTTTTTGGTGGTTGTCATAACTATACATGGCTCTTATTGCATCATCAGATAACCGCCCGGCTGCCCTGTTTAGGGTGACCCACTCCCTGCTCCACCAGGAAGCGCGGGAGGACCCCTTGGAGGGTAGAGCTGAGGATTTTATTCAGTATCTGTATGACAAAATCACTCAGATTTGGGAAGATCTGGACTTCAACTGGGTAGTCTCAGGGGGAGGGACTGTGGCAGGTCTTGAGAATGTTATCTGGGATGAGTTTGATCCTGTGACTCCGGAGGACGTGGACAGGATTCTGGGCAAACTGAACGCGACCACATGTTTGTTGGACCCGTGTCCCTCCTGGTTAGTGCTGGCTTCCCAGGAGATGACAAGAGGCTGGCTCCAGGGGATTATAATTGCTTCATTGGGTGAAGGTGACTTTTCCGCCCCCTTGAAAGAGGCGGTGGTGAGGCCTCTCCTCAAGAAGCCTTCCCTGGACCCGGCAATGTTGGTTAATTATCGTCCAGTCTCCAACCTTCGCTTTGTGGCGAAGGTTGTTGAGAGCATGGTTGCGCAACAGTTCCCCCAGCACCTGGATGAAATGATGTATCTGGATCCGTTCCAGTTGGGTTTTAGGCCTGGGTACAGCATGGAAACGGCATTGGTCGCATTGGTAGATGATCTCTGGAGGGCTCAGGACAGGAGTTGCTCCTCTGTCCTGGTTCTATTAGATCTCTCAGCAGCTTTTGATACCATCGACCATGGTATCATGCTGCACTGGTTGGAAGAGTTAGGGGTGGGAGGTACTGTGTTGCGGTGGTTCTCCTCCTTTCTCTCCGACCGGTTGCAGTCTGTGTTGGCAGGGGGCCAGAGGTCGACCCCGAGGCCCCTCATATGTGGGGTGCCACAAGTGTCGGTCCTCTCATCCCTCTTGTTCAACATTTATGTAAAGCCGCTGGGTGAGATAATCCGTGGTTTCGGGGTGAAGTACCACCAGTACGCTGATGACACTCAGCTGTACATCTCCACCCTGGACCACCCCAATGATGCCCTTGAACTGATGTCCCGGTGCCTAGAGGCCATGCAGATCTGGATGGGGAGGAATAGGCTTGGGCTCAACCCATCCAAGACTGAGTGGCTGTGGTTTCCGACGTCCCGATATAGTCAGTTGGTGCCATCACTGACTATTGGGGGCGAATCATTGCCCCCCATGGAGAGGGCTCGCAACTTGGGCATCCTCCTGGATTCATGGCTGTCTTTAGCTGTCTTCACAGCATTTGACAGCTGTGACCGGGAGGATTTTTCATCAGGTTCGCCTGATTCGCCAGTTGTGTCCCTTTCTGGATCAGAACTCCTTACACATGGTCACTCATGCCCTCATCACTTCCCGCCTGGACTATTACAACTCTCTCTACATGGGGCTCCCCTTGAGGAGCACCTGGAGGCTCCAACTGGTGCAGAGTGCGGCCGCGTGGATGGTTATGGGAGCGACATGGTATTCCCATGTAACACCTCTCCTGTGTGAGCTGCACTGGCTCCCGGTGGTCTTCGGGTGTGCTTCATGGTTTTGGTTACCACCTTTAGAGCGCTCCATGGCTTAGGACCTGGTTATCTACGGGACCACCTACTACCACCAATAGTCTCCCACCGGCCAGTACACTCTCATAGAGAGGGACTCCTCCGGGTGCCGTCGGCCAAACAATGTCGACTGGCGGCCCCTAGGGGGAAAGCCTTCTCTGTGGGGGCATCTACTACCTGGAATGAGCTCCCCCCAGAGATACAGAGGATCCTGGATCTGCGCACCTTCTGCCACGTTCTCAAGACCTTATTATTCCACCAGGCGGGCCTGGCCTAATCTTTTCCCTTTTTCTTTTTAATATGAAAATTTTAATCTGTTTTTAAATGATTGGGGTGTTTTAAATCTGTCTGGGCCAAATTGTTTAATTCTGTTTTATTCTGTTTTTAAATTTTGTATTTATGTATTTTATCATTTGGCGGTTCACCGCCCTTTGTCCTTCGGGAATAGGGTGGTATATAAATTAAATAAAGATAAAGATAAAGATAAACATAAAGATGGTTGCTAAATGACTGGTGGTTAAGTGAGGACTACCTACTATATCTGTCCAAGAAGCTACTGGTAATGTGTCTGGTAATCTTTTTCTGTGAAGCTGTTTCTATCTTTTGGATTTATGCAAATATTAACTACTCCAGAAAGTTACAAGTCTGAAATTAAGGGAAATAATGATAGAACACTTTTTTGGGATCTTACTTTACTTTTGAAGGGAATACAAATGCCATCTGCTAGTTCCAATTTTTAAATAAATGGTATTACTGGCAAATCTTACGGTTAAATCTGCTATGTTAGGATTAAATCTCTCATAATTAGTGCTACTTTACCAATTTCTTCAGTACTGTTATTGTGTAATGGTGAAGTTAAAAAAATGAGAATTTCATAGCTCCATTTGGATGCTATATAGAAAATTAATTGCCAAAATATTGCTAACAGTTGGCCATATAGCTTCTCCTTAGAAAGTGAGAAAGATTCACATTCCAAGGCAGTCTCTTCTACTAGACAACTTCATCATCAGATAGAATTGCACTAAATTCTGTTCAATCTGGAAGACTAATCTGGTCTTCCTTGTTATCTGAGTATTATAGTGAAATCCTCATGCCTGTTGCAGAACAATAATCTGCTATGGACATCAGATATTATTTACATGAATACAAGTTCAGAAAATAGTGGTCCACTAATACAAGCATAAACTGGAATGAGCAAACTTTCTTAAACAGCACACAATAAATATTTCTATCCTGTAGAATAGTTTTTTCTAATTGGACAAATTAAGATAAATGTCTCAAACTGCAAGTCTCATGAATTGCACTATCATTATTTTCTTCTTAATTGCAAAAATTCTGAGAGGAAAAATTAACTATGAATAATTGTGTGATTTATTGGGTATCAGGTTAGATTAGGAAGTAAGTATTTCTTAAGCACTCTACAATTTGAGTTTATTATTCTTACCCAATATATTCTCTTATTTAACCATTGTGAAGTTATTTTCAGGATCCTTTTTTAAATCATGCACAGAATATGTTTGCTTTCATTTTTAAATAAAGGAAAGCATATGGTTAAAACACAATGTAGAATTCACTGTGTACAATCAGAATTATAGGCAAAATCTCAAAAACTTGCTTGTAATTTAGAATTTCCCACAAACTGGAAGCCATCTGCTATCAAAGAGATTGAGCGGTATTTTGATATAGTTATTAAATCTGGAGAAAAGCCTCAAAGATCCTTAAAATTTGTAATAAACTCTGCACAACCTTCCCTCCCTCCCTCCCTCCCTCCCTCCCTCCCTCCCTCCCTCCCTCCTTCCTTCCTTCCTTCCTTCCTTCCTTCCTTCCTTCCTTCCTTCCTTCTAGTTTAGCTGTAAAAGAAAAAGCCAGACAAATATTGTATTATGGAACTATAATTCATTTCTTCAAAATACAACAGGGATATCCATTTAATCCTCATAATTACCCTTCTGCTTGATTTATTCTATGAATATCCTCTCTTCATTATCAATTTTAAACAAACTAAGCAAAGATAATAAATAATAACAGGTGCAGAAAAGCCCAATTACAGTGATTATCTAAAGTACTTTTAAAGGCAGTTTCATATACACCTAAATATGTACAGAATGTCATAGGCGTATTTTTAAACAACATGGCATGAATCATCAAAATATAGTCCTTTGTGGCACAGGTGGATATATAAGTATTGGAAGTTGCTGGTATCTTCAAATTTTTAAAGATTTTTTTGGGGAGTGGGGAGGAGGGCTACATAAGTTAATGCCCACAATTAACTTTTCAAAAAGTTGCAGACAAAATAAGTTTGTACAAACGATATCTACCACAATAATATACAGAAAAAATGAAATGGATAAAATGCTGCTGCTTCCTTAGGTTTGGAGGCTGCCTTCCCTTTCTTCAGGGGACCATGTGGAGTAGCTAGCACTGATCGTGGGGAATAGCAGTTGATAGCTTGAAGGCCTTCATTGCCATACTGGGAACTTCCTGTCAAGCATCGTCTAGGACTGGGGTCCCTCTATCTGTCTTTAGGGGGTGGTTTCTTCTTTCTGAGGCTTTGAAATGTCACGGTTCCCTTCCTGGGTGCTATGGAATGAGGCTAGATCAATTTCCAATTCACTGGCCAGGATGTACCATCCTTGGAAGGTTCTTAGTGACCTCAGGACAGGCAGGTGTAGAACACTTTGCAATTCAGGCCTTCTCTGAAGTACTCAATTAGCATCACCTGGGACCAGTCCAAGAGACATCTAGGCAGCCCCTGGAATTCTTGGATGTATGCTCTGATGTCTCCCTTGCCTGATGGTCCTGATTCTGTCCTGGCTCTTAAATCTGCCAGAGGGTCCCCTAACCATTGCCTTATTGCCATCATGCATGCATGAAAGTATTATAACTCTTCAGTGTCATCATCATGCAATCTCATAACCTATTCAGTAGCTTTACCTTCTAAAGCCCTGGTGACATAGGTCTCATCACCTGGGAGATCTGGGCCAGACTCATCCATGAAGTCTCAGACCTGGATAAGGAAGAATCCTAACTGCTTCATTTCTCCATTGAATTTCTCCCAGCCCAGGTAGACATCACTCATCTCTGGCTACTGGTTGTCCATGCCGGTGATGCTGCCAGTACTGGTGGTGCTGGAATAGGTCATGTGGCAAACATCCCCGGGCTTCAGATTTGTGCCCAATCTGGTTGTTTGAGGAGTTTGTGAAGCATGAACTCTGTGAGCCTCTCTCTCTAGAATTCAATTGCCGTTCAAATGCTGAAGCTTGGTGTCCCTCTCAGCCCAAATAATGCTCTGGTGTCACGCTTTGGGTCCAGACCCTCAAGTGAAAGTCACTCCTATTGGAGGTTCCTCCAGCTCCTCCAGTTTCCTGATTTCCAGGGACCAAGATTCCTGCACCTCTCGGCTAATCAGGTTAGAGGCATCAGTTTCTAGTCCACTGTCATGGCCTGGGTCCAGGTTCAAGCTGGATACACAGGCCTCCTGCTGGGCACATTTTGGTTCCAATTCTTCTCCCAACCTTGGTTTCCACTGCTGCTCCTCAGCTTTGACACAGCTTCTTCCCATTTCTCCATTTCCTCTTGATCTTCATCAGGAAATGGCATGGTTGCACAATCCCCATGGTGGATGCTTTCTCCAGGTGGATTGTGATCACAGTTCTGGCTTAATGTCAGTCTTGCCCCAACTTAGTCCCTTAAGCAAGAATGACCCTTGACTCAATTCGGTGTGAAAGGTTTACTTTACTAAAGGCCAAGTGGATTACAGTATAACAAAGCCAGAATGCCAACACTTCCAAGTTAACTTTCCCTATCCAATTCTTCCCCAGTTCCTCCCCCTTGCTGGTCCTTATTGTCCAATTGCATTTGAATAAATTGTTTTGCGAATTGTCTCTTCAATGGAGGGGGGAGGGGCTGGTGGTGAGCTATTGCATTTCATTCCCAGCATTTTGACCTTGAGCTGGTGTCTCTAGAAGGTATGATGAGTAGTTAGATTTTCCTCTCCCAACTGGCTCCTCCTCACCCCATAATTCATGGCAGATTGGCAGCTAGCATATGTGAAGCTCAAGCATATGATAGTAATTCTGACATATAGTCAGAATCTAACTAAAAAAAATTCTCATTTTACTCTTCTAACTATGTATTGTATAGTAAAACCAGACCATATTTAATTAACTATGGCTGCAGTGATCCATAAAATTAAGGACTCTTATTATGTAGAGATCTAGTTTATGGATAGCAATGTAAATTACATTCACATACACAGTTTTATTTCAGAGTTTGTCCCTCAGCACAGAAAGATCAGAGATGGAAAATCATCCATCATCATCTGCTCCCATTCTTGCTTTCTCAAGCAAGCGCAATCCTATCTAGTCTCATTCATAAGCTCCAGGAACCACTTTCCTTAATCATAGTATATTTGTTTTCGATGGGTAAAATTTCTACTTTGTCCCTGTCATCCATCATAAAACAGCCTCAATATATCAGTTTAAAAGATTCATTGAAATGAGTATCTGAACATTATAGGGGAAATGAATGACATTTGCATATTACTAGTATCTAATATACAAACTATAATAGTCTAAGTTTTTTTAGGTAGGAATTTAAAAGCATAGTACCCAAACTAGAACCATATTAGGTCATGGAGTAGAATAACTGCAGCTATAACCTTCTGACACCAATTCTCCATGAAACAACTGAGTCACCATATCTACCAAAAACTAATCTCACTAGACGATCTAGAACAATTGTATAGATTATTGAATAGAGGTCCTAAAGAATTGATAGGGTAACTTTAATGTGCCACATAAATTGTATATCATCATGAGATAGACTAGACCAATAAACTTAATAAACATGAATAATAATGCCACTTTTATTATAAAGTTACAGTAACAGATCTTGTAAGTCTGAATGCCTTTACATTCCATAAAACTAATGAGGGTCAATTCTGAAATACATATTCAAATTAAAGTCCTTCTGTGTTCTCAGATTTCTCAGTGTTCTCAGATTTCATTTAACAGACCATTGTCTAGGCTACAACTCTTCCTCCTGCCTCTCAAGGTTATTCTCACAACCCATTACAGTTGTTTCCACTGAATCTGCTTATGAAATAGGTATTAACAACATAATCCAAAATCTTATCAGTATATATCCCATTCAAAACCTCATGCAGGTAACCCTAATTTAGCAACACAATTGGGATTAGCAACTCCGTCACTAAGAAATGCAGTCACTGCGGTTGGCGCCGTTGTCATCGCTAGACGGTCCTTTAAAGACCGCCAGCCCCGCCGCCCGTTAGAGCCGCCTCTACAGCTGAGAGGCGGTTTGAAAAACTCCACGATCTTGAAGAATCGGGAGGAGAGCCGGCGAGACAAGGTAGAGCCCCCTACGAAGTCTCCAGACTGTCTTTTCGGCTTCTAGGGAGGAAGTAGGGTGAGGCTCCCTATTCAGTTCGCTGAGGCTCCGGACTCTGGGGACAACTCTGCATTCAGCAGAGCCAGACGACGCGACCAACGTAACGAGCGAAAGCTAAGAGAACTTAAAAAAAAAAATAAGCAGGGTGGAATCTGGATCTGAAATTCAAACTGCAAGTATTTTCTTTAGCTCTGTGAATGAATTCAGTAACTGAGAAAAGTAAAAGTTTCTTAAAATGGCGCCCAGCTTTAGCAATAAGGAAAGCTGAAAGTGAAAGTGGATTTGTTTGAGCTCATTGCGCTACAAAATAACAAAAAGTAACAGTGCTGGCCAGAAGAAAAAGGAAAAGTTTTTTTTTTTTTTTTTTGAAGTGAATTGATCTGTTTCCTCTCCTTTGAGGTTTGACTAAAGCTGGGGAAATCTTTGAAAGGACTCTGTGGTGGAAAAGGGAGGATCTCCTTCTTAGAAAAAATCAGTCTGTGGGGCAGAATGGCTTCAAAGCAGACAAAGCCAGCCAAAGCGACGGGGGGGGGGCTCCCCCACTCACAAGCCACAAGAGCAGCCTTTAAGTTTGCAGACAGAGTCAAACACAGGAGATTGGTTTTAAAGATTTGAAGGAATTTATTGTTGGGGCTTTGAGAGACCAAAATGAAGTTTTGGACCAGAAATTTGAAAAATCTCAACAGAAATTTAATGAGGTGGTTCAAGAAAAGTATGATAAGATGAAACGGGACATACTGACAGTTGTGACTGGCTTGTCAGAAGTAATTGTAAAAACAAAGAAAACAAAGATATTTCCGAGGACTTTATCTGACCATAGCCCGGTATGGATAGAAATAGAAATGGGAAAGAATGAGAGAAGATCTTGGAGAGTAAATGAAAACTTGTTTAGATATGAAAAGAATGTAAATGAACTTAAAAAACAAATGAAGGAATTTTTTGAAATGAACCTGAATAAGGGTACCCCTATTGAAATTGTTTGGGATGCGAGCAAGGCGTATATGTGGGGGGTACTGATTTATATGAATTCTAAGCATAAATCAAATCAACAAAGAAAAAGATTAGAGTTGAAAGGGGAGATAAAGAAGAAAGAGCAGTTGCTTATAAAAAATCCAACAGATGAAAAATTACAAGGAATTATAAAACTTTTGAAAGATCAATTTCACATGCTCACTGCAGAAGAAGCAGCAACTAATTTACAATTTGCAAAACACAATACATTTTGTAATGCCAATAAACCGGGTAGGTAGTTGGCTTACACACTGAGGAAACAGCAGAGTACTCGGACTATTGGTAGTATTGAGTATAGAGGGAAGGAAGTATTTCAACAAAGATTAATCAAAGAAGCCTTCTTAGATTATTATACCAAACTATATGCCAAAGATGATATACAGAATGAATTTATAAATAAATATCTAGAGGAAAAGAGAGTTATAAAAATTTCTAGTGATCAAAAGGAAAGAATGAGTCTACCAATAACAGCTGAAGAGATTATTGTTGCTATTAAACAACTGAAAACAGCTAAAGCTCCAGGAACGGATGGTTTAACTGCGGTGTATTATAAAACTCTACAAGCAGAAATGATTGAGCATCTTAAAGATTTATTTTGTAGCATACAACAAGGGGGAAAAATACCCCCTTCATGGAAAGCAGTTTTTGTTTCTTTAATACCGAAAGAGGAGGCAGGTTCTACAAAACTGGAAAATTTTAGACCAATATCTCTCCTGAATACGGATTATAAAATTTTTGCGAAAGTATTGGCCAACAGATTAATGCCAGTTATTCAAGAGGTGATTCATCATGATCAAGCAGGATTTATAGAAGGCAGATATATGAAGGATAATGTGAGCCAAATTATAGACTTATTGGAATATCTTGAGAAGAATAAAGAGGTGTCTGCAGTGCTGGTGTTTTTGGATGCGGAGAAGGCCTTTGATCGAGTGAATTGGAACTTTCTATTAAAGACTTTAAAAAAGATGGACTTTGGGGATCAGTTTGTACAAGCGATTTCAGCAATTTATCAAGAGCAAAAAGCACAAATTATCATTAATGGAAGTTTATCCACAAATTTCAATATAGAAAAAGGTACAAGACAAGGTTGCCCGTTATCCCCATTGTTGTTCATTCTAACTTTAGAAGTCTTGTTGAACACAATATGGGACTCGAACACTTTGAAGGGAATAGTGATAAGGCAAGAGGATTACAGAACAAGGGCATTTGCAGATGACCTGGTTGTTACCCTAACACAGCCGATAGAATCAATAATTCAGATGAAAGACATTATAGAAGAATATGGTATGGTATCAGGATTTAGACTGAATCAGAAAAAAACTAAGATGTTAGTTAAAAATATGACAGTTGATCAAAAGATGGAACTGGAAAGGATGGCAGGCTTTGAAATAGTATCAAAGGTGAGATATCTAGGAGTTCAAGTTGCAGACTCAAATATAAAACTGTTCCAAAACAATTATGAGGTGTTGTGGCGAAAGGTACAAAAGGATATGGAAACCTGGAAAAAAATGCAGCTGTCTCTACTTGGAAGAATAGCAGCAGTTACAATGAATGTTCTACCTAGATTTCTATTTTTGTTTCAAATGATTCCGGTGCTTAAAAGTGATAAACAGTTGACGGAATGGCAAAAAGGAGTGAATAAGTTTGTCTGGAATGAGAAAAAGCCAAGAGTAAAACTGAAAATTATGCAAGATGTTTGTGAAAGGGGAGGTCTTAAACTTCCAAACCTGCGACTGTATTATGAAGCAGCAGCGTTGACACAAGCAAGTGACTGGTTTGGAAGGATAAAGACTGGAACATTGAATATAGAGAGTTATGACCTTGAATTTGGTTGGCATGCATATTTATTTTATGAAAACAAGGTGGATAAAGTATTCAACAGCTGTTTAGAAACTCCTTGATGAGAGTATGGAAGAAGCTCAAATGGGATTATAAAATACCGTTGTGGTTGGATCTTGGTCACATTATACGGAATACAAATATAAAGTCACTCGGGCGGTTTCTATATAAAGAAGTACTTTCTTGTGATAGGGGCAGATGGCAACTAAAGACATTAAACACACTGTTGGAAGAAGGGATTAATTTAACTTGGTTACAGTATAATCAACTTCAACTGAGATGGAGAGAAGATCAAAAAATTGGATTAATGTTGCATGAAGAAGAACTGGTTAGACAGATAAAAGAGAAAGGCCCAATGCATATTAAGAGGGTTTATAATGTTTTGTTAGAAAGAGACTCAGAAAATGAATTGGTTAAAGATTGTATGATAAAATGGGCGCAAAATTTTGCAGAACCAGTTATGATGGAAACGTGGGAAAAAATATGGGTTCAGAATGTTAAATTCACACAGTCACAGAATTTGAGGGAAAATTTCTATAAAATGTTTTATAGGTGGCATTTAGATCCTAAGAAATTGTCATGCATGTATCCTAATGTTCATCCAAAATGTTGGAGATGTGATTGCTTAGATGCTACATATTATCATATATGGTGGACCTGCAAGAAAGTAAAGGCTTTCTGGATAAAAATTTGGTGGGTTATGCAAAATGTTCTGAAGAAAAAAATCCAATTTTCTCCTCAATTGTTTTTACTGGATATAGCTAAGGGCTTTCCAGTGGGTGAAACAAAATTGATATTGTATATGGTGACAGCAGTTAGGTTACTGATTGGTCAATATTGGAAAAGGGATGTTATGCCTACAATTCAAGAATGGACTTTGAAGGTGGCCAGTTTTGCAGAAATGGCAAAGATATCAGCATACTTAAAAGACCGGACTCAAGAGACTTATGCATGGGAGTGGAAGAAATGGATAGATTATGTGCAGAATAAATACCAAACTAGGAAGTACCAGATAACTTTTAGCTGAATGTTGTGTAGAAATGTATAGTATATAGGGGGCAAAATAACTTAATGTTATGTAGAAATGCATAGTACACAGGGAGGAGAATAGAAGGATGGTAAAGTATGATATAATATAATGTGGACAGATTTCACCTTCGGGAAGTCATGGGAGGAGGGGAGGGTTAGGGAAGGTTAGGGAGGGAACGGGGGGGAAATGGGAAAATTTGTATTTGTAAAACTTTTTCAATAAAAGAAAGAAAGAAAGAAATGCAGTCACTAAATAAAATCACATGACCACAACTTGAGATTTTACTATAGGCAGCATGCAAATAGCAATAACAAAATCATGGGATGCTGCTATGGTAGTAAACATCAACGAGTCAATTGACTAGTTGACTAGTCAACTAGTCAACTATTAGTCTGCTGCGCTTGGTGGCGCAGCAGACTAATAGCCTGTTATTAACATTCAGCTGCCTGCAATTACTGCAAGTTCAAATCTCCCCAGGCTCAAGGTTGACTCAGCCTTCCATCCTTTCTAACGTAGGTAAATTGAGGACCCAGTTTGTGGGGGCAATAAGCTGACTTTGTATAAATATACAAAAGTATGAAGGCTATTGCTTAACGCATTGTAAGCCGCCCTGAGTCTCCGGAGAAGGGCGGCATATAAAAATAATAATAATAATAATAATAATAATAATAATAATAATAATAATAATAATAATAATAATAAATAGTTGTGAAGTGCCATAGGGATGCTGTGATAGTCATTAAAGAAAGAACTGGTAATAAAGTTCATAATTTTTCAGCACAATTGAACTTTGTATGGTTGTCACTATATGCCAACTATGGCAAGTCACTACAGTGACTTGCAAAATGTGTCACATTTTTCAGTTTATGCCCACAGAAGACCCGAACTATGTATGTATCAAATGTAAACTACATGAATTACTAGAAGAAAAAGCAAAAGGTCTAGAGGAAATTCTAACCATTTTGAAACTCAATAAACAAACCAAGAAATCCCAACCTAAATTATATATATATATATATATATATGTGTGTGTGTGTGTGTGTGTGTGTGTGTGTGTTTCTTCTAGCCAGGTTTTCCCTACGTAGCCAAGGTTTTTTTGTAGCTCCAGCTCAGTAGAATCTCATCTACTCGGTTCTGGGCTTTTTTCCTTTCTAACACCTAGCAAGCTCTAACTGCTAGGTGGGAGACCTAAATAGATCCATTTCTAGCTCGTTAGCTGTCATCAGTAGGCCACACCCATCTCCTCCCTGTAAAGGCATAGTATCAATTTTCTTACTTCTTCGTAGGGTCTATGTGAGTTTTTCTTCTAGCCAGGTTTTCCTACGTAGCCAAGGTTTTTTTGTAGCTCCAGCTCAGTAGAATCTCATCTACTCGGTTCTGGGCTTTTTTCCTTTCTAACACCTAGCAAGCTCTAACTGCTAGGTGGGAGACCTAAATAGATCCATTTCTAGCTCGTTAGCTGTCATCAGTAGGCCACACCCATCTCCTCCCTGTAAAGGCATAGTATCAATTTTCTTACTTCTTCGTAGGGTCTATGTGAGTTTTTCTTCTAGCCAGGTTTTCCTACGTAGCCAAGGTTTTTTTGTAGCTCCAGCTCAGTAGAATCTCATCTACTCGGTTCTGGGCTTTTTTCCTTTCTAACACCTAGCAAGCTCTAACTGCTAGGTGGGAGACCTAAATAGATCCATTTCTAGCTCGTTAGCTGTCATCAGTAGGCCACACCCATCTCCTCCCTGTAAAGGCATAGTATCAATTTTCTTACTTCTTCGTAGGGTCTATGTGTGTTTTTCTTCTAGCCAGGTTTTCCTACGTAGCCAAGGTTTTTTTGTAGCTCCAGCTCAGTAGAATCTCATCTACTCGGTTCTGGGCTTTTTTCCTTTCTAACACCTAGCAAGCTCTAACTGCTAGGTGGGAGACCTAAATAGATCCATTTCTAGCTCGTTAGCTGTCATCAGTAGGCCACACCCATCTCCTCCCTGTAAAGGCATAGTATCAATTTTCTTACTTCTTCGTAGGGTCTATGTGAGTTTTTCTTCTAGCCAGGTTTTCCTACGTAGCCAAGGTTTTTTTGTAGCTCCAGCTCAGTAGAATCTCATCTACTCGGTTCTGGGCTTTTTTCCTTTCTAACACCTAGCAAGCTCTAACTGCTAGGTGGGAGACCTAAATAGATCCATTTCTAGCTCGTTAGCTGTCATCAGTAGGCCACACCCATCTCCTCCCTGTAAAGGCATAGTATCAATTTTCTTACTTCTTCGTAGGGTCTATGTGAGTTTTTCTTCTAGCCAGGTTTTCCTACGTAGCCAAGGTTTTTTTGTAGCTCCAGCTCAGTAGAATCTCATCTACTCGGTTCTGGGCTTTTTTCCTTTCTAACACCTAGCAAGCTCTAACTGCTAGGTGGGAGACCTAAATAGATCCATTTCTAGCTCGTTAGCTGTCATCAGTAGGCCACACCCATCTCCTCCCTGTAAAGGCATAGTATCAATTTTCTTACTTCTTCGTAGGGTCTATGTGTGTTTTTCTTCTAGCCAGGTTTTCCTACGTAGCCAAGGTTTTTTTGTAGCTCCAGCTCAGTAGAATCTCATCTACTCGGTTCTGGGCTTTTTTCCTTTCTAACACCTAGCAAGCTCTAACTGCTAGGTGGGAGACCTAAATAGATCCATTTCTAGCTCGTTAGCTGTCATCAGTAGGCCACACCCATCTCCTCCCTGTAAAGGCATAGTATCAATTTTCTTACTTCTTCGTAGGGTCTATGTGTGTTTTTCTTCTAGCCAGGTTTTCCCTATGTAGCCAAGGTTTTTTTGTAGCTCCAGAAAAACACACATAGACCCTACGAAGAAGTAAGAAAATTGATACTATGCCTTTACAGGGAGGAGATGGGTATGGCCTACTGATGACAGCTAACGAGCTAGAAATGGATCTATTTAGGTCTCCCACCTAGCAGTTAGAGCTTGCTAGGTGTTAGAAAGGAAAAAAGCCCAGAACCGAGTAGATGAGATTCTACTGAGCTGGAGCTACAAAAAAACCTTGGCTACGTAGGGAAAACCTGGCTAAAAGAAAAACACACATAGACCCTACGAAGAAGTAAGAAAATTTATATATATATATATATATATATATATATATATATATATATATATATATATATATATATATATGTATGTAAGTTTTCACGGGTATGTATGTGTGTATAGTTAATATTTCGGGTTTCTTCCCGTGTAATTGTGGATATATCCCTAAAAGGGTAGAAGCGACATTTCGACAGAATCCCATCTGCCATCATCAGGCTTATGTCAGCAGTCATTTTGTACTAACTGCCATTGGTATTTCAAATCTGGTGCTGGTATTCTGGGATGGCTCCACCTTTTCATTCTGATTGGTTGGGAGTCCCAGTATGTGTTTATTGGCTTGGCTTCAGGTGTATGGTCGGTTTTTCTCCACTAGGTGGCAGGGCTTCATCTTTGTGGCTGGTTTGAATATGATTTGGTTGGGATTTTTTTGATTAATGTTTGGTTTATGTTTTATATATGGTGTTAAGATTCGTCTATCTATGAGAGCAGGTTTCCAAATAGTAGGCAGACGTGAAGTGTCATCCCGTTTATTCATGCAATATGGCCTTTTTTCAATTTCTATTGCTTCTCTGATTATCCTGCCATTGAGATGTTCTATTTTTGCAACTGTTTTTGTTTTATTAAAATTAATGTTGTGTCCTGTTGTATTTATATGTTGAACTAATGATGATGTGTGTTCTTGTTTTTGTATTGAGTTTTTGTGTTCCTCGATGCGCACACTCATTCTTCTGTTGGTCTGTCCAATGTATGTTGATGGGCAGGAAGCACATGGGATTTCGTATATGCCTTGATCTTCTAATTCTATTTTGTCTTTGGGGTTTCTGAGAATGGACGATATCTTTCTATCTGTGCAAAATACGGTTTTGATGTTGTGTTTATGTAGTACTTTGCTAATTTTGTCTGTTGTTCCCCTTATATAGGGCAAGATGGCTTTCCCATTGTTTTGTTCCTCTTGTTGTTTTTTATTATGTCTTGGTGTTGTATGTTTGATCATATTGATGACTTTATTTCTACAGAACCCATTTGATGTCAGTACATTAGTTAGTGTATATAATTCTGTTTGTAAATGTGCTTCATCAGCCAGACGTTTAGTTCTTGTGGTTAATGTTTTGGCAACAGAGTTTATTTGTGCTGGATGGTGGTGTGATTTGGCATTGAGATAGCGGTTCGTATGTGTCTTCTTTTGATAGATGGTATGTCCTAAGGTGCCATCAGATTTTTTATAAATTAATACATCGAGGAAAGGTAACTGGTTTTCTGATTCTATCTCCATGGTGAACTTTATTTTGGGATGGAGGCTGTTCAAATATACTAAGAAGTTTTCCAATTTGTCTCTTCCATGTGGCCAGATCACAAAGGTGTCATCAACGTATCTGAGCCATAATTTTGGTTTGTTAACAGTTTTTTCTAAGGCATTGGATTCGAATTCTTCCATGAAAAGATTAGCGATGACTGGTGATAATGGTGATCCCATTGGTGCACCTTCTACTTGTTTATATCTTTGTCCTCTGTGTATGAAATATGTGTTGGATAAACAATGTTCTGAGCCATCCCAGAATACCAGCACCAGATTTGAAATACCAACGGCAGTTAGTACAAAATGACTGCTGACATAAGCCTGATGATGGCAGATGGGATTCTGTCGAAACGTCGCTTCTACCCTTTTAGGGATATATCCACAATTACACGGGAAGAAACCCGAAATATTAACTACACACACACACACACACACACACACACACACACACATATATATATATATATATATATATATATATATATATATATATATATTCTCAGGTTTTCGCGGGTGTTTGTATGTAGGTCTTTGGTTATTCGGGTCTTCTCCCACGTAAAATTGGAAGTGTCTCGGCGACGTTTCGACGAAGTCTCATTCGTCATCTTCAGGCTGGTATTCTCGGCTCAGATATGTGGACGACACCTTCATAATCTGGCCACATGGGAAAGAAAAACTGGACAACTTCCTCACACACCTCAACAGCCTACACCCCAAAATACAGTTCACCATGGAAACAGAAGCGAACAACCAACTTCCCTTCCTGGATGTCTTAGTCTACAGAAAATCCAATGGCTCCCTAGGACACACTATCTACCAGAAGAAAACACACACAAACCGCTATCTGCACGCACTCTCACACCACCACCCTGCCCAGATCAACTCTGTAGCCAAGACACTCATTTCCAGAACAAAACGCTTAGCTGACGAACAACACCTAAAAACCGAACTACACACCCTCACTAACGTACTAACATCCAATGGATTCCAAAGAAATAAGATCACCAACCTAATCCAAAAAGAAACCCCCACTAAAATCCAAGACACAGAACAAGAAAACGGCAAAGCCCTCCTCCCATACATAAAAGGCACCACAGACAGAATAAGCAAAATCCTCCACAAACATAACATCAAGACAGCATTCTGCACAAACCGAAAAATATCCACCATCCTAAGGAACCCCAAAGACAAAATTGAGTTAGAAAATCAAGGAGTATATGAAATCCCATGCACCGCCTGCCCCACCACATACATCGGACAAACCAACAGACGAATAAGTGCACGCATAGAAGAACACAAGAACTCAGTCAGAAAAGAAGAACCAACTTCTTCCCTGGTCCAACACCTTAAAGCCACAGGACATGATATTGACTTTAAAAAGACCAGAACTATCGCCAAAACTGAACACTTTAACAACAGAATAATCAGAGAAGCCATCGAGATAGAAAAACGCCCACACAGCATGAACAAACGAGACGATACCTCCCGCCTACCAGCCATTTGGAAACCCGCCCTTATTGACAAACGAGTCCCTAACACGACGAATGACACCAGCCCCACACTCACGAGAGCCACACAGGATGTCACCACCACACATCCACGCAGAAAACAGACTCAAACCCACACTGATAATGAGCCACGACCAAGGACCAGAAGCCAGACCGCAGCTGCATCATTAGCCACTTTAAACCCCTCCAATCCATACATGAAGCAGACTGACACCCACCATGAAGAGCTCACACGGCCACAAACACGAAGCCAAACAACAACAACGCAGCTCACCAGCTCAAATCCCCCTGCAACTCAGACTAAGCTGAGCACAACCAAGCTCCCACCCAAACAGAACACACCCCCAGCCAATCAGAGCACAACCAACCCCCCATCCAATCAGAGCACAGCCAAGCCCCTAACCAATCAGAACACACCTCCACCCAATCAGAACACAGCCAAGTTCCCACCCAATCAGCTCACACCCCCACTAGCAGTTAAAAGGAAGAGACAGCTGCGATCTCACATTGCTCCTGGAAGCACGAAGCCGAGAACACCAGCCTGAAGATGACGAATGAGACTTCGTCGAAACGTCGTCCACTTCAATGAAGCCCCTCTGGAACTGAACAATTGGTTTCATAGCCTCCCCATGGAAGAAAATATGCAGACACCCATAAAAGAGCATTCATCAATAGTTTCTAAACAAGTTTCTAAAAAAGAGGCACAACCCATCATTCCTGCAACAGGAAGAAAACTATCACAGACTTCCATAAGGAAAAAAAGACAAATATTCATGATAGGAGATTCAATTCTTAGGGGAACTGAAACTAAGGTCTGAAGACTGGGCAGTCTATCTAGGGAGGTATATTGTCTCCATGGAGCAAAAATCAAAGATGTAACTGAGTACCTTACTAAGATAATCAACCCCACAGATTACTACCCCTCTCTTCTACTACTCATGGGGACCAATGACACAACAATGAATCTGAAAACAATAACAAGAGATTACAAACAGGGAAGAAAGTTAAAGAATTAGGAGCAAAGTGGTGTTTTCATCTATACTGCACCCCTTTTTAGAAACATATTTTTTCAGATTGCTTTGCTTTCTTTGCAGGATAACATGTTGAAGTTGAAGGCATCGGCAGCAGACAGAGACAGAGGGGTGTGGGGTGGAAGGCAGGTGATCCTGATGCACCATGCAGGCTGCAGGCAAGTTGAGAGGTGTGAAGACAAGCCTCCGACAGCTGCCCAACTGCTCCAGCCCACCAACTCTTGGCTCTGGCCCACCAACTCTTGGTTTTTCCTGCGGCCCATCCAGATCGCATGCCACCCCCTGCTTTTCCCTCCACCTGCTGCTTGGACACATAATCAACTCACCTGCACTTCATGGGCTGCAGTGCCTCCTGTGCTGGCCAGACCAACCCCTCTTCACTAAGGCTTATTTTGGGGGTAGGGCTTATATTAGGCATATGCTTAAAAATCAGGCTAGGGCTTATTTTTTGGATAAGTCTTATTTTTGAGGAAGCACGGTATACATTTCTCAACCCAGACCAGGACATTAACTGCATCACTGATAAATCATTCTAGACTGATTCCATTAAAAAATTGTGCTGGAAAAAAATTGGAAAATGTTACTTTTTATTTATTTATTAATTTTTTATGCTACCCATGCCCCTTATAAGGTGACTACTTCAGAACTGGAACAGCTAATAAAGATAGCTTTCAGCTGCCTCCATTTTAAGTTTGGGTAAAATGAAAGAAAGCACCATGGGAACATTTATCTAAAAACAGTTGCATGTTTTTCCTATAGTTAGACCAACAAACCTACATCTATTGAACTTGAATTTTTATGAATACATTTATTTTTTCAATTTTCCCAGAACACAATTGTTTTGAAAGGATTACCATAGCAAGTTTCAGCCACCCTCTCATTATTTCCATGCTATAGATCTACTGAATTCTGCTTTGTTCATGCTATCTTGTCAGCCTAGATGATGCCGAGAACTGATTCTGTCTTGCTTTATCCTTTCCTAGTTTCTAAGAAAAGTCTAAGTGAACTTCTCTAGTCCTTCTTGTATAGAACTAAAAGAATCCACTACAATAAACAAAGGCACCATAAAAACAAATTATATAAGCTTTTGTTTCAAATACATTTTAAAATTTCTTAAGGTATCTATTTTATATCAGTTTTATATATTAGTTTTTATATAGGCCTGGATAGAACCTCTTAGCTGATGTCTACAGTACCCAGGGTTTTTAATATTAGTTGCTCATCAATGTAAGCATTTTTTTTTCCAATAGTAAAAAGAAAAAATGTGAAAAGTGATTGTGCAACAAACCCACAGAAGCATCTTTCAGGTAGTGAAACTGCTGGATAAGAAGCTCAGAGTGAAAAACAACAAGGCAGTGACACCTTAAATTCTGGGATCACCATTGCTTCATGAAACATCTTTGTGTTTTGCTCAAACCTTGAACCTTGAACCTCAAAGCATCCTTTTATTTCATAAGAAGCCAGTGAAATTAGATCAAGAGGGTATCACCAATGATAATGGGACAAAGAAAGTATTGTAGGAGCACATTTTGGGCAGATTAGGGTAGACCTTATGAAAATTGAAGTATGCAACTGATTGAAACTCTATTCATTGTTCTCAGCTCCTTCTAGAGTGTTTGCAAGATAGTGTGAAATGATTAAGAAAAATCATGAGCACTGCCATTTTTTTTATCAAAGCAACGGTTTCATTTATGAATTGAGTTGATTTTGTCTATTACATTTCTGAGAAGCTATAAATGCAGGGAAATGCAGGCAATTGTGGCATGAAGTGGCTAATTGTTGATTGTATGAGTTGTTATTAACATTTTGAGATAACTAAACATTATACTGCATCTGGCTGTGCAGAATGTTATATAAAAAATTTAAAACCAAAGAGTTTCTCCTGTTTTCTATATAAAAATATTCTATCTATGCAATTAATGCTTAAAATCAGGAGACAAATTACATGTGATTAACTAAAATCCTGACATTAATTTCAGTTGCACCAAGGCAACTGTTTAAATAGGTTAACAAATTTGTAACATTTATACTTTCAAAGCTAATAAGTTCATTCAGTTTCCCAAACTGACGTGAAAACAAGGATTATTTTTTCATCATGTTTTTGTGTTGCTACTACTTAATATATACATACTAATATATTACTGTCAATTATATGTGTCCTATCACTGCAGAAATACTGTAAGACTAAAGACTCTCCTCCACATACTTTTGATATTGTTTCATGTCATAAATCAAATTCTAAATTTTAATCAGATGGACTTGCTACAACATTCTAACTTCTCCTCCTGCTTTCCTGCTAAACTTTATTGCTGAAACTTTGAAAGTCGATATTGGAAACTCTAAAAAATGGAGTAGGGGTGTGGGGGGGGGATCTCTCTCATCCCTGTTTGAAAGGGAAACACTAACTTTGATTAAAATTAAATATCACCAATAGTATCTTCCAAGCAAGTGTTTAACAATTTCCCATTTGCCACGTTAAAAAAACTCCTGCCAAGGCTTTTGAGGGCTTTATAAGGCCCTGGACCCTCAGACTATTATTTTTCTCATGTATGCTCAGGATAGAGATGAGAACCATAAACATCCTTCCATTGTCATTTCAATCCTGCACCTGCAGGACTTCAGAACAACTGGAGAATCTAATGTTGCAGGTATAATTTCTCCACAGGATTACTTTGTAGATGTGATTACCAAATTAAAAGTAATATATAAATTAATATTAAAATCCTATGAATGTTATGAAGGCCAATATTTCTCACTTGTTTATCTTCTACTATTTGTTGCTCTTTCTTTCCTCCTAAATGTTATCAAAACTTTATATTGACTAATTCACTTCCACTATATTATATAGCATCAAACATTTCATCATTGTCTAATTTTAAATTTCCAATTAGAGAAGCACTGGTGTATTCTATCTTCAGCTGTCAGACTATTTGAATCCAATATTTTGACCATAGCTTTTTCATAAAGCCAGATAATGCTGTAAGAGAAACCTAGCTCATAAGGGAAGAGGAATGGGTTCAGTTATATAATTTTGTAATGAAAAGGTGAGATTAAAAAAACTACATAGTTGCATCTAAAAGCAAAATGGATGATGTTTTTACTTACAAACCAACAATGCAAACTTTTTGCATGTCTGTTTAAGAGTAAATCACATAGAATTCAGTAGTGCTTGTGCTAGGTGAGTACATGGAGAATTACAGCTCTGGTGGCTATAAAATTTATCCTGACTATTGATCCACGTTGTGGATCACGTTTTCCACATTGTCCTCTGTGGAAATTTCATTTAGAAATCTTTTAAAATGTCCCATATTCCCATTAATATCTTGTGAATGTTTTCAGGTTGAATTATTTTTACTTCTTCAATCCAGTTTCTCTACCACATCTTTTGCCAAAATGAAAGAGTCCAGGTCCAGTATGACAAGCCACAGTGTCCAAATCAAGATGGATAGGTCAGTGATCAGATCAGAAAAAAAATGGAGTTAAATTAATCTTCCAGATGTAACAATTCGTATTTGAAGTCTATTTTTTCATTGGAGTTTGATAGTTTCTATTTCTTTGCCTCCAAAGTATAACCACAATAGAAGCTCTTGACTTCTCATTTTCATAATCAAAACCATTTTCATATTCAAAACCATTTTCTTCAGATTTTACCACACTTAATTTTCAATTGTATTCAGAAAAATTGACTCTAGTTAAAAATACAGTAGATTCTCTAGAAGAATTTTTTTTTGCAACATTTATTCAGTCACACAGAATTGCTCACTACTTCAAGACAAACTATAGGTTCTTAAATTGGGTCCTGTTAATGTTAGCAGAGGAAAGGAAGACCTAGTGCCTGAATTCAGCCTAATGAGGGAAAATGATGGAGAATTAAAAAGAAAGTTAAGCAATCCCACAGAAAAAGGTGAGCACGGTGAAAAACCTCCACAAATACAAACTAGTAAGATAATTTTTCAGAACTTAAATAATAGAGTACACAGGAACAGATGAGGACTCTTAAAATGGTCATCATTCAGATGTTAAGCCAATTATGCTATGAAAGGCAACTGATGGATTTCCAAAAGGTAGAATGTTTCCCACCAAGAGAACCCTGCTAACTTTTGGGCACCATTGTTTTCATTTTTAAAATTAAATAATTCCCAAGTACCTTTTTATCTTCCCAAGTAATGTTTTTCACTTTGAAGAAATCCATCTATCTCCAATCCAGTTTGGCCAAGCAGGTACTGGCACTTTAATATACAAATATTATGTTTCTCACTAAGACAACTTCTTACCAAGTCTTTGTGAGAGAGAAATCCAAGCAAATACCTTGCATAATTCACAGCAATGCAGCCATTAAATTATTTCTAAAAGGAAGCTTGATTAACTGTTTTTAGTGCTGTGTAGGGCTCACACCAAGTTGACATTATTAAATTCTAGATGACTTGAGAAAATCTTTAATGTCAACAGTAAAACATCAAATCCATTAATAAATTTAGCTTTACTAAATTTACTACCCAAGACAAAAACACCAACTTAGAAAAAAACTGATTGTGCAGTTAAAAGGGAGCAACCTATCTGCAACTTCACAGCTGCCATGAAGAATTCAGATCTTTAAAACTCCAATGCAATGTTTGCTGTGGAAGCCTTCTAATTCATATTCTAATAGCCCTCTAAAATGATCAGGATTCTTAAAATTCAAAACTTCCACAGTTGTTCAATTTGATGAGCGGGCTTCTGAGAACTTCAAGTCTGAATCTCACAAGCTATGCCTGCAGGTCCATGAAATGGGTACAGCATATAGTACAAAAAGCATGACAGCATGCTGGGCAATATAAGACAAACACGATAAAAATCCTAATATAGAATCTAGCTGGCTGTTATTGCAACAGAAGTTCTAATTTCTTCAACTCCTGCATAGCAAGTATATTGTCAGGGCATCAATTAATCCCATGTTTGGCTCTGGGAAAAATCACCCTGGTTTAGAGGAGATGGATCATGGCTTATTCCAAGTTGCAATATTCTGATAAAGAAAACGCGAAGGAAAGTTTCTAATAAAACTCATTTATTTGTTATAAAGAAAATAAAACACCTCACTAACTAACTAAGAAAAGTAATTGTTACATTTTGGCAAGCGAGATCTCCTGCCAGTCCAGCCGGACCTCTGGCAAGAGAACAAAGGAAAAAGTGTGTGTGAAGCAAGTGAAGGAATGCGGACATGCGTAGTAAAGTACTGATAAGGAACTTGGCAAAACTACAGTAAGTCTATTAGTCCAAAAATAATGAAGCTCAGCTGGGAAATAAAAAAACGCTGTGACATTCCCCTTCTTTTGCCAGTTGAGCGAATATCAGTACATCATCAAATAAGGCACATCTTCTTACGCAGATACTCGTGTTGAGCTGCTGGGAGTGGTTTGTTGAGCATATCAGCAATTTGATCATGTGTAGATACATATTGCATTTTAACAAAACCTTTTTTCACTAAATGTTTTATGTTTTGGTAACGAATGTCAATGTGTCTGGACCTAGAACCTGTGAAATGAGATTCAGAAATATAAACCACCGATTCATTGTCTTCCATCACGGTGATTGGTCGGATCCAGATATCTGTGACTAAAGCATCAAGCCAAGTTAGAGAATTACATGCATCTGAAACACAAGCATATTCAGCTTCAGTAGATGAACAAGAAACAAAATTCTGTTTACGTACTTGCCAATAAACAGGACATCCATTTAAGAACATCATATAACCTGAAGTACTTTTACGTGATTTCTTATCACTTGCCCAATCAGAATCTGCATAACAACATAATTCTGCATAATCAGTATGTGTTGGTTCTAACAATAATTTCAAATGTTTGGTGTATTTTAGGTATCTCAATAATTTCTTAATACATGTCCAATGAAACTGTTTTGCCTTACCTACGTGTCGAGACAAAAGATTAACACTAAGTGCAATGTCGGGTCTGGTCCAACTACTAATGTACAATAGTGACCCAATGACTGAACGATAAAGTGTTTGATCCTCGAACTCAGGACTTTCTTCTTGTGTCAAGTTGTGAAAATCTGTTTGTATGGGTGTCTTTGTTGTGTTAGCATCTTTCTTGTTGCAATGATGCAAAATTTGTTCAATTTTATCTTCTTGTGAAAGACTAAACCCCTTCTGTGTTTTTTCAATCTGAACACCTAAATAAGTGCTAATGTGACCTAATGATTTCAATGTGAAGTATCTCTGCAAAGCTTTGGCAAAAATTTCACTCATTTGCTTATTTGGACCAATATAAACAATATCATCAACATAAACAAGAACTATCTCATATGCATTGTTAGATCTTTTTGTAAACACGCACTCATCAGTTTCGGACTTAATAAAGCCCATTGAATTTAGTTTGTCAATAAGACATAAGTACCACATTAAACCAGATTGTTTCAGACCATAAAGACTTTTGTTTAGAAACCAGGTATCCCCTTCTTGCTGTCGGAATCCTGGAGAACTTCTCATGTAGATCTCTTCATCTAGGTCTGCATGTAGATAAGCCGTGTCAACATCAAACTGGAAAACTTCTAAACCAAGGATAGTTGCAGTTGCTAAAGCAATTTTTACACTCTCAGTTCTGACTGTAGAACTCAGGATAACGTTGAGTGAAACCCTGAGCTACAAGTCTGGCTTTGTACAATGACTCACCATTTGGTTTCTTTTTGATTCTGTAGACCCATCGAGTGCCAATGACCTTTTTGTTTGCTGGAGGTTTTGCAGGTGTAAATACTTTAAGTTTCTTTAGACTGTCCATTTCAACCTGCATTGCTTCATACCATTTGTCTTGCTCTGAATCAGGGAGCTGCTTGATTTGCGTGAAATTATCAGGTGGAAGTGTAACATTGCAAATCAAAGGCAAGGGTGCTTTTGTCAGTTGCCAAGAATATCGTTGTGGAGGGATTCCTTTTGTGGCCCTCTTGGAACGTCTCGGAACAACTGTCCAATCTTCTTCTTCTTCGTCCTCGTCCTCACTTTCGTCGCTAGCGTCAGCATCCGCGGCTTGCGAAGACGGAACATCGGGTTGAGAAGAATCAGTGGAATCTTGATCATCAATCTGCGTAGCATCAGCGGTATCATCTCTAGGAAAATAAACTCCAGGATCATTGGAATGAATCCTGGACCAGTCAATATCTTCCTCAAAATTAGCAGATTGGGAAATCACAATTGCATGTTTAGAGTCAATAAATTTGCTCCATTTTGAGTTATCATCAATACCCATAAATCTCAGTCTCTTTGCTGCTGGACTTCCTTTTCTTCTTTGAGCTAAGGGAATGTTCACCATAGCATATGAACCAAAAATATGGATGTTTTTAAGATCGGGCTTGTAGCCATACAACATGAAGAAAGGAGTCTGATTTGTTACACTGCTCCAAGTACGGTTTACAATGTAATTTGCATACTTGATAGCTTCACCCCAGTATATCATATCAAGGTTGGTGTCTTCTAGGAGACAACGCATCATGGTTTGCAGTACCTCTCCGTTGTGAGCCGGTATGTCAGGGGGTGAACTCTGATGAATAATTCCATTCTTACGCATCCAGTCCTGGAAACGCTGAGACATGAACTTGGCACCACGATCACTCTGGATTCTGGCGATGCGAACTTGGTGTTGGGTAGAAACAAGGATTGCAAAGTCTTTAAAGATCTGAAAAGTCTCTGATTTTTCTTTCATAGGATATACATATCCATATCTAGAGTAATTATCAACAATTGTTAGAAAATATTTTCTACCACCAAATGATGGCGGGAAAGGACCAACTATGTCAATGTGAACCAAATCAAAAATGCGTGTTGACAGGCGTGTAGCATGTTTGGGAATGGCTGCTGCTTTGGATTTCGCCTTCTTGCATACAGCACAATCCAAAAACACCTTACACCGCTTTAGATCCAAACCTTTTGCGAACTCCGGCATCTTCCTAAGAACACGGAAACTGGCATGCCCCAATCTTCTATGCCATTTATGGATACACCTGGAATGCAAAGGTTTACCAGTTAGTGAATTCTCAACGTTAACATTTTTATGCGGAACCTCAGGCTTGCTCTGAGCAACCTGTTTACCAATTCTATTTTTGTTGGCTTTAGGAGCCTTAGGAATAGCAACAGGATCTCTCACTGGAGCATCTCTATCTGGGCCTGTGCTTTCCCTTTTTGGAGTTTGCATACTTGCCTGTGTTTGTGGTTTAGGCTTTGGCTTTAAGTAATAAACACCACCAATTAATATGGTTTCAGCAACAATATCTCCATCTTTAACTATGTAACTTGCTTTTTCAAGGTGGTGAACTTGGAACTTTAACATTCTAGACAAGTGATACTGACTAAGCAAATTACTGGTTGCTGTTGGTATGTAATAAACATCAGGAATGAATGCATCGAGCTCTTCAACATAAACAGTTCCTTTTCCTTTGACCTGACAAGGATGATTGGAAAAAGAATAAAGTTCATGTAGTTCAGGTTCAGGTTCGTGCATCTCTGTGAAAAGTTCCTTTCTGTAGGTAACATGCAATGCTAAATAAAGCCAATGTGGCGAGTGGAGTTTGTATATCACGCCGGGGACCACGACGACCTTGTCTTCCGCCTCTGCCTCTGCCTCTGGAATCTGTTCCTCTGGGCTGGTACGTGACGGGAGCTGGAACTCGTTGGGGACAATCCCGGGTGGCATGTCCCACACGATTGCAGGTGTAGCATCTTGGCGTCCTTGGAGCGTAGGTCCTTCTTCGGAAGGGGCGCCTAGCTGGAGCTCTTGATGCGGGTGGTCCTCTCAAATGTGGCGTGGCCAACATGAATGCCTCTTCTTCAATTAAAATTCTACAGACATTGTCCACTGTGCATTGAGCAATTGGGACTTGGTTAATTTTTGTAACAGCATCTTTCCATTCATAGTTCAAAGAGTTAATAATGATGCTGATCATTTGAATATCTTCAATGTTATGGCCTCTTTCTCTCAATTCTGTTCTGAGACCTTTCAGTTTGGTCAAATGTCCTCCAATTTGTTCACCAGGTTTCAATCTTGAACCGTGGAGTTCAGACATGAGTAAACATGAAGATTCAATTGAGATAGGCCTGTAGCAATTTTCCAATTCAGCCCAAATTTGACGGGCTGTTGTATTTGGTGGAAAAGTGACCTGCAGTTCAGTATCCATGGACATCAATAATGTTGTGCGAGCCCTTATCTCTAAATCTCTTATTGCAAAATCCCATGGTTGTGCAGGAGGGTTAAATACCATACAGTGCGTGCCTTCTCTAAGAAGCAATAGTGTAATCTCACTGACCCAGGCTTTGTAATTGTGTCCTGACATTTTTAGTTTTGACTCGCCAGTTAGTGGAGAGACAGAAAATGCCTGGTAAGGAGCCTGCACTTGGTATGCTGGCTGTGCTGGCAGAAATGCCTGTGGTATTTGCTGTGCCTGTTGTGGACCTAAAAATGGTCTTGGTTGTGCCATTGGAGGTGGACCAGGAGGTGGCCCTATTTGCACTTGTGGCTGGGGCACATTTGCAGGCATTTGTGGCTGCTGTGGCTGATGCACTGGAATCTGCTGTATTCCAGTTGCCATTTGTGCTTGATCTGCAATATTTGCATGACCTGCTGGAGATGCAGTCATTTGCCTTTGCTGCATAAAGTTTAATTGTGTTCCATCTAAAAGGACACCAACACCACCAGGGGGTGTTGGAGTTTGGGCCTGTGGAAACACTTGTGGCATTTCAACTTCCTGTAGTAAATTACTTTTGCCAGCAGATGGTGCTGCACCTTTAGCTTCGGGCAGCTTTGCACTTACAAGGAATGATTGCATGGCAGGTTTATATGTAACTTGATCAGGGAGACTTTCATGTGACGTATGCAGGGCCCTCTGTCTTAATTGGCCTGACACAAAATCCACCAGGGGGAGTGTCTTTGGCTCCGAGGAAGAAGACATTATGGCGCTTTTTGAAAATCTTAAGTTATCTTCCTTATCTTGCTCAAGCATAGATATAGCCATTTTTGCCTGGGATAGCTGCTGTTCATAGAGTTTTATACGGTCACGAAAGGCTTTCATAGCCAGCTCATCCAGGGTGAGCTTAGAGCTTCGAGGAGAATAATGAATTGTTTCTCTCTCTGCGTGGGAGGAATTTTGCTCGGCAGTTTGTTTTAGCCTTGCACCAAGCGTTACAAATTCAGAAGGTTCTGGGGAGACAGGTTGAGAGCTGGCATAATCAGAAGAAGACGTCACTGACCTCAGTTCCAGTACGTTATCTTCAAAAGCAGCTTCTGTCTTATCTCCCTCCATTTCTGTTCCCACGGCTTCTTGTTCCAGGCGTGTGGCTGAAGTAAGGGGCTGGAAATCTGAAAATCTCCTGTCTGCCACCTCTTCGTTGGAAAGATCAATCAAATCATTTACGAAGAGTGGTCTTAGTTTCATTTTGCCTTTTTTCTTCTGTTTCGGCATCTCAGCAATATAATTAGCATACCTCAGTAGCTAAAAACTAATTGCCTATGCGCTCTTATCAGAAATAACAAAACAAGGGAAAAAGCCATAAATCAACCATCCTCTGCTACCAGATGTCAGGGCATCAATTAATCCCATGTTTGGGTCTGGAAAAAATCACCCTGGTTTAGAGGAGATGGATCGTGGCTTATTCCAAGTTGCAATATTCTGATAAAGAAAAACGCGAAGGAAAGTTTCTAATAAAACTCATTTATTTGTTATAAAGAAAATAAAACACCTCACTAACTAACTAAGAAAAGTAATTGTTACATTTTGGCAAGCGAGATCTCCTGCCAGTCCAGCCGGACCTCTGGCAAGAGAACAAAGGAAAAAGTGTATGAAGCAAGTGAAGGAATGCGGACATGCGTAGTAAAGTACTGATAAGGAACTTGGCAAAACTACAGTAAGTCTATTAGTCCAAAAATAATGAAGCTCAGCTGGGAAATAAAAAAACGCTGTGACATATATAAGCATGGCACTCTGACAAATTAGCCATCAATAGACACATACACTTAAACAATATCTACATATGCAAAAGAGACAACCAACAAACCAAAAATGGAACAAAAGCACCAAAGCACCTTCCAACAACAATCAGGACCCAGATGAGCACAGTTTAATTCCAAGATTAATATCAGACCAACAATCAAGTAAACAATACCCCAATCAAGGAACTGCCAAACAAGCCAAAGTAAACAGCCCAACTAAAGAACATCTAAGACCACCCCACCAATACTGATAAGGCAAGCCACTAGAATATAAACTGAAACCAAACTTCACTCCTTACTACAGTGGTTCTCAACCTGGGGGTCGCGACCCCTTTGGGGGTCGAACGGCCATTTCACAGGGGTCGCCAAAGCCCTCTCTTGCCCCCCCCACGCTTTCATTCACCCTCATCCTCTGCCTCTGTTGGATCGCCCGGTCGCCGTTCGCTTACCCTGCCCACTCCCAACGGAGTCCCAGCTGATGGCTAGAGAGAGAAAAAACTTTAAATTCTTGCTGCAGGGCTTCAAAGAGCTAGCTGCAAAGAGGTAAATTCCTGGAGCAGATTTTTTTTTCCCCTAGCTATGCTGAAAAAGCGAAATTGAAAGTAAGCAGGCTGCAACGTGACAAAATGAGGCAGAGAGATTTCTTTTTCTTTTTCCTCACCAAAAAAGGTAGGTGCAAAACTGCAAACAATGGGAAATTTAGGGCAAAAGAGGAGAGTTCAAGATTTTAAAACACAAAAGAAAAAAAGCTCTATTTAACTAGGGAATTGTAATAATTGAGATACTATTAATTGTATATTGTGTTGAAAGCAGAAATGGTTAAGTTGTGGTTTGGAGGAATATATGGGGGAAATTATTTGGTTTATTATTATTGGTAAATATAATTAATTGATTTGTAAGAAATTGGATTGCATGGAAATAATTGGAATATTCATTTTCATATTGATTAATATACAAAAAAGATAGTTATATAACTAATTGATTTATATTAAAATGTTGAATTTGTATTAAACAACTGTATTACATAATTAGCCAATGTGAGGATGGATATAAAAATAGATGACAATGAGAAGGGGTATAATATACAAGAGAAGGGAAAAATTGAATTTGATTAAGATTAGAGATGAGGATGAAGGGTAATATTGTTTTTTTAAAAAAAATATATGAGGAATAAATATGGTAAAAAGGAAATATAGAAATTGTAAATTTAATTGAAATGACTAAACACTTTGTTGGAAGAAATATCCTTCTGGGTTCTGCTCCAAGTGGGGAAAAAGACACTGGAAACATGGAGACTGCTTGGAAAGATGGTTTAATGGTGGACAGGATCACATGGCTTGATGGGGCCCATTGTGTTAGTTTCTGTTGCTATTGTGTTGCAAATGTCCTTTGACAAAGGATTGACTTTCTGCCTCTGGCCCATTAACAAAGGGTGGGGGGCAGGAAGGTGGGAGCTGCTTTGTCTGTAAAATATGCTTCTCCATTTCTCATCCAGGTAGAGAAATATAATATTCTGCCTTTTTAATATTTCCCAAAATATTTCATTCTTCTAGGAAAGGGGTGGGTGCTAACCTCCTACAACTGTTTAAATTTGTGAACCGGCCAAATACTCTGTTCAAAGAAAATACGTTGTATGTTTGTATGTGTTTCTAATTATTGCTATTTATTGCTATTTGTTCTCTTTTATTCTTTAAAGTTTAACAATTCATTCTTTATCTTAATATCTTAATATTTGTTTGGGGTTGGCTTCTTCCCTTTCATCTTTTTTATTGTACAGCAATCTTTTTCCTCAAACCTACCACCTCTGTCTTTTCTTTCTTACTTACTTTCTCTTCCCCTCCTCCTCTTCTTCTCCCTACTTTCTCTTTCTTTCTCTTTCTCCTCCTCTCTTCCTCCCTCTCTTACCTTCACTCCTACTCTAATTTCCCTTCCCTTCCTTCATCCCTCTCTATTGCTGTATCCTTTTATGCATATGGACTACTCAGAGGGCTGAAAAAGTTATTTTTGACTGGTCCTCGCACTTTTGACCAGTCCTTGAATTTACGACTGTCCTCACATTTTACGTTTTTTACCCTATCTTATATCATGTTGAAGAGAAGCAGTTGTGAAATGAGTGACATGGTTGTTAAGAATGCCACACAGGCATAAATGTGAGGATGGTCATAAGTGTGAGGACCAGTCAAAAGTGCGAGGACCTGTCAGAAATGACTTTTTTCAGCCCTCTGAGTAGTCCCTATACATATAGCCATGGCCACCCAGTCACATGACCAGCTAGCCACGCCCACCCAGTCACATGACCTCCAAGCCACGCTCACAAAATAAGCCACACCCACAGAACCGGTAGTAAAAAAATTTAGAACCCACCCTTGTTTGGGGGTCACCACAACATGCGGAACTGTATTAAAGGGTCGCGGCATTAGGAAGGTTGAGAACCACTGCCTTACTAGAATAGAATAGAATAGAATAGAATAGAATAGAATAGAATAGAATAGAATAGAATAGAATAGAATAGAATAGAATAGAATAATTTTATTTCTATACCGCCCTTCTCCTGAAGGACTCAGGGTAGTGTACAGCCTATTAAAAACACAAGACAACATCAGTTAAAATAGTTTAAAATTATTAAATGAATTCGGCTCAATTTAAAACCCCAGGAATTTTAAACCCAATTTAAAATTGTTATGTTGATAGCCCAGCCTGGTGGAACAACAGGGTCTTGAGTGCAGAATGAAATACCCGAAGGTCGGAGATCTTGCATATTTCCGGGGGCAGTTCATTCCACAGGGCTGGGACTCCCACAGAGAAGGCCCTCCCCCTGGGTGTCGCCAGCCGACATAACTTGGCTGATGGCACCCTGAGGAGACCCTCTCTGTGGGAACGGACTGGTCGGTGGGAGGCTATTGGTGGCAGGAGACGGTCTCGAAGGTACCCGGGTCCTATGCCATGGAGCGCTTTAAAGGTGGTAACCAACACCTTGAATCACACCCGGAAGACCACTGGGAGCCAGTGCAGCTCGCGCAGGAGGGGTGTCACGCGGGCACAACGGGTTGCGCCCATAACCACCCGCGCGGCTGCATTCTGGATCAGTTGGAGCCTCCGAGTGCTCTTCAAGGGGAGCCCCATGTAGAGAGCATTACAATAGTCCAGCCGGGAGGTGACAAGGGCATGAGTGACCGTGTGCAAGGCGTCCTGGTCCAGAAAGGACTGCAACTGGAGAATCAGGTGAACCTGATAAAAGGCCCCCCTGGCCACAGCCATCAGATGCTCTTCTAAAGACAGCCATGCGTCCAGAAGGACACCCAGATTGCGAGCCCTCTCCGTGGGGGGCAAGAATTCACCCCCAATAGTCAGCGATGGCACCTGCTGACTATATCAGGACACCGGAAGCCACAGCCACTCAGTCTTGGAAGGGTTGAGTCTGAGCCTTTTCCTCCCCATCCAGACCCGCACGGCCTCCAGGCAGCGACACATCACATCAAGGGCATCATTGGGGTGGTCTGGGGTGGAGATGTACAGCTGAGTATCATCAGCGTACAGATGACACTTCACCCCAAAACCATGGATGATCTCACCCAGCAGTTTCACATAAATGTTGAACAGAAAGGCCTAGAGGACCGACCCTTGTGGCACTCCCCATGCGAGACGCCTCGAGGTCGACCTCTGCCCCCCCTGCCAACACAAACTGTGAGCAGTCAGAGAGGAAGGAGGAGAACCACTGCAGAATGGTGCCCCCTATTTCTAACCCTCTCAACCACTGCAGCATGATACCATGGTCGATGGTATCAAAAGCCACTGAGAGATCTAATAGGACCAGGGCAGAGGAGCAACCCTTGTCCCGAGCCCTCCAGAGATCATCCACCAACGTGACCAATGCCGTTTCAGTGCTGTACCCCTGCCTGAAGCCCGACTGGTACGGGTCCAGATAGATAGCTGTCGTGCCACCACACTTTCAACATCCTTCGCCACAAAATGAAGGTTGGAGACTGGACGGTAGTTGGCTAATTCAGCCGGGTCCAGGGAAGGCTTCTTGAGGAGGGGCCTCACTACCACCTCTTTCAGGGTGGCAGGAAAGGCACCCTCACTCAGAGAAGCACTTATAATTCCCTGGAGCCAGCCTCGTGTAACCTCCCGGGAGGCCAGTACCAACCAGGAGGGACACGGGTCCAATAAACATGTGGCGGCACTAATCTTACCCAGAACCCTGTCCACATCCTCAGGGGCCACAGGATCAAACTCCTCCCAGATAATATTCTCAAGACCTACCCTCGTCTCCTCCCCTGGACACATCCAATCGGAGTCCAAGCCATCCCGAATCCGAGCGACTTTATCATGCAGGAATTGCACAAAATCCTCAGATCGATCCTGCAAGGGATCTTCCCGCACTCCCCCCAGAAGAAGGGAGTGGGTCACCCTAAACAGGGCGGCTGGCAGTTCTCTGCAGATGCGATAAGAGCGGCAAAATGGTTAGATTTTGCCACTTTTATAGCCACTAGGTAGGTCTTGATATAAGACCTCACCTGTGTCCGGTCGGAATCGGATTAACTAGTCCTCCAAATGTTCTCTAGGTGCCTTTTCCGACACTTCATCTCTCTCAGCTCCTCAGAGAACCAAGGAGCCAATTGAGATCAGCATCGGATCAGAGGCCACAAAGGCATGACGCGGTCCAAAGTTCCAGCGGCCGCACTCTCCCAGGCGGCCACCAGCTCTTCAGTCGAATCATGTGCCAGAGTCTCAGGAAACGGCCCAAGCTCCATCAGGAACCTTTCAGGGTCCATCAGGCACCTGGGACGGAACCATTTGGTCAGTTCCGTTTCCCTGCAGCGGGGGAAAGCGGTAGGAAAGTCCAAGTGGAGGAACGAATGATCTGTCCATGAAAAGGGTTTGATGTCTAGGTCCCCTCTACCAAGAACATTCAACCACTGACCAGAGACAAAAATCAGGTCCAGAGTGTGTCCCCCTATGTGAGTTGGGCCTTGAACTAACTGGGTCAGGTCCATGGCAGTCATGGAAGCCATGAACTCCTGAGCCACCTCTGACGCCTCACCCGCAGACGGAAGGTTGAAATCTCCCATGTCAATAAGTCTGGGGGTATCAACCACCACCCCGGCAATGACGTCAAGTAGCTCGGGCAGGGTCACTGCCATGTGGCAGGGAGCCAGGTACGTAGTCAGCAAACCCATCTGCACCCCACGGCCCCACTTCACAAAGAGGGACTCACATCCGGCTATCTGAAGAACAGTGGTCTCCCTCGGACAAAGACTTTCCCTAATAATCACCGCCATTCCCCCACCCCTCCCCTGGGCCTTGGCTGGTGAAATGCACGGAAACCTGGTGGGCACATTTCAATGAGGGGGACTCCCCTCTTTGCCCAACCAGGTCTCTGTAATACCTGCCAGGTCCGCAACCCCCTCCAAAATAAGATCACAAATGAGGGGGTCTTTATTAACAACCGACCTGGCATTACACAACATCAGCCCTGGACCCTGGGCCTGAGACTCTGCACAACCCAGGACACGAGTCATGCATTGGGGGCCAGAGTGCGTAATTGCTCATAAACAGCGTGTGAGCACCCCCAACACATGATATGGCCCCCTGCGCCCATCATACCTGCCCCTCCCACTCATTGTTTCAATTACCCTGCCCTTCCTATCATCCCCCTGCTCCCCGGTTAAATTTCCTTTCAGGACCCCTCTGTTGCAGCCAATCGACCCATCACCCCGCTCAGTCGCTATCTGAACCCCTCCGAGTCCACTTTTACAACCCCCTCCCTTTCTCCTGGGTCCCCTTAAAATTTTCATTAAAAATTTAGCTAAAAAACCCCTCAACCCCCTTCTCGCACCATGCCACCTCTCGGGGTTCCAAAACCCATCATCAAGGTAGGCCCTCGATAGAGTGGAGGGCCAAACCTGCGAGAGGGGGGAGTCTCGCAGTGCACATAGCTCTGCCGCTGAGTACATCGAATAGGACCAGAATGGGAAGGCAGTTTGGTAGGGTCCAATAGAGTCCTAGGACAGAAGGTCTTTATATAAGTAGCAACCTGGGATCCCCTGCTCTCTCACAGCAGCGGAAGGAGTTGGTATATACAGTCAGCAGGTAAAAAAGTTTTTCCCGGCCACCCTCTCACAGTGGCCGGCCAGATGTCCAAGGCAAGGATTTGATGGTATCATCCCCTCTGGTAAAAGATGGTTCAAACAGCCAACTTCCCTCAGGCTCCACAAAATATTGTCCAAGTCCCCATCCGCCAGGAGTTTCGATGGAAATAATTCAGTTTGATTAAATATGATTTGAAGCGGGGTACAAATAAAGCTGCCCATAGTTCCGTAGTAGGATAGATGTACACAAAAGGGAGAGGGGAGGGTGAAGGGGGGAGGAAGGCTGACCCCCAGGCCGATAATAGGGCCAGAAAGAGGGGGAGTGGGGGGAGGAGAGGCCACCCATGGAGGCCCCATCCCAGAGCCATTCACCGGACTCTCCAACCCCAGATCTTTCCATCCATCCCCTCTCATCGTTTCAGCAATGTCATGCCTCCGTTGGCGACCTCCATTTTGCCCCTCCGCCACGTCCAACGTCCAGCAACATCCACCTCACCCATTTTCGCAGCCATCTTCATCCAGCTATCATCCCCTCCCAATCGCTGCGCAGCGGCCGCCATTGCCACCGCAACTCCGCAACTCTACCGCCAGTGCCAGACCACCCTCAGTCCACTGTCGGCACCATTGGTACCGCCACGTCATCGCCGCTGTTCTGACAGCCGCCGACCAGCGAGCGGGGAAGAAGCCGGCATCGCTGCAGGCCGGTTTCCCTAATCCTCCTCGCGCGGCGCCTCGCAGCGTCCTGCAGCCTCCCACGGTGTTCTTCTTTGCCTTCCCCTCTCCTCAGGCATTTCGGAGGGCGAAAAAGCCCTCAACGGGTTGAGGGGAAACTCTCCCAGGCGGGGGTGGGGCTGCCGATGGTCCTGACAGCCCTAGGAGATCCCGAAACACCAAAAATGCTGCCCATCCCGACAGCGATTCAGGCCGGCACCGCCATGTTGGGGCATGCGCAGAGAGTATTTGATCAATTACTAGCATTGATGATGTTTGGATAATCAAAACCTCCAAGTTCAGAGAGCACCAAGTACCTGTCATTTTAGCCCTGAGATACAAACATTTTCCTTTATTGGGAGCTAGAATACGTTGGCAACCTTTTTCTGGAATACCCAAATGCTAATTGCAACTGAAATATGACTTAATGCTGAGTTGGGCTCTAATGATCATATAATCTACACTAAATTTCACCAGTACTCAGGACTTCAACTCAGCTTGCATCATTTTTTTGAATCTCTCCAAAGATAAGAGATCAAGCTCTGCTGGACTCTGCATTAAAGAAATGATAAATGGTCAATGGTCTGACTAGTGAACCCAAGAAAAGTAAACACTCTCAGGAACTTCAAATCCCAAAAGCAAAACTTTATTGGAGACACCATTTTAGTACTGAAGAATCAAAACCAACGCTGTTTTTTTCCTGTGCAATGCTTGTATAGTTAAACAATAGCCTCTCTTTCTGTCACCCTTGGTTGATCACCTAGTGCAATAATGAATCATCCTTTTGCTTTGAGAACAGTTTATTTTTCTGTTGGACACCTGCATCAGTGGCCTTGGTGGGATCTTGGCTCTCACAGTCCATCTCTGGAGTGTCTGCATTCTTTCTCCCTTTCCCTCTCCTCAGTTCTTTGGCAAGTTGAATAGCAATAAGACCTAAACATTCAAAAACAGTTCAGCCTTGACATAGGCTCAGTTTCTTTACACTAGCTGGGTCTCTCAAAATAGATTATCCAGATGAATTCACATTTATGGCAGAAATCTGACTGCATGTAAATTATTACAAACTTGCTACTCCGTGCGGAGAATTTCAAAATGCTATCCCATCTAGATAATGATCATCTCCTACTCTGCCTATATCTGTTGTCTTCCACTCAGCAGGTGCACCTGGAAGTTTTTTTTATTCATTTAGTCTCTCTATCAGGTCAAGGAAGATGTCACATGAAATAGATCTTGCAGCTTGACCAAAAGACAAAGAGGATACTGTCACAGGACAGCCTCAAGAATTGTTGATTGTGCTTGTCAACCTAACTCATGATCCTTTGAATCTATATAAAACTCTAGTGCAAAAGCTAGAACTCTTTGTGGTTTGCAATCCTAATTTCTTGGTTGAGCATTTTACAATCTCATTAAAGCCGTAGTTTGATAAGGATTGTGTTGAAGCTAAAAACTTCAAATTATAACCTTTGTAAATATGAGACATGAATAATAACATAATGACACTTGAATATCTTCTTGCCTTTAACAAACTGTAAACATCTGGTGGCCTTCAAGAAGAAAAAAAGTACAAGGAAAACTTGGGAGCAAGCTACTCAAGAAGTGAAGGAAAAAAGCTCCATTGTCTTCTGGCACCTAATATTTCACCAGGTCTCCAGAGATCTCATTCTGTTTGATTCACTTGCCACTTTTAAATTTTATAAACTGTTTTTAATATTTTATGTACATTATTGTACAAATATTTTATTGTGAGTAAGATTGGAGTGCTTAAAATTTGATGAGAGAGAAGGGGAGGGAGGGAGAGAGGGAGAGCAGGAGAGAGGGAGAGAGGGAGAGAGAGAGCGAATTATGCTTTCAGAAGATATATGAAAAGCCCTTCAGACAGTGTCCTTACTATCTGAGACTAAGATTAAATTTCCTATTGATAAACTCATGAGGGCAAAGGCCCCTGGAACTGATGTTATTCCCCTGAACTCATAAAAATGTAGTGTGGTAGGCACCGATCCTGGCATCACTTTTAAATTATATTGATACCACCAATTTTGTCCCTGAGGAATGGTGCCTGGCAATTATAATTCCAATCTTCAAAATGGGAAAAAGAATCCTTCTAATTACAGGCCAATTAACCTACTCAACATAATCAGCAAACTTTATGCTAAACATCTCCATAATAAACTTAAGGACTGTCTGGATCCAGAAAATATGAGAGCAGAAGAGCAGGCCAGTTTCAGAGAAGGTAAAGGCACCATCAATTAATGCTTAAATTTGATTAGAAAAACATTCAACCAACAATATAGCATTACTATATGCTATCTACATAAATCTTAAAACAGCTTTCTATATCCAGGACCAAATTATGGAAGAAGCTGGAAGTCTCATCAATCAATTGTAGGTTTCTCTATTTAATCAGATCCCTTACACATTAATACAACACTTAAGGTAAGATGCAATAGAATAGAATAGAGTATAGCAGATCAGACCAGAGCACAGCGACCTTGTAGGTCATCTAGTCCAACCCCTTGCTCAAGCAGGAGACCCTACACCATTTCTGACAAATGGCAGTCTAATCTCTTCTTGAAAGCCTCCAGTGATGAAGCTCTCACAACTTCCGAAGGCAAGCTGTTCCATTGGTTGATTGTTCTCAATGTCAGAAAATTTCTCCTTCTTAGGTTGAATCTGTCCTTGGTCAGTTTCCATCCATTATTCCTTGTCTGGCCTCCAGGTGCTTTGGGAAACAGGTTGACCGTCTCCTCTCTGTGATAGTCCCTCAAATATTGGAATACTGCTATCATGTGAACCCTGGTTATTCTCTTCACTAGACTAGCCATTCCTAGTTCCTTGCAACCATTCTTCATAAGTTTTAGCCTCCAGTTTCCTAATCATCTTTGTTGCTCTTCTCTGCACTCTTTCTAGCTCAGCATCTTTTTGTATAGTGTGGTAATCAAAACAAGATGCAGTATCTTAGTAAGTATTTATTTTACTAAGGTTTTATACAGTGGTATTAGTACCTCATGTGATCTTGATTGAATCCCTCTGTTAATGCAATTTAGGAGTGCATTGGCATTTTTTGCTTCTGCTACAGAGTGCTGGCTCATATTGAATTGATTGTCCACTTAGACTTCAAAATCCCTCTCACAGTTACTGCTATTAAGCCTGGTTTCACCCAATCTATATGTGTACTTTTAATTTTTCTTGCCTAAGTGTAAGATTTTACTTTTCTCTATATTGAATTTCATTTTGTTAGATAGGGCCCAGTGTTCATGTCTGTCAAGATCCATATGGATCTTGAGCTTTTCATCTAGGGATTTGGCTATTCCTTCCAGTTTAGTATCATTTGCAAATTTGATGAGTTCTCCTTCTATTACTTCATCTAAGTCATTTATGAAGATATTGAAGAGTACTGGGCCTAAGATGGAACCTTGTGGAATCCCATTGCTTACTTCCCTCCATGTAGATGTAGTACCATTAAGGACTATTCGTTGAATACAGTTTGTCAGCCAGTTACAAATTCATCTGGTGGTGATGCTATCTATTCCACTTTTTTCTAGTTTACCAAGGTTGTGGTCTACTTTGTTGAGTGCTTTGCTGAAGTCTAAGTATACTATGTCCACAGCATTTTTCTGGTCTACTAATTTAGTCATTATGTCAAATAACGAAATAAATTGGTTTGACATGATCTGTTTTTAACAAACGCAAGCTGGCTACTTGTTATAAATGTATTTATTTTTAGATATTCACAGATCTGTTTTGTTATTATATTTTCAAGTATCTTCCCAGGTATTAATGTTAGGCTGATTGTTCTGTCATTTCCTGGATCTGTTTCCCCTCCCCCCCCTTTTTTTTTTTTGAAGATGGGAATCATATCAGCTCTTTTCCAGTCCTCTGGTAGTTCCCTAGTACTCCAGGATTTTTGAAATATATGGTACAGTGGCTCTGAGTTGACTTTGCCAGCTCCTTTAGAACTCTGGGATGTAATCCATCATGTCCTGGTGATTTATAATCATCAAAATCAGACAGGTGTTCTCTCACCATTTTTTTTATAAAAAGTTTTTTTATTTTTTTTTAAAGCAAACAAACATATAATACATCAGTCCTTCTATGTGTCATCTTGCTGTTTCTTCGGTGACTTCTTATTCTTTTTGTTACTCCTCCTCTTCTTATTTCTTCCTTAATACATCCCATTTCTCTATTTCCCCCAAAGATATATTTAATGTAGCTTTCTCCTATTTGCTTATCAAATTCTTTATCTATATCTCTTTTCTATCTAATCATAAATTTTCCCCCATATCTTAAAATATTCCATATCCTCTTTCTCTTTAATCAGTAAGATTAATCTGTTCATTTCTGCACAATCCAAAATTTTTCTAATTACTTCCCCTTCTAAAAGGATTTTCTCTGCTTTCCATCTTTGTGCAAATACTATTCTTGCTGCAGTTATTATATGTATAATCAAATATATATTTTCTTTACAAATTTTCTCTGGTAGGATACCCAGTAGGAACAACTCAGGTTTTAAATCAATATGTTGTTAAGTCATTTCTTCTATCCATGTCTTAATTCTGCTCCAATAATCTTTAGCTTCTGGGCAAATCCACCACATATGATAATAAGATCCTGGTATTTGGTGGCATTTCCAACATTTAGCTGATTTATCTTTAAACATTTTTGCCAATTTTTCAGGAGACATATTGTTATGTATTGATACTTTTAAGCGGGAGTTTCAAACCTGCCTACGTTTCTGATTGGCTGACAGTCCCTCCAGGATTGTATATAAGGAGGGCTGCAGCCTCTGAGTTTTTGCTGGAGTCTCACTGTATATTAAAGAGCTGTTGTCACTAGCCTGCTTGTGCCTCTCGTTATTCTCGAACCACTTCATTGGCGACGAAGGTGGGATTGAGGCCACAAGAAGTGAACCAGTGAGACCACGAGCTTCAGCTAGGCGACGAGGCGAACTACAGGAGGCATACTGAACATGTCTGCCTACGTTCCGCCCAAGCCTTTTGATCCGACCCGCGAAAAATGGGTCTTGTACTTAACAAGGTTCGAATGCTCGCTTGAAGCCAGTGACATGCAGGGTCTCTCCGCTAATCGAAAGAGAGCCCTCTTTCTAAGCCACTGCGGACCGGACGTGTTCGAGATGGCCGAGTCACTGTGTGAGCCAACGCCGGTTCAAACCGTATCCTGGGACACCCTGATGACAACTCTCCGGGCTCACTACGCTCCCGTCCCCTCCAAGTTCGTGCAATGATACCAACTCAGACAGCGCGTTCAACGAGAGGGAGAACCGGTCAGCGCGTACATGGCCAGCCTGAGAAAAGCCGCAACCCATTGCGACTATAGAGACTTGGACGATGCGTTGCTTGAGCAACTTATCTGTGGTATTCGGGACATTAGGCTGCAATGGCGCCTGCTCGCCAAGCCTGATTTGACGCTTGCGGGAGCCCTAGACGAGGCCAGGGCTCATGAAGCCTCCACAAAAGTCGCAGAAATGCTGCAGCATCTGCTGTCCAGCAAAGACAGCCCCAAGTCTGCCCCGGTGCACAGAGAAGACGCCGGATCCAGCTCGGAGTCCGAGTCAGATGAGGACGTCTTCCGAATGGAGCACCAGCGAAAAGACACTGGCAGCCCCCGGTGAAGCTGTCCCAGCTGTGGTGGGCACCATGATAGACTGTCCTGCAAATACAGAGAGGCCATTTGCAGGCGTTGCAAGAAAAAAGGACACTTGGCGCGAGTCTGTAGAGCCATTCTGCCCAGAAAACACCAACCACGTGAGCGCCGCAGCCAACCGGAATCAACGCGCCAGAAGCAGCCAACGAGAGAAGGCGGCGTGAAAAAACAGCGCAATTTTGAACTGCGAGATGGCCGCAGCATACACATAGACCAGGCCAGCCCGGCGATCGAGGACAAAGTCAGCACGGTGGTCGAAATCAACGGCAAGCCATGCTCGATGGAGATCAACACCGGATCAGCTCTCTCCATAATGTCATGGACGACTCTAAAGACCCTCCTGCCGTCGTTCCGGAAGGACCAGCTCTCCAAGCAGAGACTGCGCATCCTAGACTACCAGGGGAACCGAGTCCCCCTCGAAGGCGTGGGCATGTTCCGAGTCACCTACGGAGACCACGAAAGAGACCTGCCGCTGACCATCATCATGAAGCAGCTCCCTAGCCTTCTGGGCATGGGGTGGTTCCGAGCCCTCGGCATGGGCTTCACTGGCGTCCACCTGATGTCCAAGTCAACACTAAAGGACAGTCTCCTGACCGAGTTCCAGGACGTCTTCGGGGACACGTTGGGCAAGTATGTGGGGACCCCTATTTCACTAAACTTAGACCCCAACGTAGCCCAAATAAGACTTAAAGCCAGACGGGTGCCGTTCGCATTGAAACCGAAGATCGATGCGGAACTGGACAAATTAATTAAACAGGGGGTGTTAGTCCCCATCGATCATGCAAAATGGGAGACCCCCATAGTGACCCCAGTAAAATCTGATGGCTCAATTAGGATTTGCGCCGACTACAAGTGCACGATCAACAAGGCTTTGCAGCCAAGCGCCTATCCGGTGCCGATCATGCATCATCTACTACACTCCCTGGGGCCCAGAAAAATTTTCGCCAAATTGGACCTAGCTCAGGCCTATCAACAATTACCAGTCGACGATGCCACGGCAGAGGCGCAAACAATTGTAACTCATAGGGGTGCATTCAAATGCACCAGGCTCCAGTTTGGGGTGAGCGTCGCACCTGGCCTATTTCAAAGCACCATGGAGCGCCTGTTGCAAGGGCTCCCGGGGGTGGTGCCTTATTTTGATGAAGTTCTGGTCAGTGCTCAGGATGAACGGCAGCTAGGGGACCGAGTAAGGAACGTCCTTTCCCGTTTTAGAGAAGCAGGACTTAGACTTAAAAAGAACAAGTGCATGATCACTGTTCCCTCTGTGGAGTTTCTGGGGTACAGGGTGGATGGCACAGGCATCCACCCTACCGAAAGCAAGGTGAGAGCTATTAAGAGCGCACCTACCCCCAAGACTAAAGTGGAGCTCCAAGCCTTCCTTGGACTCCTCAATTTTTACTCAATGTTCCTGAAGGACAAGGCCACCATTGCAGATCCCCTGCACAAACTTTTGGGGAATAATGTACCATGGGTATGGGAGAAACCACAAGCTGCCACTTTTGAGGCAGTAAAAAGACTTCTATCTGAAGACAGTTTCCTAATCCAATACAATGCAGCGCTACCGCTTGTATTGGTTTGCGACGCCTCCCCCGTAGGAGTTGGTGCCGTCCTAGGCCATAGACTGCCGAACGGCCTAGAGGCGCCCATTGCATTCTACTCTCGCACCCTGTCAAGCGCAGAGCGGAACTATAGCCAATTGGACAGAGAGGCCCTGGCTGCAATTGCGGGGGTTAAAAAGTTCCACGAATACCTCTATGGCCGACAATTCGAACTTGTGACTGACCACTGGCCCCTGCTAGGACTTTTGGCAGGCGATAGGCCCACCCTCGCTGCTCTTTCCCCGCTTTTGACCAGATGGGCCATTTGTCTATCGGCCTATTCGTATCAGCTTGTCCATCGACCCGGACGGACTTTGGGTCACGCGGATGCCCTCAGCCGCTGCCCCCTACCTGACCTACTTGCCAACCCAACGCCAGAAGCCTCCGTTCTTTTACTGGACACTTTGACTTTGGGGCCTATCTCCTCTTGCGAGGTGGCAAAAGCCTCAGCTAGAGACCCAATTATTCGCACTGTAATGGGTTGGGTGCTGAAGGGGTGGCCGGTCAAAGTGGACGGGGGGGGAATACCAAGGTTATGTTAACAAACGTAACGAACTGTTTATGCAAGGGGGTTGCTTGTTGTGGGGTGACAGGGTGGTAGTACCAACGAAACTAAGAACAAGGGTCTTAGAATTGCTGCACGAAGGGCATCCGGGCATTGTCAGAATGAAAAGCTTAGCCCGCAGTTATGTTTGGTGGCCCAACATGGACCAAGTTATCTCCGAGTGGGTGGGGAAGTGCAGACCCTGCCAGGAGTCTCGTCCCGATCCCCCAGTAGCGCCCATCCAAGAGTGGGAGAAACCAAAAGGGCCATGGGGGAGGATCCATATTGATTCTGCCGGTCCCTTCCATGGGCAAACATTTTTAATCGTAGTCGATGCCTTTTCGAAATGGCTCGAAATAATCCTAATGCCCTCTACCACAGCCGAGGCAGTCATTAGAGTCCTTCGCAAGCTATTTGCCACACATGGCCTACCGGATACTCTAGTATCTGACAACAGCCCTCAATTCACAGCGACCCTGTTCGAGGGCTACTTGGCCGGACTGGGCATCCGCCATGCCCTATCGGCCCCGTTCCACCCGGCTTCTAACAGATTGGCCGAGCGTTTTGTAAGAACGGCCAAAGAGGCACTGTCCAGACTAGATAACGGGGACTGGCAGGCCAGGATAGACCAATTCTTAGCTGTCCAGCATGCCACACCATGCACAGCCACAGGGAGAAGCCCAGCAGAGCTCCTCATGGGCAGGAAGCTTCAGTGCATGTTAGACAGGCTTCACCCTAACTACTCGCATGAAAATTTCAAGGGAGAAACCTCGGGACTAAGACAGTTTCAGGTTGGGTCCCCGGTGTTCGCTCGCAATTATGCCAGCGGACCTCTATGGGTTGCAGGAACCATAGTGGGCATAACAGGCCCAAAATCTTATATGGTAGATGTAGGGGTAGACAGACTCTGGAAGCGCCACATAGACCAACTTAGAAAAAGGGTAGTCAGCGAAGCAAACATTAATTTAGACATCTCCGAACCTAACTACAACAACTTTCCCAAAACAGCTAACTCAAGCCCGGGTTCGCGAGAATACTTAGCTGACAAGCCCTGGTTCCAGCGCTGCCCCAGCGAGTCGCCACTCCCAGCCGGGGATAACCACGCCCCGGACAAAATCCAGGAGGTTCCATTGGCGGAGCCGGGAGAGACTGAAAGTCCCTCTGACCAGCTCGACGCCCCACCAGACACTGAACTGCACAGGTCAACTAGAGTGAGAACTCATCCTAGGCACCTGCAAGATTTTGTGTGTACATATGTAAATTTCTGAATGTTAGTGCTTTCTGGGAAGGGAGGGGTGTTATGTATTGATACTTTTAAGCGGGAGTTTCAAACCTGCCTACGTTTCTGATTGGCTGACAGTCCCTCCAGGATTGTATATAAGGAGGGCTGCAGCCTCTGAGTTTTTGCTGAAGTCTCACTGTATATTAAAGAGCTGTTGTCACTAGCCTGCTTGTGCCTCTCGTTATTCTCGAACCACTTCACATATGCCATCTGTAAAACATTTTATATTGATTCTTTTTATATGCAGTCAACATTGTTAGTTTATAGTTCCTTTCCCATAACTGTTGCCATTTATCCCTGATCTTCTCCCATACTAATAACAATGCATTTCTTACATAATGTCTATGAAAATACATATGTATCTTACTTCTACCATACCATAAAAAAGCATGCCATCTCAGTTGTAAACCATGTCCTTCCAAAGTTAATAATCTTGTATTTCTTAATTCTATCCATTCTTTCATCCAAGTCAGTGTTGCTGCCTGATAGTATAATTCCCAGTTCGGCAGTCCAAATCCTCCCCTTATTCTTAATCTTGTAACATCTTTATATTAATTCTTGCCTTTTTCCCCTGCCATATACAGTAAACTTCCTCATTATTTTATTAAGGTGTTGAAAATAGGTCTTTTCAATTCTTATTGGAATTGTTTGGAATAAAAACAATAGTCTCAGTAGTATATTCATCTTAATTATTGCAATCTTTCCCATAAGTGATAGTTGCAAAGTTTTCAATTTTTCCAGATCTTTCTCAATTTGTTTTTTTATGTTATAATAATTGACCTCTTTTATCGTTGCACATCTTGAAGTTAGTTGTATTCCTAGATATCTCACTTTTTTCACAATTTGTATATCTAATTTCTCCTTTAATTCTCTTTTTTGTTTTTCTGTAATATTTTTCACCAATATTTTTGTTTTTTCTTTGTTTATTCTTAAACTTGCCACTTCGTCATATTTCTCTATTTGTTCTAATAATTTCGGTCCTGTCTGTTGATGTTCCTCAAGAATAAATACTAAATCATTTGCAAAAGCTTGTAGTTTGTATTCCTCTTTTTTAATTTTCACCGTTTTATTTCTTCATTCCTTCTTATATTTCTGTTTAGCACTTCTAAAGTCAATACAAATAACAATGGGGATAATGGGTATCCTTGTCTTGTTCCTTTTGTTATATTAACTTTTTCTGTCATATCTCCATTCATCATTATCTTGGCTAATTGTTTATTATATATTGTTTTTATAATGTTCATTAAGCTTTCCCTCAAAGTCTATTATCTGTAATTGCTTTATTATAAACTGCCAGTTCACATTGTCAAAAGCTTTCTGTGCATCTAGGAATATCATCACCATTTGTTTTTCTGAATGTATCTCATAATACTCCAAAGTGTTCAAAATTATCCTCATAGTCTCTAATTTGCCTTTTAGGTAAAAACCCATTTTGGTCCATATGAATAAATTCATTTAATAGTTTCTTCAGTCTGTTCACTATTATTTAAGCAAAAATCTTATAATCACATTTAATAATGAAATCGGCCTATAATTTTTTATTAATTGCAAATCTGAATCTTTTTAGGTATAAGTATAACATAGGCTTCTATCCACGAATCTGGCATTTTAACTTTCAATAAAAGTTCGTTAAATAGTTCCAGCATTACATTGCTTAACACCTCTTGAAATGTCTTATATAGTTCCGCTGGAAATCCATCCAGACCTGGTGCTTTCCCAGTTTTTGTTTTTAATCGCTTCTGTTAGCTCCACCATATTTTTCAGGTATTTTAGGTAGATCTGATTTTTCTAAAAATTTTGTTATCTTCTCTTCAGATATCTTCTCTTGATAATAAAGTTTTTCATAATAATTTTGAGTTATTTTCTTTTTTTCTTCTTTTCTATAATGTATTTTCCCTCTTTCATCTTGTAAATATTTTATTCTTTTCTTCACTTTCTCTTTTTTATTTTATATGCTAGCCATCTTCCCAGTTTATTCACATTTTCAAAATAATTCTGTTTGGATGCTATTAATTTATTTGCCAAAAATTCTTGCTCATTCAAATTTATTTCATGCTTTTTTATTTCCATTTGTTTCTTAATTTTGTTGTTTTGTATATCTTTTTGTAACTCTTTCTCTAATTTCTTTTTTTTATTAAAAAGTTTTTTTAAAAAGTTTACACGTATTTTCCCCCTTCCCCTCCCCCCTTCTGCCCCAACTCTCCCACCCACCCACCCTTGACTTCCCAGAGCAAATACAGGGTATAGCATTTAACAAACATAAAAAAACCCCATAAGCTAACTATCTATAGATTTAGCTCCCTCTTGCACTTTAACTCCCCTTGTTCATATCTAAATATAACTATTTAAATCAATTATTGCTTGAAAGTAATCAATCCAACTTGGTTCTTGTCCATTCTTCAATAATAAGCAAGTCTTCTTTCTTCTACAGTTAAACATCAGATCTCCAACCCTTACATACATTAATACCTTAACAAAATATTTTAACCAATCTCAAATAAAATATATTGTAAAAACCTTATTTTTACTTTTTTCAGTTACAGTTAAACATCAGATCTCCAACCTTTACATATATTAACACCTTAACAAAATATTTTAACCAATCTCAAATAACATATATTGTAGAAACCTTATTTTTACTTTTTACCCCATAAACATATTAATTCTTCTTAAAAACATTCCTTGCTTAGTAGCTTTACATAAACTTATTCATCTTATTCTCTACAAATCCTCTACGTATAATCAAATAACATCTTCACTGTTTAATATCCATATAAAATATTGTCAAAAACCTTCCCTCAACCCTTGCACCATTTATATTTTCCTTATACCCGACAAGTTTATATTTATTCTTCAACAAAGCATTTAATGTGGTATTAATGTAATTTAAAACAACATATAAAAGTGTAAGTAATATCCTTCTTCTAATCCATAAACTATTGAATGATCTACACGGTCCATAATTTTTACATCCACAATATTTTTCTTTTAACCCATAAGGGCAGGTCTTGAGAATGTTATCTGGGAGGAGTTTGATCCTGTGACTCCCGAGGATGTGGACAGGGTTCTGGGTAAGATTAGTGCTGCCACATGTTTATTGGACCTGTGTCCCTCCTGGTTGGTACTGGCCTCCCGGGAGGTTACACGAGGCTGGCTCCAGGGGATTATAAGTGCTTCTCTGAGTGAGGGTGCCTTTCCTACCGCCTTGAAAGAGGCGGTAGTGAGGCCCCTCCTCAAGAAGCCTTCCCTGGACCCGGCGGGAATTAGCCAACTATCGTCCAGTCTCCAAACTTCATTTTGTGGTGAAGGTTGTTGAGAGCGTGGTGGCACGACAACTTCCCCAGCACCTGGATGAAGCTATCTATCTAGACCCGTACCAGTCGGGCTTCAGGCAGGGGTACAGCACAGAAACGGCATTGGTCGCATTGGTGGATGATCTCTGGAGGGCTCGGGACAGGGGTTGCTCCTCTGTCCTAGTCCTATTAGATCTCTCAGTGGCTTTTGATACAATCGACCATGGTATCATGCTGCAGCGGTAGAGGGGGTTAGGAATAGGGGGCACCGTTCTGTGGTGGTTCTCCTCCTTCCTCTCCGACCGCTCGCAGTTTCTGTTGGCAGGGGGACAGAGGTCAACCTCGAGGCATCTCGCATGGGGAGTGTCGCAAGGATCGGTCCTCTCGCCCCTCCTGTTCAACATTTATGTGAAGCCGCTGGGTGAGATCATCCGTGGTTTTGGGGTGAAGTGTCATCTGTACGCTAATGATACTCACCTGTACATCTCCACCCCAGACCACCCCAACGATGCCCTTGATGTGATGTCTCACTGCCTGGAGGCTGTGCGGGTCTGGATGGGAAGGAACAGGCTCAGACTCAACCCCTCCAAGACTGAGTGGCTGTGGCTTCCGGTGTCCCGATATAGTCAGCAGGTGCCATCGCTGACTATTGGGGGTGAATCTTTGCCCCCCACGGAGAGGGCTCGCAATCTGGGTGTCCTCCTGGATGCATGGCTGTCTTTAGAAGAGCAAATGACGGCCATGGCCAGGGGGGCCTTTTATCAGGTTCGCCTGATCCGCCAGTTGCAGTCCTTTCTGGACCGGGACACCCTGCACACGGTTACTCACGCCCTTGTCACCTCCCGATTGGACTATTGTAATGCTCTCTACATGGGGCTCCCCTTGAAGAGCACTTGGAGGCTCCAGCAGGTCCAGAATGCGGCTGCATGGGTGGTTATGGGCGCAACTCATTGTGCCCACGTGACCCCCCTCCTGTGCGAGCTGCACTGGCTCCCAGTGGTCTTCCAGGTGCGATTCAAGGTGCTGGTTACCACCTTTAAAGCGCTCCATGGCATATGACCCGGGTACCTTCGAGACCGTCTTCTGCCACCAATATCCTCCCACCGCTGATCTGCAGATAATCTACTGGAATCTATGACTGGAGATGGGTATGATAAAACTTAAGGCAAGAATGTGTCTTGCTTCTCTAAACCTGTGGTTAAAGCTTAACTTTTATCCTGCAGGCCTAATACTATTAATTTTCCAAGAAAACTTCCAATCTGCCTGGATTAAGGTATTGAATCTAAATCTTAAATTTGAGTTTCTTTCTCTCCTTGGTTTTTATAATTCTCAGCCTCTCTAGGCTGTGGGTGCGGAAACGCAGGGAATATACAAGAGCCGGAGTGTGGTGAATCAATCCTGGTTTAATATCCGCAACGCAACAGCTGTTACTTGACGCCAGAATGCTAAGGCAAATAAAGTCAGCGCTGAGAATGGCTGCTATCTAGCACCCTTTTATTGGGACTGCTCTCTCCTTCCGGATTGGGCGTGTCTGCAATTTCAGCAAAAAGGTGTTCTGGTTTGTATCTACCGCCACAGAAAGTAGCCTGGTCGCGGGAGTATGATGTTGCCTTTCCTTTCGGCGTCACTGTCATCCTTTGGTCATTTCTCATCCGATCCACAATATCTCCACACGACCCTGCTATACCCGTCACCAGTGATCAGTAACTCCTATCCATGGTTCCTAACCCCACCACCATCACCCGTGCCATCATCTGATTTGGATGGCTTGGTGTCGAGGGTTGCTTGATGCTCGACAGGCACCCCCCCCACCAGGTGTCTGCCTATGAAGATGAAAAGGAAGAGGTTAGCTTGTAGTTACACATCGTGGTTTTTGAGAATAGACTTTGTGGAATTTTTGTAACAGTTTCGGTGTCTTGATATCTCCTACTTGTACCCAGGACGCATCTGCATCTGGATACCCTGCCCACCGGACTAGGTATTGGAGTTTTCCTCTATGATATCTAGAATCAATAATGTCCTTTATTTCATAATGTGTACCTGCTGTAGACCCTGGATAGATGTGTGGGTCTCATGGTATTGTGGCTGGTTTTAGTAGGCTAGAATGGAATATTGGATGTACTTTACCCAGTAAAGGAGGTAGTTTCAACATCACTGTCACTGGATTTATTATTTTCATTATGGTAAAAGGGCCGGTATATTTGGGACCCAGTTTTCTACTAGGCACCCGTAACTGGAGGTATTTTGTAGATAAATATACCTGGTCCCCTATCTGGAATGGTGGGCATTCTTCCCTCTTTTTATTTGCTTGATGTTTATATTCGTCTGATGCCTTTTCTAACACCTTTTTCACATGGGGCCAGACCTTCTGTATGCTATCTGACCAATCGGAGGGTGTGGTAGTTTCTGGTTTCTGGACTTCCAGGTCGGAGATGTCCAGTCACTATTTTAAATGGGATATACCCTGTACTATGGTGGACTGAATTATTGTATGCTGTTTCTGCAAACGGTAAGAGGTCAGACCAGTCCTTTTGTTGATATGATATGTAGGAGCACAGATAGCATTCTACCATCATGTTGGCCCATTCAACGGCTCCATTTGTGGTAGGATGGTAAGCAGAACTTAACCCCTGTGTCGACCCGATGCAGCAGAGGAACCCCCTCCAGAATTTGGCCGTAAATTGTACCTCTCTATCTGATATAATCTGTTTGGGCACTCCATGTTATCTGTAGATATGGTAAATAAAGAGTTTTGCTAGGCATTATGCTCAAGGTAACCCCTTGCATGGAATGAAATGGGCCTGCTTAGAAAACAGGTCCATATCACTGTATGTTGTCTACTGTCTGGTAAGTCTACTATAAAATCCATGGCAACCTTGTCCCATGGCCTACTGGGCTCAGCCACCGATTGTAACAGCCCTAGTGGTTTTCCTGGTCTGGGTTTGGAGGTTGCACAGACATGACACCTACGAACGTATTCTTCGATTTCTGTATGCATTTTGGGCCACCAGAATTGCTGTCTGGTAAGGTGTAATGTCTTCAAGAACCCAAAATGTCCTGCCGTCTTAACATCATGGCATTGTTTTAGTATTTTGGATCTTAATGATGCAGGAATGTACAGCCTATCCCCACGCCATGCCAGTCCCGCCCGATGATTGATTGGTTATCAACCATGCATCAGACACCAATTCCTTCTTTAAGGTCATTATCCATTCCTGTTTTGGTTGTCTCTCTACAGCTCGTGTTCCCGTTTGTGTGAGTGGCATTAAGGCCTGCAGCACCTCGCCCCGTCTACTGTTGTATTGAGGCATACGGGACAGGGCATCAGCCAGGAACATTTTCCCTGTAAGCACATATTTGAGAAGGAAACAAAAGCGCTGGAAATATTGTGCCCACCTAACCTGATTGGGAGACAGTTTACGGGATGTTTGGAGTGCTTCTAAATTCTTACGGTCTGTCCAGACCTCAAAAGGGTTTTCACTGCCATCCAAGAGGTGTCACCAGGTCTGTAGCACCCATTTTACAGCAAATGCCTCCTTTTCCCAAACAGCCCAGTTTCTTTCGGTCGACATGAATTTGTGTGTAATGGGATGAAATGCCTGTAAAAATTGGTGAAACCAAGGAAACTTTGCAATTGTTTCCTAGTCTTTGGTGCTTGCCATTCCAGGACTGCCTCGACCTTTTTTGGATCCATTTGTATCCCTTCTCCGGTTATCCGGAACCCGAGATAATCTATTTCTGTGTGATGAAATTCGCATTTTGAGATCTTTACAAAGAGACGTGCCTCTAACAGTTTGGTCAGCACCTGCCTGACCAATCGGGTGTGTTCTTCAAGAGTGTTTGTGTAAATCAGGATAACGTCGAGGTGTACAAAAACCCCTCTATATAAATGTTCATGCAAAACCCCATTGATAAGTTGCATGAAGACGGCCGGGGCACCTTGCAGTCCAAATGGCATCACCTGAAATTGATAACTCCCCAGGGGACAGTTGAATGTGGTCTTCCATTCATCCCCTGGGCAGATATGCACCCAGTAGTAAACCTCACGTAGATCCAACTTCATGAAGATCTTACTGGTTGCTAGGGTCATTGACAGATCAGTTATCAGAGACAGGGGATATAAGGGTTCGATACACACAGCATTAAGGTCACGGTAATCGACACACAAACATAGACCTCCATCTTTCTTCTCTTGGAAAACCACTGGAGCCGCCATATGTGACCTACTCAGTCAGATAAATCCCCTGGCTAGGTTTTTATCAATGTAGTTCCTCTACTCCGTAAGTTCTCTTGGGGTCATAGAGTACATACGGGGTTTCAGTAACTTAGCTCCCAGTACCAATGCAATGGCACAATCAGTGTCACGGTGCGGTGGTAAGACCTCACATTCATCTTCACTGAATACTTGTGCTAGATCCTTGTATACATCAGGATAACGGCATTTGGCTGCCGGTAATGTTCTTTCTACTCCCCAATCTGTCATGTGTCAGCCATTCCCTCGACACATGATCCCGGGGACTGTGACAAGCCAGAAGAACAGAGACACGGTGAAGGGGGGTGTTGTAGCGTTTAGCAAGGCACGGTGATATCAGGTGATCGACGGTATGGGAATCTGGGGACAGGGTCAATAAAATGGTGTTAAAGGAAGCAAACGCTATTCAATATGAGGGACAGCGAGATCTGGAAGTAACTGGTGATCCACAGCAAACCCAAATGAGTAAATAGAGCGGTTACTTTAAATGTACAAGTGAGCATGGGCGGGGCGCTTGGGGGCGTTCTATAAAGCTGGATAAGCGGAGGAATCAGGCGTCTCCGACTTTGTTTGTCATCAGATAACTTCAGCGCTTACTATATGACCACCGTGTAAGCTACGATTAAACCGGATAGCTTCACCTTTTGAGTGTGTGCGTGTGGTGTTTGTTCGGTGGACCACAGGTGGTTCCAGAGGAAGCTGACAGAAAGTCGGAGATGCTTTACTCTTTTGTACTGAGGACTGCGAGCAGCTGCGATGACAGAGGGCGTGACGGATGATGCCACGGTGTTGGACTTGGGGACGGAACTGGAGGCAGAGGTGGAGGAGAACGTGGAGATGGAGGAGCATTGCGAACAGTCAGTGGTACGCCCCAAACAGCGAGTGGTGTCACCGCCCCCTCCAGAAGACAAGCAGGAAAGACAGGATTCATTGGGGACTGAAGCTGCTCGAAAACCGTCTGGGAATTGGTGGCAAAGTACAGCTATACTAGGAAAGTTGGGGTTTCAGATGTCAGCTACCCCCCCTCTAGCCCCTCAATTCCAAGGGTGGCAGGAAAGGCGATGGACAGAAGAGGAGGAAGAGGGGGCCTGGAGTTATTCCTCCGGCCCCGGTGTAACCACCATGGATATGTTGAGGGAGAGATTTGGGGAAGTTAGCTTCCGGGATGCCCCCTCTTGGCAACCCTGGGCACCCAGGGCAGACCAGTCGAATACATGGCAGAGTGGGGTGGGAGCGTCAACGGGCGGAATGTCTGAATCCAGAGTGCGTTTGGCCAGTCCAAAGCTGCGAGTAGACCGTAGTAGATACAGGGGCGGAAGGGATGAAGACCCTGCTCCCCTTGGGGGGGGTTCCTCATCGAGCGAGGGGTTACATGGTACACAACGACAGCCACATAGTCAGGGGCATCGTGAGGACCAGGAGGGTGAGTCTGCTGCTAGACGGTCCTGCTCACGGGAACAAAGAACCTCTTCGGGTGGAGAGCGGTCCAGGCGTGAACGGGATCCAGCGCCTGCATGGATCCCAGGGCCTTGGGTACAGCAAATACCATGGGGCCTCCCTCCCTTACAAGCCACGTTCGATGGGAATCCGGACCGTGTAGCCCTCTTTCTAAGCCAGGTGATCAGCTAAATGGATGCGTACGGACACTATTATTCCTCTCAGTGGGCCAAGGTAGTAGCGGTTATGATGGTTTTGATGGGTGAGGCAGCTGATTGGGTGGCCAGTTTACACATCATGAACGCTCGAGAACTGGCAGATTTGGGACTGTTCCTGGAAGCATTACGGAGTCGATTTGAGGATGATGCCAGCACCCAGGCCGTTGTCGAGAGTGATCTAGTTTCATTAAAACAAAATGGATGAGCGGCTAAAGACTATGTAAAGGAATTTCGTACCTTGGCTAATCGGTTGAGGGGCTGGCCCGAACATTTATTAGTGCATTTCCATAAGGAGCTGGATAGAGACCTACGTCAGGCCTGCCTTTATAGGGGCCTTGGTCCTTACATAACAGCCTGGTATAAAGCAGCTGTCGAATTGGACATAGGCCTGAGGGAGTTCCGGATGTGAAGCGACACCGTGGCCCCACCACGGAAGGTGTTGGAGAAGCCGCCAACAGGGTGGGGAGGCATTCGAACATATATGCCTATAGGAGTAAGAGGTGGTATCAACTCACGAAGACCATTCCGAGTTACCGTTGTGACCAGGAGGGCCACAGGGCGCTTGATTGCCCACTCCCGCCTCTCCGAACTCCAGATGTCCAGGCATCAGGTTCCAGTAGGTGGGCGAGTTTCCGTTCCAGACTATCAGAGCACTCTCGTTTCGCAGCTCAAACAAGAGGTGGAGAAGCCAATGGTCGTGATGGCAATGGTAGCTCTCCTGACATTATCCAAACGCCAACAGAGGAGGGGATCGTTGAGGAAGAAACGGAACACACGGATCCTATGGTATGTGATCCTGTCTGACCTTTCGTTATCCAGGTGATACTAAAACTCCCTGGGTTGGGTATACTGGAACAGCAAGGGGCCTTAGTAGATACCGGTTGCACCCATTGTCTTTTACAAAGGTCGATAGCGGACACTCTTGGTCTTCGTGTAGTGAAGTTACAGAAACCTATTTACTTTGAGCAAATGGATGGCTCAACCCTAGGAGGACAACCAGCTACCCATGTAACAGAGCCAGTGACACTTGAGATCGGAAATCATCAGGAAGTAGTACGATTCGTGGTTGTAGAAAAAATGATTGAACCCATCATTCTAGGCCTATCATGGTTAGATAAGTGGAAACCTACCATTTGGTGGGAAGGGTTTTTTTGCAAATTACGCTTGGCAGTAGGCCCTGATCCACCTGAAGACAGTAGAGATGTAGGAGTGACTGGAAGGGAGATGCCCTGTCTAGAAAAAGTCCCGCACGTATACAGAGATCTATGGCATGTGTTTAGCGAGAAGGAATGTGAGGCCCTTCCACCCCATCATCCTACAGACTGTGCGATAGAATTGAAACCAGGTGTTAGTCTACCTAAACCCCGCATATATTCCATGACTCCCCTTGAATTAGAGGAATTATGATGTTATATAAACCAGAACCTAGCCAGGGGTTTTATCTCGCCCAGTCGCATGCATATGGCAGCGCCAGTTCTGTTTAAGGAGAAGAAAGATGGAGGGTTAAGATTGTGTGTTGACTTTCGGGGATTAAACGATGTCTGAATGGAACCTCTCAACCCCTTACCCCTTATGACGGATTTGCTTTCCACCCTCATGACAGGGAAGATCTTTACTAAGTTGGACCTCCGAGAAGCATATGACAGGGTCCGGGTAAAAGCAGGTGATGAATGGAAGACCACATTTAACTGTCCTTTGGGCAGTTATAAGTTCCGGGTCATGCCGTTTGGTCTACAGGGGGGCCCTGCAGTTTTTATGCAGTTTATCAATAGTATACTCTATGACCACCTGTATCGGGGAATTCTAGTATATTTAGACAATATTCTGATATACTCCAATACCCTAGAAGAACACATTCGTCTGGTACGGCAGATATTAATGAAGTTGTTGAAGGCTCAGTTGTATGTAAAGCTATCGAAATGTGAATTTCACAAGACAGAGATAGATTACTTGGGGTTTAGGATTTCAGGAAAAGGGATTGAAATGGACCCAAATAAGGTTAAGACAGTGTTGGAATGGCAGGCTCCAAAGACCCAAAAACAGTTACAAAGCTTTCTGGGCTTTGCAAATTGTTATAGGAGATTTATCCCTTCATTTGCTAAGGTGGCCTTACCGTTGACTGATCTCTTAAAGACAAGAAAAACTGCAGTTGGGAAAGGCAACCCACAACAAAAGATCAGTTGGACGATATCATGTCAACGTGCATTTGACATGTTGAAAACCCTATTTGCTAATGAACCCATACTAAGACATCCTAACACATCGAAACCCTTTGTAATACAGGCAGATGCAAGTGATGTGGCAGTGGGGGGTGTTCTCCTACAAAGAAATGAACGTGGGGTTCTTCAACCATGCGCCTACACCTCCCGAAAACTAACCGATACGGAACGAAATTGGATGATTTGGGAAAAAGAGGCATATGCCATAAAGTGGGCCTTGCAAATGTGGAGGCATTTGTTAGAAGGGACTAAGTAGAATCCAAGGTATGGATGGACCACAAGAATTTAGAGACACTTCAATCGCCTCGTAAACTGTCCCCGAAACAGGCACGTTGGGCACAATATTTCTGCAGATTTACCATCAAGCTGAAAGCGATACGAGGGGGAAAGAGCTATTTAGCTGATGCCCTATCGCGCATGCTGCAATTTGAGAACCAAAAAGAGGAGATAACACAAGCTTTAATACCTTATAAACAGACAGGAAAGCAAGGAAGGTACGTATTCCCGCTCTCCACAACCTGGGTGATGGAGTTGAGGAGAAAATTAGCGACAGACAGTTGGTTGAAGACCAATCCCCAGATAGTGACACAGAAAGGAGGACTAATGTGGAAAGGAGATAAATTATATATCCCCGAAGGGTTGAGAGATAAGAAGTTACGACAATGCCACGATGTAAAAACAGCAGGGCATTTCGGTTTCGTGAAAACGTTGCATCTAGTGAGGAGACAGTTCTGGTGGCCACGTATGCAAAAACAGGTAGAGACATATGTACAAGGCTGTCCCGTATGTATAAGAGCTAAACCCTTGCAGGGAAACTGTCTGGTTTATTACAGTCCGTGGCTGAACCACAGAGGCCTTGGGAAGATATAGCCATGGATTTCATAGTCGAGTTGCCTCCCAGCAAAGGACACAATGTAATATGGACTATTATTGACCTGTTTTCCAAACAGGCACATTTTGTCCCCTGTAAAGGGCTACTGTCTGCACAGCGTCTAGCGAAACTATTTGTCCAACACGTATATCGACTTCATGGCACACCCAAACGTATAATCTCAGACAGAGGTCCCCAATTTACCGCCCGGTTCTGGAGACATTTCTTAGGACAACTAGGAACAGAACAGGGACTGAGTTCTGCATTCCATCCAAATACCAACAGAGCTGCTGAAAGAGCCAATGCCATGGTAGAAAGGTATCTGCGTTCCTATGTGTCATATACCAACAAACAGATTGGTACGAACTCTTACCTTTCGCAGAATCAGCATATAATAACACCGTGCAGAGCAGTACAGTTTATACACCTTTCCTAGTAGTTTCTGGAAAAGAATTCCCAGCCATCCCCGATCTAGATGTACAAATGACTAGTTCCCATAGTCCAAAGGAATGGACAGAGAAGGTTAAACAGAGTTGGCCACACATCAAAAATGCATTAGAAAAAGCTTCTGAAGCATACAAAACCCAAGTAAACAAACGGAGATGAGATAACCTACCCTTCAAAATAGGAGAAAAGGTATATTTGTCCACAAAATATATCAATCTGCATATGCCCAGTAAAAAATTAGGTCCAAAGTATATAGGTCCCTTTACCATCACCAAAATAATAAATCCCGTAACGATATCCTTACAACTACTCCCCTTACTGAAAAGAATTCACCCAGTATTCCACAGTAGTCTCCTAAAGCCAGCAGCAAAAATAAGAGAGACAGGAATACGTCCACGACCTGTGGTAGGAAGCTCATACGAAATTAAAAAGATCCTCGATTCTAAGATATATCATGGGAAGCTTAGGTATTTAGTACATTGGAAGGGATATCCTATATCAGAAGCAACATGGGTGAAAACAAAAGATATAGATGCTCCACAATTACTAAAACAATTTCATGAAACATATCCAAACAAACCAGGTGGACACTTTCCCACTTAATAAGAATAACCAAATGTTTTTATGTTCCACCAGGAAGAGACCTGGGGGGGGGGCGCATGTCAAGTGTCAGCCATTCCCTCGGCACATGACCCCGGGGACTGTGACAAGCCAGAAGAACAGAGACACAGTGAAGGGGGGTGTTGTAGCGTTTAGCAAGGCACGGTGATATCAGGTGGTGGACGGTATGGGAATCAGGGGACAGGGTCAATAAAATGGTGTTAAAGGAAGCAAACGCTATTCAATATGAGGGACAGCGAGATCTGAAAGTAACTGGCGATCCACAGCAAACCCGAATGAGTAAATAGTGCGGTTACTTTAAATGTACAAGTGAGCACGGGCGGGGCACTTGGGGGCATTCTATAAAGCCGGATAAGTGGAGGAATCAGGCATCTCTGACTTTGTTTGTCATCAAAGAACTTCAGCGCTTACAGTATGATCACCGTGTAAGCTACGATTAAACCGGATAGCTTCACCTTTTGAGTGTGTGCGTGTGGTGTTTGTTCGGCAGAGCACAGGTGGTTCCAGAGGAAGCTGACACAATCACTATGTTGGAGCCCAACGCATGGTTCTAGTCCCACCAGCAGTCTCAATCTATGAAAGCTGCCTTCCCACCAGATGGTTGGCTCCCACTTGTCAAGGCACACAAGACCGAGAATTACCAGTTCAATCATCTGAGTTATTACCACAAACTGGATACGTTCCCAGTCTTCTCCTACTTTTAGAACAACTGGCTCAGTCACAAGGGTGGCTGGTTTACCCCCCAAGGTCAACCTATCCATTTGTTCAAAAGTTATGGGTTTTCGTAACTTGACGATGCATAGCCCCAACTCCTCCACTATCGAATGACTGATAAGACACCGAGTGCAACCAAAGACTATTAACACTCCTTGATTGCTTTCTTTTCCCGTACATGGGAGTTTAAGGGTTATCGGGATTAGGAACGGATGTATAGGTCACTTATCATGGGATCTTCCGCCAATTAAACTGATCCGTTTGGGGTACACTGGGATAATTTTAAATTGTTTTTTAATTGGGTTACTGATTTTAATTTGGTATTGTATTGTGATTTGTATTGAAGTTGTCATTTTGTAAGCCGCCTTGAGTCCCAAGGGAGAAAGGCGGCATATAAATCGCAATAAATAAATAAATAAATAAATAAATAAATAAATAAATAAATAAATAAATCTTGGACCTCCTCTTCTTCAACACTGATCCCGGTGGTCTCAGGAACACGGGCTGTCCCAGAAGTGCCTCCAACATCGGTGCATATAATTGTGTCTATCATGGAGGTCTGGCTTGCAACTCTGGAACGTTCTGCGGTTCTTGAGGATCAGTCCTTTGGCATACGGCTAGAGCCCTGCACCCTTGGAATAGAAATATGAAGTGGTGGCAGGGGGTACTCAGCCACCCTGTGTCCCTCCTGGTTGCAACGGTAATAGCGGAACGGCCTTTTAGCCTGGTCAGTGCTCCCAGGCCCAGGGGCCAGGAATGGTCTTACCGTGTTTCGGTCAGTGAACTGTCGCAACCCCACTCGTCTTGGATGGCTCTGACTCACAGTGCATGTCCTAAACTCGTACCCCGATGTCTAATTCCACCACCGCCTTATATTACTCCGCTAAGTGAGGCACTAATCCCCGGTATACACATGCCTGTCTAATGTCTCTATCAAGGCCCATTTGGAACTGGTGTATAAGAAGTCTCTCTGGCCATGAACATAGCCTCCCAGCTAGTTTCTAGAATTCCTTCACATAGTGAAGTTTAGCTGGCTTTCCGTGTTGTTTCAGGGCTACTAGTTCCCCCTCGATTATTTGAGTTCAGGTTTCATCCTCAAAACGGCAGCGCAAAGCCTCCAAAAATAAGCCAAGTATGGTCACTATGTAGGTCAGGTACCCAATCTGTTGCCTCGTCCATGAGAACGGCCGTAGCTGCAACAGCCATAGGCCACTGAGAAGGATACAGGTGGCCAAAAAGGTCCATATGGCTAATCACCTGATTTAGGAATAGAGCCACTTTCTCTGGTGCTCCATCGAATGTGGCCTGCACCGGAGGGAGGTCCCACAGGGTCTGAGGGGTCCACAACCCAGGGCCCCACATGGGCAGGGGGTCCATACTATGGGACATGGCTGGCCTATCACTAGCCCCATCTTGATCTTGCTGCCGCCCAGTTCCAGGACCCATTTCCCTCTTCCTGGTTGGCTGCGGAAGGGGCCATCCTGGATCACATATGGTCACCTCTAAGGATGGGGTGGAAGCTGCAGGGATGGGATGATCCTCCCCCCGCAACCAGCTTGGCCTCACCTCGGGTATGAATTTAGGACTTGTGAGACGGAGTCTACTTTCAGATCCACCCCCTATCACAGCTCCTCCCTGCCAGGTACCAGAAGGATCCAGGCTGGGTGCCCATGGCTGCCATGAGGGCGCATTGTGAAAGCTTGCTTCCCCAAACTGCTCTCGACCACTGTCCAAGGTGGTTGTCTCAAGCCCTGTGGAGTAATCCACTCTCCGTCCTCATCTTCGGCCTATTGCCGCTCCCTCCATCCTTGGAACTGGGCTCCTGAGTGGGGTGGTGTCTGTATCTGCGTGCCCGCTGTCCCCGTCAATGCCGAACTATGCTACCAATGTCTGGCTGCAGCCTGGGATATTCCCACACCTTGGGAGCCCTGGTCTTCAGCCCCCACCTCCTTCCGCATTTCCCGTCATTTCGGATGGACTACCAGCTGTTTGCTAACATCTGGCGTCTCAGCAACTGTATCCTCCCGTTCCTCCACTACCATTGGCTCTGCAGGCTGCTCCCCATTTGAAACACCCTCAGCCATGTTCCGCTGTCCTACTGTGCCATCGTTGGAACAAACAGGGAGAAAAAAAAGGCTGAGTGCTGGCTTTCTCTCGGCCTCACTAGGCTGCGGGTACGGAAACGCAGGAATAAACAAGAGCCAGAATATGGTGAATCAATCCTGGTTTAATATCCACAAAGCAACAGCTACTACTCAACGCCGGAATGCTAAGGCAAATAAAGTCAGCGCTGAGAACGGCTGCTATCCAGCGCCCTTTTATTGGGGCTGCTCTCTCCTTCCGGATTGGGCGTGTCTCTGCAATTACAGCAAAATGGTGTTCTAGTTTGTATCTACTGCCACAGAAAGCAGCCTGGTCACGGGAGTATGACGTTGCTCTTCCTTTCGGCGTCACTGTCTTCCTTTGGTCGTTTCTCATCTGATCCACAATATCCCCATGCGACCCTGCTATACCCGTCACCAGTGATCAGTAACTACTATCTGGTTCCTAAACCCACCACCATCATCCATGCCATCTGGTCCCCTCCACCCCTCATCCAGGGTATTATCCAGTTTGGACAGCTTGGTGTCGAGGGTTGCTTGACGCTCAACAATAATGGAATCTGTTCAGGTGAAACAAAACCTAAAGCAACAGATAAAGGATACTGAGTATCAGGTAGCAATAGCAATAGCACTTAGACTTATATACTGCTTCACAGTGCTTTTATGGCCCTCTCTAAGCGGTTTACAGAGTCAGTATATTGCCCTCAACAATCTGGGTCCTCATTTTACTGACCTCAGAAAGATGGAAGGCTGAGTCAATCTTGAGCCTGGTGAGATTCGATCTGCCAAATTACAGGCAGCTGGCAGTCAATAGAAGTAGCCTGCAGTACTGCACTCTAACCACTGCACCACTGCAGCTCTTGTAGATGTAGAGAAGGACTTAGTCTTCCTGTCATTGGTGCACAACAAGTTATATTGCCAGTGTTGCCAGCTATCTCACATGTTTAGAAAAACTCAGCTATCAGAAAACTTTCTCCCTTGATCAATTTCATGCTTTCCTTTCTGCAGCATTGGATGGCAAATATTAAAAAATAGCATTGGTAGGACTTCCGGTTTGCTTCCTGTCACCGAAAGACGGTCCCGTTTTTGGACCGCCAGCCCCACTGCTTGTCAGAGCCGCTTCGATCAAGAGAAGCGGCTCGGAAGTTCCCGAATCCTGAAGGATTAGCGGAATAGAGTTGGCGAGAAGCAGGTTGAGCCCCTGTGAGCCCCCAGATAGCTATCCTTTGCTTCTGGGGAGGAAACAGGCGCGGCTCCCTTTCAGCTCGCCGAGACTCCGGACAGCGTGGGACGAGTCTACCCAGCATAGAACAAGGTGGCAGGATCAACCTTTCTACTGAAAACAAAGCAAATTCAAACAAACGGGGTGAAATAACAACTTGAACCACAAAACTGCAAGTATTACTAGCCCTGTGATTAATTTTAAAACAGAAGAGTCAATGAGTGAAAGTCTCTTGAAAATGGCGCCCGGCTTCAGCGTTAACGAGCTGAAAGCGAGAGTAGATTAGCAAAGTTATTTCAACAAGTTACAAAGTAGCACTGTCTGTAACAAGTGGAGGAAAAGAAAATCTTTTTAAAAACAAGCCTGATTTTGCTTCAATTTCACATTTAATTTGACTAAACCTGGGGGAATTTTTTAGAGGACTTTGTGGTGGAGGAAAGGGAAAAAGGATTTTCTTTTTTGGAAAAGCTAGGCTACGTGGCAGGATGGCTTCTAAGCAGACTAAACAGGAAGTGAAGGCAGCGGGGGGGGGAATCCCCCACACATAAACCTGAACAGCAGCCTCCCAGCCAGCAGAGCCAGAAAAAAGAGATTGATCTTGAAAGTTTAAAGGATTTCATTACTCAGGCTTTGATGAGGCAAGATGAAAATTTGGATGAGAAGTTTAAAAAGTCACAACAGGAAATCAAGCAGGAGATTAAAGAAATTAAAGAGGTGGTGCAAGAAAAATATGACAAGGTGACCAAAAAATTAATGACAGTGGTGACTGGATTGTCAGAAGCAATTATTAATTAAACTAAATTAAAACTGATACTAAGGTGGAAGAATTTAGATCAGAAATTGATGTCAAAATGAAGGAGACTGACTATAAAATCTTTGATGCTGACAATAAAATGCAGAGACTTGAAAATGAGATCACAATGATGCAGTTCAGGTCTATGGAATTTGCCATAAGGCTGAGAGGCTTAAAAGAGAATGATAGGTAAGACCTGAGACAGACTTGTGCTGATGCTCTAGCTGTGCTGTTAAAGATTAGCCCTGAAGAGATTTTTTGCAAAATGGATAAAGTGTACAGAGTGAATTCGTGGGTGGCCAGACAAAGACAATTGCCCAGAGATGTGGTGATATACTTTACAGATAGAAAAATGAGAAATGATATTTTGCAAAAGTCTTTTCTCTCTGCTGTGCAAGTGGAGGGAAAGGAGATTGGAGTTTATAAAGAGCTACCACCTACGATGTTAAAAGATAGAAAGGATTTTGGATTTCTAGTGAATGAATTAAAAAAACAACAAATTCCATTTAGGTGGGATGCTCCAACTGGTATAATCTTGAGGTATAAGGGAGAAAGATACCGATTAAATACTGTTGAGAAGGCAGAAGAATTTTATTCTAATGTTTTTAAAGAGAGCTCACCATTCCCACATACATCTTCTGTGTTGGAGATAAAGGAGAGTGATAAGGAGAAGCAATTTCAGCGAGAGAAGGAAGGGCAGCCTAAGCAGCTGGAACTAGAGGCAATGGAAATGCAGGGAGCTACAGGAGGTTTTCTGGGTGAGCCCTTGCTAGATCTTTCTTCGAAAATTGTGACTGAACCACCTAAGACTACAAGAGAAGTGGCTTTGGACCTAGCCCGGATGTGTGAAGCTAAAGATCAGCATATAACTCGAGCAATTTCTAAGCAACTCAAAGAAAAACAACAACAGGAAAGGCCCAAGCCACAGCAATATAAGAAAGGAGTCAAGGGTAATATACAAGAATGTGAAGCCATGGGGGGAGCAAAGCCGAAGACTACCGACTCGGAAAATCTTCAGCAAATGTGCTTGTCGCTTCAAAAAAGTGTACATGACGATTAAGTTTTTATCTTGGAATGTGAATGGATTAAATTCACCACAGAAAAGGAAGAAATTATTTACATACTTGAGACAATTTAACAATGATATAATTTGTTTACAAGAAACTCATGTTATAACACAAGACCAAAAATATCTGATAAATTCAAGATTAGGAACACATTTTATAGCTTCAAATTTGGAAAAAAAAGAATGGTGTGGTTATTTATATAAATAAAAGATTGTCAGCTAAAATTATAGAAGCAGATGAATGTGGTAGGTTTATAGCAATTGAACTGCACACAGCAAGTGGCCTAATTCTAGTGATTGGAATTTATGCTCCTAATCAACAACAGGACAATTTTACAAAACTTTGCATTCTAAAATATTGCAATGGGACTATAGATCTATTTTAATTATGGGAGATTGGAATGGAGTAATTGACTCTAAAATAGATAAAAAGAGTTCGGCGAAGTCAAGGATTAGACTACCACAGACTTTTTTTGATATGAAAGAAGATTTGGAATTAAAAGATATTTGGAGAATACATAACTCAAAAGAATTGGACTTTACTTTTTTTTTCAGATAGACACAGATCCTTTTCTAGGATTGATTTTATTTTACTATCAGCTGACCTACTTGTAAAAACAAAAAGAACAAAGATTTTTCCAAGGACTTTAACTGACCATAGCCCGGTATGGATAGAAATTGAGATGGGAAAGAGTGAGAGAAGATCATGGAGATTAAATGAAAATCTGTTTAGATATGAAAAGAATATAACAGAACTTAAAAAGCAGATGAAAGAATTTTTTGAAATGAACTTGAATAAGGGTACCCCTATTGAAATTGTGTGGGATGCGAGTAAAGCATATATGAGAGGGGTACTCATCCATATGAACTCTAAACACAAATTAAATCGACAAAAGAAAAGATCTGAAATGGAAGCAGAAATAAAGAATAAAGAACAGTTACTTATAAAAAAACCCAACAGATGAAAGAATACGAGGAGCTATAAAACTTCTGAAAGATCAATTTCAAATGCTTATGGCGGAACAAACAGCAACAAATTTACAATTTGCGAAACATAACACATTTTGCAATGCTAATAAACCGGGCAGATGGTTGGCTTATACACTAAGGAAGAAGCAGAGTACATGGATCATTGATAGTATTGATACTGGAGGGAAGGAAATTTCTCAACAAAATTTAATTAAAGAAGTTTTTGTAGATTATTATACTAAATTATATGCTAAAGATGATACACAGAATGGACTTATAGAGAAATATCTAGAAAATAAAAGAGTCACAAAAATTACTAATCAACAAAAGGAGAGAATGAATCATCTTATAACAGTTCAGGAGATTATTGCCGCAATTAAACAATTGAAAACAGCTAAAGCTCCTGGGATGGATGGTTTAACTGTGGTGTACTATAAAACCTTACAAGCAGAAATGATTGAACATCTTAAAGATCTATTTTGTAGTATACAACAAGGGGGTAAAATACCCCCTTCATGGAAAACAGCTTATATTTCATTGATACCGAAAGAGCAAATAGGTCCTAAAAAACCTGAGAATTTTAGACCAATATCTCTTCTGAATAATGACTATAAAATATTTGCAAAAGTATTAGCCAACAGGTTGATGCCAGTTATTCAAGAGGTGATTCATTGTGATCAAGCGGGATTTATAGAAGGCAGATACATGAAGGATAATGTAAGGCAAGTTATAGATTTACTGGAATATCTCGAGAAGAATAAACAGATCCCTGCAGTGCTGGTCTTCTTGGATGCGGAGAAGGCCTTTGATAGAGTGGATTGGAACTTTCTATTAAAGACTTTAAAAAAGATGGACTTTGGGGATCAATTTATACAGGCGGTTTCAGCAATTTATCAAGAACAAAAGGCACAGATTATTATTAATGGAAGTTTGACAACAGACTTTAATATTGAAAAAGGAACAAGACAAGGTTGTCCGTTATCCCCATTGTTTTTTATTTTAACATTAGAAGTCTTGTTGAATACAATACGGGACTCGAGTACTTTGAAAGGAATAGTGATAAGGCAAGAGGAATACAGAATAAAGGCATTTGCAGATGATCTGGTTGTTACCCTAACACAGCCGATGGAATCAATAATCCAGATGAAAGACATTATAGAACAATATGGTACAGTATCAGGATTTAGATTGAACCAGAAAAAAACTAAGATGATAGTTAAAAATATGACACAAGATCGAAAACAGGAACTTGAAAGCAAGGCAGGTTTTGAGATAGTACCAAAGGTTAAATATCTAAGAGTTCAGGTTGCAGAATCAAATACGAAACTGTTTCAAAATAATTATGAGGTGTTGTGGCGAGACGTACAGAAAGATATGGAGACCTGGAAAAAAATGCAGCTGTCTCTACTTGGAAGAATAGCAGCAGTTAAGATGAACATTTTGCCAAGATTTCTTTTTTTGTTTCAAATGATTCCGGTGCTTAAAAGTGATAAACAACTGAGAGAATGGCAAAGAGGACTGAATAAGTTTGTCTGGAATGAGAAAAAGCCAAGAGTTAAACTGAAAATTATGCAAGATGTTCCAGAAAGGGGAGGCCTTAAACTTCCAAACCTACAATTATATTATGAAGTAGCAGCTTTGACGCAAGCAAGTGATTGGTTTGGAAGGAAAAAGACTGGAATATTGAATATAGAAGGTTTCAATCTTTTTTTTTTATTGAAAAAGTTTTTCAAATACAGATTTTTCCCCCTTTTTTCTCCCCCCTCCTCCCTAACCCCCCCTTTCCCCCCTCCCCCTGTGACTTCTTCAAAGTAAAATCCAAATTCATAACAGATTATATAATACTTTACCATCCCCTTACTTCGTCCCCCAAATACTGACCCTTTCTTTCTAATAATATTATTATATCCCCCTTTTACTATACATTTCAAAAAAACATTCTACTATAACATTATGTAATAACTTCTGGTTTAGCATAGTAATATTATTATAACTCCCAATTTAACAATAATCTGCCCTTTTTCTCCTCCCCATACATATATCTCTTAAATCAAACCTTGTATGTATATTAATATAACATTTCAAAACAACCTTCCACTTTAAAACTATATAATAAATCCTAATTTAACATTTATTCAACTCATAATCTGTCCATTTCCTCCACCCCCATAAGTATATCTCTTAAACATCCCTTTTCTTAAACTAAACAATCAGTAAACTAGCCTGTCTTCACCCACTTCCCTACAAAATTTCCATACTTAACAATTCTTAATATCTTTATTCTTCTGCCCACCCTGCTAAAAAAAAAAACATTCCCTTATATAGATAAAATCAATGACTTTAAATTTGTAATCCATATAATGTCTTCTTTGATGTCTTTCCACTGGATTATTAAATCCATCACCCATATTAGGGTAACATAACATCCCAATTCCAACAGAATGTTCAGAATCCTCAGTTATCATCTGCCCCCATCAATAATAAGTATCTTCATGTATATATATAAAAAAGAAAACAACCACCCGAAGTGACATTATAATTGTATTCCATATAGTATCTGTAGTAATGGCTTTCTTCAAGATTATTAATTCCAACCATCATAATGGGGTAACAACCAGATCTTCTGCATGCCCCAACGTAACTCTCTTGCCATATAACTCAGCATAAACGTAATACATTTATCAAAGAATCCAAAATAGATAATTCCAATCCAACAATTTAAGGCCCTTTTCACATCCCAAAATTACGGCATTGCAGAGGTCTGTCACTCTCCTCAGGATAATATTAACCAATACTTCGCCTCAACTGTCTTTTCATGTATTCAATCATCTTTTAGATAACTGGCTTCACTGTTGCCTAGTTTAAAAATTTTTGTTTTTGTGAGACCTATTTCTTTTTTTCTTGACTTTTTGTGGGTTTGACCTCAATCCTAATTTCCTTTCTACGAGTTGTATATCAACTGCTCGGTTTTCGTTCTGATCTATAACTTGATCTTGTTTGGTTTGCTTTTGTGGCTTAGATCCCCATTCATATTTCTTTTCTATAAATTGTGTATCAACTAATTGATTTCCATGCTTGTCTGTGACTTGATAAGTCATCACATTAGAATCCAATACCACTTCTTTCTTATTTATAGGTAATACAACTGAGACATCTAAAGGATCCAAAGGCAATTCATCTACAAAAATCTCTGTAGCTTGATGTTTTTTCATTATTTCCAACTCCTTCTGCTTATCTTGTGTTGTGCATGAGAATGTTGAGTTCATTTTCAAAATCTTATGATAGAATTCTTCCGCTTTTTCAACAGTATTTAATTGGTTTCTTTCTCCTTGATATCTCAATATTATACCAACTGGAACATCCCACCTAAATAAAATATTTTGTTTTTTAAGCTCAGTCACCAGGAATCCAAATTTCTTTCTATCCAATAACATCTTAGGTGGTAACTCTTTATATATCCAAATTTTTCTTCCATACAGTTGTAAAGTAGAGTTAAAATATTTTTGCACGATATTATTTCTTATTTCTTTATCTGTAAAGTAAATCACCACATCTCTAGGCAGTTGCCTTTGCTTTGCAATCCATGAATTTACTCTGTAAACTCTGTCAATCCTGCAAAATACTTCCTCAGGATGAACCATTAAAATCCCAGCCAGAATTTCAGCAGATATTTTTCCTTAAATCATCTCTGTTATTTTCCTGCAATCCTCTCAATCTAATCGCAAATTCTGTAAAGCTGTGTTGCATCATTAAAACTTCTTTTTCAATCCGTTGTTTTATATTTTCTACATTGAAAGTCTTATGATCTGCTTCCGTTTTAGATTTTTCTTCTAAGCTATTGTCTTGAGTATTTATCAAATCATTTTCAATTCTTTGTATTTTATTGTCCAAATTATAAATCTTGTCATCAATTTCCTCCATTTTAGACTCTAAAAAAATCAATATTTGTATCCAACTTTATAGCAATTTCTGAAAAACCATTAGTCATTTTTACAATCTTTCGTTGCAAATTATCATACTTTAATTGTACCAATTCTTTAATTTCCTGCTTGAATTTTTCAAGATTCTGGTTCACAATCTCATCCCTTCTTACAATCTCCTCCAAAAGAAATTCAATTAAATTAAAATCAGTTTTCTGAGTCTGTAGGTTTAAAACTTGTTCATGTAGTTTGTAGATGGGGGAATCCCCCCGCCACTGCTTGTTTGTCTGGCTTTGTTAGTTTAAATGCCATACTTCCACACAGACAAACTCTTTTTTAAAAACAGAAAAGAAAGCTTCTTTCCAAACAAGATCAGTATCAGATCTCCAGGAAAAAGAAAACATAAAAAATAGAACTTTTTCTTGAATTGTAGCCAGCAGTATTTATTCCGCTACTTTGTGGCTTATTAAGAAACGGAAGGACTTTCCCTTTCAGCTTTCCCTTCTCAAGCCTCAGCAGTCGCCATTTTAAAATTCTTTTTTCCTTTCTTCAGTATCTTTTATAAAGTAAATGAAAATACTTGCGATTTAGGGTCACAGGTCCAGATCTCATCCTCTTTAATTAATCTGTTAATTTTCTTTAAAGAGCTTGTTCTCGTCGCCTGGCTCTGCAAAAAAGCAGAGGTCTCCCAAAGCCCGGAGCAGCGGCGAGGGAAATAGGGAGCCTCATCTGCTTCGCCCCCAAGAGTAAAAAAAAAACCTCTCGGGGCTTCGCAGAGAGCTCTACCTGCCCTCACCTGCTCTGTCTCACATTTCCTTATGGAAATGGAGTTTTTCAAGCCGCCTTTCAGATGTAAAGGCGGCTCTTTACAGGCGACGGGGGTGGCAGGCCCGAGGGACCGTCTGACAGCGACAGAGAGCAAACAGGAAGTCCGAAAGTTTCGATCTTGAATTTGGTTGGCATGCTTACTTATTTTATGGGAACAAAGCGGATAAAGTATTCAAAAGCCACATACTTAGAGACTCTTTGATAAGAGTTTGGAAGAAGCACCAACTCAAATGGGATTACAAAATACCGTTATGGCTGGATCTTGGTCATATCATGTGGAATACAAATATAATGTCACTTGGGGGGGGTTATATAAAGAAGTTCTTTTTGCAGATGCAGGCAGATGGCAACTGAAGACTTTAGAAACGCTGTTGGAAGAAGGGATTAATTTAACTTGGTTACAGTATAATCAACTTCAATTGAGATGGAAAGAGGACCAAAAAACTGGTATAATGATGCATGAGGAAGAACTGGTTAGACATATAAAAGAGAAAGGTCCAATACATATTAAAAGGCTTTATAATGTTTTGTTAGAAAGGGATTCAGAAACTGAATTGGTTAAAGATTGCATGATAAAGTGGGCACAAAATTTTGCAGAACCAGTGATGTTGGAAACATGGGAAAAAATATGGGTTCAGAATGTTAAATTCACACAGTCGCAGAATTTGAGGGAAAATTTTTATAAAATGTTTTATAGATGGCATTTAGATCCTAAGAAATTGTCGTGCATGTACCCTAATGTTCAACCAAAATGCTGGAGATGTGACTGCCTAGATGCCACATATTATCATGTGTGGTGGACTTGTAAGAAAGTGAAGGCTTTTTGGATAAAAATCTGGTGGGTTATGCAGAATGTTTTAAAGAAAAAAATTCAGTTTTCTCCACAATTGTTTTTATTGGGTATAGCTAAGGGTTTTACATTGGGTGAAACAAAGTTGATATTGTATATGATAACAGCAGCGAGATTACTGATAGGTCAATATTGGAAAAATGAAGCTATGCCTACTATTGAAGAATGGACTTTGAAGATGGCCAGTTTTGCAGAGATGGCGAAGATTTCAGCATATTTAAAAGATTGCTCACAAGAGACTTATGTATGGGAGTGGAAAAAGCGGATACATTATGTGCAGAATAAATATCAAACTAGGAAATATCAGATAGTTTTTAACTGAAAGTATTATATAGGGATAGAATAATAATAGAACTTTGTGAAGATGTGAAAAATATACAGGGGGTGGACGGGTTCAAGTTTTATAAAAAGGGGATTTTGATTTGGATTACATTTTGAGGAAGTCTGGGGGGAAGGGGAGGGTTAGGGGGGTTAGGGAGGGTTAGGGAGGTCAGGGAGGGTTGGGGGGGAAATTGGGGAGAAAATGTAATTGTAAAACTTTTTCAATAAAAAAATAGCATTGGTTGATAGACTTTGTTTGTTCTGAGAGAAGAAAGAAAATATGTTCTTATTCTGTGCTCCTTTTATAGAAATATTCAGATTGGATTTATCCTTACTTTGATTAGCAGATATTGTGGCCTCCAAACTTGGTCTGTGCCCAAATGCTGCAATTGTCTTTTATTACAACACATGTGATTAGGTTTTACATAGTAGTATGCAAGAGTTGCCAGACACTGAGCCAAATTACTGCTATACTGATGAATTCTATGTAATCTTAGATATTATCTTATTATTTGGTTTGTAATTTTACATATTATCACATTTTATTTAAATTTTAGATACTGTCACATTTTTGTAAATTAGATGTTATAATATTTTATATAATTTTAAATATTACTTTATAATCTAGACATTGATTGCTCTTTTTGGATTTCACTCATGGATTCTAGTCAGATTCCTTTTTTATTTTAACTTTGAATTCAATTTTATATACTATCTTTTAAGATAGATTTGTAAGTAAGCTCACAGAGCATGCAAGGACACATTGCTTGTATTGGTCTTTAATTGACTGAGTGAGTGACTGAATGAGTACCCTATCCTTGAAGTAATCTTGAGGCAAAGCAACCTGTTTTCAAAGCAGCAAAATTTAATCTGAAAAGATTGTGTGTTTAATATACATACTTAAATCTATAAGATTTATAATTTTAATAAAGAATCATCCATTTAAAAATAAATCTAGTTTTTCAATCAGATTTCTTATTTCCTTCAAAAAAAATTTCAAATTTTCTGATGCTTACTTTGTCTTGCCAAATTACTGGAGAGTTTTGTCCTCTCTAACGAGTCACCTGCTGCCCCTTTTTAGTTGCACAAAATTGAAGATATTTCAACAAATGAAAACATTAAATGCTGGAACTGAGTCCCAAGTGGCTGATATAAAATGCTTAGACCTGGTTTTATATCAAAAGGTTTATGTTCAGGAGTTTTTCTAACCAAACCGCAGCACACAGATACTGCAACACATATATTCTATGCCTTAATTAACAGTAAGAAAAATCATTTTGGAAGACAAAATCCCTTTGACTATCTGAACAAAATAGGCACCTGCTAGGCAACTATTAACATAGGCAACTATTAAAATAGGCAAGTATTAAACTACATTTCAATCTTTTAGAAATGTAGTTTAATAGTTATTTGGTAAGCCAAAATAGTGCTCAGTTACCTAGGGAATAGATTCAATCTTTTACAACTTTTTAAAAATAATTGTAAAATACTGTGAAAATACATACATATACATATATGCATATACATATAGAGAATGCTTGCACATATGCTAATGGATTCCTATTAAAATGGGTTTAGAGAATTATTCAATCCATACAAAAGCTTCAACAACTGAAGTAACTGCTCTGATGAATCACACTTTGCCTTGAAAAGGAGATTTCTTTGTCTTTCTGATTAGTTCTTTCTTGAAAACTGTTGGAATCAGATAACATTAATTCAATGTCAATGCTCAATGTCCCAAGACACGATTAAGTTTGAAATTGTGTTCAACAATAAAAAATTCTTATGGTAGAATTTTTGAACTTTAATAACAAGGAATATTCAACTTTCTTAACCACTTATGCAAATGCAAAAACTGATCTATATGTTGCCCAGTATTACAGCCTCTCAATAATGAGATAATAAGTGTAAGAAGGAAGTCATCATTTTTCAATCCACTTAAAATATTGAGCAGGAGATTTAAACAGTTATTTCAGTTGAGATACCAGCTTTTGAAAATAAAATCAAAAGATGGAAAAATTACTCATGGACTTCCGGTTTGGCGTCACAGCAATGCAGTCAGGGAAATAGCAGGCTCTGATGAGCCCCGCGAAAACCCCGACTGGCAAACCGCCGCAGACAGGTCTGTGGACCGATCCTGTCCTGTAGGACAAGGGAAAGAGAGGGACCCCTTGGTGGCTGCCACGAAGCCAGGACAACCCAGGACAAGAAATGTGCAGGAGGAAGGAAGAAAGGACAATGTACTTTGAAGCCGGGTGAGTGACACCAACCCAGGCGAGAAACAACGATTGTGTATTGACGTTTACAAATAAGACCCCCAGCTTTAATTAGTGGCTGAAGATCTGTGGGACTTGAAGATTTTGTAAAGTAATGAAAGGAGTTAAAGACCCTTTAAGAAATCTGTATCAGTACTGATTGATTGGAATGAACTGAATAGTAACTAATTAGAACTGGATATTTGAATTTCTTTTGTTAAATTGAAACAGATCTGATTTTTGGAAACGAGAAAAGCGACAATAAAGGACTTGGAACCTTTAAAAGCCAGACAAAGAGATCAAATGGATAGTTACATAATTGCTTCAAAATGGCGATTGAATCTGTGACTAAGTGAAAGTAGAACTGTAGAAAGTAGACTGTAGAAATTCGCCCTCTCCTGAAAAAGAACCATTTCGACTCGCTATTTATTTTGGATTACTTTGAAAATAACTATGGACTTTTGAATTTTGGAGATTCCTATTCTGTCTACTGATGGTTTTACAAAGAAAGAAGAAATAAAATGGAACTAATAAACTTTTAGCTAATTGGCGTAGCAACAAAAGGACTGGTGCAGGAACAAAAGTGGAATTGATGGACTTTACAAGAAACAGACTATATCAGAATTAAAAATGATATACAGAGTTTTAAGCATGGAAGTATTGACTATGAACTGAAATACTTATGGACAGATAAGGAAATGAAGAAATAAAATAGATAAAATTAAAAGGCAATGTTTAATTGTCTAAATGGTTAAATGGTTAAATGAGTTTTAAATAAAAACAAGAGGTGCCTATGGTGTAATAAAGATAGAAAATAAAAGAAGATAATTAAAATAGAAGTTGGAAGTTAAGGTGACTAAAAGTGATATTATTAAAAAAGCATAATTTGATGTAATATGTTTTAGTTTTAATTTGTCAACAAAGTGGTGAAGGATAACTATGATTATATAATGATTATATATGATTAATGATTAATGATTATATAAGATATAATAAGGTGCACAGATTGAAGTAACAATTGAGATTGAACTTAACATATGTTGGAAATAACTAGTAACAAGAAACAGATGGGGAAACACCCTAGAAGAGTATATTTGGAAATAGTGGATTAATAGATAAACATATTGAAAAGGAAATACTTAAAACAATATATGCTGGTTATCAGCTAAATAAAAGATGGAGATGTGAAGAAGAATAAGCTGGAAATCAACTAAAATAAATGATGCTGGTAAATCAGCTTAATAATTGATGGGAGTAAGGAGGAGTATATGCTGGATATCAGCCAAAATAAAGCATGCTGGAAATCAACCAAATAATAGTTGGAGTGATGGAGGAGAATATGCTGAAAACTCAGCCAAAGTAAGTAATGCTGGAAATCAGCCAAATAATAGGTGGAGTTAGGGAGGAAAATGCTGAAAATCAGCCAAAATAAAGAATGCTGGAAATCAGCCAAAATAATGGAAAATGCTGGAAATCAGCCAAATAATAGTTGGAGTTACAGAGGAGAATATGCTGAAAACTCAGCCAAAATATGTCATGCTGGAAATCAGCCAAATAATAGGTGGAGTTAGGGAGGAGAATGCTGAAAATCAGCCAAAATAAATTATGCTGGAAATCAGCAAAACAACAGTTGGAGATATAGAGGAGAATACATTGGAGAACAATTATTAATAAGGGGTGAAAAAGAAATTGTTGGATGACAATTAAAACGAAATGAAAAATTTTGAGATGTCTGTGTAAAAGTTCAAGATTCAAAGATTGGATGAAATGGGTCTAGAAACCAAGAAGAATTAGAAAGAATTTTTATTAATAAATTGAAATAAAAATTGAGTTGTATACAATTGGAAATTAAGATTTGTGGTGATAAAATTGTAAGGTAAATACATAGATTAAGAGATTAGATCATTTTTGTGTTTTAATGTTGATGTTAAAAGAAGCAATGAAGAAAAATTTAGAAAGAGCTGTATTGAATTTTGATTTATAATTGAATATAAAAATGAGCAATGTTTAGTAGGAAATTAAGATTTATGGCGATATAATAGAAAGATTTAAATTAGGATTTGGAATTTATGTTAAAAATATTTGTTTTTATTTGTAAAATTAGTCTACCTATTTGTGATCAGACCAAGACTTCGTTCTTGAAAGATTTTTTTTTAATGTTTATGTTTGAAAAAAAAAAGATGGAAAAATTACTCACTATGGAGGAATGGCTGGGAAATTGACAGAATTTGTGGAGATGATTAAAAAAAGATCATTAGTAACACTCACCAAAGATTGAAAACCCCTTATGGATTTTTTGTGTGTGAGAAAGGAAATTATTTTGTAATTTATGGTTTTGATCATTAGAAAGAATAGGTTAAAGAAAGAAGAGAATTATGATGAAATTGAAGAGACTGGTTTGATTAGAACTATATGTATAACTGCCAAGAGGGATATCAGAAGTCATATAAAGCCAGTCTTTAAATGTACACTATAATTCTTAATGCTTTCTATTATTTTTTCTGTTTTTCTGCTTTCTTTTTTTACACTTACTTTGCTATATCTTTTTCTTTCTTTAAATTTATTTCTCATTATTTATGTAAAATCTATTAATTTTTTAAAAAATAATATCAAGTTCTCTAATTCCTTTCTAGGTTTAATAATTTCTCATGTCATCCAATGACTATATTGCTGGATAATGTGAAATTTATGATTAACTTATTTTTAACCATATAAGTAGGAAGAGGATATCTTTGTTCCCAAATTTATTTTTGACCCAAAGAAAAAAGAAAAGTTGATTTCTAGAAAGGATAATAACTCTTATTAATTCATTTCTTGAAGGATTAAAGAATCAAAGAACTTTAAGCTTAGAACGTTTGATAATGTGTGTTAGAAGAATTTTTAGTCTGATTCCAAGCCAGATGACCCAATGAAAAATGCAAGACAATTGCTTAAAATAGAGGTAGAGTTTATTCAAAAAGCTAGACAGTAAAATGGAGGGTCAGCAATTTGAAGGTGTACACTTTAATGGACAAGGGTGGCAGATCCTTTCTTAGAAGACCTTTGTGAATGTGCTTGTTGTATGTTTTGCCCTGGAAGATGAGCATGGTGTTCTGGAAGGAAATGCCTATTTCTCACCTCAGGTGTGGGAGAGGAGAATGGTGATCTTTTGTTCTTTTTCATATATGTCTAGTAAATGTTAATATGGTGGGTAGTGGGACAGCTGTATTGTGTGAGTTACAGATTTCCATATGTGGAGGAGTACTGTCGGTATTTGCTCATTTCCTGACACATTTAGCTGATTCCAATCTATTTATCAATATGTGCAGAAAGGCTTAAGTGGTTCTTTGTGTTGTTGATTGGAATCAGGAGAGAAACCCATGTCTACACTGTGTGGAATAGATGCCAAGGGGTAAGATGAATGGCCAAGGAGGCAGATAGGCATTTTCTTCCTACATCTGACTCAGATTTCAACTACTATTTTATTTCACTACTAGTCTAGCTAGTTTGATATTTCAAGTTCACTGTTTTTTAAAAAATGAGGGTTTTTAAAATTTATTTTCTTCTGGGTGCGCTTCAAGGTGTTGGTCATCACCTTTAAAGCACTCCATGGCATAGGGCCTAGCTATCTTCGAGACCGCCTGCTGCTACCGACGACCTCCCATCTGTCACTGCGTTATTTTATTTACCAGCTGAGCTAATTATTTCTGGACTATCAGACTTTCCGTACCTTGCCAAGAATTGTTATCAAAAGCTACTACACATGTCCGTCCATCCACATTCTTTCACACACTCTTTCCTTTGTTCTCCTGCCAGAGATCCGGCTGGACCGGCAGGAGACCTCGCTTGCCAAAATGTAACAATTACTTTTCTTAGTTAGTGAGGTGTTTTATTTTCTTTATAACAAATAAATGTGTTTTATTAGAGAACTTTTCTTCGGGTTTTCTTTTCAGAATATTACAACTTGGAGGAAGCCATGATCCATCTCCTCTAATCAGGGTGATTGTCCCAGAGCCAAAAATGGGATTAATCAATGCCCTGACATCTGGTAGCTCAGATGGTTGATTTATGGCTTTTTTCCTTGTTTTGTTATTTCTGATAAGAGCGCATAGGCAATTAGTTTTTACCTACTGAGGTACGCTAATTATTTTGCTAAGATGCCAAAACAGAAGAAAAACAAATACAAAATGTATTTTGCCAAGAAGGTGGCAGAAAGGAGGTTTTCAGATTTCCAGCCCCTTGCTAAAGCCACATGCCTGGAACAAGAAGAAGCCATGGGAGAAGGAACGAAGGGAGATAACAGAGAAATTGCTTTTGAAGATAACGTACTGGAACTGAGGTCAATGACGTCTTCTTCTTAATATGCATGCTCTCAAAAAGTCCTCCCAGAACCTTCTGAATTTGTAACGCTCGGTGCAAGGCCAAAGCAAACTGTCGAGCAAAATTACTCCCACGCAGAGAGAGAAACAATTCATTATTCTCCTCAAAGCTCTAAGCTCACCCTGGATGAGCTGGCTATGAAAGCCTATCGTGACCGTATAAAATTCTATGAACAGGAGCTATCCCAGGCAAAAATGGCTATATCTATACTTGAGCAAGATAAGGGAGAATCTCGTGACTTAAGATTTTCAAAAAGTGCCATATTGCCTTCTTCTCCGGAGCCAAAGACACTCCCCCTGGTGGATTTTGTGTCAGGCCAATTAAGGCAGAGAGCACTGCATACGTCACATGAAAGTCTCCCTGATCAAGTTACACATAAACCTGCCACGCAGTCATTTCTTGTAACTGGGCTGCCCGAAGCTAAAGGTGCAGCACCATCTGCTGGTGAAAGTAATTTACTACAGGAAGCTGAAATGCCACAAGTGTCTCCACGGGCCCAAACTCCAACACCCCCTGGTGGTGCTGGTGTCCTTTTAGATGGAACACAATCACGCTTAGTGCAGCAAAGGCAAATGACTGCATCTCCAGCAGGTCATGCCAGTATTGCAGATCAAGCACAAATGGCAACTGGAATACAGCAGATTCCAGTGCATCAGCCACAGCAGCTACAAATGCCTGCATATATGCCACAGCCACAAATGCAAATAGGGCCACCTCCTGGCCCACCTCCAATGGCACAACCAAGACCATTTTTAGGTCCACAACAGGCACAGCAAATACCACAGGAATTTCTGCCAGCACAGCCAGCGTATCAAATGCAGGCTCCTTACCAGGCATTTTCTGTCTTTCCACTAACTGGTGAGTCAAAACTAAAAATGTCAGGACACAATTACAAAGCCTGGATCAGTGAGATTACACTATTGCTTCTTAGAGAAGGCACTCACTGCATGGTTTTTAATCTTCCTGCTCAACCTTGGACTTATGCAATAAGAGATTTAGAGATAAGAGCTCGCACAACATTATTGATGTCCATGGATACTGAACTGCAGGTCATTTTTCCACCAAATACAACAGCCCGACAAATTTGGGCTGAATTGGAAAATTGCTACAGGCCTGTCTCAATTGAATCTTCATGTTCACTCATGTCTGAACCCCACGGTTCGAGATTGAAACCCGGTGAACAAATTGGAGGGCATTTGATCAAACTGAAAGGAATCAGAACAGAATTGAGAGAAAGAGACCATAATATTGAAGATATTCAAATGATCAGCATCATTATTAACTCTTTGAATTATGAATGGAAAGATGCTGTTACAAAAATTAACCAAGTCCCAATTGCTCAATGCACAGTGGACAATGTCTGTAGACTTTTAATTGAAGAAGAGGCATTCATGTTGGCCACGCCACACTTGAGAGGACCACCCGCATCAAGAGCTCCAGCTAGGCGCCCCTTCCGAGGAAGGACCTACGCTCCAAGGATGCCAAGATGCTACACCTGCAATCGTGTGGGACATGCCACCTGGGATTGTCCCCAACGAGTTCCAGCTCCCATCTCATACCAGCCCAGAGGAACAGATTCCAGAGGCAGAGGCGGAAGACAAGGTCGTTGTGGTCCCTGGCGTGATCCACAAACTCCACTCGCCACACTGGCTTTAACCAGTGATCCACAACCTCAACCAGAGTATGACAGACGACTCCTGTGGACTTTGGACAGTGGTGCAGCATTGCATGTTACCTACAGAAAGGAAGTTTCCACAGAGATGCACGAACCAGAACCAGAACTACGTGAACTTTATTCTTTTTCAAATCATCCTTGTCAGGTCAAAGGAAAAGGAACTATTTATGTTGAAGAGCTCGATGCATTCATTCCTGATGTTTATTACATACCAACAGCAACCTGTAACTTGCTTAGTCAGAGTCACTTGTCTAGAGCTTTAAAATTCCAGGTTCACCACCTTGAAAATGCAAGTTACATAGTTAAAGATGGAGATATTGTTGCTGGAACCATATTAATTGGTGGTGTTTATTACTTAAAGCCAAAGCCTAAAACACAAACACAGGCAAGTATACAAACTCCAAAAAGGGAAAGCACAGGCCCAGAGAGAGATGCTCCAGAGAGAGATCCTGTTGCTATTCCAAAGGGTCCTAAAGCCAACAAAAAGAAAATTGGGAAACAGGTTGCTCAGAGCAAGCCTGAGGTTCCGCATAAAAATGTTAATGTTGAGAATTCACTAACTGGTAAACCTTTGCATTCCGGGTGTATCCATAAATGGCATAGAAGATTAGGGCATGTCAGTTTCCGTGTTCTTAGGAAGATGCCGGAGTTCGCAAAAGGTTTGGATCTAAAGGGGTGTAAGGTGTTTTTGGATTGTGCTGTCTGCAAAAAGGCCAAATCCAAAGCAGCAGCCATTCCCAAACGCGCTACATGCCTGTCAACACACATTTTTGATTTGGTTCACACTGACATAGTTGGTCCAGTCCCGCCATCATTTGGTGGTAGAAAATATTTTCTAACAATTGTTGATAATTACTCTAGATATGGATATGTATTTATTTTTATTTATTTATTATTGAATTTCTATACCGCCCTTCTCCCTGAGGACTCAGGGCGGTGTACAGCCAGAATTAAAAAGACATGCAAGACAAATATTAAAAAACAATTAAAAGATATATAAATTTGGCCCAATTAAAACTCATTACCAATTAAAACGTTTAAAACATTTAAAACAGTTAAAATTTCATCTTAAGCCAGCCCGGCTTGTTTAAATAAATGGGTTTTAAGGGCACGACGGAAGGCACTGAGGTCCTGGATTCTCCTTATCTCTGGGGGGAGCTGATTCCAGAGAGTAGGTGCCCCCACAGAGAAGGCTCTCCCCCTGGGGGCCACCAGCCTACACTCTCTGGCTGATGGCACCCTGAGGAGGCCCTCTCTGTGGGAGCGCACGGGTCGATGGGAGGTCGTCGTTAGCAGCAGGCGGTCTCGAAGACAGCTAGGCCCTATGCCATGGACCGCTTTGAAGGTGATAACCAGCACCTTGAAGCACACCTGGAAGACCACCGGGAGCCAGTGCAGCTCATGCAGGAGCGGTGTTACATGGGAGCGCCATGCTGCTCCCGTCATTACCCGCGCTGCTGCGTTCTGGAACAGCTGGAGCCTCCGGGTGCTCTTCAAGGGGAGCCCCATGTAGAGAGCATTGCAGTAGTCAAGGCGAGAGGTGACGAGGGCGTGAGTGACTGTGCACAGAGATTCCCGATCAAGAAAGGGCCGCAACTGGCGAATCAGGCGAACCTGAAGGCCCTTTCAGATCTTTAAAGACTTTGCAGCCCTTATTTCTACCCAACACCAAGTTCGCATAGCCAGAATCCAGAGTGATCATGGAGCCGAATTCATGTCTCAGCGTTTCCAGGACTGGATGCGTAAGAATGGAATTATTCATCAGACTTTGGCCCCTGACACACCGGCTCACAACGGAGAGGTCCTGCAAACCATGATGCGTTGTCTCCTAGAAGACGCCAACCTTGATAAGCTATACTGGGGTGAAGCTATAAAATATGCAAATTACATTGTCAACCGTACTTGGAGCAGTGTAATAAATCAGACTCCTTTCTTCATGTTGTATGGCTACAAGCCCAATCTTAAAAACATTCATATTTTTGGTTCATACGCTATGGTGAACATTCCCTTAGCTCAAAGAAGAAAAGGAAGTCCAGCAGCAAAGAGACTGAGATTTATGGGTATTGATGATAACTTAAAATGGAGCAGATTTATTGACTCTAAACATGCAGTTGTGATTTCCCAATCTGCTAATTTTGAAGAACATATTGACTGGTCCAGGATTCATTCCAATGATCCTGGAGTTTATTTTCCTAGAGATGATACTGCTGATGCTTCGCAGATTGATGATCAAGATTCCACTGATTCTTCTCAACCCGATGTTCCGTCTTCGCAAGCCGCGGATGCTGACGCTAGCGACAAAAGTGAGGACGAGGACGAAGCAGAAGAAGACTGGACTGTTGTTCTGAGACGTTCCAAGAGGGCCACAAAAGGAATCCCTCCACAACGATATTCTTGGCAACTGACAAAAGCACCCTTGCCTTTGATTTGCAACGTTACACTTCCACCTGATAATTTCACACAAATCAAGCAGCTCCCTGATTCAGAGCAAGACAAATGGTATGATGCAATGCAGGTTGAAATGGACAGTCTAAAGAAACTTAAAGTATTTACACCTGCAAAGCCTCCAGCAAACAAAAAGGTCATTGGCACTCGATGGTCTACAGAATCAAAAAGAAACCAAATGGTGAGTCATTGTACAAAGCCAGACTTGTAGCTCTGGGTTTCACTCAACGTTATCCTGAGGACTACACAAATACTTAGTCACCGACAGTCAGAACTGAGAGTGTAAAAATTGCTTTAGCAACTGCAACTATCCTTGGTTTAGAAGTTTTTCAGTTTGATGTTGACACGGCTTATCTACATGCAGACCTAGATGAAGAGATCTACGTGAGAAGTCCTCCAGGATTCCGACAGCAAGAAGGGGATACCTGGTTTCTAAACAAAAGTCTTTATGGTCTGAAACAATCTGGTTTAATGTGGTACTTATTCTTACTGACAAACTAAATTCAATGGGCTTTATTAAGTCCGAAACTGATGAGTGCGTGTTCACAAAAAGATCTAACAATGCATATGAGATAGTTCTTGTTTATGTTGATGAAATTTATTTATATTGGTCCAAGTAAGCAAATGAGTGAGATTTTTGCTAAAGCTTTGCAGAGATACTTCACATTGAAATCATTGGGTCTTATTAGCACTTATTTAGGTGTTCAGATTGAAAAAACACAGAAGGGGTTTAGTCTTTCACAAGAAGATAAAATTGAACAAATTTTGCATCATTGCAACATGAAGGATGCTAACACAACAAAGACACCCATGCAACAGATTTTCACAACTTGACACAAGAAGCAAGTCCTGAGTTTGAGGATCAAACATTTTATTGTTCAGTTATTGGGTCACTGTTGTACATTAGTAGTTGGACCAGACCCGACATTGCACTTAGTGTTAATGTTTTTTCTCAACATGTAGGTAAGGCAAAACAGTTTCATTGGACATGTATTAAGAAATTATTGAGATACCTAAAATACATTAAACACATGAAATTATTGTTAGAACCAACACATACTGATTATGCAGAATTATGTTGTTATGCAGATTCTGATTGGGCATGTGATAAGAAATCACGTAAAAGTACTTCAGGTTATATGATATTCTTAAATGGATGTCCTGTTTATTGGCAAGTACGTAAACAGAATTTTGTTTCTTGTTCATCTACTGAAGCTGAATATGCTTGTGTTTCAGATGCATGTAATTCTCTAACTTGGTTTGATGCTTTAGTCACAGATATCTGGACACACCCGATCCGACCGATCACAGTGATGGAAGACAATGAATCGGTGGTTTATATTTCTGAATCTCATTTCACAGGTTCTAGGTCCAGACACATTGACATCCGTTATCAAAACATAAAACATTTAGTGAAAAAAAGGTTTTGTCAAAATGCAATATGTATCTACACATGATCAAATTGCTGATATGCTCAACAAACCACTTCCAGCAGCTCAACACAAGTATCTGCGTAAGAAGATGTGCCTTATTTGATGATGTACCTGATGTTCGCTCAACTGGCAAAGAAGGGGAATGTCACTGTGTTATTTTATTTACCAGCTGAGCTAATTATTTCTGGACTATCAGACTTTCCGTACCTTGCCAAGAATTGTTATCAAAAGCTACTACACATGTCCGTCCACCCACATTCTTTCACACACTCTTTCCTTTGTTCTCCTGCCAGAGATCCGGCTGGACCGGCAGGAGACCTCGCTTGCCAAAATGTAACAATTACTTTTCTTAGTTAGTGAGGTGTTTTATTTTTTTTATAACAAATAAATGTGTTTTATTAGAGAACTTTTCTTCGGGTTTTCTTTTCAGAATATTACAACTTGGAGGAAGCCACGATCCATCTCCTCTAATCAGGGTGATTGTCCCAGAGCCAAAAATGGGATTAATCAATGCCCTGACACCATCGACCCGTGCGCTCCCACAGAGAGGGCCTCCTCAGGGTGCCATCAGCCAAACAATGTAAGCTGGTGACCCCCAGGGGGAGGGCCTTCTCTGTGGGGGCACCTACCCTCTGGAATCAGTTGCCCCCAGAGATAAGGAGAATCCAAGACCTCAGTGCCTTCCGCCGTGCCCTTAAAACCCACTTTTTCCAGCAAGCTGGTCTGGCTTAAGAAGAAATTTTTAAATGTTTTAATTGGTTTGTGATTTTTAATTTTTGGGCCAAATTTATATATATATTAATTGTTTTTTTAATATTTGTATTTCATGTTCTTAATTCTGGCTGTACACCGCCCTGAGTCCTCAGGGAGAAGGGCGGTATATAAATTGGAAATAAAATAAAATAAAATAAATTTTCCTATGAGATTCTATGTCCAGTATTAGAGTCTATAAAGGAGCATTAAAAGGAAATAATAGAAATAAACCATTGCAAGAGGGTAATGGTGAAATCCAAATGAGAAATAACTGGCAGAAAAAACAACAGAACTCAAGACCTGAAATTTCAAAGCATATAAAAAGAAGAAGAAAGTAATATTTCCCATTAATAACTTCTGTCATGGAAACAATAAATGAGAATATTTAACATTTGTAGTTCAGACTGCACCTCTACCAAACTTGTCAATTGTATCTCTTAGCTGGATAATTTATCCAAGAAGCACAATTTAATAGTTTTTTAAAAATATATCAGAGCAGTGGTGAAATCCAATTTTTTTTACTACCGGTTCTGTGGGCATGGCTTGGTGGGCACAGCAGGGGAAAGGATACTGCAAAATCTCCATTCCCTCCCCACTCCTGGAGGAAGATACTGCAAAATCCCCATTCCCTCCCCACTCCTGGGGGAAGATACTGTAAAATCTCCATTCCCACCCCACTCTGGGGCCAGCCAGAGGTAATATTTGCTGGTTCTCTGAACTACTCAAAATTTCCATTATCGGTTCTCTGAACTGCTCAAAATTTCCGCTACCGGTTCTCCAGAATCTGTCAGAATCTGTTGGATTTCACCCCTGTATCAGAGGAATTCAAACAGAGGTAGCATAATACCATGCCAAATTTTATTAAGCTTTGATGTGCATTCCACTTCTAAGCATGAATATTTAAATATACCAACAATCATGTGATAACAACAATCATATGATTGCTAATGAAAAAATGTTGATGAATATCTTTTTTCTTTTCTTTTCTTTCTTTTTTTTTCTTTTCTTTTCTTTTCTTTTTTTTTTTTTTGTATACCGCCCTTCTCCCTGAGGACTCAGGGTGGTGAACAGCCAAGTAAAAATATCAAATACAAATATTAAAATACAGTTAAAAATATATATAAATTTGGCCCCATTAATTAAAACAATAAACAAAACAATTAAAAACACTTAAAAAGAATTAGGCCAGCCCGGCTTGTTGGAAAAGGAAGGTTTTAAGGGCACGGCGGAAGGCACTGAGGTCATGGATTCTCCTTATCTCTGGGGGCAACTGATTCCAGAGGGTAGGTGCCCCCACAGAGAAGGCCCTTCCCCTGGGGGTCACCAGCCTGCATTGTTTGGCTGATGGCACCCTGAGGAGGCCCTCTCTGTGGGAGTGCACAGGTCGATGGGAGGTTGTCGGTGGCAGCAGGCGGTCTCGAAGATAGCTAGGCCCTATGCCATGGAGCACTTTAAAGGTGATAATCAACACCTTGAAGCGCACCCGGAAGACCACCGGGAGCCAGTGCAGCTTACACAGGAGCGGTGTTACATGGGAGCGCCATGCTGCTCCCGTCACTACCCGTGCTGCTGCGTTCTGGACCAGTTGGAGCCTCCAGGTGCTCTTCAAGGGCAGCCCCATGTAGAGAGTGTTGCAGTAATCAAGGTGAGAGGTTACGAGGGAATGAGTGACTGTGCACAGGGAATCCCGATCAAGAAAGGGCCGCAACTGGCGAATCAGGTGAACCTGACAAAAGGTCCCCCTGGTTACAGCTGTCAGATGTTCCTCCAAGGACAGCTGCGTATCCAGGAGGACTCCCAGATTGCAAGCCCTCTTTGTGGAGGCCAAAGACTCGCCCCCAATAGTCAGTGATGGAGTCAACTGCTATATCGGGATGCCGGGAACCACAGCCACTCAGTCTTGGAAGGATTGAGCTTGAGCCTGTTCCTCCCCATCCAGATCTGTACAGCCTCCAGGCACTGAGACATCACTTCAAGGGCAACATTGGGGTGGCCTGGGGTGGAGATGTACAGCTGAGTGTCATCAGCGTACTGATGGTATCTCACCCCAAAGCCACGGATGATCTCGCCCAGCGGCTTCACATAAATGTTGAACAGGAGGGGCGAGAGGACCGACCCTTGAGGCACTCCACATATAAGAGGCCTCGAGGTCGACCTCTGCCCCCCTGCCAACACGAACTGCGACCGGTCAGAGAGAAAGGAGAAGAACCACCGTAACACGGTGCCCCCCATCCCCAACTCTTCCAACCGGTGCAGCATGATACCATGGTCGATGGTATCAAAAGCCGCTGAGAGATCTAACAGGACCAGAACAGAAGAGCAACCCCTGTCCCGAGCCCTCCAGAGATCATCAACCAACGCGACCAATGCCGTTTCCGTGCTGTGCCCAGGCCTGAAACCCGACTGGAATGGATCCAGATAGGATGTTTCCTCCAGGAATTGCGGAAACTGTCACGCGACCACACTCTCAACAACCTTCGCCATAAAGCGAAGGTTGGAGACAGGACGATAGTTGGCCAATATTGCTGGATCCAGGGACAGCTTCTTGAGGAGAGGCCTCACCACCGCCACTTCCGCAGGGAAGTGACCCTCACTCAACGAAGCGTTGATAACACCCTGGAGCCAGCCTCGTGTAACCTCCCAGGAGGCCAGTACCAACCAGGAGGGACACGGGTCCAGTAAATATGTGGCCGCACTAAGGCTCCCCAAAGTCCTGTCCACATCATCGGGAGTCACAGCATCAAACTCCTCCCAGATAACATTCTCAAGACTATTCCTCGTCACCCTGCCCTGATCTACCCAGTCAGAGTCCAAGTCCCCCCGGATCTGAGCGATTTTGTCATACAGGTATTGTCCGAAATCCTCTGCCCTGCCTTCCAAGGGATCCTCCCGCACTCCCGAATGGAGCAGGGAGTGGGTTACCCTGAACAGGGCAGCCGGACGATTCCCTGATGACGCAATAGAGGCAGAAAAGTAATTAAACTTTGCCGTCTTTATCGCCACTAGGTAGGTCTTAATATGCGACCTTACCAGTGTTCGGTCAGATTCAGCGCGACTGGCCCTCCAACCGCTCTCTAGGCGTCTTTTCTGGCGTTTCATCTCCCTCAGCTCCTCAGTGAAACAAGGAGCCGCGAGGGATCGACACCGGGTCCAAGGCCGCAAAGGCACGACTCGATCCAAGGCCCCACCAGCCGCCCGATCCCAGGCAGCTACCAGGTCCTCGGCCGAGTCGTGTGCCAGATCATCAGGAATTGGCCCAAGCTCCATCTGGAACCTATCAGGATCCATCAGGCGCCTGGGGCGCACCCATCTAATTGGGTCCGCCTCCCTGCAGCGGGGTGTAGCGGTACGAAGGAGTCCAGATGAAGGAGTGAGTGATCTGACCACGACAAGGGTTCCATGTCTATATCCCCTATAACAAGATCACTCAACCACTGGCCAGAGACAAAAATCAGGTCTAGAGTGTGTCCCCCCCCCCCCCGTGAGTGGGGCCATGAACTAACTGGGTCAGGTCCATGGCCATCATGGAAGCCATGAACTCCCGAGCCATCCCAGACGTTTCACCAACGGATGGCAAGTTGAAATCACCTATGACCATAAGCCTGGGTGTATCAATTGCCACCGTGGCTATCACGTCGAGTAGCTCAGGCAGGGCTGCTGCCACGCGGCAGGGAGCCAGGTACGCAAGCAGCAAGCCCATCTGAACCCCATGACCCCATCTTACAAAGAGGGACTCACATCCGGCAATCTGAGGCACAGTGGTCTCCCTCGGACCAAGACCTTCTTTAATAATAACCGCCACCCCCCCCGCCCCTCCCCTGGGCTCTCGGTTGATGGTATGCTCTGAAACCTGTTGGGCACATCTCGACCAGAGGGACTCCTCCCTCCGGTCCCAACCGGAATATAATTTGCATGGAGGTTTCCTTTTTATATATATACTCATTGTTTGGGATCTTGGTGATGATGTGATTACAACTGCTATTATTATTACTATACTACTACTAAATGTAATTACTATAATGTAATTTAATTACTATAGATGCACATTTTTGTGCATCTATTGAGCCCTTCCCAAGTACCTGGGATAAGTAAATGTGTATGTTTGATGGTGTTACATATATTATCACAAGATGTAAGCTGTTCCAAGAAAAGCTGACTTTTGTAATTGACTGGTGGTTAATTTTTCAATGTTGATAGTGTTCAAATCGTGCTCCAATTGTTTTGGGATTGCATCCAAGGTGCCTATTACTATTGGTGTTGCTTTTGCCACAGTAGTTCTATTTGCAGGTCTTTGTATTTTGCTATCTTCAGAAGTTCTTTCTCTTCTGTTCTTCTGTCTCCAGGTAGTGCCACATCTATTATCCAGACTTTTTTGTCTTTCTTATTGACAATTGTTAAGTCTGGAGTGTTATGTGGCAGATGCTTGTTTGCTTGAATTCTAAAGTCTCAGAGCATTTTAGCTTCTTCATTTTCAATTACTTTCAATTACTATTTTTTGGTCCCAGAAGTTCTTGCTTGCAGGCTATTATTATAACTATCAGAATAATAGATTGTAAGGACTGGAAGGGACTTTGCAGGTCATTTAGTCCAATCCCTCCACTCAGTTGAAGTTCCTGTAACAACAGTGTCCCTGACAGCTTCAGTTACCATCTTCCAAATTAGACTATTCTGCCGTTGAGCAGTTCTTATTGTCAAGATTTTTTTCTTGGTCCAGCTGAATCATGCTCCTTATAATTAGATCCATCCTTGGCCTATCTTCAGAAACAAATTTGAACAATTATGACCTGTCATCTACATGACAGGTTTCTACAGTTTTTTAAACATTCCCATCAATACCTCCAACCATTCTTTGTACTTCTTGTTTCCAGGTGCCTTTTTGTCAATGTCCTAAAACTGCCAAAATGTGACATAATATTCTGTATGCAGTCTGAGTCCTTGCATTAACTAATGCCAAAGTGAGGAAAACTGCTACTTTTTCTGATCTTTATACTATGTCAGGGCTGTCAAACTTGTGGCCTGTGGGCCAGATGTGTTAAACCAGCCATGCCCATGCCCGGTTTAATGAAGGTGAAAAAGTCATGATATGTCACATGATGCCGTGATGACGACATGAGTTTGACACCCCTGCACTATGTGTTTGTTGTTGCAACCTTGGATGCATCAAAGACACTTTGTAAACTGGAATTATTCTCCTTTTATTTAAGGAATTGTGTTCTATTGCAGGGACCCCAATCTCTAGGCCACAGACTTGTACCAGTCAGTGGCCTGTTAGAAACCAGGCCACACAGCTGGATGTGAGCAGCAGCTGATTGATTGAAACCAAAACAATCTCCCACTCACCCCCCTCAATCCACTGAAAAATTGACTTCTATGAAACCAGTCCTTGATGCCAAAAAGGTGCGGACTGCTGCTCTGTTGCCGTCTACTAATCAAGCCCATCATGATAAATGAAAGGAATGTTAGAGGCCATCAAAATGTAAGGACACAGGTTCCACTTTTCTATTTTATTCCTTTTTTTCCATTTTCCTGTTTTTTTGTTTTCTTGCTCTTTCATAACAATATATTTTTAGAAGCATAACTATTTAATGCATGGTTTATAATAAGAATAGAACAAAAGCAAATTCGATCACACCAAAACTCATCACGTCCAGCATTTAGGTCTCATAATATTCAATAAAATAGCACTAAAATGTCACAATACAAGTGCAATATCACCTTCCCACTCATGTTCTTTAGGTATTGATACTGAGAGGCAGGTAAGATAATACAGAATGTTATAAAATAATATTGAACACTGTAAAAAGAATGTTTTAACTGTAGAAAAAAATTAAGAGAGTTGTTGGCAGTGGCTACTTTTTAAACATTACTTTCTCTTTCCCATACAAATGCACATATTTGAGATTAAAAAGTGGTTTTCTAAATCACATAGGAATATGTTGCTCTGAGGATATTATTGTCAAGAGTGAAACATAGGCAGCTATGTGCCTCTTCATTTAAACTTGTCATTAGAGTCGAAGGAGGAAGGTGTTGATTATGAATGGGTTAGTTCAGTGGTGTCAAACTTACATCATCATGGTGGCATCACGTGATGTATCGGGACTTTTTTTCCCTTCGCTAAACCAGGCATGGTCATGGCCAACACATGATGCATCCAGCCCTCGGGCCAGGACTTTGACAGCCCTGGGTTAGTTGGACAAATGAAACTTCTGAAGTTCACTGAAACTCATGAGAGTCTGGAAACTTTTCAAGGATGTACCAACAGGTGTGAAGAAGAAGGCAGATGGTTCCCATAACAAAGAAAACTTGTTTACATAGTCTATGTTGATTCCTGGGGGTTGGGCTGGGAACTTAATTGTTTAATACTATGAACTGTTGCCTTAGAAAATCAAAGTTAGTTTTACCTTGCCATTACCTTGCTCTGCATTCAATAAATAGTAAGCCTTTCAGAGAAGACATGATCCTGGACTTTTATTTGGAATACTCAAGCTGGATATTGCCATTAAACTAACTCTCTACTTTGTAGCATACCTGGCTTTCCCTGCCAGGAGTGCTGAATATTGTGAGAACTGCTATGGAAAAGAAGACAGATGAAGGGATATTGCAGAGAAAAGCTCCCCTCTCAATATTGGCGACTGTAATCCAGATGGAAGAGACAGCTTTATTGCTGTCAGTTTGTGCTTCCATGAAGAGGTTGCCTAGGAAAACTCCATGTTTGTTGCAACCAATGGCTGACCTTAAAAGACCATGGGAAGAAATAGCCATGGATTTCATAATGGAATTACCAGAAAGTGCTGAGAACACGGTAATATGGACAGTAGTTGATTTATTCTCAAAACTAGCACACTTTGCAGTTTGTCCAAAGCTTCCCTCAGCTAAGAGGTTAGTCAAGATGTTTGTGCAACATATTTACAGGCTGCATGGAATCCCAAAAAGGATAATCTCAGACAGAGGGGTGCAGTTGACAGCAAAATTTTGGAGAGTGTTCATTAGGTCAATAGGATCATCACAAGGACTCAGTTCCAGTTTTAATCCAAGCACCAATGGCACAGATGAACCAGCAAATGCAATGATAGAACAATATAGAAGATTTTATATAAATTATGAACAAAATGATTGGGCTGATTTAATATTGTTTGCTGAAGTACCATACAATAATGTGGCACACAGCAGCACTGGTTTTACACCTTTCAAAGTGAACTCTGGGATCAAACATATGTCTCATGCCCCTGTTGGAGCCTGAATTGGCAGATAAAGATAAACCAGAACTGGAGCAGAGAAGAGCTCGAGGGGACAGCTTTATTGGCTTGGGAGGAAAATGGGGAGGAGCAGGCTCAGTCAGGCCAGAGCCTTTCAGGATTGGAACAATTTATAGTTAGGGAGGAAAGGGGACAGGATGACCAGGAGAGGCTAAGCAGTGAACATGAGAGACAAAGGTCAGGCGATGAACAAGGACCACCCCGTCCTGGTCCTTGAGCACAGAGAGTGGAGATAAGGCGAGAACAGCACAGACAGACTTCCAACTACTTGGGAGGAAAGCTCCCTGCCCCTCTTCACAAGGTATACTTGGGGACTGAGCCTTAAGGAGATGCTGTGGGAAGGGGCATTTGTCAGGAACAAATGCTGAATTCCTGGAGTGTTGAGTGCCGAAGTTTGAACTTTCCTGGATTCCTTGCATTCTTTCCGGATTTCTTGCTTTTCAGCCATGGTGCTCACAGCATTGGCTGGACTATTTGCAGCCAGAGATTGCTTGAGGTGTGTGTGTGTGATCACTTTGTTCTGGGACTTGCCTGAAATGTGGGAGCATTTGGGGAAATTCAGAGCAATAAAGGGACGGTTTGAACTTCCAGTTGCCTGCGTTATCTCTGTGCCATGCCACAGTCATCACAATATGGCTATGCCTGAAATTTCTCAAGATATACCATCATCCACAACCTTAGCTTATTGGATGGGTAATAGAAAAAGCACATGGCCAAAGGTAGGCAAAGCTCTAGAACAAGCACAAAAAAGTAAAAAAAACAAAAACAAAAAACAAGCAGACAAGAAACAAGCTACTCAGAAGGTATTTAAAGTAGATTATAAGGTATATTTGTCCACAAAATGTTTGAACTTCAAAAAATCCACTTCCAATTTTAGTTAAGGAAGAAAGGCAATATGAAATTGAAGAAATATTAGATTCTAGATATCATAGGGGAAAGTTGCAATATCAAGTAAAATGGAAAGGGTACCCCCTAGTGGATGCACAGTGGGTGGCAGCTACAAATGTTGGAGCAGCTAAGCTAATAAAGAAATTCCATTCTAAATACTCTAACTGACCCCACTGAGAAGGGGGATATTGTAGATGGGATATTGATTTTATTTTTTACCTTTCCATATCCATTCTTCTTTCAAGGGAGCAGCATGTAAAGAGTGAAACATTGGCGGCTATGTGTCTCTTTGTTTCAATTTGTCATTAGAGTAGAGGCAGAGAAGTGTTGATTATGAATGGGTTAGTTGGAGAAATGAAACTTCTGCAGTTCACCGAAACTCATGAGAGTCTGAAACTTTTCAAGAAAGTGTGAAGAAGAAGGCAGATGGTTCCCATAACAAAGAGAACTTGTTTGTATAGTCTATGTGGATTCCGGGGGGTTGGGCTGGGAACTTAATTTTTAATACTATGAACTGTTGCCTAAGAAAATCAGAGTCACCATTACCATGCTATGTATTCAATAAACTGTAAGCTTTTCGGAAAAGACATGATCTTTTTACTTGGGTACTTGGGTACTCAAACTGGGGGGGAGAGATCCGGGCAGCAACCAGTCTGTTGCAAGACCACGCACGGCAACCAGCAGACATTATCCCATCAGCGAGGATTCCAGCTCCCTGCATGGTGCCGTTCAATGATGTCATCGGCAGCACAAACATGGCAGGAAATATGAAACTATTGTGGGAGGGGGTCTTGGTGATGGGTGTGCCAGATGATGGCTTATGAAGGATAATAAATAGCGCTGCATGGCAACTGTGTGCAGCGCTGACTTTGACCCTGTATTTCAACTTGTGCTGTGTGTCTGGCTGTGCAGGTGATTAAACTGCTTATTCACTTTGAGAAATCTTGCTCACCTGCTGTGTTTTGTACTATAGCATGGACCGGGACAAGACAAGACAAGAGAAAGTGTTATTTTATATATGGAGATGTGCAACTGAAACTTTACCTTAATGATACATCATAAATGTTAGAAAATAATAAAAGTAAGCAGTAAGTAGATAATATCCCTGAAATTTTAAAATGCTGCCTCAACCTGGGGAGGTGGGAGTGTCCTGAAAAAGATGGGAGAACACCTGGAAGGTACATCAAATGTATATACTCTCAGCAGGATCACTCAAGACATGAAGATGATCCCAGAGACCTAGCTATATTGGACAGCAGATTGGTGATTACCTTAATGAAAATGGAAAAGGAATAATTTTATACTTTGCAGGATAATATAATAGTAAACCATTTCAATATTTACCAATAGAACTACATGTATATAAAATATAAATTAATTGGTAATTAATTGATAAACTAGTACCCACAACAACAACCCTGTGAGTGAATTGGGCTGACAGTGAGTGACTGGACCAAAGTTATCCATCTGACTTTCATGCCAAAAGGAGACTAGAATTTATATATAATGTTTTTTTGGACTGGTGCCATCAACACTAGAACAAACTAGCTCTCATGAATGAAGGCAAATATATGTGTCCAGGATAATGTTGCAGGATCCAATCAAGACTGATCACCAGGACCAGAGATTTAGTTTGGACTCATGCTGGAGCCCATCCTCAGGGAACTTCTGTTTCCACGGAATGGGAGAGAGAAGTTCCAAGCTTTCAAAAAGTCAGAAGACTAAACCTTTGGTCTCAGTGAGCAACCATGATTGGATCCTGCAAACTAGCTCTATTATTCATGCCAACTCATTGTTAGAGCTCAGTACATAAGGCAGAGATAGAGAAAAAAGAGAACTTAACATTCTGAGACAAAGAAATTATTAAATAAAAGATAATCAGATAAATCATAAAGATTCAAACTTACAAATAACAACACACATTTTTTACATGCAGAATATTTTCAGAGATATTTTCTTGGCTTTTTGTATTGCTAAGGTAAACTTAACTCAATCGTACTGCTTTTTTCAGGTTGTTATCTAGTAAAAAATACAAAATGGACACAATCTGGTTTGACCATATTTTACTCTTTGGGAGTGATGTAGTATCAACCATCTGTACCAGGTTCAAACTGCACTCCTAAAACACAAACTAGGGAACAACACCACTGAGTTCAGTGTGACTGTGTCCTCAGTAAACATGCTTAAAAGTGCAGCATTGGAGGAGGCAGTAAAATACTTTAACTTAGATGTTTGGTACATTCACATTCATAAGAGTTATCCAAAATGTTGGCCAGGATTGATAATAAACAAGAGTTTAATAAGCAGGAAGAATGAATAATTCATTCCAGCAAAGTTCTTTGAATTGAAATTCCTTTTCTTTAATCAAATTCCAGACTTTAGAAGCATAACTTACAAGAGATTTCACAACATTCATTTATTATTGTCAGCAACTAATAAAAATTATACTGTAGGCTCAGGTTGATTATTGTAAGTTGCAAAATTAGATGGTTGCAAACAGTGATCATATGACCCGGAAACATTGGAACCATCATAAATACGAATCAGTCGCCTAGCTTTTCAATTTTGATGATGTGACTATGGGGATGCTGCATTTGTTTTAAGTGTGAAAAACAGTCATAAGTCACTTTTTTTCAGTGCCATTGTAACTTTGAATGCGTCACTAAATTAATTGTTGTAAGTCAAGGACCATCTGTAGTATGCAACACACCTGACCTAGCCACATAAAAATACTCATAATCATGGACCTTATCAACCTCTGCCTCACTGATCACATTCAGTTTTATGGATAAATATATCAACAATTGAGAGGAGCACCCTTGGGATTAGTATCAGAGACTGTAATACAGCATCTAAAAATATAGCACTTCCACATAAAAAACCAAAGATATGGATCTGATATGTAGATGATACCTTCATCATATTGAATAAGGAATAAGAAAAAAAAGGAGTCATCTGCAACATATAGTATAAGGACTATAACAGCCACCATATAGGATATACAGGCAGAAGACTAGTAGAATGCATTCATGAACATCAACTAGCAGTCAGAAGACATGATGAAAACACAATTTCACAACATATGGACAGATTCAACCATAGTTTTAATTGGAAAACTGTGAGCATCCTAGATGAAATAATCCAAAAATGCTAGGGAATTCTTTGAAACTTGGTATTCAGAATAATCAACTATCAACAGACATAAGAAATAAACTATATTTATACACCATTCTTAAGAGATAACCTAAGAAACAAACAAAAAGATTAGAACGTATCCTCTCCAACAGCCAACACCCAGATAAACAGAGATACCAGACAATCAAGCAGAAAATAATATTTTAATCAAAGAACTACCAAGGAAAAAAACATGCCAACCAGAAGGACAAACTATGGTATTTAAACAGGAAACAAACCTCACACTCACTGGCTCTGATCATGTTACCTAGGCAGGTAAAGAAATGTCTGCAAGCAAGCAACCAATATCAGAGAGCACCAACCCTGAGTTGTATATACTCTCTTCTATTGGGTGTTTCTAAATGATTTTCATTTAGAAACACCTTTTTTTAAAAAAAAATTGATTTATATGCCGCCCTTCTCCGGAGACTCAGGGCGGCTTACAAAACCTTCACTTAAACAAAGAAACAAAAACTCTAAATTAAAGAAGAAATACATACAGCATGCAGTGACATTATCCAGGAACTAAACAACTTTATTTTATCAAAAGTATTTTGATAAATAGGATATTCTGCTTGAAAGATGAGATATAAGAAGTGGGCTAAGCAGAACCTTTCTATCAGGTCTGCCTCCTTTCAAATCCTAAGAAAGAAAACCCACAACTCCATTGATTTAGAGAAGATGTATTTTTACTAAGAATGAACTGACAGCAGCAAAAGTAAGGCAAGATCTGGGAAAAATCCACACAAAAGTTACACCTTGAAAGTCACCCCAAATCCCTCCTCCCAGGGTCCAGCCCAGAAAGACCAATCAGTGTCCAATGTGATGTTATGAGAACTTCAGCAGATGTTGTGTGCCTCAGTAGTCCCAGGACGGTTGGTCTGGGAAAAGTCCAAACAATTGTCTGCAGTTTATGGGTGCAAACCTCCTTTCTCACACCAGCTCTCTTCCCTAATCCAAATGGCAAAACCCCCTTCCCTGTTTCTTTAGCAACTGAGAACAAACCAACAGCAAACCATATGTTGGAGATCCAGCTAATATTCACCCCCCGCACCCTTTCAAAGAGGCGTTAGCTTTAGAAAAAAATAAAAGACATAATACAAAAATAAACTAGGTGCCACAAAATGAAATAGGTCAATTAAGGAACATTGCTTAGCCCATCTGAAACACCTGAAGGAGTATAGGGGCCCAAATATTTTGAGCATCCACCCATTACGATTGTGAAGGTGGGAAATGGTTCCAGGCCACTAAGTATTGTACTTCCCCTTTTTGCTTTCTGGAGTCTAAAATTTCTTTGACTTCAAAATGCTGTTCCCTCTCTATAAAAATGGGCACCAGAGAGGCTGACTGAGCAGGGCAAAGGGGAGACACCTTTTCAGGCTCGAGCAGATTACAATGAAACACAGGGTGGATTTGCTTAAGATTCTTTGGCAGGTCCAACTGTACAGTAATTGGGTTTAAATGGTCCCACATATTTAGATCCCACTTTCTTTGATTTTTGGGTAGTCTGTAAGTATTTAGTGGAAAGATATACTTTATCACCCACTTGGAACTCTTTTAGTTTCGCCCTCTTTTTATCAGCCTTTTTCTTATGGGCCTGATGCGCATCTTCCAATGCCTTACGTTCATGTCAACTTGAAAAGCTTTCCAGACCAGCTTTCAAGTTGAATTCATTCAACCAGGTGGTCAGAGGCTTCTGCTGGGTCAGTTCTGGTAGGGAACAAAATCCTGGCCAGAAGCTACCTTGAAAGGAATGAAACTGGTATTATTATGCACTGAGTTATTATAAGAAACTTCTGCGAAAGGCAGTAGGTCAGCCCAATTATCTTGCTGATAATTTTACATAGCAGTAATTGTGGATGATGGGCGGAACATAGCCCCTGGGTAAAGCCTAACAACTTCCCACCAAAACTGGGAAGTGAATTGCACTCCCTATCCAAGATGATGCAGTGAGGAACTCCATGTAACCTATACACATGTTGAATAAAAAGTTTAGCAAGTGTCTAAGCCAATGGTATATTAATGCAGGGTGCAAAATGCACTTGTTTGGAAAAAATATCTGTAACGACCCAAATGATTGTGTTCCTCCCACTGTCAGGCAGCTGCACTATAATGTCCATGAATATTTCCTTCCGGACTTCCGGTGGCACCACAGGCGTCGACGGCAGTTCCTTTTGGAGCGCTAGCCCCACGATCTCGTCAAAGCCGCTAGAACAGCGAAAATCAGCTGTCTAGTGACTTGGAAATTTTCCCCTCAGGAAAAGAGGGGGAAGAGAGCAGTCAGGCTTGGGTAGAGCTCCCCAAGAGTCCCAGGAATAACTCTTGGGGCTTGAAGGGTGAGAGCTCCCTGGAAGCCTGACACAAGCTCCGGACCCGGGACGGTTCTGCTCTTAGCAGAACAAGATGCCGCGACCATCCCTGCAACAATTTAACAACATTTTGGATACAAAAGCAGGCAGAGTGAAGTCAGGAGGGACTCTAACTGCAAGTATTAAACTTTAACTCCTGTGTATTGAATACTTCCTTCTTGATTGCTGTGGGAAGAAAGTGAAAGGAAATGGCGCCGAGTCTTAATTGGGCGTGGTAACGAAAGTTAACTCTAAAGTACTCCTCTGCGCTGACAGTCTTTGCTGACAATAAACAGAATTTGCTTTAAAAGAAAGAAGAATTAAATTGGACTGTAGATAAATTCAAACTTACTGAGGACTGGAAACTAATTGGAAATTGAGCTAATTTCCGGGATTTTGTTCTGGCTGTTGTAAAAGTTTTAATTTGGAACTGAAAATTGGAAAATGGCTTTCAAGCAAATAAAAACTGCTGGGGCCAAAATTACTGTGAGTTCTCCTGTTCCACCACCCAAACCGCAATCTCTGACAGTTCCAGTAGAACCACAAGTTTTAACTCTGGAAGCCTTGCAGCAAGCTTTAAAGCTGCAAGCCTTTACTTTAGAAGAAAAAATTACTTCTGCTTTTGATGAAAAAATGAAAGAGGTGACTGATAAAATGAACGAAGTAACTGGAAAAATGAAATCAAAGATGTAATTCAAGCTCGAAATAAGGAAATTAGAGAAGACATTATTTTTGCATTTCAAGGTTTGGCAAGCCACATTGAAGGGTTAGATCAGCGGTTCTCAACCTGGGGGTCGCGACCCCTTTGGGGTCGAACGGCCATTTCACAAGGGTCGCCAAAGCCCTCTCTCACCCCCCCATGCCTTCACTCACCCTCACTCTGTGCTCTGTTGGATCGCCGGCCGTTCACTTACCCCACCCACTCCCAATCTATTGCTGCCTCCAGAGTCCCAGCTGATGGCTAGAGGAAAAAAAACTGTTTAAATTCTTGCCGCGGGGCTTCAAAGGGCCTCCCTATAGCCAGTGGTGGGATTCTGCCAGTTCCGCCCCACCCCTCCACACCACTATTTATTGCCAATAAATAGTGGTGGGTGAGGGGCAGGCGAGCCAGCAATTTAACAAATGGTTCGGTGTTTTTTTGTAATTTTATTGGCCCGTGGAGCTTCAGCATAGGCAAATTAGCCCTTGATTAGATCGGCTCCTGACTCTCAGCTGATTTGCTCTCAGCTGTTTTGCTCAGGGCTCTGCTGCTTGCTGGATCACATTTTTTTCCCCTAGCTATGCTGAAAAACGAAACTGAAACTGCTTTGCTGTTGCTGCAACGTTGGAAAATTAGGCAGGCAGATTTCTTTTCTTTTTCCTCACCAAAAAAGGTAGGTGCAAACAATGGGAAATTTAGGGAGAGTTCAAGATTTTAAAACACAAAAGAAAAAAAAACTCTATTTAACTAGGGAATTGTAATAATTGAGATACTATTAATTGTATATTTCTGAAAGCAGAAATGGTTAAGTTGTGGTTTGGAGGAATATATGGGGGAAATTATTTGGTTTATTATTATTGGTAAATATAATTAATTGATTTGTAAGAAATTGGATTGCATGGGCTTCCGGTTTGGGTTCTGTCGTCACTAGATGGTCTTTTGGGACCGCCACCCCCGCCGCCCATAAAGAGCTGCCTTTACAGCTGAGAGGCGGCTCGAAAAACTCTGTTTCTTTAAGGAAATCTGAGGAGAGCCGGCGAGAACTGATAGAGCCCTCTGCGAAGTCCCCAGAGTTTTTTTTTTACTCTTGGGGAGGAAGCAGGATGAGGCTCCCTATCCAGCTCGCCGCTGCTCCGTGCTTCGGGGGAACTCTGCGCTTTGCAGAGCTAGACGATGTGACCAACCTAACCAGTGAAAACTAACAGATTGCTTGAATAAGCAGGATGAAATCCGGATTTGAGACTCTAAATTGCAAGTATTTGTAACAACCCTATGATTGATTTTAAGAATGAAGAAAGAGTGAAAGGGGAAAAAAAAGTTTAAAATGGCGGCTGGCTGAGGCTTGAGAAGAAAGCTGAAAGTGAAAGTCTTTCCGTTTGAATGGTTTAATATGCTACAAAGTATTTGAAGCAATAGCGCTGGCTAGAAGAGAAGAGAAAAAAATTCTGTTTCATGCTTCTTCCTTCTTAGAGACTTGATATTGATATTGTGTGGAGAGAAGACTTTTTCTTTAAAAAGAGTCTGTTTGCGTGGCAAGATGGCGTTAAAACTGACAAAGCCAGACAACCAAGCTGTGGGGGGCTCCCTCATTTATAAATCACAAGAGCAATTTTTGAGCTTGCAGATGCAGAAGAATGGTTTTAAAGACTTAAAGGAATTTGTTGTGGAGGAGTTGGCAAGACATTATGAGATTATGAACCAGAATCTTGAAAAATTTAGACAGGAAATTAAAGAGTCAGTTTAACAAAAGTATGATAACCTGAAGTGCTATATTGTAACAGCTTTGAAAAGCTTTTCAGAAGTAATTATAAAGATGGATAAAGATATCAATTTAGAAATAGAGTCTAAAATGAAGGAAGCTGATTATAAGATTCATAATCTGGATAATAAAATACAAAGAATTGAAAATGACTTGACAATGATTCAAGAAAATAGCTCAGAAGTAGAGTCTAAAATGAAGGATCACAAGACTTACAATGTAGATAATATAAAGCAAAGGATTGAAAATGAAGTTACAATGATGCAATTCAGAACCATGGAATTTGCGATCAGAATGAGGGGAATACAGGAAAATAACAGGGAGGACTTGAGAAAGGTGTCTGCTGAAGTTCTGGCTGTGATTTTAAAGGTTAGTTTTGAAGAGGTATTCTGTAAGATTGATAAGGTCTACAGAGTAAATTCTTGGGTGGCAAAGCAAAGACAATTGCCTAGAGATGTGGTGATTTATTTTACTGATAAAGGAATAAGAAATGATATTGTGCAAAAGTCTTTTAACTCCACTCTAGAAATGAATGGAATGAAGATCTGGATATATAAAGAGCTGCGGTCCAAGATGTTAAAAGATAGAAAGGACTTTGGATTTTTGGTGACTGAGCTAAAGAAACAAAACATCCCATTTAGGTGGGATGCTCCAGTTGGTATAATATTGAGATATCAAGGAGAAAGATATCAATTAAACACTGTTGAAAACGCGGAAGAATTTTACTACAAGGTTTTTAAAATGGGCCCAACATCTCCACGTATGTTATCAGTGTCAGGAATACAGGAGGGGGATAAAGAAAAGCAAAATGAACAAGAGATTGAAACTCAGGCTAAGCAGATGGAGATGGAGGAAATGGAAAAACAACAAGTTATAGAGGGCTTTTTGGATGAGCCACTTTTGGATTCTCCTTCAGAGGCTATAGCTGGATCACCTATAAATATAAGAGAGGCGGCTTTGGATCTCGATTTGATGTCTTATCAAGTTAAGGACCAGCATGTAATTTAATCAGCTGATATACAAGTCCTAGAAAGGCAACCAGGGTGGAGATCTAAACCACAACAAGTTAAGAAAAGAAGAAGCAGGTTCTACAAAACTAAAAAAAATTAAACTAAACAATTATTTTTTAGCCAACAGGTTAATGCCAGTTATTTAAGAGACGATTAAATATAATAAGCGGGACTTATAGAAGGCAGATACATGAAAACATAACGGAGGCAAATTACAGATTTATACTATTTTGATAAGAAGAACAGATCTCTGCATTGCTGGTGTCTTTGGGATGTGGAAGATGGCCTGTGATTGAGTGGACTGGAACTTTCTATTATGGACTCTATGAAAGATGGACTACGCATATGTTGAGCTACAAGGCAAGAGAACTATGGAATAGGGGCATGCAGATGATCTGGTTGTTACCCTAACGTGGTTGTTGGAATTAATAATCTAGACAGAAGACATTACAGAAGATACCATATGGAATATAAATATAAAGTCACTCAGGGGTTTTATTTATATACAGAAATACTTATCAATGATGGATGCAGACGGTAATTGAAGATACTAAATACACTGTTGGAAGCAGGATTTGATGTTACCCGAACATGGTCGATGGAATTAACAATCTAGTTGAAAGACATTACAGAAGATACTATATGGAATACAAATTTAAAGTCATTTGAGGATTTTATTTACATATGGAAATATTTTTTAGTGATACGGGCAGAAGAATAAAGATATTAAATATATTATGTATGGTAGACCTGCAGGAAAGTGGGTGAAACAAAATTGATATGGTACAAGGAGATAGGTTAGGTTACTGATTGCTTTGTTTAGGAAAACGGATGTTATATTTAGATATTAATATACTTAAAAGATTTGAATTAAGAGATATATGTATGGGAGTGGAGGACATGGGTAGATTATGGGTAGAATAAATGCCAAATTAGGATCTATTATATAGTTTTATAGCCAAATTTGTTTTGAAATGTATAGTATACGGGGGATATAATAATAATGTTAGAAAGAAATGTTTAGCACATAGGGGGTGGTGTAAAAGGGTGGTAAAGTATTATCTAATGTGATATCAATTTGGATTTCATCTTGGAGAAGCCATGGGGGGAGGGGAGTGGGGGTTGGGGGGGAAGGGGGAAAAATCTGTATTTGAAAAACTTTTTCAATAAAAAAAAAAGAAATTGGATTGCATGGAAATAATTGGAATATTCATGTTCATATTGATTAATATACAAAAAGGTTATATAACTAATATATAACTAATTGATTTATATTAAAATGTTGAATTTATATTAAACAACTGTAATATTACATAATTAACCAATGTGAGGATGGATATAAAAATAGATGACAATGGGAAGGGGTATAATATAGAATAGAAGGGAAAAATTGAGTTTGATTAAGATTAGAGATGAGGATGAAGGGTAATATTGGTTTTTTACAAAAATAGATGAGGAATAAATATGGCAAAAAGGAAATATAGAAATTGTAAATTTAATTGAAATGACTAAACACTGTTTAAATTTGTGAACTGGCCAAATAATCTGTTCAAAGAAAATACATTGTATGTTTGTATGTGTGTTTCTAATTATTGTTATTTATTCATATTTGTTCTCTTTTATTCTTTAAAGTTTAACAATTCATTCTTTATCTTAATATCTTTATATTTGTTTGGGGTTGGCTTTCTTCCCTTTCATCTTTTTTATTGTACAGCAATCTTTCTCCTCAAACCTACCACCTCTCTTTTCTTTCCTTCTTACTTTCTCTTCCTCCCCCTCTTCTTCTCCTCCCTACTTCCTCTTCCTTTCTCCTTCTCCTCCTCTCTTCCTCCCTCCTACTATAATTTCCCTTCCTTCATCCCTCTCTATTGCTGTATCCTTTTATGCATATGGACTACTCAGAGGGCTGAAAAAGTTATTTCTGACTGGTCCTCGCACTTTTGACCAGTCCTCGAACTTAAGACTGTCCTCACATTTTACATTTTTGCCCTATCTTGTCATCATGGTGAAGAGAAGCAGTTGTGAAATGAGTGACATGGTTGTTAAGAATGCTACAATGGACATAAATGATGACCAGTCATAAGTGCAAAGACCGGTCAAAAGTGCGAGGACCTGTCAGAAATAACTTTTTTTCAGCCCTCTGGGTAGTCCTTTTGTGTATATGGACTACTCAGAGGGCTGAAAAAGTTATTTTTGACTGGTCCTCGCACTTTTGACCAGTCCTCGAACTTACGACTGTCCTCACATTTTACGTTTTTGCCCTATCTTGTCACCATGGTGAAGAGAAGCAGTTGTGAAATGAGTGACATGGTTGTTAAGAATGCTGCATGGGCATAAATGTGAGGATGGTCATAAGTGTGAGGACCAGTCAAAAGTGCGAGGACCTGTCAGAAATGACTTTTTTCAGCCCTCTGAGTAGTCCCTGTACACATAGCCATGGCCATCCGGTCACATGACCTCCAAGCCACGCCCACAAAATAAGCCATGCCCACAGAACCGGTAGTAAAAAAAATTTAGAACCCACCCCTAGTTGGGGGTCACCACAACATGAGGAACTGTATTAAAGGGTCGCGGCATTAGGAAGATTGAGAACCACTGGGTTAGATGAAAGATTAGAGGAAATTAATCAATCAAACGTGAATTTGAAGAATAAAATGGGAGAGGTTCAGACACAGATAGAAAAAGCAGACTCAGAGGTGATGATGATACAAGATAGATCAATGGAATTTGCCATAAGAGTAAGAGGTCTGAAAGAAAATACCCAAGAGAATTTGAGAGAGATCTTTGCAGAAGCCTTTGTACAGATAACTGAAGAAAGAAAGGAGGATCTGGATTGGCAAATTGATAAAATTTCTCGTGTTAATTCATGGGTGGCCAGGCAGAGAAATTTACCAAGAGACATTGTAATTTACTTTACAACAAGGAGGCTAAGAAATGTGATTTTACAGGCTTCTTACAAAAATAAACTTCAAGTGGCAGGGCAGGAGATTTTAACATTTAAAGAAATCCCTCCCAAAATGTTGAGAGCAAGGAAGGACTACGCTTTTTTGGTGGATGAACTTAGAAAGTGTCAGGTACAGTACAGATGGGAGGTTCCAACTGGATTGGTGGTGGATTATTCAGGACAGAGATTTCGTCTTAATACAGTATGGAAGGCAAGAGATTTTCACTTTAATGTATTAAAGGCTGGAGGTTCACTTTCTCCAGAAATCAGAAGAAGAAAGGAAACAGAGGGAGCAAGAAAGGGAGCGAAAGAAATTACGCAGGCTCAGATACAGGCTTAAGGAGGGGCCTTGGTTGTTGAAGAAGATTTATTACAATTTACGAGTTCTGCCCAAGACATGGAATTATTTGGAAAAAATAGAGGAACCAAAGGACCAAAGACAGACTTGAGCAGCAACGAAACGCCAAGAGGAATTAAAGGTGCAGCAAGCCCAGATGAAACCACAAGAAACTACAAAATCAGAAGCAGTGGGAGGGGCAAGGCCAAAGATCCAAGTGAAAGATGACCTTCAGCTAATGCTTCAAAAGCTTCAAAGATGGCAAGTTAATTTTTAACCTGGAATGTTAATGGATTAAATTCACCGCAAAAGAGGAGGAAAATATTTCATTACCTGAAACAGTATAAAAATGACATTATATGCTTACAAGAGACACATATTAGAATGCAAGATCAAAAATATTTAATAAATGCAAGGTTGGGGACACATTTTGTAGCATCTGCACCGGAAAAGAAAAATGGTATAGTTATATACCTAAAAAAAGGTTTAATAGCTAAATTAATTGAAGCAGATGCGCAAGGAAGATATATTGCAATTGAAATCTTAATATAAGGGGAAAAAACATTATTGATTGGAATATATGCACCAAATCAGCAACAAGAAAGTTTTTATAAGATTTTACATGCTAAATTAATACAATGGGATTACAAAACACATATAATGATGGGAGATTGGAATGGAGATTTGGATATTAAAAAGCAAAATATCTAAACACGTGCCAGATTGCCTAAATCTTTTTTTGATATGATGGGGGATATGGAGCTGAGAGATATTTGGCGTGAGAGGAATGGAGAAGAGAAAGATTTTACCTTTTTTTCTGATAGACATCAGTCATTTTCTAGGATTGACTTTATACTAATTTCTAATGATTTTCTTTCTAGGGTGAAGAAAACGAAAATATGTCCAAGAACATTAACAGATCATAGTCAAGTTTGGATGGAATTAGAATATGAAAAGGGACCCAGGAAGTCCTGGAGGCTGAATGAAAACTTGTTTAGATATGAGGGAAAGGTGAAAGAATGTAAACAATTTATGAAAGAATTTTTTGTTATGAATATGCATAAAGGTACACGTATGGAAACGGTTTGGGATGCAAGTAAAGCATATATGAGAGGTATTTTAATATATTTGAATAATAAATATAGATGTAAACAGGAAAGGAAACGGAAGGAGCTAGAAGAAGAAATAAAAAATAAAGAGCAAGTATTAATTTTAAACCCAACTGATAAGAAAACAAAAGAAGCAATTAATTTATTGTGAGGGCAATTTAATATGTTGATGGCAGATCAGGTGGCAACTAATTTGCAATATGCCAAACATAACTCTTTTTGTAATGCGAACAAACCAGGCAGATGGTTGGCATATTTGCTTAGGAAAAAACAAAAGCTACGTACTATAGAGAAAATAGAATATAAGGGTAAAGAGGTGTATCAGCAAAATATGATTAAAAAAGCATTTTCAGAATTCTATATGAAGTTGTATACTAGTGATAAGATTCAAGGTACAGATATAGACAAATATTTACAGAGGGAGAATATTTCTATAGTTTCAGAAGAGCAAAGGGAAGGTTTGAATCAATTGATAACTGTTGAAGAAATTGTTTTAGCAATTAAGCAACTGAAGGTGGGAAAAGCCCCTGGGACGGATGGACTGACAGCGGTTTTGTCACGAATGTTTTCAGGATTGCTGTGGCTACTTGATCAGTCAAACAGTATGGTTTCAATCAAGCCATCTCCTGTTTGCAATTACCTGCAAGCCTTCCCCGCCCTAATTAATTGCAGGTTAACTCCCCATATAAGCAAGGACCTTTTTGCTTGCTTCTCGGGCCTAAATGCTGTTTAGGCCTAGATGCAGAGCTCCTGCTGGAAGTTGGATGCAGAGCTCAGTGCAACGTTACAGAAGGGAGGAGAACACAGATGAGGACTCCAGACGCTGTTGCAGAGATACTCCTATGGATGCTTGCCTTTTGCTGTTTTGAAGCACGCAAGCCATCATCAGAACTGCTGCTGCTGGACATTCTTCCTCCCACAGCAAAGCTACGTTTGCTGATTGAAATTGTTTTTTCTTCAGGTGACTTTTTTAGAAGTTTATGCTGCCACCCTTCTACTACCTCGATGATGTATCAACACCGAAGCTGCTTATTGTCATGTTAACCTTTTTCTCTTGTGAACTGTTTCGGTATTGTGGAGAAGAATCTAGGGAGATAGCCTGGCTTCACATAACCAAGATAAGACTTTGTTACTAATGTGCTTTTTTAAAGACATAGTACTTTTTAAATGTTTTAAAGTAAATTATATTTTTACACAAGATGCCTCTGTCAGATTTATTTCAGTCCTAGTGTGTTTGCTCATGAGCTGGTTCACGGTCCGGGGTACCCCTCAACCCCACTTTCATAACAGGTTTATTATAAAAATTTGCAGGCAGAAATGGTGGAACCACTTAAAGAACTATTTAATAAAATACAAACTGGAGGACAAGTGCCTCCTTCCTGGAGAACAGCATTTATTTCCCTGATCCCAAAGGAGGATCAAGATCATACTCAGCCCAAAAACTATAGGCCTATATCACTGTTAAATACAGATTATAAGATCTTTACTAAAATATTGGCAAATAGGTTGATGCCAGTTATGCAACAAATGATTCACAATGACCAAACCGGTTTCATTAATAGGCGATATACGAAGAGTAATGTAAGACAAATAGTTAATATATTGGAGTATTTGGGAAAAAACAACAAGGTCCCTACGGTGCTTATATTCTTAGATTTGGAGAAAGCGTTTGATCGATTGAACTGGAATTTTTTATTGAAAATAATTGAAAAGATGCAATTTGGAGAGTACTTTACACAATCTATTAAGGCAATATATCAGCAACAAACGGCACAAGTAATAATTAATGGTAGTTTAATGGAAACTTTCAGTATAGAAAAGGGAACAAGACAAGGATGTCCTTTATCTCCATTATTGTTTATTTTGACTCTGGAATTTTTGTTGAATAAAATACGTGGCTCAGATAAAATAAGGGGAATCAAAATTAGGCATCAGGATTATAGGGTACGAGCATTTGCAGATGACCTGGCTGTGACCTTGACTCAACCAATAAAATCGGTTATAGGTTTAATGGATATAATTAATCAATATGGACAAGTATCTGGATTTAAAATTAATGCAGAGAAAACGAAGATAATAATTAAAAATATGGTTACAAGTCAAAAAGAAGAAATAGAAAGAATAACAGGATTTGAATCAGTTAAGAAGGTTAAGTATTTAGGGGTTTATATTACGACATCAAATGCGAAACTATATAAGTATAACTATGAATTGTTGTGGCAAAAAATTCAGAAAGAGATGGAAAATTGGAAAAAATTGCAATTATCACTGCTGGGAAGGATAGCTGCAGTGAAGATGAATATTTTGCCAAAGTTCTTATTTCTTTTCCAAATGATACCAATACTGAAAAAAGATGGAAATTTGAACAAATGGCAGAATGGTATTACTAATTTTGTGTGGGTAGGAAAGAGACCAAGAATAAAATGAAAAATAATGCAAGATACACATGAAAGAGGAGGTCTCAAAATGCCTAATTTAAGATTGTATTACGAGGCAGCCGTGCGCTCAGTAATTAGTGATTGGATTAATTCAACAGAAGAGAGAATATTGAATATTGAAGGGTATGATTTGTTATATGGATGGCATGCATATTTAGTATATGATAAAAAGGTGGATAAGAATTTTAAAAGTCATATATTAAGAAATGCATTATTACGTGTATGGAAAAAGTATCAATATAAATTAAATAATAAACTACCTATATGGACAATACATATGATAGAGAATATAAGTGTGGAACAGAAACAAGATGTGATTATTTATAAAGAGCTTCTTATCTTGGAAAGAGGCATATTGCAATTAAAGTCTTTAGAGGTATTAAAGGAAGAAAAGAAAATTCAAACCTGATTTCAGTATGGACAGTTGTATACTAGATGGAAAGATCAGAAAATTGGTATTTTGCAAAATGAAGAAAACTTAATAAAACAAATCAGGGATCAAAGTCCAATGCATATTAAAAGGTTGTATAATGCATTGATAGAAATAGATTCAGAAACCGAGTTAGTGAAGGATTGTATGATAAAATGGGCACAAAACTTTGGGGAATCAATAACCATGGATGTATGGGAAAAAATATGGGTTAGAAATGTAAAATTTACTCAAGCCCAAAACCTGAGAGAAAATTTTTACAAAATGTTTTATAGATGGCATTTAGATCCCAAAAAGTTAGCTTGTATGTACCTGAATTTACAATCTATGCGTTGGAGATGTAAATGTGATGCAACGTATTTTCATATATGGTAGACATGTAAGAAAATTAAGGCATTTTGGATTAAGATATGGTGGATCATACAAAATATTCTTAAAAGGAAGATAAAATTTACTCCACAGTTGTTTTTATTGGGTATAACTGTAGACTGTACAGTTATAGAGACTAATCTGATTTTGAATTTAACAACTGCAGCCAGACTTTTGGAGGCGCAATATTGGAAGAAGGAAGAACTACCTACTATTGAAGAATGGACATTAAAAGTAGCTAATTTGGCAGAGATGGCTAAAATCTCTGCATATTTGAAGGATCGTTCGAATGAAAGATATGTACTGGAATGGAGAAGATGGATTGACTATATACAAAACAAATATGGGACTAAAAAGTTGCAAATACCTTATGAATGAAATATTTAGATGATTTTTCTTTTTACTCTGACATTTTGGTACCTATGGGGGAGTTAAAAAGTAAGGGGGAGTTAAGAGCTTATAGTTAGTTTGTCTATGTTAGATTATGTTTGCTAAATGCAATACCCTTGCATTTAGGGTATATATTTTGCTCTGGGAAGTCGGGGGGGGAGAAGGAAATGGGTGGGGGGGAGGAGGGGGGAATTTGTTTGTAAAACATTTTAAAACTTTTCAATAAAAAAAATATATATTTCTTTCCATGGGGCCCTAGGGCTAGCCACGTTCTGTAAGAGTACTGAGGACTTCCCTGGGGGCCATTTAGCAGTTGCACAGATGGGACAGCTAGCAACATAAACCTAATGTCCTTTTTCAACAACGGACACCAATATGGTCACTTAATCAGGTGCAAAGTCTTTACAAAACCAAAGTGACCAGCAGTTTTAGAATCATGAACCTGATGTAGGAGAGGGCCCCTTAGCAATAGCAATAGGACTTAGACTTATATACCGCTTTACAGTGCTTTACAGCCCTCTCTAAGAGGTTTTACAGAGTCAGCATAATGCCTCTAACAATCTGGGTCATCATTTTACCCACCTCAGAAGGATGGAAGACTGGTGAGATTTGAACTGCCAAATTGGAGGCAGCTGGCAGTCAGCAGAAGTAGCCTGCAGTACTGCACCCTAACCACTGCGCCACCGCAGCTCATTTAGGCTAGTAGGCACATACAATTTGGCACTAAGCCATGCCAAGCCATCTCGCATGGTGCAGTCATTTGTGTGGGACAGAAACCACTCACCATTCTTTAATGTCCCCTTCAATTCATGCATAATTCAGTAGGGAGTTCAGGCTCTGATTTTCTCTGAGCCCCAGTAGTCACTGGAGCAGCTAACTGCTTAGACATGATAACTGACCAGATTACTTCAGCTCTAATACTATTATATAGTGGTAATCTGGATAAAACATCAGATATGAAGTCCTACCCCTCCCCCCCCCGGGATATAATGCAGCACAAAATTAAAACTATTAAAGTATTGTGTCCAACGGACTTGCTTAGGTGACATTTTCAGAATAGCACACACAAGTCCAACTTGAAAACCTAATTGAGATGTTTTTCATTTGAACACTTTTCAGGATTAAATTGTTTGGATTATCCTGAAAATTATAACATTGTGTATAAAAATTGGTATAAAAAAGAACACCGCTTGGGGGGGGGGGCGAAAGCCCTACTAAGCAGGTATATACAAAAATATGAAGGCTATTGCTTAATGCATTGTAAACCACCCTGACTCTCCGGAGAAGGGCGGCATATAAATCGAAGCAATAAATAAAATAAATAAATAAATATTACATTATTATTTATTTAAAAAAGATTTGTAAATTGTCCACTAACAAAATGCTTGTGATACTATAATACATTTAAAATATAACAAAATAGTCAATAATTTTGTTCCAGACTTGAAGTGTTTGGGGTATTTGGTTTTCAATCTCAGGAAAATACTAGTTCCAAGGAATTACTAGTTTTCAAACTTGTGGAACAGATTAAAAAAGAATTTAGCTTAAATAAATTTCTATTAACAATAAATAGAAGGGGACGTTGGCAATGCCTGATACGCCCCTTCTCGTTGGGTGGAGACAGCAGCCAGATGTGGGTTATGCTCATTGGTCAAATGTGGACTGAGCCTGTCAATTAATTATTAAATCCCGCCCCTATTCCTAGGGATTCCAGCTTTGGTGAAGGAGGAAGACAGACTCTGAGTGTGGAAAGTAGAAAAAAAATAAACAAACTGTTAGATAAATTCTACTCTTAGTGCCCAGACTGATACTGGGTGGGACTGGCTGCTGTCTCCACTCAATGAGAAGGGGTGTATCAGGCATTGCCAACGTCCCCTTCTCCCTTGAGACAGCAGCCAGATGTGGGACATACCCAAGTTCACTGTCCCAACTCATGGGAGGGAACAGTCTGGGCCGAAAAACTCCTCCCTGACCTCAACACCTTGTAATACTCTTCTCCCAAAATCAGCCTCTGCAGAGGCAAATTTATCTAATTTATAGTGTTTAACAAATGGAGAAGGAGAGGTCCAAGTAGCTGCTCTGCATATTTCAGACAATGAAGCCTTAGAAGCCCAAGCAGCTGTAGTTGCAGCACTTCTGGTGGAATGAGCTGTCACCTTGGTAGGAGGAGGCAAAGATCGCAGTTCGTATGCCATCTTAATCGTTGTTCGGATCATCGACCTAACGTCGAAGAAGATACCTTATTTCCTGATGAAGCCGGAAGATAGGAAATGAACATTGACTCTGTCTTACAAATATCAGCCGTCCTCTGGATGTATAACTTCAGTGCCCGTCTGACATCCAACATGTGTAATCTGTTTTCCAATGGATTGGAAGGTGAGGAATAAAAATCTGGTAAAACAATTTCCTGCAAACGATGAAAAGAAGAGTTAATTTTAGGTATAAAAGTAGGATCCAATCTGAGGACCACTCTATCTACATGGAATACACATAAATCATCTCGGACCGACAATGCTGCAAGTTCTGAAATACGTCACACCGAAGTAATCGCGACTAGAAAAAAACAACTTTTTCTGACAATAGACGTAAACTGGTAGAGTCTATTGGCTCATATGGCGAACCCATAAGTGAATCCAACACAATTGAAAGTTCCCAAGAAGGGTATCGATGTATTACTGGTGGACAAAGGTTAGCTGCTCCTCTGAGAAAAAGACGAATCATGGGATCTTGTGACAATGAATTATTGGAATTACATGTCAGGATAGATGAGATAGCAGCCACCTGTCTCTTGAGAATGTTGGGAGAAAGTCCTTTTTCTAAACCAGCCTGTAAAAACATCAGTACCTGCAAAACAGAAGCTTGAAGAGCAGAAAAACCTTGGGTCTCACACCAAGATGTAAATGTGTGCCAAGTTGCTGAATAAATTCGTTGTGTTGATGACCGCCTAGATGCCTGCATGGTTCTAATTATTGGAGATGGAATGTGATTTCGCTGGAGAGCATCCCGCTCAACCGCCATGCGGTCATCTGTAGCCATTGTGGTTCCGGATGTGTGATTACGCCCTGGCTGAGGCAATTCGTGATACATGGTATCCTCCAAGGAGGAGTCACTGATGAATTCATGAGGTCTGCAAACCATGACCTTCTTGGCCAATGTGGCACTATTAGAATGATTTCCACCCTTTTCAGTATTAGTTTCCGAATTACCCTTGGAATTAGAGGAATTGGTGGAAAGGCGTACAACAGACCTTGTCGCCAAGGGGAGTGTAGAGCATCCACAGCTTCTGCAACGTTGAACGTTCTATCTTTTATGACCCTGGCCACAAGAGATCTCAACCCGGGTTACGATCCGGGAAGAGGAAAAACTTAACTTCAACTAAATCAAATATAGTTCCTAAATGAAGAAGTCTAGTCATCTAGGAACCATAATTCTAGAATCATAGTTCCCAAATGAAGAATTCTAGTCGAGAGTTTCAGATGGCTTTCTCTATGTTTTCTGATGCTGAAAGTAGAAAACATCCTCAGATGTCCTAAGAATCTTCTGAGGTATAGGTGAATTAAATTAAAATGTTCAGTAGATAAAAGAACTCAAGAAATTAAGCAGAAATAACACTCTAACACTGAAAAGCAGATAGAGCACACTTTCCACACAACTGTCCAGTCTGACGACTGAGCAAAAAAGCTGGAATCCCTAGGAAAAGGGGCGGGATTTAATAATTAATTGACAGGCTCAGTCCACATTTGACCAATGAGCATAACCCACATCTGGCTGCTGTCTCCACTCTCAAGGGAGAATAATAATATTAAAAATTATCTTGGGTTTTGCTGATCCTTTTTTTCTAATTATCATAAAGATAAAATAAAATTATTTTGGCCTATTCACATTTTATAGAAACAGAGAAAGTTTAAAATTGTTTCTACATTAGCAAAATAGTCTAAATTGTCATTTTACCAGTTTTTGCTTTTAACAATGAGTTTGGCCATACTTCTGCACCACAAACATGTTATTTGATAGGATTATAAATTAAATTACCAGAAATGACATGTGTGTGTGGGGGGGGATAATTTTCATGCACTAAATCTTCCCCAATCAAACTGCACATGGAGGGATGAATATAATTGAGATGGCAGATGGAGAAGGTATTATATGCCTTGATGTAGGAATGTACAGTGAATGGGCAGGATCTAAGAAAATTGTATGTAAGAGTTGGGATGATCCAGCTGCTGCTCTTAAATCATTGCCCATAAGTGAATGAAGCAGGAGGTAACAGGTTACATAGAAATATTATGTTGGTTACCGCAGAGAAGTAACAAGCTTTGGATTCAAAGACAGTTGGATTAGATACTGTCCAAAGAATTGACTATCTGTGCAATGGTATTTTTTAATATGTTCTAAGATTCAGGATGCATGAAAAAATAAAATATGCAACGTGGACTTCCTTACTACATCCAACATATTAAAATGTCTTTTGTGCCATTCCATTTTTCCCTGAGTTTGTTTGCTTGCTTGCTTGTTTATTATTTATTTAGTTATGTTAATGCTGGATGGATATAACCCAATAACTCACAGGAGACAATGGAATCTTTTCATTGAATCTTTATTCTAGGCCTGGAGTCCTCCTAGGCCCAATTCAGGGTAAAGGTCACTGACCTCTGTCTTGTCTTTGCAGGTACACATCTGGAACTGCTGGGAGCCCACATGTAGGACCCTTATATACACCAGGGGAGGAGTCTGAGGTAAGGGGGTATGATGGGATATGGGGAGGTGCCAGCCCCTGCCTGGGAGAATTAGACATTTACCCTGACACATCCCCCTCTAAATGTCTAATTAACGGCAGACATATGACATCTGTGAACATACATGTTAGGTACATAAAACACATGATCTACATATATACACATATTTTTGATGTGAGATATGCGTGTTGTTTTTGAAGTAGTGGCTTTGTAAGTATGTCTGCTGTTTGTTGTTCAGTGTCACAGTATATGGCTTTAATGAACTCCATTTCTGAGAATTGCCTAACGTGTTTATATTTTATGTCTATGTGCCTTGATCTCTGTCCCACGGCATCTGCTTTTGATATTTCTATAGCTGCCTTGTTGTCTTCATGTATGACTATGGGGTATGTTGGTTCGGCCCAGATGTCAGTAAGTAAATCATCAAACCACATTAGGTCATTTGCGGTTTTTGATAAACAGACGAATTCTGCTTCGGTGGTAGAAGTGGCCACCAGCTTCTGTTTTCCCATATACCAATGTATAGGGCAATTGTTTAAGAAGACTACGTACCCGGAAGTGCTTTTTCTGCTTTTGGCATCCCCGGCCCAGTCAGCATCTGCATAGCAGGTTAACTTGGGTTTCTCAGACAGGTCTGGTTCGAGGCACAGCTGGGCGTTGGCACTGTGTTTCAGGTACCTGAGCAGTCTTTTTATGGCATCCCAGTGCAGGACAGTGGGTTTGCTCATGTGCCTGGACAGTAGATTGACAGCCAGAGCGATGTCAGGCCTCGTCCAGTTGGCGATGTAGAGTAGCGAGCCTATCGTTGACCTGTACAGCTTGTTGTCAATGAAGGGTTCAGCTTCATTGTACATGCTCCTTATGAAGTCCGGTTGCATGGGTGTCTCGCAGGGTTTTGCCCCTGACATGTTGCATTTGGATAACAGTTCCATGATTTTCTCTCTTTGTGAGATCCGGAAGCCCTTGTCAGTTTTAATTACTTGCACTCCTAGGTACTTGTCTATCTTCCCTAGTGACTTCAGGGAGAAATGATTTCCTAACTCGGTGGCAAATTTATCACATTTGGTCCTTTGCTTCCCAATGTACAATATATCATCCACATACACAAGAACACCCTCTAATGCTCCTCCCTCTCTCTTTGTGAAAAAACATTTGTCTGCAGAAGTGGCTTTGAAGCCCATGGTGTTGAGAGCTTTGGCTAGACAGTTGTACCACTTCTTGCCAGACTGTTTGAGTCCATATAAACTTTTGTTCAGAAGCCATGTGTTGTCCTTCCCATCATTGTATCCTGGTGGGGCCTTAACATAGATTTCCTTATCCAATTCTGCATGTAGATATGCGGTTTGCACGTCAAATTGGAATACTTCCAGCCCTAGGATGGTGGCAATTACTAGGGCGCTCTTGACACTCTCAGCCCTGATTGTGGGGGAGTAGGTGTCCGTGTAGTCTTCCGGGTACCTTTGGGCGAAGCCTTGTGCGACCAACCTCACTTTGTAGAGTGCTTTGTTATCTTCGAGTGTTTTGACTTTAAACACCCACTTGGTCCCAATTGGCTTTTTGTTCTCAGGTACTTGAGCTGGCGAGTATACCTGTAGTTCTCGGAGGCTCTCCATCTCCTTTTCCATGGCTTGCTTCCACCTTTCACTCTCTTCCTGGGGGAGGCCGAGTATCTCTTCGTAGGAACTGGGTGTGAAATGCTCTGTGTGTATGGACATGACGTAGTCCTCTAGTCTCTTTGGTAACTTATTCCTACTGGATCTAATTGGTCTGTCTGGAGGCGTATCTGCTTCATGCAGGCATTCGGCTTCTTTTTCAGTGAGGCTATCTAGGTTCAGTGTGGGGTGTCCTTCTTTCCATCCCTCGGTTTTCAGTTCTTGGTGTTTGGGTCTGTCTGTTTCAGTTTCCTCTGGCCCCCTGGTGGTCATTTCCTTGTCACTTTGGTTATGTGGTTGCATGTCTCTGTCAAGGAAAATGTCATTGCAGTGGAGCTTTGACCAATTCGAGTGCTCATGGAATTCCGCAGACCTGGATACAATGAATTTGTTATTGCAGTCCACAAATCTAAATCCCTTTGTCCCAGGCTCATAGCCCACGAACCTTAGTCTTTTTGACACCTTTTCTCCCTTCTTCCTTAGCTGTCGGGGAATGTGGACGTCAGTTGGGGCACCAAATACATGTAGGTGGGCTAGGTTGGGTTTTCTATTGTACATTAGTTCGTATGGGGTTTTATTGATTGAGCTTGACCACAACCTGTTTAGTGTGTAATTTGAATAGTATAATGACTCTGACCAGAATGATTGGTTCATTCCAGTGTCCTCCAGAACACACCTCATCATTGTTTGGAGTAGGCTGTTTTTTCATTTTGAGATCCCATTCTGAAATAGGGAAAAAGGGGTGGAGCTAAAATGCAATATGCCCCTCTCCCTTAACCATTTTGCAAAGTCCTTGGCCATGAATTCTGTACCCTGGTCAGTCATTATCTGTTTGATTCTTGCCCCATGTTGCAGTTCCACCCTTTTATAAAAGTCTTTGAACCTTTGGAATGTCTCATTTTTATGCTTGAGAGAGTACACATAGCCATACCTGCTGTAGTCGTCCACTATGGTTAGGAAAAACCTTTTCATGTGTCCAATGGAAGGTCTCAGTGGTCCCACTAAATCCATGTGTACTAGCTGAAATGGGTCGTCAGTTGTGCGCTCTGACCTTTTGGGCCTCACTTTGACCTTAATTTTCGAAGATTTACACACTGAACACTCCAAATAATTTTTGCAGTCCTTTACTTTCAAACCCTCTGTACATTCTAGCATTTTTTCTACAACCAGGAAACTGATATGTCCCAGCCTTCTGTGAAGGAGGTGGGCACAATTGTCGTGGATGGGTTTTCCCATGGATACCTTGTTTTTGCCTGGTGACACAGTGTTCGTTTCCCCCTGGGGTCCCCCTCTAGTTTCAGTGTCTCACCCCTGCTCATGGGTGATGCTTGTGTTTATACTTCCCTCGCCGCTTTCACTGGGTGTAAAGTATGGTAGTCCATCAAGTGTGGTTACCTTGCCAACCCTTTTTCCTTGGTTGAGTATCTGTACCCTGCCTTCCTTGAATGTTATCTCTGTGTCTGTGTCTGTTGTGAGCTTTGCGATGGCTAAGACATTGTGGGGTATTTCTGGTACGTACAGTACCCCCTCTATTTTCCCAACCCCTGGTATATGTACATTTTTTTTTAAAAAAAATGATTTATATGCCGTCCTTCTCCAGAGACTCAGGGCGGCTTACAATGTGCTCAGCAATAGCCTTCATCCTTTTGTATATTTATACAAAGTCAGCTTATTGTCCCCACAACTGGGTCCTCAATTTACCTACCTTAGAAAGGATGGAAGGCTGAGTCAACCTTGAGCCTTGGCGAGATTCAAACCTGCAGTAATTGCAGGCAGCTGGTCTTAATAACCAGCTTAATAACAGGGCGCCTTAGACCACTGTACTACCAAGGCTCATAGGGAGAGGGACATTCCCTCTCCCTATGACCTTGGCTGTGCTCTGGTTAGCCATTCTGATCTTGAAGTCTGTCTCTACGAGGGAGGTGAATAGATTGGGGTTGTGTGTTGTATGGTTAGTGGCTCCTGAATCCAGAAGCCACATGTTCTCATCTGTCCCCTGCTTGGGGTCTGCTTTACCATGCCTGAAGCCGTACATGGTCCCTGGGTTGCTATCTCTGGAAGCATCCCTGCGTTCACTGTTTTTTCTAGGGTTGGGTGACCACCCACGTCCCCGTTCCCTGAAGTGTCTGCAGTCTGGTGACCGTCTCTCTCTATATCCCCTGTCCCTATCACCTCTGGGGCAATCCCTCCTTAAATGATTCCTGGACCCACAGGAAAAACACTCTGGGGCAACCTTTCCCCTGTCCTGGAACTCAACCCTTTTGTTGGGTCTGGGGTCCCTTCTTGACATGTGACGGTCTCTCCTTAAATTATCCTCTGCAATAAGGTGGTTAGTGAGTGTGTCTAATATTAAGTGTTCTAGACTGAGGCTGTCCAATTGCATCACAAAGTTGTCCCAGCTATTGTCTAAAGAGTTTATGACTATACTCATCATACTCTCCTCAGTGATTGCTTCACCCCTATGCATTAATTCAGTCCTGGTTGCGTTAAGTTTTAACAGGTGTTCACTCATGGGGACCCCTGGTCTAAGTCTGGCAGAATGGAATTCTCTGGAAATCCTAGTTGTAGTTGCTCTACTCCTGCTGTAAAAAAAGGTTATAAAGTTTTTGTATCACTTCATGCACTGTCATGTGGTTCCCTATGCTTGGGTACATAGTTGGAGAAATACTGGTTAACAAAATGCAAAAAGCCCTGTGGTGGTTACAGTCAATTTCAAAAGTCCAGGGTTTCTGGGGTGGATCTGATATTAGGAAAAGTAAGTTTTCTTTCATAAAAACTATCTGCAGCTGCTGACTCCACTCTAGAAGATTTTTTCCATCTACTTGTAGTTTGGGAAAGTTGACAGGTAAAGCCCCAGAATTGTTAGAATGGTTACTTACAGAGGGTAGCTGTCCATGCTTTTGTAAGTGAGGGAACTCACAATAAGGCACGGGTATGCAAGTTGTTACTCTGTATTGATGTGTCTCTATGTTTCTTCCCACTCTGTACTGATGTGTCTCTATGTTTCTTCCCTCTCTCTCTGTAGGTGGAAACTGGGCATGCGCGAGGCTAATTTGTCTCTGGAAGTCATCTGGTGAGGAGCTCGCGGTCGTGGCTCCTAGGCCCAGGCCTAGGCCGGCCAGGTGGGTGCTGGACTCACCCCTGGTCTGCCTGGGTCCCTTGCTGGGCATCGTGGATTGCTGCTGGGCAGCTGGATCCCTGGCGGACATCAATGGAGGCTGCGGAGGCCTCGTGGTCATTACGCGAGGACTCCCGAATATTGGCGGCTCGGCAGCGACGGCAGTTGGTCTGGATTGGTGAGCGGTGGTCCTTGGAGGTGCAGAGAAGCCTGGCGGGTGTCACAGCATCGGTGAGTAGCTGGGTTGATTTTCTTCTCTCAGGTCCCATTCTGGCGGTAGGAAGGGTGGCGGGTTCGAATCCTGCCATGAGGTCTGTCCGTAGGAGGTCGATGCCCTGTGTCCGTCATGCAGGTGTGTCCCTCTTCTGGTGAGCAGCAGGGTCGGTGTTGTGGCTTCGGCGGCAGGCCTGGGATCTCCCTGGTTGCTGGAGGCCTCCCTGTGGCTTGCGGCTGGTGCGGGAGGCCTGAAAGTGGGGCCAAATGCTGCTGCTAGGGTCTCCATGGCCTTTTCTATTTCGAGCTCAGTAGGCAAGCTCCTGTTGCATTGAGTCTGTTCCCCATAGCTACTTTCGGAGTGCCCCTCGTTCGTTTCAGGGCCTTGGCTGGTTCGTGCCATTGGATTCAAATCCCGGCCTCCTATTGGTTGCTGGCCATTCCAAGATGGCTGCTGGGAAATTGGCGCGAAACTGAGCCCCTCTATGTCCGGGGCCTTTGCGAGGGAATCCCTTTCCCTTACCGGGCTGGCGTCTTCTTGGGTCTGTTCTTGGGTGCTCATCGCTGCTCCATGGGTTTCTAGGAGGCCTTGGAGTTTCGCGATGAGCTCTCCATTGCTGATGGGCACTTTCATCATTTTCAGCAGGTCCATTCTCAGTTCGTCTTCTTCTTGTGGTTCTTCGCTTTCGTGATCATCTGTTTTCCCTCGTGGTCTCTCTTTACAGAGGAATGGGTCCGGCTCAATGTCCTGTCCACTTTCAGCTGGGGTGGCTCTTGGCATGGCACCTTTGGGTGTCAGTTGAGCAGCCATCTTCTTGGTGAATGCTCTGGTGTTTACTCTGCTCTTCTTATCAGAGTAAGCAGCCTGCTCAGTCATTCTCTAGAGTTATGGGTAACCATCCTCTGCTACCAACTTGTTAATGCTGGATGGATCTAACCCAATAACTCACAGGAGACAATGGAATCTCTTCATTGAATCTTTATTCTAGGCCTGGAGTCCTCCTAGGCCCAATTCAGGGTAAAGGTCACTGACCTCTGTCTTGTCTTTGCAGGTACACATCTGGAACTGCTGGGAGCCCACGTGTAGGACCCTTATATACACCAGGGGAGGAATCTGAGGTAAGGGGGTATGATGGGATATGGGGAGGTGCCAGCCCCTGCCTGGGAGAATTAGACATTTACCCTGACAAGTTATTTACTTATTTATTTTAGAAAATTTATATTGCCGTCTACATGCATATGGCAACTAAGGTAGCTTACACAGATATAAAAACCATGTAAAAGAAATAAAACGAAGAAAAAGAAGAAGAATAAAATAATAAATTAGTAAAATAATAAACCCTCCCACCCACTCTACTCCTGTGACAACACACTTTCATACAAACCATCTAATGGCTCCATCCCACTTTGGGTTCCCCAGGCCCACTGTCAGAACTACGTCTTCAACACCTTCCAAAAGAGTGTTAGAGTGGGGGCCAGTCTGATGTCTGGGGGAATGATGTTCCAGACAGAGGGAGCCACCACGGCAAAGGCGCTCACTTGGGGAGGGTCTCCCTGTGTGTGTGCACGCTCTGGGCTCAGCCAGAGCTTCACAAGAGGAGGGGGGAGGAGGAGGAGGATGGTCGCCCAAAGGGAGGGGGAGAGAGAGCCACATACATACATATATATACAGAGAGAGGGGGAGAGAGAGAGAGACATAGAGACACATAGAGTGATACATAGAGAGGGAGAAGAGAGGGAGAGAGAGAGAGATACAGAGGGAGAGAGACACGGTGGGGAGATAGGGAGAGGGGGAGACAGAATGATTTATGGCTGGGTAGGTGTGACTATGGGGTCATGTGACTGGGTGGGAGTGAGTGACATTGAGTTGGCCACTCCCACCCAGGTTTTGTGGCTCTGGTGTGTTTTTTTTCTGTGGGAAACGAGTCCAAGTGGCTCTTTAAGTGTTTAAGGTTGCCGACCCCTGCTCCAGACACTGCAAGAGGGAGGTCACAGCATTGCTTAATTCACCACGGGCTGAGACATACAGAGGAGAAATTAGACCAGGGGTGTCAAACTCATGGCCTGCAGGCCAGATGCATTACCTGCTGGCCACGTCCATGCCCGGTTTAGTAAAAGGGGGAAAAGTCACGATACGTCATGTGACAACGCGGTGACAACACGAGTTTGACACTGCTGAGTGTCAAAGTATGGATTTTGACAGGAACATTTGAAGGAGTGACCTACTAGAAAACAAGGATGGATTTACATTGGCGTAACTGCAATTGCTTGTTGAAGAAAACCTTGCATTCCATCATTACCACCAACATGATGATAATGACAAGCAAGTATTTTTATTGTAGTATAACAATGACAATAAAATATTATCTTCTGTATCAGTTTTCTTGGTGTTTAGGAATAAATTGGTAAGAAGTATTTCAGGAAAATGAAATAAACTAAATGAACTAAAATTCTGTTACCTTTCTACTAAAACATTGATTTAATTTGAAGTGCTTTTGCATAAAATTTCCTATTTAAAAATCTAAGATCTTATTAAAAGTTCCTTTTCAAATAATATTCCAATGATGTGTACTTACCAGTAGGTTCTTAATTAGATTTTAATATCAATTTCAAATTTAAAGACCTGTGAGGGTTTTATTGTATTTCTTTCAAAAATAGAATTAATTTTATAAGTATTTAAATGGAATTTTACATTGCAATTATTGGGGAAGAAAATAAAGAGTGGAATTGTAGTACAAAAATATAGAACAATATCATCCCCTTGTGACAACACTAGGAGCCAGCATTGAAGGTAATGCTATGTTGTGTTTTTAAAAGATTTAACGTTCACTTTGAACATTGCTGTTTTCAGATTGTAAAAAGATAAAATATATCCACATTTTGGCACATTTTTATGTATCATCTTGGCCACTGACCCCTTTCTTTTTTTTCAATTTGCTTGAAAAATCTTGTCTGCCATAAATTTCAATATGTGACAATTATTCTTCATTATCCAACCAAGATGGATCAAACTTTCCTGTTTTATTATACTTAATAATATTTCATTATTTAATAATCCTAAAATACTGTCATAATATTATCATAATTGTTATAATTCAGCTTATGTGTCACACAACTTTATACACAAAGAGTAATAAAAAATATGGTTTCTATAGACATTGCCTATGATGTTTGTCAAGTATCTTTCCCTAACTTTCATCTTAATTGGTATATTTATCCTGGTGTGTTATTTACTAGTGGATTTTTTTTCTCAATTGCATGTAGACATTTTTAAAACATCAGTAATTTGCTTTTCATGAAACTGTTTTAAAACAAAATTACTTTGGTGCTCCTTAGTTTCTTAGTTTCCTTAGTTTCGTCAACAAATTATGTTTCTCTTCTTCTCCATTCCATTGTGGCTCAGAAATAATTTTGAACAATAAATAAATAATTGGAAAAAAATACAATTTATATCAAGTTGAACAAGTTTGTGAGCACATGTTTTCATAGGGATTGAGAATATGGGCTTTAATATTCTTTTAATTAAAATGATGTTTGCAAGAATACAGTGGGGGAGGAACTATTTGAAGTTCTTTTATGGTATCATTATATTTTTGTTTTATAATGCCCTACAATTTTTTTAAATAGATAAATTGTTGGATTTGGATTCAAATTGAAATGGGCTCATATTTTCAAATAGTAAGAATGGATCATGGGATAATTTTGATTTTGGGGTTTCTGTTTCTTAATTGCTTCATTAAGTATTTACTGTATACCTACAGATCAAGCTAAAATTTCACTTCAAAGTCAGAATGACATTAAAAATAAACAGTTGTGCTTATAGTAATATGTTACAAGTAAAAAACATGGCTTTTTAATGGAGTAACTATATTTTTATTCTATAATCACATTACATTATATATTTAAATACTGTAATTTATTTTTTTTATTGCAAAAGTTTTACAATTACATTTTCACCCCTTTTTCCCCCCCTCAACCCACCCCAAACTTCCCAACCTCCCTAACCCACCCTAACCCTCCCCTCCCCCCCAGACTTCCACACAGTATACTCATATCAAGTAAAAGGAAAAACCCTCCTTTGTATATAAAACTTGAACCCCTCCCTCCCCCTTATAAATTTTCATCTTCATTACATTAACCTATTTCTATCTTAATATAACATTTTCAAATAAATTTTCATCCTCATTACCTTAAAATATTTCTATCTTAATATAACATTTTCAAATAAAAGCTATTTGATACTTCCTAGTTTGATATTTGTTCTGAACATAATCTATCCACTTCTTCCATTCCCATTCATAAGTCTCTTGTGAACAATCTTTTAAATATGCTGAAATCTTCGCCATCTCTGCAAAACTGGCCATCTTCAAAGTCCATTCCTCAATTGTGGGCAGCGCTTCATTTTTCCAGTATTTACCTATCAACAATCTTGCTGCTGTTATCATATAAAATATCAATTTTGTTTCACCCAATGTAAAACCCTTAACTATACCCAATAAAAACAATTGTGGAGAAAATTGAATTTTTTTCTTCAAAACATTCTGCATGACCCACCAAATTTTGATCCAAAAAGCCTTAACTTTCTTACAGGTCCACCAAACATGATAATATGTAGCATCTAGACAATCACATCTCCAGCATTTAGGCTGCACATTAGGGTACATACACGACAATTTTTTGGGGTCTAAATGCCATCTGTAAAACATTTTATAAAAATTTTCCCTCAGATTCTGCGACTGTGTAAATTTAACATTCTGAACCCAAATTTTTTCCCATGTTTCCAACATCACTGGTTCCTCAAAATTTTGTGCCCACTTAATCATACAATCTTTAACTAGTTCAGTTTCTGAATCCCTTTCTAACAAGACATTATAAAGTCTTTTAATATGCATTGGACCTTTCTCTTTTATGTGTCTGACCAATTCTTCCTCATACATCATAATACCAGTTTTTTGGTCCTCTTTCCATCTCAATTGCAATTGATTATATTGTAACCAAGTTAGATTAATCCCTTCAGCCAACAATGTCTGTAATGTCTTCAGCTGCCATCTGCCCGCATCTGTAAAAAGAACCTCTGTATATAAACACCCCCCCCGAGTGACATTATATTTGTATTCCACAAAGTATGACCAAGATCCAGCCATAGTGGTATTTTATAATCCCATTTGAGTCGGTGCTTCTTCCAAACTCTCAACAAAGAATCTCTAAGTATATGGCTTTTAAATGCTTTATCCACTTTGTTGTCATAAAATAAGTAAGCATGCCATCCAAGTTCCAAATCAAAACTTTCTGCATTCAGTATTCCAGTCTTTTTTCCTCCAAACCAATCACTTGTTAAAGTCAAAGCTGCTGCATCATAATATAACTGTAGGTTTGGAAGTTTAAGACCTCCCCTTTCTGGAACATCTTGCATAATTTTCAATTTTACTCTTGGTTTTTTCTCGTTCCAGACAAACTTATTCACTCCAGTTTGCCACACTTTTAGTTGTTTATCACTTTTAAGCACCGGAATCATTTGAAACAAAAAAAGAAATCTTGGCAAAATGTTCATCTTAACTGCTGCTATTCTTCCAAGTAAAGACAAGTGCAGTTTTTTCCAAGTCTCCATGTCTTTTTGCACCTCTCGCCACAACACCTCATAATTATTTTGAAACAATTTCATATTTGATTCTGCAACCTGAACTCCTAGATATTTTACCTTTGGTACAATCTCAAAACCTGCCCTCCTTTCAAGCTCGTGTTTACGATCTTGTGTCACATTTTTGACTATCATCTTAGTTTTTTTCTGGTTCAGTCTAAAACCTGAAACTTTACCATAGTCTTGTATAATGTCCTTCATCTGGATTATTGATTCCATTGGCTGTGTTAGGGTAACGACCAGATCATCTGCAAATGCCTTTATTCTGTAATCCTCTTGCCTTATCATTATACCTTTCAAGATATTAGAGTCCCGTATTGTGTTTAACAAGACTTCTAGTGTTAAAATAAACAACAATGGGGACAACGGACATCCCTGTCTTGTTCCTTTTTCGATTTTAAACTCTGTTGTCAAACTTCCATTAATAATAATCTGTGCCTTTTGCTCTTGATAAATTGCTGAAACCGCCTGTATAAATTGGTCCCCAAAGTCCATCTTTTTTAAAATCTTTAGTAGAAAATTCCAGTCCACTTTATCAAAGGCCTTCTCTGCATCCAAGAAAACCAGCACTGCAGGGATCTGTTTATTCTTCTCAAGATATTCCAATAAATCTATTACTTGCCTTACATTGTCCTTCATGTGCCTACCCTCGATAAATCCCGCTTGATCATCATGAATCACCTTTTGAATTACTGGCATCAATCTGTTGGCTAATACTTTTGCATAAATTTTATAATCCGTATTCAAAAGAGATATTGGTCTGTAATTCTCCGGTTTTTTGGGACCTGCTTGCTCTTTTGGTATCAAAGAAATATAAGATGTAGTCCATGATGGGGGTATTTTTCCCCCTTGTTGTATGTTACAAAATAAGTCTCTGAGTTGTTCCACCATTTCTGCCTGCAAAGTTTTATAGTACACTGCAGTCAGACCATCCGTTCCAGGAGCTTTGGCTGTTTTTAATTGTTTTATTGCTGCTATTATCTCCTCCTCTGTTATACGATAATTCATTCTTTCCTTTTGTTGCTCAGTAATTTTTGTAACTCTTTTATTATCTAAATATTTTTCTATAAGTCCATTCTGCACCTCCCCTTTGGCATATAATTTAGTGTAGTAATCAAGAAAAGCTTCTTTAATTAATTTCTGTTGAAAAATTTCTTTCCCTCCAATATCAATACTATCAATAGTCCGTATACTCTGTTTCTTCCTCAATGTGTAGGCCAACCACCTGCCTGGTTTATTGGCATTGCAGAATGTATTGTGCTTCGCGTATTGTAAATTTGTTGCAACTTGTTCCGCTATAAGCATAAACACTGTAATTTATTGATAAGACATTTCTGATTGTCACCTTGAGAATTGCTTTACAATTAGACACCTTAGAAATCAAAATAGTAGCACTGGTAGTAATGTAATTACATCCCATTATCTCTGAGGATTTGTTGTTTTTTCTCCCACAAGAAAAAATAACCATACTCTCTTATGCTAAAGAAGTACCAATTAATACAAACACTACTACATGTTGAATAAGACTTTTTTATTAAACTCTTCTTACTGCACACTGAAAATTATTTTCTTTAAACCAATATTCAGAAAAGCTAGGCAACTTTTAAAATTCTCAAAAGAATATATCATTGTTTTCTCTTTCCAGTGCTTCAACATATTGAGTAAGCTGCTAAAATAAATTATGACTACCAATTCTACTGAAGGTTACAGATGTTTCAATAAACTTAGATATTTGTCTCTCCATACAATGCTGTAAATAATTGTATTAGCTATTGGTGGAAAGAAGAATGGAGCATACATTAATTATACTAGGGTGTCAAACTAGTCGTGAAATCTGAACCGGTTTACTACCGGTTCGCTGGCTGCGCATGCGCAGTGCTCACCACATACCAAATGTGGGGTGCACGTGCACAGTGCATGCCAAAAGGAGGCATGCGGTAAGTAGAACAGTGCACGAGGAGGTGTGATCAGCTGTGGCATGCAATCTTTTTTTTTATTTTTAAAAGCATTGCTTTTAAAAGTAAAAAAAAAGCCTCTGATGATCGCATTGCTCAGCTGTGATTGTCAGAAGCTTTTTTTTAACCTTTTAAAAGCATTTTTTATACAACCTCTTCGGCCAAAGAGGTTGTTTAAAAAAATGCTTTTAAAAGGCTCTGACGATCCCAGCTGAGTTGCCTGATCGTCAGAGGCTCTTTTTTTTTACTTTTAAAAGCACTTTTTCTACAACCTCTTTGGCCGAAGAGGTTGTAGAAAAAATGCTTTTAAAATAAAAAAAAAAGCCTCTGATGATCACGTGGCTCAGCTGGGCATGGGGGAGGGGGGACAGAGATTTTTGCTACCAGTTCTCCGAACTATCCTCTGCGATTGCTACTAGATTGGGTGATCCAGTCTGAACCAGGAGCATTTTACCCCTGTGTCAAACTCAAATTCATTGAGGGCCGCATCAGCAATTTGGTTGCCCTCAGAGCACCAGTTGTATATAAGACTATGACAACTCACAGCAGCCAGATGGGTATGCCTGGGTGGACGTGCCTGGGTGGGCATAGCCATCTTGATGCCACTCACTGGGTGTGGCTGATTCAGGATGGTTGGTTCAGGACAAAACAAGTTGCACCAGTTAATTTGACATGGAGACTATTTGGTGTCCCACAAGCTCCTTGCCTCTCCAAACTGCTGGCAGCTAAGTGCATGTGAACACACGCGCGCACACACCACATTCCAAGTTTGAGGACTTTCATCCACAGAGGAAGGAGATGGCCTTCTCCCCAAGCCCAGGCATGATTGGCAGTTTGTAAGCTCAGATGTGGATAAAAGTCTCCAAGCTTGGAAAGGTAGGGGATGCGTGCATTCGTGTGTACAGAACGCCAAAGGAGACATTCTTCTCCCATTTGCAGACATCATTCCCTGTTCAGTGCCCCCTCCCAGCAAAGCAGAAGGTGGAGGAAGATGCTGCTGCATGTGGAAGCTCAGAGAAGAAAATTTGCAGGAAGCAGTTTCCTCCAAATCCAACTTCTGCCTTGACAGATCTCTGGAGAGCCAGAGAAGAAGGCAGGAGAGCAGCACTTCCTGGTTCTGCCCAAGGGAGGCTGGCCCTTCTCGAAAGGGAATCTCCATTTCCAATCATGTGTGGTAAATATGCTGGCTTGTTGGGACAGCCTTCCCTCATGCAGCTCTCTCACCATCCCCTCCTCCTCTACAGAGATTTGTCAAGGCAGAAGATGGACTTGGAGGAAACTGCTTCCTGCAAACTTCTCCTCCATGCTTTAACATGCAGCAATATCATCCTCCACCTCCAGGATGAGACCAGGATGAGCACCAAAGCCTCGTCCACCAAAGGAGCCTTGCTGTCTCTCTCAGTCCAGATGGTATGGGCAAGTAGTGATGAGCAAATGCCCAGCCCTCAAGCTTCCATGGCACCAGGAGCCTGCAGCCCAGCCCAGCCCTGCTTCCCTGAAAGGGTGACCTGGCCACACTTACCTTTTCCTTGAGGCTGTTGCTGCTGTGCTTGCTCTCCTTGGCCAGGTTGCTTATGTGGGTGCCTGGAAGTGCCCACATCAGTCCTGACACAATGCTGGCCTCCTGCCCATCCTTGGCCTTAGGAGCTGGGCACAGAGCCAAAGGACATATGGCAGCAGAAAGTGAAGTGTGTGAGTCAGAGGGAGGCTCACTTCATCTCCATGCAAGGAGACCCAGCTTTGTAAACAAAGCATCCTTAGCGATAGGATGGGAAACCACCAGGAGAGGCCAGGAGGAGGGAGCAAGGTGATGGTGAGAGGGCAGCAGGGGTGCTGGTGGCCAAGTGCTAAGGTAAGACTCCCTCAAATCCTCCCTCCCTCCCTCCCTCCTTCCTTCCTTCCTCCCTTCCCCTCCTTCCTTCCTTCCTCCCTTCCCCATCCTCCCTTCCCTGCCTCCCTCCTTGTCATTCCCATCTCCTTCCTTCCTTCCTTCCTTCCTTCCTTCCTTCCTTCCTTCCTTCCTTCTTTCCTTCCTTCCTTCCTCCCTCCCTCCCTCCCTCCCTTCCCTCCCTCCCTCCTCATTTCTGTCTCCTCCCTCCCTCCCTCCCTCCCTCCATGCCAGGAAGGGACAATGGGAGGGGGTGAGAGCAGCAGCTCTGCTGGTGGCCATGGCAGGAGGTAGGGTGGGAGTGGGGGCCACCCAGTAAAAGGGAAGTGCTCATGGGCTGCAGGGCCAACAAATGGGTGGCAGAAGCACTGGTTGCAGGTGTAGCACTGCTGCTAGGGCTCTATGCACTGGTCTACTACAACTTCATGGCAATGGTGCTCATTACATGTCAGCTGCATGTCAGCCCCCACATGCTCATTACCTCTCTGTGCACGCCCGGCCAGGCTGGGGTGGGCTGGGGCTGAGGCGGCAAGGGCTGGCCCCTCACCAGGGTTGCTCTATGGGCCAGATCTAACCACATTGTGGGCCAGATCTGGCCTGCGGGCCTCAAGTTTGACTTAGTGAATAACAAATCAGGCCAAAACATGCATAAACTTTAAATCAGGCTCCTATTTTTAACTATTATGCTCTGATAACAGGATTTCACCTGTTTGGCATTCAATTGCACCTTTCCCCCCTTTATTACTATCTTAGTATTTCATTAAAAATGAAATTGAAGGATAATGTTTTGTTTCACAATTGAAATCTAGTTTAGCCAACGTTGGAATCACTAAATCATATAGAAAATCTGTTAACAATATGAATCTACCTTAAGTTACTTTATAGGGTCCCAGTTTTTCCTTATTTTATTTTTAAATGGATGCCACAATCTGAGATTATGTGCTTAGGCGCTTTGTGCACTCAATAGACGTGTTGCACGAATGACTTCACTAGAGTCCATGCAGACAGGATCTTGGGGCAAGCCACAAAGTTGGAGAAAAGGTCTGTAATAACCCAAATCATTGTGTTTCCTGAGCTTTCTGGCAATTCCACAATAAAATCCATTGATATTTCTCTCCATGGGACTGGAGATGGATTGCAGCAACCCTGGGATCATGCCAAGGCATCTCTTGGCTGAGGTACAGACTGGACAACTGGCCACATAACTTTCAATGTCTCTTTTCATATGCAGCCACCAGAACTGGCATTTCACAAAGTAGAGAGTTTTAACAAATCTAAAATGTCCCATGATCTTAGTGTCGTGGCTACATAGCAGCACCAGGGTTTGCTGGCTCATGGGCACATACAATCTACTCCCAATCCACTCCAGGCCATCCCTTAGTGAAAGTTCTTCCTTATGTGATTGGAACCATTTGTCTTTTGACAGAGCCTCTTTCAATGCTTGGGCTGTATCCCCAGCTACCTGTTCTTTTGGGATTTTTTTGTTGCCTTGTGAGGACTGATGCAGCTATTTGTTTCAAAGGGATGATGGAATTGACAACTTCTTCTTTGGCACTGTTGTACTTGGACATCTGGGACAAGGCACCCATCAGGAATTTTTTTCCCCTGGGAGGTAGCAGAGGGTGAAATTGAACTAGTTGAAATATTGAGCCCACCTGACTTGTTTTCCCATGCTAATGTTCCTGCCCAGCAAATTGGGATAATAACAGAAAAGCATCTTTTTCTATGATTACTTCATAGTTATCAAAGCTTTTTTCTTTGCTTTTTTTTTTAATGATTACAGCCTTTATCTGCAATGTGTATAGATCCACTTATGACACAAAGAAAATAGTTGGATATTGATAAAAGAATCTAGAATCCATTGTCCATGTTTATATTTAAAGATCTTTTTTCTACCATGCTTCTCAGAAAATTCTTCTATCTTTTCCTTCTTCATGGGAAAAATATAGTCACAATAAACTGCTTGCTTTGGACTGATAAAATTTTCAGGTGGACCATCTCTGGTTTATTGGTTTTCTTGGTGAGTTATTTTTTGCCACAACACATACTACACAAAATACTCTTGTTTCCTTAAATGTAATATTTCAAAAGGGTTATTACTAGAGCTGTGCCACAGAGCAATTTATAAAGCATATTGTTGTGAGCAAAGTAGCACTTCTCTGAACAGCTTCTGCAGTTACTTCAAAAGCTATTTCTGGCTGTCACTTATACTTATGCATGCACAAATATTTTTTTTTTCATTGATTGTTCTAACAGAAGTGTTGTCTATACATGCACATGCACTCTCAGACAACTAGAATGGCCTCTGAAGCAGCATGCCTTTCTAAGGACACAGCTCTTGCAATACTTTTTTTCATGTTTTCATTTTATTAAATTTGTATACCGCCCTACTCCCGAAGGACTCAGGGCGGTGAACAGCCATAAAATAAAACATATAGATACAAAATTTAAAATGGAGATAAAACTAATTAAATAAATTTGGCTGAAACATTTTAAAACCCAAATAAATTAAAACCAAATTTAAAATTTAAAATTCCATTTTAAAAAAAGGAAAAGTTTAGGTCAGGCCAGCTTGATGGAATAAGAACGTCTTAAGCGCGCGACGGAAGGTACGCAGATCCGGAATTCTCCGTATCTCCGGGGGGAGCTCGTTCCAGATCGTAGGTGTCCCCACTTTGAGGAAAAGCATGGATCATTCTAACATACATTGTGAATACCCTTTTGAATGCTTGGCACAGCCGTAGTTATTGTCAAAAATGTACAACAAATCTATTAAAAGATCTCAAGCAGACAAGATTGCTTTCTTTTGTGCAACTGCTTATAAAAGCCTGCCAGTTCCTTGGAATGATACAGTTTAAAAATACCTGTCTCCTGCTTCCAGACCTTTTTGTTCTTTTGGTATTTCTCTGAGTACTCATATCCATCTGTGGCAAGGTCAATGTGCAAGGATATCTTGACAATGTAAAGTTGGAGAGTGTCAAAATGATATTCCTTATATTGATATGTGGAACCTCCAAGCTCTACTCCTTCATACCCTGTGGCAATGCAAACCATGAAGATATATGAATAAAACGTATTTCATTATTGCTAGAGCACATGAGAAAAAGGATTATTAACAAGTTTTAATATCCAAGCCATGATTCATTTTCTCCATGAAAAGTTTCACAATAGGGCTGGAAAGATTTCAGAAAATTCTGACTGAGAATTGAGCAAAGCATTCCTTAAAGGCATTAAATGAAACAACCTGCTTCTTATAAATATAGGGAAATGGGTACCCACTTGTCAAAGTCAGAGAAATGTCCTCATCCCAATTCAAGGACGGTTTCTTTAGATTTAAAGGAAAGGCACACTTAGTACTGAATAATACTTTGAAGAGACAGAGCCCGGCACTACTTTGGTTCAGCATCAAAGATATTCTTGGTAGCATCTCAAGGGGGAAAAAAATCCAAGAATTAAGTATAAATTGTTACAGGATACCAAAAAATGAGGTACAGATTTAAAATCGCATGTTCTTTGGTTTGGATGAAGAAATGGATGACTGTATAGAATAAGATATTACTGGATTTCAGAGATCATGAACTAAAGTTTGGATGTCCCACCTATCTATCTAAAATTAAAATGAATGCAGATTTCAAGTATCACTTTGTCAGGCATGCCATTTAGAGTTTGGAATAAATACAAAGACTGAAATGTGTTTGAATATTATTTGGTTAAATTTATTTATTTGGTTAAATTTATATGCCTCCCTTCTCCCAAAGGACTCGGGGCAGCTCACAAAAGATTAAAAACCGAAGAACAATAAAAAATATAATTAATTTAGCATAATTAAAATCCCACAATTTAAAACCCATATTAAAACCAACTAAAAACACCCCACAGATCAGATGAGTTGTTTAAAAAGCCACGTCTTTAGGTCCTTGCGGAAGGAGCAGAGGTCAGGAGCTGTTCGGAGCTCGGTGGGTAAGGCATTCCAGAGAGTCGACGTGCCCACCGAGAATGCCCTCATCCTGGGCGCCATCAGCCGACATTGCTTGGTTGACAGCACCCCGAGGAAGACTGCCCTATGTGAGCGCACTGGTCAGTGAGAGGCAGGTAGTAGGTGCTCCTTCAAGTACCCTGGGCCCATGCCATGAAGGGCTTTATAGGTAAGCACCAGCATCTTGAAGCAGATCCAGAGGATCACTGGTAACCAGTGCAGATCGCGCAGGAGAGGTGTAACATGGGAATAATGGGAAGCTCCCATAACAACCCGCGTGGCTGCATTTGGACCAGCTGGAGCCTCCAGGTGCACCCCAAGGGCAGCCCCATGTAGAGGGCACTGCAGGAATCCAGGCGAGAGATGACAAGAGCATGGGGGACTGTATGAAGGGCATCTCTGTGTAGGAAAGGACGCAATTGGTGCACAAGGCAAACCTGTGCAAAGGCCCCCCCTGGTCACGGCCGTCAGATGGTCAGCTAGTGACAGCTGTGAATCCGGAGGACACCAAGATTGTGAACCCTTTCTGAGGGAGTAAGCAACTCCCCTCCCATTACAAGTGATGGGGCCACAAGATCAGAGGATGCCAGCATCCACAGCCACTCCGTCTTGGAGGGGTTGAGTCTGAGCCTACCCATCCAGGCCTGCACCACCTCCAGGCACTTCGACATCACAGAAAGAGCATCCCTAGTAGGTCAGGGGTGAACATGTACAACTGGGTATCATCAGCATATTGCTGATACCTCACCCCGAAACCATGAATGATCTCTCCCAGTGGCTTCATATAGATGTTGAAGAGCAGGGGGGAGAGAATTGATCCCTGAGGTACCCCACAAGTGAGGGCCTTGGGGAGGATCTCTGTCCCCCTGCCCAAACAAATTGTGTATGACCCGAGAGGTAGGAGGAGAACCACTGTAGCACAGTGCCCCCCACCCCAACTCCCCAAGCTGTTGCAATAGGATACCATGGTCGATGGTATCAAAAGCCGCCAGAGGTCAAGTAGGACCAGGATAGAGGAGTGGCCTCTATCTCTGGCCCGCCAGAGATCATTCATTCAGGCGACTAATGCCGTTTCCATGCTGTGTCCATGCCTGAAGCCCAATTAGGACAAGTCTAGATAGTCCATTTCCTCCAGGAATTGTGGAAGTTGGTGAGCGACCACAGGCTCAACAACCTTCGCTATAAAGCGAAGGTTGGAGACAGGATGAAAGTTGTTCAAAACGGCCGGATCCAGGGCTGACTTCTTGAGGAGGGGTCAAACCATCACCTCCTTAACGATGGTTGGGAAGACCCCATCCCTTAAAGAAGTGTTGACAATGGCCTGGATCCAGTCACCGGTCACCTCCCTGGTTGCCACAACGAGCTAGGAGGGAACCGGGTCCAACAAACATGTGGAAGCTCCCAATCTACCCACAATCCTGTCCACTTCCTCTGAGGACACAGGGTCAAAGTCAACCCAGATATTACCTTCAAGACTTGCTCTTGTTTCCTCACTCAGTCCTGCCCAGTCGGAGTCTAGACCTAACCGGATCTGACCGATTTTATCTTGCAGAAATTGCACAAAATCCTCAGCGTTGCCCTGCAAGGGGTCCTCCCTCACTCCCTGATTAAGAAGAGAGTAGATCACTCTAAACAAGGCCGCTGGGCTGTTTTCTGCTGATGCAGTGAGAGCGGCGAAATAATCACGTTTCACCGCTTCCATCGCCACAAGATAAGACTTAATGTAGGTTCTTAACTGTGTTTGGTCAGATTTGGAATGAGAAGAACTCCAACAGCCCTCTAGGTGTCTCTTCCGATGCTTCATCTCCCTGAGCTCCTCGAAGAACCAAGGAGCGCACGGGATCCCTGTCGAATAAGAGGCCGCAAAGGGGCGATTCGATCCAGTGCCCCGGCAGCTGCCCGTTCCCAGGCTTCCACCAGGGCCTCTGGCGAATCACGGGATAGGTACGTGGGAAAAGTCCCAAGCTCCGTCCGGAACCTCTCAGGGTCCATCAGGCACCTGGGGCAGAACCATTTAGTAGCTTGGCTTGGTAGTTAGGCTGTTGGTTTGAGCTCTGAGCTTGGCAATTTGGTTGAAAATGTTTTGTCACCATTTGTGACAACTCAAAACTCACTGACCATGTCTCCTCAAATGGTGATGAAATGTTTGCAACCAAATTGCCAAGCTCGGAGCTCAAACCAACAGCCTAAATACAAAGACCTTTTTTTCTGAAATAGCAATAGCAATAGTCCTTTGAGAGGACTGCTTTACAGTCCTCTCAAAGTGGTTACTTTGTGAGTACCAGCATATTATTGCCAACAATCTGGGTCCTCCTTTTACCGACCTCAGAATGATGGAATGGTGAGTCAACCTTGAACTGGTGAGACTTGAACTGCCAAACTGCTGGCAGCCAGCAATTAGCAGACATAGCCTGCAGTACTGCATTCTAACCACTGTGCCACCATTCTCCCAATAAGCCATTTTTAGAAAAGAAATGACAGTTCCATTTGGTGGATATATAGTAACATAATATTCATCGTTCAAGGTGAACCCATTCTTAAATCAAACAAGACTTGGAACTGAAAGTTCATACATGATACCTATCTACAATTCAAAAAAAGGATTACTTTGGTTAAAAAATGCGGTTTTGAAATTGATAAAACTGAATTTGAAATGATACCATGTACTAATGATGAAATCTTATAACTAAGGTTTATAAAATTCTGTTATAATCTAGGTTGTTATAATTAAACCTAGAAAGATATGATTCAAATGGCAAGAAATTTTGGTTATAATATAATGTTAGAGCAATGAGAAAATAAGTGGATTAAAGGACTGAATTATAACCTTAAAGAGAATTTCTATAAAAGAATGTAGCTGTGGTATTTAATACAATGTAAACTATCAAAAATGTATAAGGGTGTTTAGAATGTTTGTTGGAAAAGCAAGTGTGGTGGACATGTGACAAGGCAAAGAAATATTGGGACCAGATTCATTGCCCAATTCAGAAGATTTAAAAAATGGACTATATTATTTGCAGGTGTCACATAGAGACATGCAATAATTTCCATTTTTTTCACATATCATTTCAAAAATTGGATAGAAACAACCTGAGATACTAAACAAATATAAATTCAATGGAGAGAACATGTAATTGACAATTTCACCCATCAAATGAGCTTTGAGTCCTGAGCTCTCATGAATCAATAGTTCAACCATACATCTTTAACAGTCAAAATTTTGGCAGGTCTAGGATGGTTCTTGTACTGATTCTAACTGTGCTGGAAACATATCTATTAACTTTACTGGTGTAAAAAGAATTTATGAGATAGGATTTAATTCATTCATCCAGGTTATTTGCTTATTTTCCACATCAATCTACTAAAAATATCCAGAAACAGAACAAAGGGAAAATTTAATAGAGAAATATTAAATACTAGAAAAATTGAATTGCTAGATTCACCCATATAGAAACACAATAGCCATCAACTATTTGAAAGACAGATGAGTATAAATTATGTGGACAGATTTCTAGAGCAAAGAGCACAATGTTGGAAGAACCCAAATAGTTCCTGAATATACAGCAATAAAATTTAAATTATATATTTTATAAAACTAGTATATCTATTTTTTAAAAAATGATGAAAGCTATTGGTAGCATATTAAAATATCCCTTGACATTGCAAGATTTATTAATAATTGGTGTTCTTGAATCAAACTCCACCCATTTAATAAACTCTGCAATTTTATTAAAGTTTAAGATCAGACACTCATGTTTAGACAATTTTTGAGATTTTGAAAAATAGTTACTTTTAGGCTGCTATCTTTTAGTTTATTTGTCATAGAAATATGACATTTGAAATGGCAGATTAGTAGAAAATAACTGAGCCCAAATTAAAATGAGTGTATTAAATAATAGAAAAAAAGGCATCTTGGGAGATATTTTTCATATATTTCTTAATAGCAAGTACAAATATTGGATTTAAAATAAGTACTATTCAGTCTCTATTAAGCAAAAATAATTTCCCCAAATGTAGTTAGAGTGATAGTGCTGGAAAACAGGAAGGACCATCTGGTTTAGTCTGTGTATTGTGCCATGACACTCTTTTCAACTTTGGAAATACAGTTAAGTAGGAAAACAACAAATTTGAAACAAATTAGAGTAATCCAAGAATATTTTTAAGCATAAGTATTTTTTTTGTTGTTGTTTTGGAAGTAATATTTATTGCAAATGGTATCATTGTAACAACTGTACAAATGCATAGCCACTGTACAAAAGAAAATATTAATTTTGTTATGGAGCTTGTATGCACAAGAAGAAGACTAATATTGGATTCAGTGATTAACAGGTCTGTCCTCAATCCCGAATGAGCCTAATCAGACTATCATGATTGTACCCATCACAGCCTTATGGACATATAGAAATGTTACAGAGACAGTGCTTCACATCAGAATTGGTAGCAAAAGAAATACAGTGTATACTCTTTCAGCAAGCCGGCATCCTATTTAATAAACAACACCAAAAATAGAGTCTAAGCGGCTTCTGATGTGCCAACTCAAATTAAGTATCAAGACAGGGATTGAGAGATAAATATCACCTCTCCGTGTCTCTTTCCAAGTATCAGCCTATTCAAACTTTTTATAGATTCTAAAAATTTGGTTGATCCTATATGCTCATATGATGGTGGCAGCACAAACATTTATAGAGGAACAAGGTCAGAGCAAGAAGGCATATTATTAAATGTATGTTACATGTCTCAACACAGATTCTTCTCCTTTTGTATTGCATGGTGAAATCATACACAAATACATGGGGCAAAACATGCTTTCTGATGTCACATGTTTTTTTTATTTTGATGAAATCTCCATAGTTGCTACAGATTCCACAGGTGACAGCATGAGCAATTTTTTTTCCTTAAGACTCTCTAAACAGATATCGTCCAGGAAAATTATGTGTAGCTTGCAGACAAGTAGGAAATGGCTAAATTGCATTGCAGAAACTGCAACCAGTTACTTTCTTATGTAACAACATATCAGAATGGATAGTTTTCTTTTAAAAATATTTAATGATGAGATAAGAGAGTGTTTTATCCTGAATCAAGGTCTGAATCATAACCATGATATTAGGTGTGTAACATCAGAACTGACCTTGGGAAGCGGAAACTATTTTTGGAGTTTCTCATGCATGCCTTGAAGCAGATGGCAAGGAGTCAGCATAGAGTTTTAGAAGCAAATAAGAAATATTTGCAAATATTTCAAGCTTTTTTTTTACAGCTTTTTGTCATCCTGAGGTCAGCTGTAGTGTAAAACTATACAAAAATTCAGTATTAGATTAGTTTCAAGTAGTGACAATATTTCACTCCTACAAATCACAAATGGTATGATTAACTTTGTCCCCAAATTTTGTTTAATCAGAAAATGAGAAATAGATCTCTGTGGTTTATCTTTAATGATTAAACAGCTATATATTTTAAACTACAGCATATATATTCTTAAGATTCTATTATTGTCTAACATACTCTGAGTTGAAAAGACTGAATGGATAAACTATAACAAAAAATAGAGAAAAAAAGAGAAATTATATTTTTCTGGTAGATAGAGAAGATAAATTAAGATTATGTAGATGGGCAGTTCATTTTAGAAAATAAGTAATACAAGACTAATTTATTTGGGGGAAATTAGTTTACAGTAACATTTATGAGAATTTATCTGATTGACCTTTAGGTTGATGGAACAAATAAGAGGATCAAAAAGACTCCGTGAATTTTTGACAGCTGATAACCCTTTTGCCTTATATTCTGTTTTCAGAAGAAGTTGCTTATTTCTTTGCTTCATAACCTTGCCCTCTATGATGCTGAAGAACTGATTTCTATTTTGGAACCCAACCTCTGATAAATGAAAGACAAAGAGAAAAGAGAATCAGAGATATGGATAAATATTTCATGGAATCAGATACGATTTTGGGGGAAATTGGCAGGAATAGCTTCAGTACCATAGAAGATATTAGGTTTATACTCTTAATTTCCCTTTTGTAAGTGTGTTCCTCTGGAAAGCACTGTGCAAGATATCATATAATTTCCCTTTTTATCATATCAACCGTAAATGCATAGTTTTAAAAGTAAGATAAATGAACTTTCAGCATTCCTGAAACTCAACATATCATATTACTTTAAATAGAACCTTAATTCTGCGTAGATGATCAGTGAAAACACTCAGCCATTCAGAGAAGCAATATGATCCTAGAAAGTTAGCATCTGCAATTCCCTAGACTGGGATGCATTTATCAGGAAACCTTGAAGCCATATGAATGTCAAAATGAAACTTTTCCTCTAGTGAATAAGATGATTAAAATGGAAAGCATTAATGTTGAATTCACATGCAATATTTTGAATTATGGAAAAGGTTTTTAAATAATATTACCCTGGGGAATATTAATATTCTGGGTATCATAAAGACAAAAAAGGCAGAAAACTTAATGGTATATAGAATACTGTATATACAATAAAGCCTTATTTCTGACAATTTGAATTTTTCAATATTTGAAACTGAACAAAGCTACATGATAATTATTGTTGTGAAAAGAAAAAAACTTTAGCATATGCTTCTTTATTGAATCTTAACAGATGTCAAAGAACTTGATTCTCAAGCCATTTAGTGTAATTTAAGAGCCAAGGTGGTGCAGTGGTTAGAGTGCAGTACTGCAGCTACTTCAGCTGACTGCTAGTTCAGCAGATCAGCGGATCAAATCTCACCTGCTCAAGATTGACTCATCCTTCCATCCTTCCGAGGTGGGTAAAACGAGGACCCAGATTGTTGGGGGCAATATGCTATTTAGTATACTGTCTTTGGTGTAAGCCGCCCAGAGTCCTCGGAGAGTGGGCGGCATAGAAATATGACTAATAATAAATAAATAAATAAAATCCATAGATTTTTAATGTGTTTCTGCTATGTTTGAGAGACAGTGTGACATAGAAGTAGAATGTTGTACCAGGACTTGGGAAAACCAGTTTCAATCCCTACCTAGCCATAATGTTTATAAAATTACTAAGCACCATTCACTAGTTTTTAGATTAGCTACCACATGAAATTGTCCTTATGCCACCAGATTTCAAATTTTGGGTTTAGACAACTTAGAACTACACCGACTTCAGTCTGACTTAAGCATAGTACATAAAATTATCTGCCACAATGTTCTTCCTGTCAATGACTATTTCAGCTTCAACCACAACAATATATGAGCAAATAATAGATACAAACTCAAGGTAAACCATTCCAAACTTGATTGCAGAAAATGTTACTAACTCCTATTGTGAGATTTTATGTCTTTTATAATCATTGTGATGTATTTCTTTATCTCTCCATGCAACACATAAGTATATAGCAGTTTATAAAGAAGGAGTATAGCAGTGGTGAAATCGTCCGAGGTCTGCTACCAGTTTGCTGTGTGCACGCATGTGCAGTGCACGCCAAATGCACACTTCGTGCACATGTGCACCACAGGCACTACTGCGCAGCACTGAAAAAGAAGGCTTAAGAAAACTTTTCTAAGGTAAGTAGAACAGCAAGGGGGGGAACAGCTGTGATGCGTGATTTAGATTTCCTGCTTTCTAGTGAATATAAATCCTGCGGCACAGCTGATCGTCGGAAATACTGGTTCATCCGAACTGGTAGCATTTTTTTTACTACTGGTTCACCCAAACCGGTCCGCATTTCACTGGGGTATAGCTACATGAAGTAGCATTTCACTGGGGTATAGCTACATGAAATTCAAATGGGCTCTTCTCAAAACCTGGATACAAAATACCAAATGTATCTTCCACTTCAACATTTTATGTATCTGTTGTTTGCAATATCTATTTTTATTTACTTTTTACTTTTATTTTATTTACTATTTACTTTTTATTGGCAAGTTCTGAAAACAATTAGATTATTCATAATACGTGACATTCTATTCTTTAGAGTGACAAAAAGCAAAAGAGGGCAGCAAATAATAATGAAAAGTGCCATATTTTGTCAAGCTACAAAATGAATTGGGATGCAAGTAGTGCTTTATGCCAATGACTGCTCTCATTCAATTTAGGAGCAATGAATATTCATGGAGGTTCTTTTTTTCCTTACAGTACTTGTTTATAAAAAAATCTACAATCAACCCCATTCAGACACTTGTCAATGAAATTGTCTCATAGGGATTTGTAATATAAATTGGATCATGTCCTCATTTTCCTGAATCAGATGAAAGCCATCTGTTCAGCCTCCTGGACAAGAAGCAGGCCCATCCATTCACCTATACCATAGTGCCTAGAGGATGCCAAAGGCAGAATGAAGATTGCTGCATCATTAATTACTCCAGATGACTAATGTATTTGGTTATTCCTAGCAGATTTGGATTTCAAATAGAATGGAAAAGAAAAAGGAGGAAACATCAGGTTAGTAGCTCTAGAATCCAAACCTGATTATTTCTACAACACTACCATTTTAGATATAAGTCCAAGTATGATCAATAAAGTTTGCTGTAACCCAATTTAGATCTAAGCCCAAGTATGGTCAATAAAGTTTGCTGTAATGTAAATGTGCACAGACTTACAACTGAATGTGCTTTTTATTAAATGTCATGCTAATTATTCAAATATTATAATAAATGGGAATGAGTTAAATTATGGATTGTTAAACTGTTTTTTTTAAAATGTATGCTGTCCGGAGTAACTGTGTGAGTTGGGTGGCTATATATATTTGTTTAACAAATAAATAAATAGGAATTCAAGAGATTTGAAGTTCCTAATTATATTGAAGGCAGAGATTCTCCTAAATAGTGTTAGAATTGAGTGTCTGTAATGATTATTTCAGGACAATAGTGTCATGCTAGCATATAAGAAGCCAGAGCATGTGGAGCATTTACTTGGAGCATGCCCACCCTGCCAGATCCGGTAGGGTAGATAGAAATCATCAGGGATATGCAGTGCTGCAAGTAACCTGGCTCAATGTTATGTAGTACAACTGACAATCAGCACCTTGAATTGGCCAGAAGCCAATTAAGAGTCAGTGAAGTTTATGCTGCAATGGTGTTATGTGGCCTTTCTGTGATGCCCCACTACTGTCAAGGCCACTGCATTTTAGACTATCTGCAATTTCAAAATGTTCTGGAAAGTCAGCCCCATGTAGAGTAAGGCATGAGTTGCAGTGAACAATGTGTCCCAATATAAGAAGAGATGCAATTGGCTCACAAGATGAATTTCTGCAAAAAAAAATTGGCCATGACTACCATCTGCTCTTTGAGCAGGAAGTTCAGGAGAAGCCCAACATTGTGCATTCTTCTGGCTGGAGGTATAACCCCAATCAAAGTCAATAGTAGCAAATCAAGTTGCTGAAACTTATAGCCCTGATCTTGTCAAAGTTGAGTTGAAGCCAGTTCTGTTCCATTCAAACCTACACAGCCTCCAGGCACTGGGAAAGCAAGGCAGATGTGTACAATTGTGTTTAGATATTATAATTGATTCCATATTAATAGGTGATCACACCCAGCAGTTTCATGTGGAAGAGTGTTGGGAAGAGTGTTGAACCCTTTCTTCTACCAACACTTATTGGAAACATCCTTTGAAGGGGGAGGAGAACCACTGAAGACGTGTGCTTCCAGCCAATAAACTCACAGCCAGACCAGACCGATATCATGATTGTTGCTATCAAAAGCCACTGAGATATCAAGGAGGGCCAGGATGGCTGTAGAGAGACTAAGGCCTTAGGGTTCAGTTGATGAACATACCATCAGTGAATCTAAAGTAAAGGAGGAGTTCAGGTAGTAAGAGATTGTTCCAGGTCAACCATGAAGACGTTTGGGAAATTGTGAAACAATGTTTGTGCCCATGACTATGTAAATGATTTTCAAGTTTGTCACAGTTGAAATAGTTATTTGTGAATACATAATCTTACAGATTGGTTTCAAGGCATATGGTTTGGAATCAGTGATGCCTGAAGTCCATGTCTATGGCAGATTTTGCTTCAACATTCATGGTGGCTAAAATGGTACTATTGGGGAAATTGCCTATGGGCTTTAGTGCTTAAATTATTTTAAAAGAAACATATGTATATTATGCAAACAGAAACTCTGGACCAAAATAGCTACCATATGCTGCTGGTGGCATATGGACACTATCTGAATATTTTAAAAAGGAAGTAGGAACTGCTTTGCCACTGTGGACTTCCAAGTTTGATCAGAACAGTAATACATGAAATGGTGTACAAGGAAAATTGTATTTAACTCTTTTCCTAGCATAATTTCTATTATACCGAAATGCCTCAAATATGTCTTTTTTCATATGAAAATTCATAGTTTCACTGCACTGTTCTACACTAAATATGCTAGGCTTAAATGTGACTGATTATCTTCCATAGGATATAGTGTAGCAGTCTATAAAGTCTTATGTCAGAACTTTCTACATAGTTTTATCTATGCATGTTTTCAAGAGGGTGAAGGTGAAAAGGTCTTTAAAGTATTTGCTTTCTTTTGATTATTTTCAAATGTGGTCGACAGGTAAATCCCATTATCGTTTTAAAGAGACAAAGACCAAAATAATCCTGGAACAGAGTTTATTCTTTGCAAAGGTCTCCCTCAAAGTGAGAGAGCAAATTACCATTCGTTCTCGCCGTCTTTTATACAATTTCAGGTTACATCTTACAGGATACAAGCATGTCCCTTGAGTACAATTTCAAACCTTATATAATAGACAAACACATGATATTCACATTATGGAAAGTTCCCATAATTCCAATATATAAAAATACCCTACTTAAAAATATTGCTTATACATGTAAGATCAGCATTCACGTACTTCCCCTTCTTAACGAGGTCAAGTTGACCTGAAGCATACATCCTGTTGAATAAACACTTTCTCAAGAACATAACTTCCTCAAGAACACAGGAAACATATAATTCCGTTCTCATGTTCCTTAAACTGTCAGCTAAAATATATAATCAGGTTATACAAGGTAAAACAAAGCCTTAACATGATTTTAAAATGGCGTAACTCAGGTTATGCTTTTACAGGAATAATTCTTATTTCTTTATTTCTCACAATCCCCCCTTCTCCTCTTTACTATCTTTTATTCCTGTAAACTATGAATATCCTGTAACAGTATAGAAACTCTTCTCCATACAATAGGTAATTTGGACAATGCCATGTTACCACATAAAAACATTAACCTGTAAGGAACTTGTATCCTTAAACATAGAAAATGTAACCCTTCCTCCAAAATCCAAAACTTCTTGTATGAAGGTGTATAATTACCAAATAGCTCAGTGCATTGCTTATATAAAAATTCCATTCTATTTGTAAGGCCAATGTATTGAGGAACTATCCCATATGTACGTTTGCACTTGGCACACACCATCTTCAAAAGATGACTTAATACATATCTCAACTTCCTCAGTGGTGTCTATTAGGGTTAGTGGTGTTTCTATAAAAGAATAACGGTGCTCGAATTCAGTATGGAAACGTAGCTGCTACCATGTTATAGGGTAACTAGGCAACACAGCTAAAATCCCCATTCCTATCCACACCTGTAGAATAACAAACATTACCACAAAAACCCATTATTCCTAGTGAACTAGCTCCCCCAACATATTATTCAAAGAGATAAAAGATTATTATCTTACCTCCAATTCATCAATCAATCAAGGAGAACTTACATCCACTGGATACCAAAACATAGATTTACACCAATCAATAATATCTTTCCTCAATACAATCAAAAACACAACAAGAATTATTACCACTCCTAGCCAAATACAAAATTCTTCATAAAACTCTTCTTCCATCCATTGGTCCCCAATCGTCTAAGGTTTGTCATCAAAAAGTCAGTTTAAGAGGGTTTGCAGGTTCCGTAGCAACTGTCCTTCCATAATGCAAAGCCACCAGTCTCTTGACTCTGGAATAGCATACCCAAGCTTGTTCCTTAGTCCTTACAGCCGACCCTGTAGTTAACAGAACTTGGAACGGTCCACACCTGCTGCAACTTCTTCTCAGTAATGGCTTTTATCGGACCCAGTCTCCACATTTTTATTCATGTGCTTGAAAATCAAGAGGTGGATTCTGTCCTTTTTACCTTAAATGAGAAAAACACTGGGACAGTCCCTGTATATATTTTCAAAAAAAAACATCCTTCAATTCTATCCTAAGCATCTCAACTTTCCCCACATATGGCAATCCAAACATCATTTCATACATAAATATCCCCAGATCTTTCCTAGGACTAGTTCCTATTCTTAATAGAGCTAAAGGCAAACACCTCATTCAAGGTAGTTGAAGCTCTAACATTAATTTTTATATCATAGATTTACTTATCTGATTAGCACATTCACAACGCCCTATAGAACTTAGCATAAACAATAAATGTAATTGCCAATCAATTCCTAATTGTTCCATAAGCTTCATCACCTTGGACAATGAAATGTATACCCCTATCACTATTAATAAGATCAACCAATTCATATTTGGGTATTATTCGCTCCAATATGATTTAACAATCTTCTGAACACCTATCTTTACACAAAGAAAGGCTTCAACCTATCCAGTAAAATAATTCACTATTATTATTACATATATCAATAGTCACACCACCAGCATTTCAATGTAATCTACTTAGATTCATTGAAAAAGCCAAATGGTCAAATCTCTACATATTTGTTTTTTTACATACACAATGTATTTATTTCCGTACCATACATATAACTATTGTATCAATAGTCACATATATGCATATACATTTAATAAAATCAATAAGTGCTTACGTTCCCCAATGGTTCCCTCATGCACTCATTCAATCACATTCCACATCACAACTTTAGTAAAAATTTGCACTCCATCTTTAGGCATCCATTTTCCATTCACTTACACACCCCTTCATCCACTATTTATATAATATCAAGTTTGGAAGGATCCTCAGCTGCCTTTAAAACAGCTGTGATAAGTTCCATCTATCGCAATTCCTTTTACTAAATATCAACCCCCTTTCAATCCAGATTATCCCAAAAGTATGTAAAATACCATCAGCATAGTTCAAATCAGCATAAATATTCCCTACCTCATTAATTAATATGTGCAATGCTTACAATAAAGCCTCACATATCCGCACTGACCATCCAAACGGTAACTTTCCAGCTTCCAATATCTCAATAGTGTCTCCATTCACAACTGCATAACCATCCAGTCTCATCCCATTCTCAATTCATTTATTCATCCACATTGTCCCATCTCTCTCTCCTATTGGTCAAGAGAACCAAACTCTCTTGAGACAATTTTAAAAACCTAGCATTTGTATACCACCTTTTAGTTCCCAGTCCACATACGAACCAACACTCCTTTGGCTATACCATCTTCCATTACTACAGACAAGTGGAAATTTTTTCCTTAAACCAGGCAAACATAACACTGGAGCAACACTATATTATTACTTTCTTCAACTCTTCAACCTCCAAACAACTTAGTTTAAAATTGACTATCAATAAATCAATAAAGTCTCAATAAATACTCAACTCTCCCCACTTCAGAGGAATCACACCACACCTCTATCAAATTAGCTAAACTATTTCCACAACTATTTCCATTTCAAAGAAATGCAAACTTAATCTAAATTCACAAGTAGCTAACCAGACCAAAAATCCATCTTTACCTTCTACCATTAATTCTTCCCTCAAGGGAACATCCTTTATCTGGACAACACTAAGCTAAAATAACATAGTCAATTATTCCCCAGACTATCCAGTATCTAGAAATCTCTTTCTCAGCATTCAAAATCATTCAAAATACACAGACATAAAAACACAAAAGAGGGTTATAGAAACTTCAATAAGCAAAAGAAAATCACCTAATAGAGATACTCCGGGTCTCTACTCCCAAAAATAATTGTTTCAAACTTTCAATGTCACTTCTCTGAAGCAGGACAGGAAATACATCTACATAGCTGCCAATGCAGTCAGAAACAATGCAGGATCAAATCACCCATTCGCCCCTCCTTTCTCTCAGACAAACTCAACAAAGGAAAAAAAAATGTGTAAAAGGGAAAACAAACCGCACCTTCTCTCCCCCCTTTTCCTACTTCTCTTGTTCAGAACAAAAAGACGGGGAAAATATAGAGAAGAAAAATACTACTCCTGTCTCCAATTTATATCGCAAATACCTCTTCCTAATCCCACTTCTCCATAGGATCTCTCTCATCTCTCACTTGCTCATTCAAACACTTGCTATTACAACATAACAACAACTACAACAACAAACAAATTCGAGTGCATTTTAGCCAGCCTTGCTGGGGCTAGGTGCCAACGGTAAAGCATTTTGTATTGATTTTCCTTATAAGCAGTGGATTTTGTATTGGGTAATTTTTGTTCCAAATTCTTTCCCAATCCTCTAAATATATATGATGCCCTATGTTTTTAGCCCATGCAATCATCGGTTCTTTCACCACCTCCTCTACTCTATCAAATTCTAATAGATAATTGGATATTTTGGATATTAATTTTCCTTCGGGACCTATCAACAATTTATCTAGTTGTTTTGGTTCCGTGTCAATTCCGTATTCTTCCACGTCTTTCTTGTACCTAGATTGCAGTTGTAAATATGGCCACCGATCGATAAAAATTCCCTGTTCCTTTAGTATCTGATTGTTTTTAAGTTTCCCCTGTTTATCTAAAATTTCTGAATATCTGGGCATTTTGCTTATATCTAATGGGGTGGATCATTGCTTCCATGGTGGATAACCAACCAGGGATTTTCATGTAATGTTTTTTCCTTATATCCTCCCAAATTTGTAACAATGCATCTCTTATTTTGTGTCTATAGAAATACGAGTATGTCCTATTCCCTTTATCCCACATAAAGGCATGCCACCCCTTTTGCAGATCATGTCCTTCCGGTGTTAAGATTCTTCTGTTGTTTAAGTTCACCCAATCCCTTATCCAAACCAGAGTTGCTGCCTTGTGGTAAAATTCCCACGCCGAGAGTCCAAAGCCCCTCTTACTTCTGCTATCTTGGAGAGAGAGTAGTTTTATCCTTGCCTTCTTTCCTGACCAAACAAATTTTGTAGTAATTTTGTTAAGTTCTCTGAAAAACTTCTTATCTAATGATATGGGAATTGTCTGAAATAAGTATAATAATTTGGGTAAGATATTCATCTTGATGGTCGCTATTCTACCTAAAAGCGATAGTTGTAGTGTCCCCCATTTTTCCAAATCCTTCTTTATTTGTTGGACTAATACCATGTAATTATCCTCCTTTAGGGATGTACATCTCGCCGTTAACCATATCCCTAAGTATTTTTTTTTTTACAATTTGTAAATCCATTTCCTTTTCTAATTCTTTTTTCTGAATTGTTAAGTTTTTAACTATCATTTTGGTTTTCCCTTTGTTAATTTTAAGTCCAGATATTTTCCCATATTTTTCTATTTCTTGTATTAGAATAGGACCAGATTCCAGAGGCTCCTCAATAATGAATACCATGTCATCCGTGAAGGCCTGTGCTTTGTACTCTTCTCTTTTAATTTTCGTTCCCTTTATTTCTCAGTTTGCTCTGATTCTATTTAGTAAAATTTCTAACCTTAAAATAAAGAGAAGTGGCTACAGTGGGCATCCCTGACATACACCCTTGGTTATCTGAAATGTGTTGGTGGTGTCCCTGTTTACTATTACCCTTGCCTTCTGCATCGTATATATTGCTGCTATCATATTTTCGAATTTACTTCCCAGTTTCATGTGTCTAATTTGCCTCATCATGAATTGCCAGTTTAGATTATCAAAAGCCTTTTGGGCATCCAGAAAAACAAGAGCCACTTGTTTCTCTGGGTGGGCTTCATAATATTCCAGTATGTCTACTATTATTCTTGTGTTATCTCTTATTTGTCTGTTTGTAAGGAAGCCATTTTGATCCGGGTGTATAGTCTCATTCAATACTCTTTCAGCTTTTCTGCTATTATATTCATTAATATTTTGTAATCTGCATTTAAGAGGGATATCGGTCTGTAATTTTTGATTTGATTATTATCTGTACCTTCTTTCAAGATTAATGTGATGTATGCTTCCCTCTACGATTTCAGCATTTTCACTTCATATAGTCCTTCATTACATATTTCCAACAATACTGGTTCTATAATCTCATTCATTTTTTTGTAGACTTCCCCTGGGAGGCCGTCCGGTCCTGGTGTCTTATTGTTCTTAAGTCTTAGGATTGCCCCTCTCAATTTTTCTGGCATTATTTCTCTATTTAGCATTGTCCTTTTTTCCTCCTCTAATGGTGTAATCCCTTCTTCCAACAAATAATTATCAATTTTATTCTTTGCTATTTCCTTTTGTTTATAAAGATTCACATAATAATTTTGTACAATTTTCTTTTTCTCTTCTTCATTATTTTGTGGGATCCCCATCTCATCATATAATTGTTGAATAATCCATCCTTCTTTCTCCTTCTTCAGTTTGTAAGCCACCTTCCAGTCTTATTACCGTGTTCAAAAAGAATTGTTTAGAAAATTTTAAAATTTTCCGCGTGCTCTAATATGTTTAATTTATGTCTAACAAGGGTCAAAGTTTCTTTAACAAGTTCATCTCCTGCTTTTATTTGGAGTTGATTGTCCAATTTTCCAATTTCTTCCATTAGAGTGTTTATGTTGCTTCCGTTTTTCCTTATTTTTCTTTGCCATATAAACTATTGTTATCCCCCTTATATAAGCTTTCATAGTGTCCCATAAGTTTGTTAATGAGGTATGTTGTTTTTTATTTTCTTTAAAAAATAATGTCAATTCCTTCGTTATCCTTTCAATGTTCCTTTTCCTTTAAGATTTGGGGGTTTAGCATCCATCTTTTGATTTTTTTTTTCCTTTGGCCTCTCCATATTATCTCAAGGGGGTTATGATCTGCCCACGTGTTTGGGGAGATCTCAATCTTTTCTATTTCTATACCTAATTCCTTATTCATCCACATCATATCAATTCTAGACCAGGATGCTTGGGGGTTGGAATAAAATGTATATTTATTTTCTTTTGGATGTAGAGTCCTCCACATATCTATCAAATTTAGTTCATCTATCATTCTAAAAAAGGTTTTTGGTAATATGTTTCTCTTTTTCTTGTTATTTTTATCGCTAACATAATCTTTTTTTTTGTATCAACTATCCCATTATAATCACCCACAATGCATATCTTCCTGTGGCCTGTCACAACTATCTTTTCATGCAATTTCTTATAAAACTCCCCCTGGTTTTTATTAGGGGCATAATTAACTAGCAACAAGATTAGTATATGTCCTCTTTTTATTTCCATCATTAGGATTCTTCCTTTTGGGTCTGCATAAATTTGATTAGTCTTTATTCTTTCCTTAATATATACCACCACCCCTTTCTTCTTCTTCTCTGCCAATGCTGTATAAAGTTTCCCTAACTTATTGTACTCTAAATATTTTTCATCTTGCTTTTGGATGTGTACCTCTTGGAAGCACACTATGTCTGTTTTTGTTTAATTAGCTTTGTGAATATTTGTATCCTTTTTGCCACTGCACTTAGTCCATTAATATTTATTGATATTAATTTCAAATCTTCCATTCCGTCTGTCTGTCTGTTATCCCTTGTAACTCTTTGAGTTCTTGTTTTATTACCTCTTATTTCATGACTTTTTCTCCCCTTCTTTGCTTCTTTCTTCCAGGACTCCTCCTTTGGCTTCCTGATGTTGTATTGGTTCCTCTTCTTGACTTACAGTCTCCATCTCCTCCTTACTACTCTGATCCTCTTCATTTCCCATCAGTTGGTCAAAAAAGTCCTGTGCCGTCACTAAGCTATCGATTTTAACCTGGTTGCCTTGCCATAAAACAAGCATTCTTTCCGGGAGTATTCACCTAAACAAGATGTTTCGTTTGTTCAATTGTAAGGCCAAGAAACAATAGTCCTTACGTTGTTCTCAAACCCTTCTAGGGATTTGCTTCAATGTAATAATTTCCTTTTCCTTGTAGTCATTGGTTCCTCTCGGGTGATATTATAAACTATATCCCAGATTTTCTTTCGGGAAAATCTAATATGGACCTCTCTGGGCAATTTGTGACGTCTAGCATAAATCATTTGGATTCGATACACTTCATCTAATTCGTTCATAATTTCTCGCTTATCCCTTTGGAGAGACAGTGGTGTTGCAATGAGATGGGTGGACATTCTGGTGAGAAACTGAAGGAAAGGAGAAAGTGAAGAAGGAGAGAAATATGGCATGCTAGTGCGACAGGAAAAGAAAGGAGAGGAAGAGAAGCAGTGAGAGCAGACAATGGCATGCCATTACTGCAAGAGAGGCTTGAGCGGATGAGCACCTGAGCCAGAAAGTAGAGAAAGAACTCACTGCTTCAATAGAACTTTTAAACAGAGGGACCAGAAGAACCCGAGGCTGAATAAAAGTGAAGAAAGACAATAATAACTTAGTAGACTATAGAAAATATATAATAATATAATTGAGGCATTAAAGACTTAAGAGGAGTAAAGAGAGCTATAACCAGAAGAAGATACAAGGATTCACACTCTTTTAGAAATAAATGCCTGAACTTAAGGCATATTTATTATTATTTATCACCCTCTATTGACTAATTCTAAGCTAACTAAGAAGATTCAAAGGATTAAATATACCTATATATTTTATACATAAATACTAGTGGTAATGTAAGTACTTATGATCAGTAACATTTATAAAATACACATTTTATAGAGAGATAAAATATAATATATTTATATATGTATCTAGCCACTTATAAATTTGGATATATTTACGTGTTTATAACCTGGTATTTAAAATTAATTCTATAGATATTCTGAATTGCTTATACATTGATAATTGTAACTACATTTTTGTACAAATTGATAATTACAATTAGAATTAACTTTAGATATATACTAACTATTTGATTATTGATACTCACTTTTATACCTATATAGACCTGTTTATTGATTTATTTTAAAACTCTTGTTGATATATTTTGATTAATTTACATAGACTATTGATATTGATTAAGAATAGAGATAGCTATCATTAGTGGAATTGATTATTTAACACCTAATACTTAATATCATAAGGACGGTAAAAAGAGGGATGGGAAATAAAATAAAATAAAAGTCAGATAGTAAATGGTTGATGACAGTGTGGAAAAACATCTATAGAATACTGGGAAAACAAAGTAGGGTATTGAAAGAGATGACCAGTCTTACAACAACGACTTTAAAGGCAGGGAAAAAAACTGCATCAAATCCAAAGATAACGATTTAATATTATATTAAATCTGCATTGGCATCAAGGTTTAGGTTTATACATGAATTGGAGGGGAGAGGAGGGGAATGTATTCTGTTTCTGATCTTCTTTTCGTATCACAACTGCAAGCTTCAGATTTTCCACTATTTGTACAGAAAATCTGAGAGTTAAGCTATCACAGAAGAAACAATTTGAGGAGCTGCTTTGCATACTAACTGCCTTCCCTGATCCATATGTTCTTAGAAGACATGAAGGCAATCTCCATCTGTCCCACAGAGGATTTATATCTCTGTAGAACATACAAATTAAATTTCTGTAGCAGATGTATCTAATAGATGACCAACAAAGTTTATTGGACTGTAGATAAGATTACAATCTTAAAGTATTAGCCAATAAATGTCTATTCTACAGAATTAACTAATGTTAATCTACAAATATGTTCATAGGATATTTAGAACTGAGATACTAGAATTTTCAGACAAAAATATAGATATCAACATGGTCTTTTCTTAAAATCCTCTACATTATACTGTATATGTTCGAGTAATATCAGATCTCAGAAATTTTCCTATAATTTATAAAGCTGTTGAAAATGTAAGTTTGCAATACAGAGAAAGTTTTCAATGTAGCATCTAAATTGTATCATTCTTAACATAAAATAACTCAATCACCTTTTGTTTTTATAGTTTTTTTTTAAAGAAACAAATCATAGTATATTGCTTTAACTCTCTCTGGCACATGCATTTCCTGCTACTTTATAAATATAAATTTCCTATATTTATACTATTCTTTTCCCCAAGTATGCAATTATTAGATCGATCTTCATTTTATTTTGTTGGTAAAAGGAAAACATAAATAGTAACTGGAATTTTCTTGAAAACAGAATAACTACAACTCAATGACCTTTTATGCTGCTATAGTTTAGTGCCTTGGTACTTCTCTTTAATTTCTTAATCACTTATGCCCTTGTTAATTTTTGCATTAATATTCTCACCCAATAGATTTACTACAAAGATATTGTTACTGATGAGATTTTACACAACCAACATTAAGAGTCTAATAGCTTCTCTCCCTCCCTTCCTCCCCCCCTCTCTCTCTCTCCTCCTCCTCCTCCTCCTCCTCCTCCTCCTCCTCCTCCTCCTCCTCCTTCCATTAAATTCTTCAACAAAATGGAGATGACAAAGAAAATTCCCCCACTCCTCAATAAACAAGTTAATGATTTTTGGCATCTATCTTTTCCTTGATTGTGACTTATTTAAACAATGAAATTTCAGAAATTTAATTCAGAGTTTAGCCTTCACTTTAGTAAGTCTGCTGTCTAAAATGAAATGAGTTTGGTTGTCCAGTTTGTAAAGGGATTTTAAAAAGTCCAATGTTACACAAGAGGAATATTGTTATGTAGACACTTAGATTTATCAATACAAAGAAAAAAGGGCAAGAATATGAATTTGTGGAACAAGTACAACCGGCAGAAGTGCAGAAGGTTATATTAGTAAATCAAAATTCAAATGATATTGCCTGTATGGAATGGGACGTTTAGATGCAACCCTTGGCTGTGCCCACTTTGCTCCCAGCCAACCACCACCACCAAACCACAGCTAACCTCAGCCAGTCCACTGCCAATGATTGTACACAACCAATGGCCACCTGGCCCTCCACCCTTCATCCCACCCATTCCCCGAGGCATGGTTTGACTCAGGGGTTTCACTCCATGGGACAAAAAGCCATCAGCCAATTGGGTGGTGGTAAGCAGCAATGGCACGGGGGGGGTAGTGTATGATTGATGGTGGATGGAGCAATCGTGGTGGTTGTGGGGGGGTGGTATGTGAGGGCAGCACACTATTAGACTATTAGCACTATGGACAGGGAGATTGTGAGGACTGGGTGGGGGCAGCGTGCTGCTATCACTCTGCCTTCTGACAACCTACTCACTCACTTCCCATGCAGTCCAACCCAAGCTGTGGAAGGAATGGTATGAGGTGTAAAAATAGGAAGGCATTGAATGCTGCTACTGCCACGTAGACCCCAGCCATTCATGAAGCCCTCCGATTAGTTCTCACACTTGTTGCAAGTGGGATGTATGTTCTCACATGACCACAAAGACAATAGAGTATGTTAACTAATTGGAGTGCTCCATGAATGGCCAATGTCTACATGCAGAGAGATGGGACAGGGAGGAAGAAGTTGGTGGGGGCTTCCCATTTTGACATCCCCTGCCATTGACTCTGCACCTTGGCTCTGGCCTGAAGGCTGAACATGTCTATGTCTATGATTAAAAGATTATGTCTCAGCTTTCCCTTTGAACTTAGGATGCCCTTTTTGATGGGGCAAACTGATTTCTCCTAGACGGAAACATATGACTTATTCATTTGTCGTAGTTTAAAAAATGAAGATCTAAAACCGAAATCTATTTTTAGTCAGAAAATTCTATAAATAAATAGACTCACAAGAACACAAAATCTTGAATAAATATTATTATAAGCAATGCATCAATAGAGCTTAATAAAAGTTGGAAAACGGCATAGTTTTAACATTTTTAAGTTAAAATGAGAAATCTGTCCATATAAAAAAGCATTGGTACAACAGATAATTTTAGACATTTTCTTTTCTTTTTTTTATTAAATTTATAAACTTTATTAAAACACATATAAAAACATATAAGAACATTTACACAACAAACAACACGTAAATAAATTAATCTTTTGAAGCATTTGTTGCATATTGGTCCTTCAGTTAATACATTGTACTTATTTCCCTAGGTCTTAAGCTAATAGTTTTCTTTTTCTATTTCGCCCTCCCCATTCTCTTCTTCCCCTAAGAATTCTCCCTTATTAGTCTATGTACTATATGTTTGGATTATCCCTTTCATTTTATGTTTCCCTCTACAGATTTATCTTCCCGTAGGAAGGTATTTATATACATATTTACACTTTTATCCTATCCTTCTTCTAGGTGTATTCCTTTATTAGTGGAGTTATGCCATTGATACCACTTATCCCATATTTTGTAATACTCTGTCTCTTCCTTTTCCTTCAACTCTTTTGTTAGCATGTCCATTTCAGCACATTGTGTAATTTTGTCAATTACTTCTTTTTTTGTTGGGATTCTTTCCTGTTTCCAGTTCTTGGCATACGTTATCCGCGCTGCCGTTAGAATGTGTATCAGCAAATATTTTATTTCTTTAGGGTATATTTTGGTGAAAATTCCTAACAGGAAAGTTTCTGGCTTCTTCTCTATTTGTAGCTTGGTGATTTGTTCTAGCCATTTCTTGATGTTTGACCAAAATTTCTTTGCTGCCGGGCATGTCCACCATAAATGGTAAAAGGTGCCTTGTGATTTTTTACATTTCCAGCATAGTGCACTATTCTTCGGGTGTATTTTGGCTAGTCTTGTAGGCGACATATGCCACCTATAAAACATCTTCAGCTGGTTTTCCTTGTATGCCACCGCTAACTTTATTTTTGTGTTCAGTTGCCAAAGTTCTTCCCATTTCTCCAAGTCTATTGTATATTTAAAATTTTGCATCCATTTAATCATCATATTCTTAACTGTTTCCTCCTCCAATTTATATCACAACAGGAATTTATAAATTTTACTAATTAGTTTCTCTTCTGAATCTAGTATGATTTTATCTAACTCTTGTTTTTCTTTGTGAATTTCATATGACTTTATATATTCCTTATGTTTCGATTGAATCTGTGAGAAGGTTCACCAATCTATTTCTCTATTTAAGTCTATTTCCAATTGTTGTTTAGTTTTCAATTTCCCTTGGTGATCAATTAAATCTTTGCATCTAATTATATCTTTGGGTTCTATTAGGTTTGGATGCCTTAATGCATCCTGATGGTGAGAGCCAAGTCGGGATTTTTGTATTCTGTTGTTTTTTTATTTTGAGCCAGATTAATTTTATTGTATTCCTAAGTGCTTGTCTTTTGAAGTAAGTGTGTGTTTTATATTTTTCGTCCCATAAAAAGGAGTGCCAACCTACTTATAAATCATGCACTTCTATTGTTAATATTCTACTATTTTTCAGATCTATCCAGTCTTTAACTCATGCTAACACTGCCGCTTGATAATAAAGTTCCCAATCTGGGAGTGCTGTTCCCCCTCTGTCCTTGGTGTCTTGAAGTAACTTCAATTTTATTCGTGATCGTTTCCCCTGCCATATGAATTTGGAAATCATCTTATTTAAGGTTTCAAAGAATTTTTTCTCTAACTTTATTGGTGCGATCTAGAACAAATATAACAGCTTTGGTAAAGTGTTCACTTTAATAGTGGAGATTCTTCCCATTATGGAGATCTGTAGGTTTTTCCAATTATCCAAATCTTTTTTTATCTGTATCATTGGTTATCATAATTATTTTCTCTTATTGATAAAGTTTTTGGTGAGAGCCAGATCCCTAGGTATTTTATTTTTTTTGTTGCTTGGATTTGTATCTTATTCTCCAGTTCTATCTCTTGGGACTTCGTAAGGTTTTTTAATAATAGTTTTGATTTATTCTTATTTATTTTTAGGCCAGCCACCTCTCCAAATTCTTCAATTTTCTTAAACAGCTTTGGCACTAGTTCTAATGGCTCTTCTATTATGAATACAAGGTCATCAGCAAAAGCCTGAACCTTGTACTCCTCTCATCTAATTTTTAACCCTTTAATTTCCTAGTCTTCCCTAATTTTTTTTAGCAAAATTTCCAGTGTTAGCGGAGAAAGTGGGCAACCTTGTCTAACCCCTTTTGTTATATCAAATTGGTCAGTCATATCGTCATTCACAATAATTTTTGCTGTTTCAATAATTTTTCAATAATTTTCCAATAATTTTTTCAAATTTTGTTCCAAATTGCATACTCTCTAATTGTCCTTTTAAAAATTTCCAGTTTAAGTTGTCAAATGCTTTTTGGGCATCAAGGAAAACCAGCGAAGCTTGTTTTTCCGGAGTGCCTCGTAATATTCCAGTGTATTTATTATTACTCTCATATTGTTTTTAATTTGGCGATCCGACAGAAATCCATTTTGGTCCATATGAATAAAGTTATTCAGTACTTTTTTAATTCTTTCCGCTATGATTTTTGCAAATAGTTTATAATCTGTATTCAATAGAGATATTGGTCTGTAGTTTTGGATTAATTGGTGATCAGTATCGTCTTTAGGTATGATTGTAATTATGACTTCCATCCAAGTTACTGGGATTTTTGTCTTCTCTAAGGCCTCATTGTATAAATCCAACATGATCTCTCCCAATGTTTCTTGTGTATTTTTGTATAATTCCACCGGTATGCCGTCTGGTCCTGGAGTTTTGTTATTTTTTTGTTTTTTCAGAGCAGCTTCCAATTCTGTCTTTGTTATTGGCCTATTTAACATTTCTCTCTGTTCATCTGTATTTACTGGAATATCTGATCTTTTTATGTATTGTTTTATCTTTTCTTCGTCTACTTCTTTCTGTTTATATAAGTTTGCATAGAATGTTTGGATAATTTCTTTTTCGCTTTCTTACTGTATTAGATTTGTCCATTTGCATCTCTAAGTTGGTGTATCATCCTTTTGTCTTTATCTCTTTTCAATCTGTAGGCAGCCATCTCCCGGTTTTATTCGCGTTTTATTCAAAATAATTCTGTTTGGCCATTTTTATTTTCCAAGCTAGTTCTTTTTGATTTATCAGATTTAAATTATGTTTGATTGCTTTCCATTCTTCTTTTATTTTTTTACTATGCGGATATTGTTGCAATTTATGTTCTATATTTTTAAATTCTTGGTGCAGATTGTCTACCTGTTGTTTCCTTTCCTTATTCTTTTTCCCTATATATGCTATGGTCAGGCCTCTTATATATGCTTTTGCTGTATCCCAAGTGTTCTGTAAGGAAGTATCCTCTTTTTTATTTATTTTGAAAAATAATTCTAGTTCATTTTCTAGCATCTGTTTAAATTCTTTTTGTTTACAGATTCTTTGGTTCATTGACCACCTCCTAAATCTTTTTTCTCCTTTCCAGTTTATCAGAATTGGGTTATGGTCTGCCCATTGATTTACCTCTATCTCTATCTTTTCAACCCCATTTCTGATGTTCGCAGTCATCCATGCCATGTCAATCCTAGACCAAGATTGATGGGGATGGGAGTAAAAGGTAAACTGCTTCTGATCCTCATGGGTTTCCCTCCAAATATCTCTCAGATTTATTTTCCTGGCCATATTTCTTAGTATTTCTTTTTTTTTCTTATTCTTTTTACTCGTTTTGTAATCTTTTTTCACATCTGTTATCACATTATAATTAGACAAATTAGACAAATATCTTCATACTCCAATCCTACCATTTTATTGTGTAATCCCTTGAAGAATTCCTGTTGATTTTGATTGGGGGCATATATTACTACCAATAACATTTTCTTATTTTCCAGTACTAATTTGACCATCACTGTTCTACCCTCTTCATCTGCATATATCAATTTCGATTGAATCCTATCTTTAACATAAACCGCTATTCCTCTTTTCTTTTTTTGAGTCAGGGATACATATAATTTCCCTAGTTTTGAATTTTCTAAAATTTTTTGATATCTTTTTTTAATGTGTACTTCCTGTAGACATGTCACATCTGCTCCTATTTTCCATAATTTTGTAAAAAATTGAGATCTTTTCTTCGGTGCATTCAAGCCATTTATATTTATAGAGAAAAGTTTCATTGCATCATCTATTGCCTAGTGTAATTGTTTTTTAGTGTGTCTTGTTTCCATCCGTGTTTTTGTTCTTGCGCCCTCTCTTTCCTCCCTCTTTTTCTCTTGGCTTGTCCTTACTTCCTTTCCTTGCACCACTTCCGTTTGCTCTTCTTCCTGACTTCTACTTTCCAATTCTTCTTTGCTTTCCTGTTCGTCTTCCTGATTGAAATACACATTGTAAAATTCCCATGCTTTTTCTAGCGTATCTATTTTGTACATTTTGTCCTCCCAAGTAGCCAAAATCTCTTCCGGGGTTAACCATATAAAGGTTATTTTGTATTTGTTCAACTGATTTGTTAGGAATTGATATTATTGACGCTGGTTCCTGATTCTTCGGGGTATTTGTTTTAGTACTATGATTTCTTTTCCTTTGTATGTCAACTTCCCTTCACTAGCTTTCCTATAAACTTTGTCTCTAATTGATCGTTTGGAAAATCTGACATGTACTTCTCTTGCCAATCGGTGTCTTCTTATATAATTTGTATGTACATGGTAAATTTCATCCAATTGTCCTTTTATTTCCAATTTATCTTTTTGTATTATTTCCGCCATTATCTCAGCCATTTTTTCACCCAAATCTTCATCTTTTTCTTCTGGTATGTTTTGAAAACGGAGGAAGTATGAAGCTTTCTCCATCTCAAGCATTGCTAGTGAATCAGACAGTTCCTTATTTAGTTGAGAAGTTTTCAGTTCTATTGCCTCTACTTTTGTCTCTACTTGGTCTATTTTTATTTCTGCTTTTCTAATCCTTTGTTCATTTTCTGTTATGGATTGTTGAATATCTCCAATTTTATAATTCATATTTTTAATGTCCTCCCTAACTTCTCCAATTTCATTTTTAATCTCTGCATGGAATGTTCTCATTTCTTCATGGTTCTCTGCTATTTTTTCCTGTGTTTTTAGTAATGTTTCCTGAATCATTGAGAACATACTTTGCATGGTACTTAAGGACAAATCCGAGTTTTCTTTCTCCCTTTCTTTTCCCACCATACTGTCTAATGTTTTTTGTTGTAGTGGTGATGCCACCGTTATCGTGGGGTTTACAAGTGGCTTTTTGCCTGTTTTCGTTATGGTAGATGTTGTTGACATTTTAAATGCTCGCGAGAGGCTTTCCCAGACTAACATATAATTATCAATCCCTAGTTTTCTTTCCCCTATTCCTTCAAACTTTTCAGCCTTTTCTACTTCTATACAATAATTTATCCACACTTTAAACACACTATCATTAATTATCGGTCATTCAACAATGCTTAGTTGTTATTCTAACAGTTTTCTTCCTCACTTTACAATGTTTTCAATCAATCAATCTCTATTCTAATTCATTCACTTTTCACCTTCCTATTTTTTCAATTTATATGGATTCAGTATATATTACATATAGATTATAAATATGTAAATTATAAATTATAACTTATAAATTATAACTATGCACAGTATATACAGTATATAAAAGTTGTTAACAATAGAGACAAGAAAAGGGATTTTTTAAAAAAAGTTTCCTTTATAATACTTAGCGTTTCCAGTCCAATCCCATCAGTGGTTTCAAGTGGTTTTAAGCATAGCTATAACTACTGTCCATTCATGTCCATCTTTCTTCCCCACAGTCCTCATCTTGGTCTTTGTCTCTGCAATTATTGCAATCGCCAGTCTTTTATTTAAGTTCTCCAGGCAGTTCCACAGTTTTTCCACTTCGCCTTAGGTATTTCCTTCTCCAACTTTGCTTCTCCCCCTCTGCCTTGGGATCTTAAGGGTTACAATCCTCCAATATTGCCAAGTCACTCCGTGGGGTTCTTCTTCTCCACGCTATTACTTCTTCTGTTTGTTTGCGCTTTTATTTTAAATTATTGCCGCTGGTTAGTCCCTTCATTTTGTGCCCACCTCCTTTCGCTCTCTTCTGAACCGTTCATCAATTGGGAATCTTCCACTTGACCGCTCGAAACTGCAATCCACTCTTAGCTTCATTCTAAGCAGCCGCCATCGCTCCTGTCTGCCTTAAAGGCCGGCTTTCTCTCCACCAGTTTTAAGGCGTTCGTCCTGTATCCCCTCCGGCATTAGCGCCACGTCCAGGGGCTTCAAGACTTCGCCTTTTATTTCCCGATCTCTACGGGGCCGGGAATGCTCATAAAGAGCTTCTAATAGAGAGTTTTTGGGGTTCCAGAAACGGCAGCTCTGTTTCCTCGCCCCGCTCACGATGACGTCACCGCCGGAAGTTCCAATTTTAGACATTTTCTTTGGCACATATTTGCTGCATGGTTAGTGAATCACATAGCATGAAATCATCTCCAGCTGGTTTGATTCAGGAGTGACCTAAGCCCAACATTGACTGTGTAAGATATTTCCCAAAGTGTTATTTATGCCTAATATATGAAAATATTTTTATTTTATTATTTATTATAAATAATAATTATATTATGTAATACAATTATCCATTGTATTATGAAGAGGATTATGGCCTAATATCTGCATAAACTAAAATGAATATTAGTCAATTTTGCATTAAGGAATGAAATTAATTTTTTTCTTAAAGCTTAAACTAAAAAATTGATGAACAAATTAAACAGAGGAAGAGTCAAAATAACTCCCCTTGAAGTGGAAACTGATTTTGAATTCTGCTTATTGTATACCTGGCTCACATACATGTATTTTCATGGGGCATCATAATGAATAAGACTGTGTTCCATTGGCATATGTATTAATTGCTTCCACAATGATATAATAAGGGTTTCTCACATTCAAGATATAATAGTTCTTCTTTCACCAGTTATAAACTGCATTGTACCTTAGCCCTTGTTTTTCTGGTTCAGCTGGTAAGTTTCAAATAAAGTAATACATCATATTTTCAGTTAAATACTGAAGATCTTTAAAAGTGGCAGATATTAAAATTGCAGCCTGTTAATGCTTAAGTATAATCACAATTAAATCATTTCTCCATTCCTATTAAGAGATTTTGGTGTCCCTAAGAATTTACTCATTTGGATATAGTGATGGGGAAGTCTGAATAAATACATCATTCAAAGGATGAGTACTTTCAGATGAGCATATGTTTTCATTTCTCAAGGCCAGAAAAAAAATCCAAAAATTAAAAGATAGTTGTGCAGTTATTCTCTTAATATCTTATCTTCCTTCTATTTGAATGTGCTTTTTCAGGTATTTCTAATTAGATTCTAGATTCCTTGTTTGTTTTTGAAGGACTGAATTCCAAAAAATAACAACAACACATTTCTTTGAGCAAAGCAGGATGCACTTGAAAATAAACATGTCTAGATCGGGCACCTAATATTCAAAGACTGGATGGACTTGAAGAGGACATTTACTCAAGAACTGTGCTAATGAAATGAAATAGCAACAGGCTTATAATGGCTGAGTATGTTGCTTCCTGTGCTATGCTGATGGCTGGCTAGCAGAGAATGAATGGTGCAGACACAAGCTGTCAAATTGGGTGCAACTAGACAAGGCTCTCATTAAATAAAGTAATGGCAATACTGATAGCTCCCTGCAGTGACTCATCATACAGATAAATAGCCAGATATGGAAACTGACAGATGGTAAATGACACTTATATAATTGAAAAGTAAGTCTGAAACTTCTACCAACTGTTGCTGCAGTGGCCTGAATTTGTTTGGTATTTTTTGTTAAATGGTCTCTCATGTGAAATAACCTTTCTGCTCATTTCCTTAAGAAATGCTGTTTGGGATTTCCACCAGACTCTGCTTTTCTGCCTTTGCTTTGGAATAAATAATTTTGCATGTGAGAAGTTACAGTTGCATTTAGAGAGAACTAGAAAAAATACCAAGTATTTAACTATGGCTACTCAACTATTTGCACTAAAGTTAATGGGACCATTTTAAATTAATTTTTCACTTTCACTGAAGATTTTTTATTATCTCATGCCATAGACATTGTGTGAAGCACTTGCCTGAGTCCTTGTCTTTTTACAATTCACAGAATAAGAAAATGAGCACTATCCATTCAGTTTAGAGCAAAGAACAAATCAATATCACGTTATAGTTGATGTTAGAAAACATTCTGAGTTTTAATTGCCTTCTAGCTGAAATACATTACTCATTTAAAAAGCATGCTTACAGAACCATGCTTAAACATGTATAATTTTACTTTTTTCTCAGAGAAAATATTTATGTAATTATGCTTTGCAAGTGAAAATTATGGTTGTTATTATTATACATACTAAAGATGTCTTGAAATGTACCAAGGAAGGATGAGATGTAAACACATCACAGGAACCACTTTAAAGGGAATTGTGGACATTCCTAATTGTGCCACTATTGGGGAAAAAATAAAAATAACGGGTGGAAAATTGGGCATGAATAACCCATAAGCCTTACTTATAGAAACTATCAGACAGATAATTTTCTCTGCTTCCATGAATTTCAAGTGACAGATTTTAGTAAGAACATAATTTCTCTGTTTAAAATAATGTTGTGTGATTTGGTTCTAATATGTAGCAATAACAACTTGAGCATATACTATTTGAGAGACTGCTTCTCTTATTCCATATCATCAGGACAGTACATTCTTTAGGATATATACTCATACATTGCATCAGTCGGTAGCTTTTTATTAAATAGGAATGTGGAGAAGATTCCCCTAAGGACCCCTACAAAAACATTATGACCACTATGAAAATATTGCAGGCTGATGAAGTTGCTTGGATTCTCATGGAATGGAACTCTGATTGGCAGGTTTAGAAGAGGTGGCAGAGACATGTCTTGTTTGGTTTGATCCTGTGACATGCTATTGTCATAATTATTGTGGGATAATCACTAGCTCTTTTTAAAAATGTGTAGAGTAAATGTTCTAACACTATAGATAAGCATGGTACAGCAGGGCTCTTAATCTTGCTCATTTGGGCTTGTTTTTCTCCAACAAGGTTCTAGGCACTTTAAAAATTTCATTTCCCAGATTGTCATCTCCCTGACAATCAGGAACCTGTTCCTGATTGTCAATTCTACTGACAACTAAGAACAGGTATCAAGGATCCACAAACAGAACAGTGCACACCAGGGGTGCTATTCAGCAGGCTCTGACAGGTTTTGGAGAACCAGTAGGAGAAATTTTGAGTAGTTCGGAGAACCGGCAAATACCACCTCTAGCTAGCCCCAGAGTTGGGAGGGAATGGGGATTTTGCAGTATCCTTCCTCTGCCACGCTCACCAAGCCACCAGAACCAGTAGTAAAAAAAAATGAATTCTACCACTGGTTCACACAGGCACAATCTGCTCCAAATCATAATCATCCATGGTTCAATTGAAGACTAATGCTTTAAGAGACTGAAATATAGTAGGATCCATCAGGTACCTGGAGTGGATAGATCAAATAGGTCCTTCTTCCCTAAAATGGGAAGCAATGCAGAAAACTGGAATGTTCACAGAGAATGATTTGACTAGGACACATGACTGATTGTCCCACTCTAGGTAAACAATCAGATGTAACATGTATTACTGGGCTCTCAGTATTCTGGGTCAGATTCATGATTGCCAAGCTAGCTAGGAACTCCTTGGTCACTTCCAACTCTGTAGCCAGTAATACCATACAGTAAGTTTGGAGAAATCCACCACCGCCAACTCCTGAACAACATCTAGCTGTACAGATAGAAAAGCTGCCACAAAGTAAAAAGGCTGGTACACTAACAGTATTCCATCTGAACCCTAGAGCCCAGCTTTACCATTTCCTCTATTTCATATTCTGGAACAAAATGAAATAATGAGTTAACAGCAGTTAATGAATATGGACTTGTTGTCATACCTGTTACATCTTTCTTGACAAATAGATAATTTAGATGATTCTGAATGAGAATGGGCAATATGGCAAATATAGTACAATTGCATTGAAGCATCTAACAATGTTACAAAGCATGCAGACAATACAATGAGACTATAACATAAATCATTCCTGAAATAGAAATGCTTACTTATAGTGTTAGAACATTAGAATACTTTAACTCTACCCATTTTTGAAAAGAGTAAGTGATTATCAAACAATAATTATGCAATAACATTATAATGAAAGATGCAAGATTATTTTTTTAAAAGATTAAGGAATCCATGAGGTTTTATACTATTGTATATATTGTTTTTGGAAAGACCAATGTGAGTAGCAGCTAACAAAGTAATGCAAACTTAACTAATTAACCTGGCTCATGGATGACAATACAGATAAATATGAACTATTTTGGAATGAAAAAAGAAAATTTGTGTAAGTTTTACTGTAAAGGAAACGTATTGACCTAAAAAGAGATATGGAAACAATTATAATTCAGTCCTTAAATTCTCTCAACCATTAGATGGCTAAACTGGAAAAAAAGGGGGGGACGGGAGGGAGGGAGAGAGAGAAAGAGAGAGAGATTTTGTAGTAAAACTCATGGGAAATAGTATTATAGGTGTACCAAGTGAGATCTTCTCCATATTTCTGGATGCCACTATGAGAATAAAATTTAGAGAAGCCAAATCACTTGCAAAATATAATTTATGCAGAAAATGAAGTTAATTTCAATTCTTCAGTATAACTGAAATTTATGTTAAGAATTTTGTACTCACTGAAATCTTGAATAAATCTCAGAAAAAAAAGACCACTTCTGGTTTCTTCAGAATCCATAAAAACACTCAATTCAAAAACTGGATGTTTCATGTTTATAGTCATTACTTTCTTGGCAACTTCTAAAAAAAGTGTATGATCAGGCCAATTGGCTTACAACAGAAATAATACAAACAGTGAACATAATTTTTTTAAAAAAAAAACACATTATAAAAGCATTGTAAAAACATTAAAAACACATGCACACCATCCATGGCCGGATCTCACAAATTGAACAGCGCTTTACAGAAGGCCAATAGGGTGGGGGTAGTCTGGACCTCAGGAGGTAACTGGTTCTATCTCTTCCCCCCAGATTCTATCTGGTTTTCCCCAGATGTTCAGGTTCTCCAGGGCATCCATCATGAGTTGGGTAACATGCCTCTTAAGCCGGTCCTCCCTCAGCGGTTCCTCAACCAATTCTTCCTGGTTGAACAGGGCTTCCAACTCCAGCTTCCATCCCATCTTCCGGCTACCATGGGTGAGGGTGACTCCTTTGGTTCTCCCATCCCAGCTGTCTTTGTTCCCCACTCCAATCAACCATGGTGGTTTCGTGGGGGCTCCCAGGACAGCTTTGACAGCTTTGATGGGACGTAGGGGGCTGGCGTCAAGCTGGATGGTAGTGGAGGTTTCTCCCCAGCATTCTGCCTCCCCTTGCTCGCTGCTCTGTTCAGACAGGGTTTGTAGGGTCCCCTCGGTAGAGCAAGAAAATTTCTCTCCAGGTTGACCACTTTTGCAGATTCTGCTTTATGTAAGGTCTGGCCTCTCCTCCTCATTCAAGAAAGTAAAGACTCTTGAAAGTTTGGCATTTCAAAAGGAACATTTTATTGAACTGGAGTGATAGCAAGATGAAAGAAAAGCAGACTCTGAATTCCCTCAGGCAATACAGTTAGGATAAAGGAATTAGAAACCCCTCCCTTCAATGTGGGTTCAGCCCACAATGTGGATTCAGCCAATCTGCAAGTGTGGAGATGTTATTGTAACAGCCGTCCTGAGAACTTGATAAGGGAACTTTCTCAGGGTCATCCTTTTCCGGCTTTTGAGTGATACAAACCCAGAGGTGGGTTTCTACCAGTTCAGACTGGTTCGGAACAACCATTAGCGGAAATTTGACATGGTTTCCCAAACTGTTAGTGGCCTTTGGCTGGCCATGCCCCTGAACTGGTCCCCGCTTGCTCACCCTGCTCGCCCGATGCTTGACCGCCCTACCACTACTTACAGAATGTAGCCCCGTACTTCTGCTCACCGCTGCTGGCAAAGGTAAGGCCGAAGGGCATGGGTGGGCGGGTAAGGGAGAGCTGGTGGAGGGGTGATACCAGCAGCGAGTGGTGGATCAATGCGCGCGAGGAGGGAGGGGACTGCGCAGGAGATCATGGCACCGGAGCTCTTCCTGTGTGTTTCCCCAGCTGGCCTGGCCTGTGAGGGAAGCACGCAGGACATCCTAGCTGCAATTTACTCATGAGCAACATTGGCTGGGACAGACAGGGAGAAAGGCCAATGGTGCTAACGAGTAAACTGAGGCTCCTAAGGAGGGTTGAGCCTCCCCGCCCACAACATCTTCACCTGAGGGCATCGCTGGCAGCCACTTCCTGCACCTCCCGTCCCATGCTCTTTCCACTGCTGCTCTGCCTTCTCTATATACAGAGGCAGGAGGCAGCGGTTTCTTTCACTGCCTGCGATCTGCTGGCTGCCTCTAATCTGCAGTTTACTCGTGAGCAAGTTTACTGGTGAGCATGGTGCTCATGAGTAAACTGAAGATTACAGGAAACTGACAGATCGCTGGTTTACTCGCTCTGCTGCTCACCTGGCAGAGTACAGACTGGCAGCTCCAGGTCATCTCTCAGCCATTGTGTGCAGGGAAAAAACTTGCAAAGTAAAGAAAAACTTTTCCTGAGTGCAATAAGTTAATTGCCTCACACTCCCTGCATGCAATGGCTGAGAGACGACCCGCAGCTGCCACTCTCCGGTAAAATGCGCGTCTCGCAGTGGGGTGCAATTTGGGGTGGCAGGTGGCACAGGGGATTGGGGGAGCTTGGTAAGCTTTGCAGCTGTGTGGCTACAAAGGTTGCTGTGCAGGCTCCCTTCTCCCTGCCGGCTAGCGCCTCCCAAAGCCACTGGAATTGCATGCAGCCGCTGAACTGGGTCTGATAGGGGCAGCAGCATCCCTCTCCTGTCTTTCTCCAGCTGGGTGGGGGAAAAAGGAGGGGGGCTTCACAAACAAAAGAGAAATCTCTCTTTTGGCACTGGAGCCAAATAAAAGAAACTGGTGGGGAGAAAAAGAGGGAGGGTAGCGTAGGAAGTTAGCACACACCCCTTTCCTGGAAGAGTGAAATATTTTGGGAAATATGAAAAAGGCAGAATATTATATTTCCCTGGATGAGAAATATGAGAAGCATATTTTACAGACAAAGCAGCTCCCACCTTCCTGCCCCCCACCCTTTGTCAATGGTAAGGTGACCAGACGTCCCGCTTTTGGCGGGACAGTCCTGCTTTTGAGCAATTTGTCCCGCATCCGCGGCGTTTTAAAAAAGTCCCGATTTTTCATTCTGCCTCCTGGTTCCTGGCTGCCTCCTGAATCCCCACTGATGGCTAGAGGGAAAAAACCTGTTTAAACTCTTGCCGCGGGGCTTCAAAGGGCCGCCCTACGTTAATTAGCTCGGCTTCCCCCTCTCAGCTGATTTGCACAGGGCTCTGCTCTTGCTAAATTGCTCAGTTTTTTTTTCCTCTTTGTGCAAACCAAGCTCAAAACGAAACTGAAAGTAAAACAGGCTGTTGGCTTTGCGGTTTGCTTGCAACGTTGGAAAATTAGGCAGCAGATTTATTTTCCTTTTCCTCACCAAAAAAGGTAAGTGCAAACAATGGAAAATTATTTAGGGCAAAAGAGGAGAGTTCAAGATTTTAAAACACAAAAGAAAAAAAAGCTCTTTTTAACTAGGGAATTGTAATAATTGAGATATTATTAATTGTATACTGTGTTGAAAGCAGAAATGGTTAAGTTGTGGTTTGGAGAAATATATGGGGGAAATTATTTGGTTTATTATTATTGGTAAGTATAATTAATTGATTTGTAAGAAATTGGATTGCATGGAAATAATTGGAATATTCATGTTCATATTGATTAATATACAAAAAAGATAGTTATATAACTAATTGATTTATATTAAAATGTTGAATTTGTATTAAACAACTGTATTACATAATTACATAATTAACCAATGTGAGGATGGATATAAAAATAGATGACAATGGGAAGGGGTATAAAATAGAATAGAAGAGAAAAATTGAATTTGATTAAGATTAGAGATGAGGATGAAGGGTAAAATTGTTTTTTTAAAAAAATAGATGAGGAATAAATATGGCAAAAAGGAAATATAGAAATTGTAAATTTAATTGAAATGACTAAACACTGTTTAAATTTGTGAACCAGCCAAATATTCTGTTCAAAGAAAATACATTGTATGTATGTGTGTTTCTAATTATTGCTATTTATTCATATTTGTTCTCTTTTATTCTTTAAAGTTTAACAATTCATTCTTTATCTTAATATCTTTATATTTGTTTGGGGTTGGCTTTCTTCCCTTTCATCTTTTTTATTGTACAGCAATCTTTCTCCTCAAACCTACCACCTCTCTTTTCTTTCCTTCTTACTTTCTCTTCCCCCCCTCTTCTTCTCCTCCCTACTTCCTCTTCCTTTCTCCTTCTCCTCCTCTCTTCCTCCCTCTCTTAACCGTCACTCCTACTCTAATTTCCCTTCCCTTCCTTCATCCCTCTCTATTACTGTATCCTTTTATGCATATGGACTACTCAGAGGGCTGAAAAAGTTATTTTTGACTGGTCCTCGCACTTTTGACCAGTCCTCGAACTTACAACTGTCCTCACATTTTACGTTTTTTGCCCTATCTTGTCATCATGGTGAAGAGAAGCGGTTGTGAAATGAGTGACATGGTTGTTAAGAATGCTGCACGGGCATAAATGTGAGGATGGTCATAAGTGTGAGGACCAGTCAAAAGTGTGAGGACCTGTCAGAAATGACTTTTTTCAGCCCTCTGGTTAGTCCTTTTGTGCATATGGACTACTCAGAGGGCTGAAAAAGTTATTTTTGACTGGTCCTCGCATTTTTGACCAGTCCTCGAACTTACGACTGTCCTCACATTTTACGTTTTTGCCCTATCTTGTCACCATGGTGAAGAGAAGCAGTTGTGAAATGAGTGACATGGTTGTTAAGAATGCTGCACGGGCATAAATGTGAGGATGGTCATAAGTGTGAGGACCAGTCAAAAGTGTGAGGACCTGTCAGAAATGACTTTTCAGCCCTCTGAGTAGTCCCTATACACACAGCCATGGCCACCCGGTCACATGACCAGCTAGCCACGCCCACCCAGTCACATGGCCTCCAAGCCATGCCCACACAATAAGCCACGCCCACAATGGTGTCCCTCTTACCAATGGTAAAATCTGTTCACCTTACCCTATACACATAGCCATGGCCACCCGGTCACATGACCAGCTAGCCACGCCCACCCAGTCACATGACCAGCTAGCCACGCCCACAAAATAAGCCACGCCCACAATGTCCCTCTTTACCAATGTTAAAATCTGGTCACCTTAGTCAATGGGCCATTAAGGCCTGGGCCAGTCTATTCTACATAACAAAGATCTGCCTCCTTCAGGCAGAGCCATAGTAGGAATTGCCAAAGATAGGATTAGTCCTCTACACAATAGCAGCAGAAACTCACTGCATGTGACCTGGGAAGCACATGTGACCATCAGCCAGCAAGGCCCCCACCCCCTGGGAGTCTGACAACCAATCAGGATACTCTTTCGGGGCCCCAAGAAATGCAGAGCCAGAGAGAGCATAAAAACCTGAGGATTTACTGTATCTGCCCTTTTTCTGTTCAGGAACTCAAGCCATGTGATCCTGTCCACCATTAAACCATCTTTCCAAGCAGTCTCCATGTTTCCAGTGTCTTGTTTCCCCACTTGGAGCAGAATCTAGAAGGATGTTTCTTCCAACAGTAGGAACAGGGGAAGGGCAATTTTTTCATTGTTTTAACTCTGTAGCAACATCCTTCCCAGCTACTGCTTTCTCTGCTCAGCAGCAGAGCTTTTTTCTTTTAAAGGTTAGTCCCCTTCTTCACGGGAGAGAGAAGAGTGGGGGCGGGGACAGAAAAAGAAGGCGGTGGGGGGTGGAGCGGGGGTCATCTTAGTCCTGGCCAGTTGCTGCTTCCTTGGATCCCCTCAACTTTTCAGTCCCAGAAAGCAGCTGAAAAATGCCCTCCTCCATGCACCATTTTCTGTCCTTGACTCCTTCCGTTTTTATTTGGTTTTCCCTTCCACCCTGAAAGGAGTTTCATGCAAAAGGAAATGGGGGGGGGGAGGGGGGAAGAAGGATCCGAGAGTAGGAAGGGAAAGGATTGGGAAGAATGAGAATGAGGAGGGCTTCCCGGGTCAGGGAAGGCTCGTAGTCCGGAATCCAGAGCATGCCTTTCCCCTTATCTCTTGTGGCACTTTTATTTCCAAAGCTCTCCCCCCGCCCCGCCCCAGTCCACTCTCTTTCCCTAAAAATGGAGCTCTTGGTCCGAAGCGGCCAGTGTGTAACGAAAGCAAGATTTAAAGGAAACAAAGTTGAGCTGGTTTCTAAGGAAAACAAGTACTGTCAAGGTTCAGTGCAAGCCATACCAGTATTCCAAACAAATGAGTCTTAATGTCTGGTTAAAATGGGTAGTTCTTCCATTTAGAGAAGAAAAGCATGGCTCAGACTATTGCTATGTTTTTTTTGCTCCTATATTCTGTTGTTTAGGTATAAATTTTGTTAATGTAGAAATTTTACTTACAGCCTATTAAACAAGGGAACTAGCTGTCTGCCTGCAATCATTAGGAGTAAATTGCACTAAAAGAGAATAGCCTTACTGCCAAGTAAACGTGCATAGGCTTTACATAGTTGAGAGATAGTGTATTAATTAGTATCAGATATATTATAGAGAGAAATGAGAACTTCTCTAACAACAGATACTTTGTGCCCAGACCAGGGTGTGTGTGTGTGTGTGTGAGAGAGAGAGAGAGAGAGAGAGAGAGAGAGAAGGAAAGAAAGAAAAAGAAAGAAAGAAGAGAATGAAAGAGAAAGGAAGGGAGAGAGAGAGAAAGAGAAAAAAAAACCCTCTGTGCTATTATTTTTAATTGTTCCATTATTTATCATGTGTTAATATTTTACACTGTCCCTACACCTAGAGTGATTTTACTGCCTTTCTTCTGCCCAGGGCTACCACATATTTTCCAGGGATTTACATGCATACATGTCTATAGTCCAGAGCATGAATATGTGTGTGTTTATTTTGCACATCAGATTGCATAGGTCCATCTTAATATGCTATTCCTGGTATGTGATGTTTTCTATGCATACAGAGAAAGAAGCACTCTTGTGATCTTTGACTTTTAGGCTTGCTGTCAAACATCAGCCATAATACTAATGACTGTTTTGAACCAGATGCAGGTTATATTACACGATTGGCTATTTTATATGTGAAATTATGACTGAAATATTTCTGCACCTATATTGGTTCTCACTGTCAGGAAGTTTCTCCTTAGTTTTAAGTTGCTTCTTTCTTTGTTCAGTTTCCATCCATTGCTTTTTGTTTTGCCTTCTGGTGCTTTGGAAAATACATTGCCCACCCCCCCTTCTTTGTGGCAGCCCCTTAAAAACCTGTTGCCTATTACACTCTTGGGCAAAGCATGTGAGCCATTTCCTCCTTTCAGTGGTCCATGAAAGGACAGCTATAGTATGTAGATAATAAAGTTGAAAAAAGATGAACATTTTTACAGAACTATAGATACGTTGAGGCTGGGTGTGACAAGGAATGGCTGGGAGGGCAGGGGCCAGGCGAGAACCCCTTGATGTGAGTGACATTGAGTTGGCCATGCCCACCCACTCACATGACCATCAAGCCACGCCCACAAAATAAGCCATGCCCACAGAACCGGTAGTAAAAAAAATTAGAACCCACCCCTGGATACAACTCACATGGGCCTTCCTCCCTTTACATTTCCCAAAAGGTGAGAAAATCTCAGGGTGCCCAGGTTCCAGGATAAAGGTTATAAGTCAATAGTACAGGCTGTGAATGATATAGGGAAGAAAGTATAACATATCTAGGGTCCCCCCTTCCCCTGAAGAATGGCAGCATCACAATAGGAATCTGACAGATACTATCAGCCAAGCTCTGGGCTACAGTTGGTCAACACTCTTTTTTTATATATAAAAGCTTATGAGCACCATTAAGACCTAGAAAGGTGTAAATCAGATTTCTAGAAGATAGGTCATTGCTTTATAGAAATGCCAGCTTTGCATTTTTAATGTTTTACATTATATCAGAGATAAAGTCCTCATGAGTACCAGAAAATATATCCAGAAGCCCAGTGATGCTCCTGGGTACCATCATAATACTATACTGTTTCTAAAAAGAAACAACCATACCAAATCAGAGTATCTTCATGTATTATGGTGGTCAATGAGTTTCAATCATTGAAATAAAATATATTCTGCTAATTTTTCTTTAAAATGTGATATTAATAAACATTTCCACTCTACATCACTTGAGTGAATTTTAAAAGTTCAATAGTGCAATATATATGGAAATAGATAGCACATTAGCTCTTCTTTGCAGTTGCTTTGACTTTTAATAATAACATAAATAATATTTAGGTAAAAATAAGGGTTCATTTTAGAATTGCTCTGACTTCTGTGTGTGCATGCATAATGCATATTAAAATATTTTGCATACATAAAATTCTTTATGGAAATCAGCATCTTGCTGTCATATAGATGTTTGAACATTTTCATTTTCGGCTTTATCTGATTGCTTTCATTTTTTAAAAAAATCAAGCAAATAATAAATGATGATAAACCAAGGAATACTGTTTTATGGATCATTTTCATTGTCCTTAAATCATTTCCTTTTTATATTCATGTTCTAACTGAAAACAATTTAAGGTATTTTGTCAACTAAGATGCTTCAAGTGTCTCAACATGATGATAAGGTGGTTAACACATGGTGGGATCTGAGTGTGAATAAAATAGTGTAAAGATATGTTTTGAATAATGATAATTTCATTTCTCTATTCAGATGTGAAATTCACTGGATAATCTTAAACCAATTGAATTTTATGTTTATTACTTCAGAAGATCGGGTAGTAATTAATATTAATATAATACTTATTATATAATCATTTTAAAATGTAGTTTTTCTTCACTCCAAAGAAATTGGAAAATTGCTTCAAATCTTGATAAATCATAAATTTTGACTTTTACTCTTTTGTTTATATATATAGCTCCTTGGAACATCACACAAAATGTATTGCAACTACACACTTTTATATATATTTCTATCATAATAAATACAGAAACTTGCAAAGCTTTATATTTCTCAGAGTTATTCAATTCCATGTTGAGATGAGAGATTGAATTCTTTCTGAATACAAGGCTAAATATTATCTTCAAAACATATCATGGCCGTGACACCTGTGTTGATTTAAAATCATCTGTATATCTATGGATATTGCTAGGATAACCGAAAAGGTTAAAGAATCAGAACTGATCTACTAATTCTTTATCTAAAACCTTATACAAAGGATGAACTGTCTTGATCTGCAAGTAAGGAAAAACTAGTTAAGCTACTGCAAATAAAGTTTAGGATGAATTTTGCAGTTCAGTTCCAAACCAAACATTCAGTTAAGACATTTAGAAGAACTGACAGTCATATGTACTCATGATGCAAGTCAAGGAACAACAAATAACAACAGATAGGTTATGATGTCAGATGGATCTCCAGCATGGGTTTTCTCTTTGATGCTTGCTTGCTATCAGCTGCCATAGTAACAGAGAGAGGGGGGGCATGGCATTGGGGTTTGGGAAGTGAGCTGGGGTGAAGAAGGCTCATGTGAATAAAAAGGGAGGTTTGCTTTCACAAATTACTGTGCTGCTGAATGGAGTTGTTTACATCCAGTCAAGGCCAACCGTCCTGTAACTCCAGATGGACAAAAATACCTGAAGATGTCATTATGTGGGATGGAGATTGGACATTCAGCCTGAGTCCCTGGGAGAAGGGATTTGGGGAAACTTTCAATATGTAATTTTTGCACCTTTTGGCTCAGATCTTGCTTTTCTTTTGCTGCTATCATTTCAAACTCAGTAAAAGTACCTCTTCTCTACTTCAATAGAGTCGGGGGTTTTCTTTCTTGGGTTTTGAATGGAGGCAGGCCTGACATATGATATAAATTATGTAATTTAGATATCTGTGTTACACATCAAGTTTCAAGTACTATGATGCATCCTTTGTGTGTTGACATTGTAAAGCGCATGGCGGCTTAAAATCATCATAAATTGTTATAAATGAGGGTGCTGTGACTGCCTGTGGCTTTACTCTACTTGCTAGCAAAATGTAGGGAAACAATAATATAGAATATAAAATATTGATATACTAGATTTAGTAAAAGCTTGTTATTCTGTAATCATTAGGTTCCTGTAACATATATATTGTGCTTTTGTATCACATATATTATTCCTTTCTATTTGTATCTCCTGTTACAAACATATTGTCATTAGGCCTCTGAAATGTATCTGGTATTTGTCAAACGTTTTTCCTGCCATTTGACCTGCTCATATCAATGTCTTTCTGTGCCACCTAAAAACATGGTACGTATCTGTTGGAACTCCAGCCATCAACAAAGGGGTAATTTACATCTCAATCCTAATTTATGTCTGATCTGGATAAGATCTGGTCTTCAGGAGCCAGGGGCTAAGTGGCCAATTAAGTAAACAAAGATAAGACTAATTGGAAGTTAGATTCCTTTGCAGGGCAACAAAGAATACACAAACATAGATTAAGGGGCCAGAATTGGGGATCTAACTGTTGCTTTAAAGGTATAAAATGTGGTTACATCTTCTCTGAAGATGTGAACCCTCCCATATACATATCTCTTTGTATGTGTTTGGAATGGTTTTACTCAGCCTTTTGTCTTTGATCAAAGATTAAATGTTGATTCTTATTCAAGCCTCCGTTTAAGTCTTTCTTTTTGGTTCACTGAGAGCTTAAGCGTATAGCCGGACCTTACCAAAAAAAAAAAAAAAAAAGCCTTAAGAATAATCCTGCTAGGTTGTAGCTTTTCTCTGGTCAGACAAAAACTCTTACTGCAAATAGGCTATCAGTTAGATCCATTGAAGCAATATGTTTTTAAGTGGAAAGCAATTTAACTAGATAGCTTGAATAAAAATTGAAGCAGGCCCAGATTTTTAATGTAGGAGCTAATAAGATGGTTAAAAATTAGGAGCTTCTTGGTAAATTATAGAGCTAACAGATGTTTTGTCATTTATTCCAATCATAGCAGAACATACAATGTCAGGTACTTATCACATAAATAGATGGATTCCGTGAGATTTTACACTGTATAGTGAGTTTAGCTGGAGTTGAGTTACAACATAGCCTATTTAATGTCTCATCTGGTCATGTCTCATGTCAGAAATGCAGGAATTAGAAAGGGGGAAATTATTAATTTAAATTTTAAAAGATTAACAATTTTAATAAAAACATAGAATTATATAGTTCAAGCCCAGTGCCAGGCCAAATTGATGGCAGGGATATTTCCTGTTAGGAATATCTAATGTTAGCTAATGTGATATATCCAGACATCCATAATAGTCATATATTGATTTTAGTCATGCTTTAATAACAATTATGTTTTCTCATCACTTCTCACCCTCACCCTATATCAGAATTTAAGTTGCTGCTTCTTGATTAGTCAACACAAAAAATCAATATCTTTTGCATTTCACTTATTTATTTATTTATTTATTTATTTATTTATTATTTATTTATTATTTATTTATTTATTATTTATTTATTTATTTATTTATTTATTTATTTATTTATTTATTTATTTAATTTTTATACCACCCTTCTCCCAGAGGGGACTCAGGGCGGTGAACAGCCAAAATTAAAAAACATACAAATACAAAAGTTAAGATAATTAAAAAGAATTAAATCATTAGCTTCCCAATTTAAAACCCCCAAGTCCATAACATTTAAAATCCCAATTAAGAACCATTTAGGCTAGGCCGGCTTGGTAGAATCCGTAAAAAAACTGCTTCTCAGTTTACATTTATTTAATTAAAATTTGTGTGTGTGTGTCTGTTTAAAAATACCTTCTTACTGCTATGGGCTGTGTCTTCTTAGGTCCTCTATGGGAGGCCTGGGAGTTTGAGGGTTTTCTACAATATCTTAGCTGTTCCTAGCACTGCACTCTTCTGGACAGAGAGCTCTGATGTCTTTCCTGGGATCTGTTGGAGCCATTCTCCCAATTTAGAAGTCACAGCCCCAAGTGCTATTACCACCACTGGGACCATTTTGGTATTCACTTTCCATATAGAGTTTTAATGGACTAGAAACTCAGTATATCTGTACACAATATTTGAATATACAGGTAGTCTTCGGCCACAATTGAGCCCAACATTTCTGCTGTTAAGTGAGACATTTGTTAAGTGAGTTTTGTCCCATTTTACAACCTTTCTTGCCACAGTTGTTAAGTGAATCACTGCAGTTGATAAATTAGTAACACAATTGTGAAGTGAATCTGGCTTCCCCATTGACTATACTTGCCAGAAGGTCACAAAAGGGGATCACGTGACCCCTGGACACTGCAATGGTCACAAATGTGAGTCAGTTTCCAAGCGTCTGAATTTTGATCATGTGACCATGGGGATGCTGCAATGTTCATAAGTTTGAAAAATGGTCATAAGTCATTTTTTTCAGTGCTGTTGTAACTTCAAACGGTCACTAAATGAACTGTTGTAAGTGAAGGACGACCTGTATTAATTTCTTCAGTGGAAAAAATGGTTGAATAGCAATTATCATTTTAACTGGCTTCTTTCTTCTCATTTGCTGAGCCCAGTGCAGGTATCAACTAACTACTTTTTTTCACGAGCTTTTAGCATAACACTGGAACGACCTGGGAAATGTCTTGAAATTGTTAAGAATTCATGATTGCAGCCCTTAAAGCCTGGGAGGAATATAAAGAGGGAAGAGAACAACCATCAGACCCCGGGAATTAATACACTGATTAGCCAGATGAAGGGGAATGAAAATACCAGGTCCTGGATTTAGTTTCTGAATATTAAGTATGCCCTGAATTATTCTGCATGAGTTGCCTTCTGAAAAATTTACTAAAGTCTTTATTGGAACTGAACAGCAGAATTTAGGCTGGCCTCCTGTATTAGAACCAGCTTGAGATGAAAAGTATGAAAAAGAGAACTGTTTGGCAGAAAGCCTCCAGGCTTGCTTTTTCTTTCTTTTTTTTTTTTTATTGAAAAAGTTTTCAAATACAAGTTTTTCCCCCTTTCCCCCCCCTCTTCCCTAACCCCCCCTCACCACCCATCCCCCCCTGTGACTTCTTCACAACAATAGGCTATTTCATAACTAATTACATACATAATATCTTTCCTTTCCCTTACTCCCTCCTCAGAATACTGACCCTTAGCATATTATTCTTATAACTCCCATTTTTACAATAATCTGCCCTTTTTCTCCTCCCCTAAACTTATAGTGTATTATTACAATTTAACATTTAATCTTTTATATATATTAATATAACATTTTAAAGTAGCCTTCTCCCTACATCCAAATTTAACATTTATTCAGTTCTATCCAATTCCTCCACTCCCCTAAATATATGACTTAAAGATCCTTTTTTTTAGACTAATCAATCAGTAAACTAACCTATTTCAACCCTTCAATTCCTACAAAATCATACAATACAATTCTAAATATAATCCACTGCCCACTTTACTAAGATATACACATATCTATATATGCATTCCATTTTGTAAAAAGAAAAAAGACAATAACTTTAAATTTATAATCCATATAATATCTTCTTTGGTGTCTTTCCACTGGATTGTTAAATCCATCACCCATAATAGGGTAAAATAACATACTAGTGCAACAGTTTGTTCAAAATCTTCAATCATCTTCTGCCCCCATCAGTAGTAGATATCCTCGTATATATATAAAAGTAAAAACAACCACCCGAGTGACATTATAATTATATCCATATAGTTATAGTTGTGGTATTCATCAGGATTGTTGATTCCCATCATCCTAATGGGTAACATCCAGATCTTCTGCATGCCCCAGTGTGACTCTCTTGCTTTGTAACTCAAAATAATTATAATATATTTACCAGTAAAAGAAATCCAGAGTAGATAATTCAAATCCAACAAGGTAAGGCTCTTTTCACATCCCAAAATCACGGCATTACAGAGATCTGCCACAATCCTCAGGATACTATTAAACAATTGTTTGCCTCCACTATCTTTTCAGATATTCATTCATTTTTTAAAGTCCCTGGCTTCACTGTTGCTTGGTTTAGAAACTGCTGTTTCTATGAGATCTATTTCTTTTCTTTTTCTTTTGCGGGTTGAATTTCCATCCTCATTTCGTGCCTACCAATTGTGTGTCAGCTGATCGATTTTCATTCTGCTTTATGAGTTGATCTTGTTGGGTTAGTTTTGTCATCTCATCTTTCTTCTCCATCACTTGTATATCAACTGGTTGATTTGCGCACTTGTCTGTGACTTGATTCATCACATGAATGTGATGAATCATCACATTGGAGTCGGATGACACTGCTCTCTTATTTATAGACAGTCCAGCTGGGGTATCCAGGGAGTCCAAAGACAATTTATCCACCACAGCCTCTGTAATTTGATATTTTCCTTTTGTTTCCAACTCCTTTTGCTTATCCTGTATTGTGCCTAAAGATGTTAAGTTCATTTTTAAAATTTTTTGATAAAATTCTTCCGCTTTTTCAACAGTGTTCAGTTGATATCTTACTCCTTGGTGTCTCAATATTAAACCAACTGGGGCATCCCACCTAAATAGGATATTTCTTTTTTTTAACTCAGTCACTAGAAAGCCAAATTTCTTCCTCTCCATTAGCATCTTAGTCGGGAGCTCCTTAAAAATCCAAATCTTTCTTCCATGAAATTGCAAAGTAGAATTAAAAGAGTTCTGCACAATATTATTCCTAATTTCTTTATCTGTAAAATAGATCACCACATCTCTAGGCAATTGCCTTTGCTTTGCCAACCAGGAGTTTATTCTATAAATTCTATCAATCCTGGAAAACACTTCATCAGGTTGAACCTTTAAAATCCCAGCCAGAATTTCAGAAGATATTTTCCTTAAGTCATCTCTATTATTTTCCTGCAGACCTCTCAGTCTAATTGCATATTCTGTAAAATTATATTGAATCATTAAAACTTCTCTTTCAATCCTCTGTTGCACATTTTCTTCATTACCAGTCTTTTGGTCAACCTCCATTTTAGGTTTGTCTTCTGAGCTATTATCCTGAATGTTTACCAAATCCTTTTTAATTTTTTGAATCTTGTCATCCAAATTCTCCTCAGTTTCCTTCATTTTAGACTCTAATAATTTAGTCTTTGCATCCACCCGAATCAGAAAGTCTGATAAACCATTAGCTGTATTTAAAATCTTTCGATTCAAAAAGTCAAACTTTGATTTCACCAATTCACCAATTTCTTTAATTTCCTGCTTAAATTTTTCGAGTTGCTGGTTCACAATCTCATCCCTTCTTACAATCTCTTCAAGAAGAAATTCTATTATATTAAAATCAGGTTTCTGACACTGGAGAGTTACAACTTGTTGGTGTAATTTATTAATGGGGGAAATTCCCCCCCCCTGTTTGTCTAGCTGTGTGAGTCCCGATGCCATTTCCCACACAGACAAGATTTAGTGGAAAAGAGAGAAAAAAAGAAAAGGCTTGTTTCCAACCAAGATCAATATCAGATCCCCAGGAAAAAAAAAAGAAAAAAAAAGCAAGAGTGAGAGTGAGGTTTTGCCTCAATTACGACCAGAAGTATTCATTCCGCTACTTTGTAATAGAAAACGGAAGGACTTTCCCTTTTCAGCCTCTCTTCAAGCCTCAGCAATCGCCATTTTAAAAATCTTTTTTCCTTTCACTTCTTAAACAACTTCAGTAACTTTTCTAAAATAAGAAAAAAAAAATACTTGCGCCTCAGGGTCAGCGGTCCAGCTCACGTCTTCTTTAATTAGTTTAACAAGTTTACAGGCTTGCTTTTGCCACCTAGCTCTGCGTGTAGCAGAGATCTCCCAGAGCCCGGAGCATCGGCTGGGGATACGGGGAGTCTCTTCCGCTCCGTCCCAAAAGTAAAAAAAAAACTTTTGGGATTAGGCAGAGGACTCAACCCACCCCAGCCTGCTCTATCTCCGTTTCCTCATGGAAACGGAGTTTTTTCGAGCCGCCATTCCACTATAAAGGCGGCTCTTTACAGGCAGTGGGTGCGACGATCCCAGAGGAGCGTCCAGCGGGGACAAACAGCAAACCGGAAGTTCAGGCTTGCTTTTTCATTACTGTCTAAGATCCTACTCTAATAAAGTTGCACCTACTGTCTGAACCAAAAGCAGATTTAATATATAGGAGCCGAACTGAATATAACAGAAAGAGAACAGCTTCTACTGTTTTTTATTTTGTTTTTTTTATTTTTATTTTTTTGTAATTTATTGTAATTTTTATAGTAATGTTTCCCTTGTCATTTTAACTATTTTTTGATATATTTTGCAATTTCAGCATAAGGAACATATAGATGTACTTCACATTTTTTACACAAAATGAATTAGTTTTCTAATTAAACATTTACGCTGTGAATTTTCAGAAAGTGCTTTCTCTTGCTTCTCTGTCAGTTAAACACCTATTATAAATACCAGTAATTAAGTTATCCTGTATAAAAAAAAGTGCTATGGAAACAAAAAGTCTCTGAATTTCTCTCATTGCTGATAGAAATGATGAGATTGTTTCCATTACAATTTTCGCAACAGTCCAATGTACTCACCTCCTCCCAAGAGGCTTATACAAATTACAAAAACTGCAATGATAAATGTTTTTTGAGCATTTGATTTTAGCCTCCAACATGGAAGGATATTGCATATTTTATTAGCTCATTTACCACCTACTATGTTGGATTATTAGCTAATTCACTAGTTACAATTTAAAAGCATTTCTTGTCTGATATCTAATTTATAATTTCACAAAATCAATATAGTTTTTAAAGAATTTTAAGAAAAGCTAAAAACTATCATTAAGAAAAGATAACCTTAAAACTTAAAAGGCATAGTTCAGCACCTGCTGAGACCAATGATGGAATGGGCACCTTGTATAGTGCCTACTAACTGTTTTTCTCATCGATCAGTTGCCCTTTCCAAGCATGTAAATAATTGTCAGAATTAAGAGATGGAATGACACCCTGTAGTTTTCTAGCAGCCATCTCAAAGTTGAATCAGAGCAAAAGGTAGCAATTAGTTATTCTAAGCATCTTCTTTTTCTTCTCTCCAATGAGAACTTTAGAAGTGAGTGGAATTTTTAAACCTCCCAAGACTTCTTATAACACTTCCTTACTTTAGATCAGGACCCTTACATGCTACCTTAGGAATTAAAAGAAGCAACATGGTTAGCTTCATTTCACAGAATTAAATGTTTGCACTAGAAAATGGAAAAATTGCATCAAATTCCAAGCACAAGCTAATAAGACACCTTATAAAAGGCATCACCAGTTAAATCTCTGGGATCCAACTGTGTTTTATGGCTAATAATATAGATTTACTTTAGAGAATCAATGAGATATTATGAAAGGCTCATATATCAGAGATATGACACAATTTTAAGATTACAGATGGTTAGGATACAAATTGAGATTACATTTATAAAGATTTGGTTTATACATCCCTCTTTGTTTCAGTTTATCTATAGACCAAATACCTCCAGTTCTAGGTGTGTCTGGACATGGCAGCAGGATCGGGAGGCTCTCCTCACAGTCACTCATGCCCTTGTCACCTCACGGTTAGATTATTGCATCGCGCTCTACATGGTGCTACCCTTGACAAGTGTTTGGAGACTACAGTTGGTCCAGAATGTAGCCGCGCGAGCTGTCATGGGTGCACCTAGGTACACCCACATTACACCAATTCTCCGTGAGCTGCACTAGCTCCCTATTGGTCTCTGGTCACAATTCAAGGTGTTGGTTATTACCTTTAAAGCCCTACATGGTTCAGGGCCAGGGTATCTTCGAGACCGCCTTCTACCACATAACTCCCAATGACTGGTAAGATCCCACAGAGTTGGTCTCCTCTGGGTCCTGTCAGCTAAACAATGCCGTCTGGCAGGCCCATGGGGGAGGGCCTTCTCTGTGGCTGCCCCAGCTCTCTGGAACCAGTTACCTCCTGAGATCTGGACCATCCCCACCCCATTGGCCTTCCAAAAAGCGGTGAAGACCTGGCTTTTCTGGCAGGTCTGGGGCTGTTGATCTCACTCTTGCAATCCAGCGAGATCCAGCCATGAATGGTGTGAATGAGTTTTAATGTTTTTAATGTTTTTAATTCTTGAATGTTTTTTATAATGATTTTAAATGCATTGTGAGCTGCCCTGAGTCTTCAGAAAGGGGCGACATACAAATTGAATTAATAAATAAATAAATGGCAGCAGGAGCTAGTTAACTTTTCCCCTCCCATCTGATGCAGTAGATCAGCCCAATAGTCCCTAGAGTGGAGTTTTGATCTCTCATTAGTTAGGGACATGATAACAATTTCTGGATCATAGTGTACATTATACTTGTTTATCAAATGACTGATCTGATCCAATTTGGAGGGAGGGAAGGAGAGAAAGAGAGAGACACACACAGAGAGAGAGAGAGAGACAGAGAGAAGGTGGGTAGTCTGCTTGAAAGAAATATTCTACATAACTTGTATTTATGTGACTAAAAATGGATCACAAGAGACTGCAGGTGTACAGTCTGTATGGCCAAAAGTTCACCCAATATGGATTCACTCACACATCTAGTTTTATCCTTTATAGAGACAACATAGAAGACAACATATAGACAACATACAAAACAACCCACGCTTTGAGCTTGGGAATGCGAGCTGCTTTATATTAACATATGTAAAATCATTTATCTAAAGTAATTTGATAAATCAAGTAGGCATAAATCTATTACAACTCTTCTGAAATAAACTTTTTTTAAAAAAATTACATAATTGCATGCTCTGTTTCTTATTTTTATAATAGATATATTCCAAATGAATATATCTTGTTTTTCCAGAAGAATTTGTGGTATTATAATTACTACAAACATAAGTCCGTGTTCAGGAAGAAGTATCTTTTAAAAAGTTTATTTAAGGAGAGAAAGAAAATGAAAAGGGAATTAATATGCACTTCAGGAAACATTTGATGTAATTTGAAATATATTGTTTATGTTGGATTGTCAGATGAAGTTAAGAGAGATTATGAGAATATATTAACACTATGGATTTTCCTAAACAGTTCATGAAGAAAACCTTTCTGTAAAGATAAAATTTGCATTCAGTTATCTTATTCTTTTGCAGTTACTGAACCATATATATTGTTGAAAGATTTGAACTTAGACAAAAGATAGTTAATGAAGAATACAGAACTACAGCTGGACAATGCCACAAGAATCCTGGATTTCTTTGGCATGCCTTTCTATGGTACGGGAAACAAAGGATACATGGATATTTCAAGAGACATTATGTAAGAAATGGCTTGTTATCAATGTGGGAAAGAGTGAAAGAAAAACATTATCTGAATATACCAATGTGGCTTTCTACAATAGAAGCAGTGACATTTCCAAATATTGTAAATATGGGGAATATTGTTAGGTATAAGGACATCTTGACAGATCGGGGAGAACTGAAACAAAAACAAGAACTAGAGAGTCAAGGGATTGAGATAGATTGGTATATAAGACAGCAAATACAATCAAGATATGAAGCAGATCGTAGACAATATGGTTTTAACTTGGGGAAATCAAAATTGGATGAAATATTGACAGAAACAGATGAAAAAATGATTAAGAAATTATATAATTATTGTGGATTAGACTAGAAGATGAAGAAGTAAAAGAAACTGATAGCATGGGCAAAGAATTTTGGATATACTATAGAACTGGAGAAATGGTAACAACTTTGGGAAAGAAACTATAAATTAACAATGGCAACAGCTTATAAAGAAAATTTGTATAAGATGTTTTATAGATGGCATATGCCACCAGAAAGATTAGCTAAAACGTTTAAAGATTACTGCAAGTTCAAATCTCACCAGGCTCAAGGTTGACTCAGCCTTCCATCCTTTCAAAGGTAGGTGAAATGAGGACCCAGATTGTGGGGGCAATAAGCTGACTTTGTATAAATATACAAAAGTATGAAGGCTATTGCTTAATACATTGTAAGCCACCCTGAGTCTCCGGAGAAGGGCAGCATATAAATTAAAGCAAAAAAAAAAAAAAAAAGATAAATCAGCTAAATGTTGGAAATGTCACCAATTGCCGGGATCATATTATCATATGTGGTGGTTGTGTAAAGAAGCAAAACATTACTGGGTAAAAAAACAGGCATGGTTAGAGGGAATGTTGCAGCAACATATAGAGTTAAAACCAGAGATATTCTGGTTTGGGAATTTTACCAGAGAATTATAGTAAAGAAGATACATAATTGATTATTCATATAATAACAGTGGCTAGAATTGTATTTGCACAAAATTGGAAAGCAGATAAAATCCCATTGGAAGGAGAAATTATAAAGAAAATTTTAGAATGTGCAGAAATGAATAAATTAACTTTGAGAATAAAAGATAAAAAGGAGTCGATGTATTTCAAGACATGGGATAAATTTTATGATTGATTAGAAAGGAAATATGAATAAGGGTATAAAGATAAAATAGAGAAAAAAAGGGAGAAAATAATCAGAAAAATAGAAACCCAGATGATGCCTAGGTAAAAGGAGAAAGGAGGGGGAGAGTAAAAGGGAAAAAGTGAGATTATTATAAAAATGTACACAAATGATGAAACAGATATAAATATTAATCAAATAAACTGAAATGAGAATAGAGAAAAATAGAAAATTGGGGCTGCTCGAATACCATTCTAGATTGAACTGAAAATGAAAACAATAAGAGAGAGGGGAAGGAATAGAGAGAGAGGAAGGGAGAAGAGAGGAGAGTGAGAGAAAAAAGAAAGGGAAAAGGAGAGGAAGAAAAGGGAGTGAAAAGAGGAGTAGGAGAGAAGATTAGAAGGGGGGAAGAAGAGAGGAATGGGGGAAGGGAAGGGAAAGTAGGAAAGAGAAGGAGAGGAAGAACGAAGAAAGTAGGAGGAGATAGAGGAAGGGAAGGGAAGGGGAGGAGAAGAAGAAAGGTTGTGGCAAAATAAGAAGGGTAAATGGTAAAAGAGCAACCCCGAATAAGTAAAAATTAAAAATGAAAGTTAAAAGGTAAGATGAATGAAAAATAGTGGATAAATGACTACATGTAAATATGTTTATGAGAAATAAAAATAAAAACTTTTTTGAAAAAAAAAAAAGAATCCTGGATTTCTGATTTCTCATGACCAGAACAGGTAAGAAATACTTTGAAGAATACTTGCAGGCAAGAATTGCGTGTCCATAAAGGAAGCAAAAGTCACACTGAAATTTTCATTCCTAGAGAAACACATAGTATGGAGTCTGGATTCCAAAAAACCCTACAGAATTAAATTATAGGGCTAAAAGTACAAACACATATATGGAACCACCACAATAAAAATATTCTCTTTCAAGTTTTTAAAATTAAATATATGCAGTCTGTATATAATGTTTTGATGTCTGCCTTGTAAGGTACACATTAAATTTATGCTAGATATTCTTATTAGTGCCATTTCAAAAATGACCAATGATCACATTAACTTTTGGCAGCTATGTGACAAATTAATCTCTTCCAAAGTTGTATAATAAAGCAACAAAATTATTTTTCAGGATAATGTACTGGCTTCAGTTTCCTTTTGAAATGGTTTGCCCATCAACTGAACAAGTAAACTAATCAAAAGAGATTTACTACCTGTATGCAGAATGCATGCAATAAGAAGTACATGAAATAAACCCTTTTTTGCCATGTAGTTGAAAGAGTGGAGATGCAATAAGATAATAAGACAGTTTAAAAAGTGCTTGTAAATGTATTTTAAGAGAAATTGGTAATGTAAAATCAGCGTTTTTGTTCTCTCTAATAAAGTGTAAATGAATAGGTGCATCAAATTCTGTCTCCTGAAAGGCAGTCAATTAAGATACTGTTTTCCATCAATCAGCACTAATAAACCTTCAAATATGATGCAATCAACTTAAAATCAAAGAGTAAATTATAATGAAAATGAAGTGACCTTACTTTAAAAATATTCATTATATACTCTTTTTTGCCTTTCTCTCGCTTTTGATCAACATAATTGGCAATAGAGACAAATATGTGTCTGAACTTATTTGTTTTGTAGAATAAATGAGAAATTATCTAGAGTTTTTCTTCTCAGTGTTAGAGGTTCCTATAATAACTGAGATTTACACCCCAAATCACTCTCTTATGATCTGTAAAATTTTACCTGAACAATAAAATTCAGCACTAGGAAAGAGAAATGTTAGAAAACAACATGGAATTTTTAAAAAAGGTTACACTGTAGCTTTCTGCCTAACTGTAGTTAGACAAACAAAATCTGGTAAGCTTTTAATTTAATGTTTAAAATTACATAGTAGCACATCTGTATCACATTTACTTGATCAATCCTTTCACAGAGGTTTTTAATTAAACTAATTAAACCAGGAGGACAAAAAACAGTACCCTAAACTGCCAAGGAGAAACTACACCCCCAATTGTACCCCTACCAACACTGGCAAGGCAAGTTACTATAGATAAATTGGGAACAAATACCACATTCACTAGCACTTATGTTATAGGTAATCAAATGTCTGCAAGCAAACAACCAAGTTCAAGAGGAGCAAGACTCGACTAGTCAATATTCATATAAGACATTTTGAAACTATCCCTTGAGCACTACAGATAAAATTGAACAATTACCCAAGAATTAGTTATGTGTATAATTTTTCTAAAAGTCATTCAAGAACAAACTCTTTTTAATTAATAACAGAGATAAATAAATCACTCAAGGTCTTTGGGCTCAAAAAACAAAGTTCAGTTTCTTTCACATCTAATAACCAATAACATGTTTAAAATTTTGCTATTAATTATATTAATATAAAATATTACATTAATTTTAAAAATTGGATCATAAAAAGGTTATTATTTGCATAATAAATAGCAGGTGTCAACTCAGGAGAAATTAATAAGACAATTTTATTAGGAAAGAAATCTCTTTATGAGGATACTATGAGAAGAGAGGAAACTACATTTTGAAGAGTTAGTTCTAAATCCTTAAAAATCTGTGGTCTGCAGGAAGCATTTGTGAGTCCTCTAAGACCAAAATGTCTTGTGATTTCAAAGTTCTTTCCTTATTTGCAAAGGCATCTCAGTTCTCCAACTCTGTTCTAAAGTCAATATATAACTTAGCACATTGTATAAATTTAGGAAAACAATAAAATAGAGACTTTTGTTTTTGTCCCATTTTAGTCATTCAGCTTGCCCATTTTTTATAGGCAAATCGAACATTCATAGAACATGAAAATGCCATTGGTAAATCTACATCTTCTATAGACATTATATGCTAATGAAGCATATTATATATAATATGCTTCAAATATTATTGTATTTGGAGTCTTTTACATCATTTGTGCACTTTTTCTGATAATAGTAGATTAAAGTAACAGGATTTTCCATTCTAATTAATGTGTCTAAAATGTGAATAATATGCAAATTTGAGTTTTGCCTTTAGTTCATCCTTCAATACCATATGTTTAATGTCAATGAACAAAATGTTATGCTGTTTTGTAATATACATTTATTTTTATACAACTGATCTGGTTATAGAAATCCTTTGCAAGTATTAAGTAGTTATCTTCCTATAGCTTTAATTAAAATAGCCTTGTTTTCTGTTTTGTTTCCATTTTAATTATAAAATTAAGTCATTAAATTAAACTCGTTTTACCATTGTTTTCAGGAATATATTTCAGATATGATTAAATTTAATCAGTCATTTAAATTTCCTTCCTGTTTTCAGTTTCTGAAGATACTGTAGGTATATTTAGTGAATAATTAAAAGAGTCTGCCGTGACTTCATTAGATCCTGGTTTGAAGCGGGAGTTGGAATCGGGACTGTCCTATGAGGAGAAGATGGTTGCCTATGAGCAAGTGGAAAGCCCAGGGGCTGAGGACAAGTCAGTCTCAGGGCCATCTGGCAGTGGAAGGGGATGGCCGACTGGATAAAGAGCCACTTGCAGGAGCAGAGCAGCTGCAGAGGACCAGCAAAGATGACAGGCTCCAGACCATTCTGATGAGGAACAGCTGCCTTCCCTGCTCAATCCATGGGCATGAAGAGAAGAGTGGAGGCAGTGGAGGAAGAGTGGAGGCAGGTCTTGCAAGGAAGCAGCCCTGTCCCTCCTCACAAGGAACATCTGGGGAAGAGTGATTCAAGCAGAGAAGGTGTGTTCTTCTAGGGGAAGGTGTGTTTGTTGGTAACACCTGCTTGTTTTGCAGCCCTAGATTGCTGTGCTGTTTCAAAGCATCTTCTGAAACCACGTCTAATGGCAGAGTTTGTGGTCCTTCCTTCCTCTCTTTTTTGTTCTCTCTCTTTCCCTTCCTTCCTCCTTCCATCCCTCCCTTCATGTATCTATCTATCCATCCATGCAACTATATGTCATTCACTTTCCCCTCCCTCCCTCCCTCCCTCTTTCTTTCTTTCTCTTTCTTTGTCTCTTTCTCTTTTTCTTGCTTTCTTTCTTTTTTCTTCTCTCTCTCTCTCTCTCTCTTTCTCTCCCTTCCCTTCCTCCTTCCCTCTCTCTTTCTAAGGCTAGGAGACCCACCCAAAACAAAAACTCCTTTGGATGAAACCAGCCATTGCCATCTGGCTTATTCAACCCAAGACACATACACGCACATACGCATGCATGCACGCATGCACTCAAACAAACTTCTGTGATGGTAAGCTGCAAAGTGCAAACTAACAAAAACTCTCTTTTTGCAATGCTTGTTTTTCTCAGACCCAAGCCTCTCCCAATGATTTCCTCTCCTTTGTCACAACACCAGGCTGCAAGGGGGGAAACCTTAGGCTCATGCGCTATCAAAGAGGATCTTAGGTGCTGTGCTCAATAGAGAAATGAGAAAGGGAGCTGCTGGCATGAGAGAAAGGCAAATGGCAGGCAAAGAAAGAAAGCTGCTTCCTTCCCTCACGCTGGCTGCTTGTTTCCCCTCCACATTAAAGAAGATCCTGGGCACTGTGCTCAATAGGGAAATGAGAAAGGGAGCTGCCGGCATGAGAGAAAGGTGAACGGCAGGCAAAGAAAATAAGTAGCTGGGCTGCGTGGGAAGTACTGTGTGGGATTCAGCTATGCGGAAGGCAGGCAAGCATGGCAGGACCACGTGGAAGGGAGAAGAGAAGGCAGGCAAGTGGGCCTAGTCATGGGGACCACCAGGAAGTTCACGGGGAAGGCACGCAAGCATGGCTGGCCCATGGGGAAGTTAACTGGGAAGAAGCAAAGGAAGACTCACGAGGCAGAGATCAGCTGGATGGCATGGTCGAGGCAAGCGAGGGAACCAGAGAGCAACAGCAGCTATGCCACAGGTATGACTCTACGTAGGCGAAATGTGAAAAGGAGTGAGTGAGAGGGGAGGGCCAGTTGCCAGTTCACCGAAATGTGCATAATTGATACTACCGGTTTGGGAGAACCAGTCCGAACCGGCTGAATATTACCTCTGGCTGAGGTGGAGCTTCGCCAATACCATTTGTGGGTTGTTTGACACTACGATAAGTAAGCAATAAACAGATTCTACTTAAGCTCTGCCTTGTCAGTGTGACTTGGGTCAAAACAAGGTCTAATCATTTTTAGGTTAAGAGGATTACAGGATTTCCAGAAATAAGAATTTGACCCATCCAAGCATAAGACTGGATGGTTATGCATGATTTCTGAAGAAAGCAGGATAAAAATACAAAAAATTCCAAGTTAATTTATAATGGCAAATGCAACTTGTCTATCTTGACCACAGTTATAAAATATCTTTCTGTATCTGAAGATTGCTTCCATATTAGTTGAACTATCACACTTATATATTCATTTAACATTTGGAAAATACTAATTGTCATTTGCTGTTTTGAATTAATATCATTCCAAGCACTACTATTCACCTTCCTAAATTTCCAAGATGTGTTTTGCCAATTATTTTTCCTTAAGCATTATTAAAGATAACATTCAAATTAAAAATCTTCTATTTATGTCAGTAACACAGACTTGACCTTGTGTATGTTTGTGTGAGAAAGAGAGGAGGGGGGATCTTTGCCAAATATAACTTTTTTCCAGGACTATTTGTTCTGTTAATCTGAGACTTCTTTATCAGCAGTTTGCAATGAAGAAGAAAATAAAGAACAATTTTCTGAGTAAATCCCACTAGACATCTTTTTATTCTGAAGGAGAAATTATAACTATGTTAATCTCTCTGTATTTTTATACAAAGTACAAAATATGTTACTCTGGAAAAAAATACTGTGGGGGTAAGACACCCCTAACACCACTTGGGAGGGGGGGTATCTGTCTCTGAGTATGTGTGTGTTCCAGCATAACTCTGGAATGCCTGGGCTGCTGAAATAAAAAGGAATGAATTATATCTACAGTGTCAAATCACAGTATTTTTGACAGTGATAGTGTGCATTTTGGATTCATGTTCTGATAAGATACAGCCTGTTGTGCCTTAAAATGGCTTTTAATGTACATCACAATGGAGTTGCCATGGTAATGGCTTCACAGTACTCCACAAGGGGGCTCCCTCTGGTAAAGGGGATTGGTTCTTAAACAAACAAACAAACAAACAAAAAACAAACAAACAAACAAACAAACAAAAAATAAACCCCCTAGGCCCTCAGCTTCAAGCAAAGAAAGCAAGTTGTTGGGGGAAGTGCCTGCTAATGCAGATAATCACCTCAAAGACTGTTCCCTGTTGGCCAGGGCAATTAGGTCTCTAATTCTCACCAAAGTGAGTGATGGCTTTTCCTGATTAATACAGGATTGGGATAAATAAATACCTGGGCAACGCCGGGTTATCAGCTAGTTTATAATAAAATACAAATGAGAGTTTTCCCATTTTCATTGTTATCTTCCTCTTATCTTTCAATTCCTTTATCTTCCCTCCGCTTATCCAACCCCTTGTTCCCTCTTGATTTCTGGACAACACCCCACCTCCCTGTGAAATATTTTTAACTTCTTTAAATCAGAGCATAATAGTTCTTTTTTTTCTGATCAGATGTTTAAAAAATGAAATTAAGATGATTAAGCAACTCACAAACAGTTTCTGCATTGATATGGTGGCCTATAGAATTATGTGTAAGGGTTCTTCTGAGTGCCTGAAGACACAATTATGCATTATCTATGTTCCCCTTCATGCATAGCACATCTTTGCTTACACAAAACAATTGAAGAGCTCAATTATTGAGCTCTGCTCAACAGCAGAGATAGTGTATATTGGCAGATGAACTAAAGCCAATATTCTCATGAGATCCAACATCAAATCTCCAGACAATTTTCTCTTGTTTTAGTTTTTAGCAGCTATGAAGTCAAAATATGATTTGAACCATAGCAAGAGCTACCGTATTTTTCAGCGTATAAGACGCACCTTTTTCCCCACTAAAAGGGGGTGAAAATTTAGGTGCGTCTTATACACAGAATGTAGCCCCACCCACCCACTGGCCCCCACCCTTTGGCCTGTGCCTTGCAGCAGTTACCTCCTTGCATGCAAACAGCAAGAAAATACAGCTCCTTTCAGCTTCAACACAGCCTAATTAGCACAAGTTGATTAGATTGGCCTCCCAACTCTCAGCTGATTTGCTCTCAGCTGTTTTGCACAGGGCTCTGCTGTTTGCTGCAAAGTGGTAAATTGCTCGAGCAGATTTTTTTTCCCTTGTGCTAATCAAGCTATGCTGAAAACGAAACTGAAAGTAAAGCAGGCTATTTGCTGTTTGCTGCAACATCGCAAAATTAGCCAGAGGCAGAGGGACATTTCTTTTTCTTTTTTTTCCTCACCAAAAAGGTAGGTGCAAACAATGGGAAATTTAGGGCAAAAGAGGACCGTTCAATATTTTAAAACACAAAAGAAAAAAAGGAGAAAGAAAAAGGCAAAAATAAAAATGGGATTGCTCTCATAGATAGACGAATCTTAACACCAAATATAAAACATAGATCAAGTGTTAATCAAAAGACATGTTTTGCCACAAGTCCCAGCCAAATCACATTCAAACCAGCCACAAAGATGAAGCCCTGCCACCTGGTGGAGAAAAACCGACCATACACCCGAAGCCAAGCCAATAAACACAAACTGGGACTCCCAACCAATCAGAATGAAAAGGTGGAGCCATTCCAGACTACCAGCACCAGATTTGAAATAGTAATGGCAGTTACAGCAAAAGACCCTTCACATAAGCCTGATGATGGCAGATGAGATTCTGTCGAAATGTCGCTTCTACCCTTTTAGGGATATGTTCACAATTACACGGGAACAAACCCGAAATATTAACTGTACACACACACACACACACACACACACATTTTCTGAGGTTTTTGCGGGTGTTTGTATGTAGGTCTTTGGTTATTTGGGTTTTCTCCCGCGTAAAATTGGAGGTGTCTTGGCAACATTTCGACGAAGTCTCATTCATCATCTTCAGGCTGGTGTTTTCGGCTTCATGCTTCTAGGAGCAATGTGTGTGATCACAGCTGTTTCTTCCTTTTAACTACCAGTGGGGGTGTGAACTGATTGGGTGGGAGCTTGGCTGTGTTCTGATTGGGTGGAGGTGTGTTCTGATTGGTTGGGGGTTTGGCTGTGCTCTGTTTGGATGGGGGGTTGGCTGTGCTCTGATTGGATGGGTGTGTGTTCTGTTTACATGGGGGCTTGGTGGTGGTGTGAGAGTGCATGCAGATAGCAGTTTGTGTGTGTTTTCTTCTGGTAGATGGTGTGTCCTAGGGAGCCATTGGATTTTTTGTAGACTAAGACATCCAGGAAGGGAAGTTGGTTGTTTGCTTCTGTTTCCATGGTGAACTGTATTTTGGGGTGTAGGCTGTTGAGGTGTGTGAGGAAGTTGTCCAGTTTTTCTTTCCCATGTGGCCAGATTATGAAGGTGTCGTCTACATAAGTGTTGATTTATCAAGCCCGATCACATAGTTTCGTAGCGGAGCCCGGGTATTCAGCTAATATATATATACATACATACATATAATTTTAAAATATAAAATATATTTTATAAAAAATATAAAATATATAAAAATTGCATTTAAAATTTTATCCAGAAACTTTTCTTACAAATAATTCTATTCATCCATCTAATTCGGAAGTGTTATCTAATACCTATACTTTTTCTTCTTCACTTTCTCTTTTACTACTTTGGGTGGGTAAAGTTCTGGTTATTGCTCTTCTGGTGGCTTCAAGCATTATTAATTGATGTTGTTGTAATGTGTCTTTGATGTTGTCTCTCCATCTTCTTCTGAGTCTGCCTCATATTTTTTGATGTTCTCTTTTTATATATGTCTTGTATGATATGCAATCCCAAGACATCCCCTATTTTTGTATGTAGTTTCGGATATGTTCTATGTCAATTCATTCTCTTATGGTCTCATTTCTGATTTTATCTCAAATGTTCATTCCAGCAACTTTTGTCAAACATCTCATTTCTGTGATGATTAACTTTTGTCTATGTTTTATTGTAAATGTCCATGTTTAGCACTGGAAATAAAAGGTGGGGATAAATATGCTTTGTATAAGATGCTTCTTTGCGCTGATCAGTGCTGCCTTATGATGAAGGAGTGGAGCTAGTTGTCCCAATACTTGGTTTTCCTTACTGCATTGTATATTAATCTCTTTGTCATTTTACTATCTCTGGTGAATGTTGTTCCTGGATATTTAAACCATGATGCTTGTTTTATGCTTGTTCCCTCAATTACTGTTTTTAAGGTAAGATTTTTTCTTCTGATTGCCATTACTTCTCTTTTCTCTTTGCCGATTCTCATATTATTTGTCTCACATTCTTGGTTCATGGCTGTAAGGTGTTCTTATTTCTACATGCTATCAATGTGTCATAACTGTACCTCACATCTGCTTTTTGCAATTGTTTTGGTACCAGTCTGCCATGATTTCTAGGGGGAGGGGGAGAGGGAACACTTTGTGGGGGGGGGGAAGTGAAAGTTAAGAAAGTGAACATGGCTACCCGAGACACCCTTTCAAGGTCTCTGCATGATGAGAAGAATGCAGCTGCAAGCCAGCCTATAGTCAGAGTGGCAGTTTCCAAAACATCTTCGAAATTGATTGGACAGTGGGGGGAGGGGATGGATCAGCAATGGGAAATGCATAAACAGGGGAAAGTTTTCACTTGGGATTTTGGCATGCAAATCTCAGTTCCGGCTTTGAATTGCTGTATTTCACTTGGCTTTTAATTAGGGATACCTTACTCAGCCCGATAGTATTAAGGATTGTTTTTACTTAGAAGCCTAAATTGAGGCAGGTATGACACAATGTCTGATAATCTGCAAAAAGTAGTTCATTAATATTTATTTTCATTTTTAAGTTTAGCTTCTTTGCTTATGCTATCAATATAGGTGATAAACAATAGTGGTGATAGTACACATCCCTGTTTTACTCTGGATGTTACTGTGAAGGGTTCTGATGTTCCTTGGTTTGTTCTAACTACACTTCTGCAATCTTTGTATGAGCTTTTGCATAATCTAATAAAATGTTCACTTATTCCATATTGGATCAATGTTTATCATAGCAATTTCCTATCAACTATATCAAGTGCTTTCTCTTGGTCTATAAATACAACAAAGATATACTTTTTCTATAATCTTTTCTATTTGTTGATTAAGCATAACATCTCATCTGTGCAGCTTCTACTTGTTCTAAAACCCATCTGCTTTTCTTCTAGTTGTGGTCTTAATCTCATTTCTATTATCTTGCATATATTTTCCCTACATGGCTCAAGAGTAAGGTGACACAACATTGTGTGCATTCTCATTTGCTTCCTTTGTTTTTTCACAGTGATATTATTATCACTTGTTGCCCATCAATAGTTACTTGTGTTCATGCTGCATTAAAAATTCTATGTAGTCATCTGATGCTGCTTTCCTTTACTGCTTGAATTATTTTTGTTGGTAGCCCATCTATTCCTGTTGCTTTGTATACTGGTGACTTTTTAATAACATTTACTACTTCATCAATCAATATTTATGGCTCAAGCTTGCTATTTTGTGTTCATGTATTGCATCTTCATTATACTCGCCTGAGGGCTTGAGGAGCTCTTTGAAGTGTCCTCTCTACCTTTCTATGACTTCTGATGATTCTATTAGTAGCCTTGTGTTCTCGTCATTGATCATCTCTATGAGGTTATAATTCTCCTCTCTTTTCCATACTTTGAAAAACATTTAGCAGGTTAATTTTTCTTTATCTGTTAATGTTTTTCCAAACCACTCCCAGGATTTTTGTTTTGCCTTCTTGATTATCCTGTTGGTATCTCTGAATTACAATCTGCAGCTTATTTAATTTTCTTCTTTCCCTGATTTTATCCAACATTTGAGTAACTCTTTTTTTCAGGTTTATTGCTTCTTTAACCTCCATATCACCATGCAGTGTTTGGTTCCATTCCACTATCTCCACTTTTCTTGTTCCACATAGTTCTTCTGCAATGTTAAGCAAGGTAGTTCTATATACCTTCTATTCATCCTCCACATTTCCCACCTCTGGTGACAGTTAACTAAATGCTGTCTCCACCTTTTGTTGTAGCTATTGTATTACTTCTTCTTGTTTAAATTTTTCTATCTTAATTCATTCCTAGTTTTTATTGGTCTTTTTCTGTTAGAGTTGTCATGTCTTGCTCTTAGTTCTACAATCTTATCATCAGTGTTCACATAGTCTATTAGGGAAAGCTTTTGCATCAAGTATTCTGAATCTTCTTTTTACTCTTATTAATATGTAACCAATCTGGCTTTTAAAAGTGATGTCATTCCATTTATACCATGCATAACAATGTGAGTTTTGGTGTTTAAAAAAATGTGTTAATAATAAAAAGGTGGTGTTGGCTGTATAAGTACAGTATCCTTTGCTCATTCTTTTTCCTTTCATTATTCTTAGCAGCATGTTAGTTGATGAACTGTTCATACTCTATTCTGTTAGTACCCACCATGGCATTGAAATCTCCCATTACATATGGTATACTGTTAGCTTCCACTTTATCTCCTCAAATAGTTCATCAAATAACATATCCTTTTGTTTTCCTGTGTAATTATCATTGCATGGGGCATATAATTGTACATATGTTTCAGTTTGTTCTCTTCTCTTGATTTGCAATATTATTATTCTTTTCAAATAATTGTTGAGGTCTAGTATGCATTTTGCTATATCTGAATGTATCAAGCAGCCCACTCCATTCTTTGCTGTAGTCCCTCCTGAGTAAATAAACAAGTGTCCTTTGTAAACTTTCTTACTATCATGTCCTTTATATCTCATATCAACTAGTCATATCAACCATTATCTTGATCCCTCTTCTTTCCATTATTTCTACAATTTCTTCTGTTTTATTCCCCAAGCGGCTGTGTTCAAAGTACCTATTTTGTATTTCACTATTCTGTCTCTTAGTCCTTTAAACTGCTGCAGTCATTTTTGTTTGATCAGTCCATTTGTATCTTGTTACAATTTGTGTAACAATATATTATCCATTGCCAGCTTGCTGAGCCTGTCACAACTTCACCAGAGAACCCTTTTAGCCAGGCCATTTCTGGGTGACCCAGGATGGCCTTCATGTCTGCTGTAATGCTCTATACTTTGCCCAATCCTAACAAACCCTTACTTCATCCTTTACCACCTCTCACAACGTGGATGCAGAATTGGACTTTGAGAAGCATGTAGTAACTATTGCTTGATGATATCAATGGATCATTTTGAGTCCAACATATATCATAATTTATCCCCATTCTTGCCTGATTCTATTTTTTATTCTCCTAGTTATCCTTGATCACTGGACTTAATGAAGGAATTGCTCCATGAAATGTTCTCTTGTGACTTTTCGCTTTGTTGCATGCTAAGTAGCAATTTTTCCAAACAGGTAATTGCTTTATAGTATCAAAGTTGTCAATTGTGTTGCTTGAACTCCATGATGAAAAGTATATTGGATCACATTTATTGGTCTGATTTATTTCACTTTATTTCATGTTTTATTACTGCTTCCATTTCTCTACTGAATGTTTTAAAATGTATTATGTGGGGGGAAATCTAAAGATGGATTTGACAAACTATAACAATTTAGGAAATATTTCAGAATACCTGATAAGTGACAGTTTTATCCTTTCATTATAAAACAGATGCCTGCAATTGTGTTTAGTATATGTGCCTTCCATGTATATAAAATTCACTATGCCACCAACTATTGAGATTCCTCAGCAGTTGCAATAAAAAACAATTTAAAATTGAGATAATTTATACAGTCAAAATAGTATTTGGAACAGATAAAACAAATTAATAGCTAACACAGAGTTAAAATTAGAAATTAAAGGTATATATGAAAATGTACAATGTGTTGGTCTATTAAAAGCTTTAAAAAGTGTCATGCCCCACAACTCTGCAGGAAGTGCCTTCCAAAGGTCTGGGGCAATGCCAGAGAATATTCTCTCTTGAATTGCTGACACATAACCTTGTAGCAACAAAAAACAAATTTCAGATAATTTTAGCAAATGTGGAGGCAGGTACAGAAGGAGATGTTTTGACACAAAGCGCAGAGCATCATAGGTAATGATAAGTAATTTGGAAATGAATTGGCAGTCAGTGTAGGGCTTGAAGAACAGGTGTAATTTGTCTCTTTGTGTTCTTCCTGATCTAATTTGGCTGCCAGGTTTATAGTAACTGCAGCTTTCTAGCCAAATATAAATACTGTCCCTTATAGTGTGCTTTATTATAGTCAAGCAAGCAGATTACAGTTAATACAAAACAGTTTTAAGACTATCATTTTCTAGGAGGGGAAGTGGTAAATAAAATAAAATAAAATAAAGCAATTAAGAGTGCATCTACCATGTTTCCCTGAAAATAAGACCCACCCTGAAAATAAGTCCTAGGCTGATTTTTTGGGGGGGCGGTCTAATATAAGCCCTATCCCCCCAAAAAACCCCAAGATGATGGGCATGGCCAGCACAAGAGGCAGTGAGCACATGGGAGAAAATGGTGTCCAGCAGAAGCTGCAGCCTGCCAGCCCCTTGGTGCAGCACAGATATGTCCGAGCATGGAGGCAGAGGCAAGGGAACATGGTGCATGGTAGCCTGGTTCACCAGAGGCTCATGGCAGCAGGTGGAGGCAGAGGCATGGGGGAGAGGGGAGGCAGGCAATCCTGATGTCCCATGTGGGTGCCTGCCCGGCATGGATGTGAGCAAGCCAAGAGACAATGGGATAGAGTGGGTGGGCTGCCTCCCCACTGTGCCTGTGCCTCTGCCTGGCTCCACTGCTCACTTTTCACCCAGAAGGAGACGAAGGTTGATCTGCTTGCAAATGGGGCACTTTGAAACAGAGCTAATGAGTGATCTCGAGATAGGGGATATAGTTATCGAGCCCTTGTCATGGTCAGATCACTCTGACCTTCGCCTTGACCTTCGAACCGCTGCACCCCGCTGCAGGGAGGCGGAACCGACAAGATGGTACCACCCCATGTGCCTGATGGAACCTGACAGGTTCCAAATGGAGCTTGGGCCAATCCCCGAGGCTCTGGCTCACACCTCGACTGGAGACCTAGTGGCCGCCTGCGACACGGCGGCTGCTGGAGCTCTGGATCGAGTCGTGCCTTTGCGGCCTCTGACCCGGCGCCAATCTCACCTGGCTCCTTGGTTCATCGAGGAGCTAAGGGAGATGAAGCGCCAGAAAAGACGCCTAGAGAGTAGTTGGAGGGCCAGTCGTGCTGAATCTGACCAGACACTGGTAAGATCTCATATTAAGAATTACCTAGTGGCAATAAAAGCAGCAAAATATACCCATTTCGCTGCTCTTATTGCATCATCAGATAATCGCCCGGCTGCCCTGTTTAGGGTGACCCACTCCCTGCTCCACCAGGAAGTGTGGGAGGACCTCTTGGAGGGAAGAGCCGAGGATTTTGTTCAGTATCTGTATGACAAAATCACTCATATTCGGGAAGATCTGGACTCTGACTGGGTAGATCCAGCGGGGATGATGGAGGCAAGTCCTGAGAATGTTATCTGGGATGAGTTTGATCCTGTGACCCCTGAGGACGTGGACAGGATTCTGGGTAGACTGAACGTGACCACATGTTTGTTGGACCCGTGCCCCTCCTGGTTAGTGCTGGCTTCCCAGGAGGTGACGCGAGGCTGGCTCCAGGGGATTATAAATGCTTCATTGGGCGACGGTGTCTTTCCCACTGCCTTGAAAGAGGTGGTGGTGAGACCTCTCCTCAAGAAGCCTTCCCTGTACCCGGCAGTATTGGCTAACTATCGTCCAGTCTCCAACCTTCGCTTTGTGGCAAAGGTTGTTGAGAGTGTGGTTGCGCGACAGCTCCCCCAGTACCTGGATGAAATGACGTATCAAGATCCATTCCAGTCGGGCTTCAGGCCTGGGTACAGCATGGAAACGGCATTGGTCGCATTGGTGGATGATCTCTGGAGGGCTCAGGACAGGGGGTGCTCCTCTGTCCTGGTCCTGTTAGATCTCTCAGCGGCTTTTGATACCATCGACCATTGTATCTTGCTGCATCAGTTGGAAGAGTTGGGGGTGGGAGGCACCGTACTACAGTGGTTCTCCTCCTTTCTCTCCGACCGGTCACAGACTGTGTTGATGGGGGGGGCAGAGATTGACCCTGAGGCCTCTTATATGTGGGGTGCCATAAGGATCGGTCCTCTCGCCCCTTTTGTTCAACATTTATGTAAAGCCGCTTGGTGAGATCATCCGTGGTTTCAGGGTGGAGTACCATCAGTATGCTGACGACACCCAGCTGTACATCTCCACCCCAGACCACCCCAACGATGCCCTTGAAGTGATGTTCCGGTGCCTGGAGGCCGTACGGATCTGGTTGGGGAGAAACAGGCTCAGGCTCAACCCATCCAAAACCGAGTGGCTGTGGTTTCCGACATCCCGATATAGTCAGCTGGTGCCATCACTGACTATTGGGGGCGAATCATTGGCCCCACGGAAAGGCCTCGCAACTTGGGTGTCCTCCTGGATTCACGGTTGTCTTTAGAAGAGCACTTGACGGGCGTGACCGGAAGGATTTTTCATCAGGTTCGCCTGATCCGCCAGTTGCATCCCTTTCTAGATTGGGACTCCTTACTCACAGTCATTCATGCCCTCGTCACCTCCCATCTGAACTATTGTATCGCTCTCTACATGGGCTCCCCTTGAGGAGCACTCGGAGGCTCCAACTGGCGCAGAGTGCGGCCGCGCGGGTGATGACGGGAGAGACGTGGCGCTCCCATGTAATATCTCTCCTGCGCGAGCTGCACTGGCTCCCAGTGATCTTCTGAGTGCGCTTCAAGGTTTTGATTATCACCTTTAGAGCGCTCCATGGCTTAGGACCTGGTTATTTACGGGACTGCCTGCTACCACCAATAGCCTCCCACCAACCAGTACGCTCCCATAGAGAGCGGCTCCTCCGGGTGCTGTCAGCCAAACAATGTCGACTGGCGGCCCCAGGGGGAGAGCCTTTTCTGTGGGGGCATCTACTATCTGGAACGAGCTTCCCCCGGAGATACGTAGGATCCCGGATCTGCGTACCTTCCGTCGCACGCTCAAGACTTTCTTATTTCATCAAGCTTGCCTGACCTAAGTCTTTCCCCTTTTTAAATGGAAATTTTAAATTTGATTTTAAATTATTGGGGTTTTAAATTTGTTCAGCCAAATTATTTAACTCGTTTTAGTTCATTTTAAATTTTGTATCTATATGTTTTATTCTATGGCTGTTCACCGCCCTGAGTCCTTCGGGAGTAGGGCGGTATACAAATTCAATAAAAACTAAAAACTAAAACTAATCACTCCATTTCAAAGGGTTCCATTTTCAAGCAGACCAAGCTTTATCTCCCTCTGGGCGAAAAGTGTTTGGGCACCTATGGGGCGCTTGGGAATGGAGCAATTTTCTCCAAACACTTCCCCCTCTCCCCAGACAGAGAAATGACAGACACTCAAAGCTGCATCTGTTTGCAAATGGGATGCTTTGAAATGGAGCAATTAGCTCCATTTCAAACTGTCCCATTTGCAAGCAAATGAAGCTTCATCTCCCTCTAGGCAAATATTGTGTGGCAGAGCCAGGTGAAGGCAGAGGCATGGGGGAGGGGAGGGAGGTGATCCCAACGAGCTTCAAGTCTCCGTCATTTCTCCATCAGGACGAAAAGTGCATCTGCCCTGAGAAGCCCTATAAGCCATTGCAGTTGTGGGCAGGTAGCCACAAAAATAAAGACCTAATGGGTCTTTTGGTCTATATCTATCTATCTATCTATCTATCTATCTATCTATCTATCTATCTAAGACCGGTCTTATTTTTGGGGAATAGCTACATGGGTAGCTATTTTCGCAACCTGGGAAACCTGACAGAAATTTGAATTCAGAAGCACCCTACGAGTATTTACTAATTCTAGGAGACTGTAATCCCATGTCTACTACTTGCCTAGAATTAAGGTTCCTCATTAGTTTAAATTCAATTTCAATTAAGCCAATTACCAACTACAAGTGGGTACAGGCAATCTCAATTTACAACCATAATTGAGCCCAAAATTTCTGTTGCTAAGTAAGACATTTGTTAAGTGAGTTTTGTCCTATTTTAAGACCTTTCTTGCCACAATTGTTAAGTGAATCACTGCGGTTGTTAAATTAGTAGAATGGGTATAATCTGGCTTGCCCATTGATTTTGCTTATCAGAAGGTCACAAAAGGTGATCATATGAGCCAGGACATCGCATCCATCACAAATATGAGTCCCTTGTCAAGCGTCTCAATTTTGATCATGTGATCATGCAGATGTGGCAATGGTTGTAAGGGTGAAAAATTATCATAAATTGCTTTTTTCAGTGCCATTGTAACTTTGATCTGTCACTGTTATAAGTCAAGGACTACGTTTATTCAGGGTATCTGCACCATTTCTTGAGGATGTCACATCTTCAACATTCTGACATCGCCCATCTTCAGGTATCCAATTATCTTTTCCAAGGTTTCATGGATATAGATGCAGTACTGGAAAGCACAGAATGAGAACTGATACCATTGAGTACCTGCAACTATCCCCACTTCACAACTATCCCCAATATATTTGAGAAATAAGAATGGAATCATTGCAGAGTTGTACCTCCTGGTTCCAAACCATTCATCCAAACCAGTTGTTTATATTATGAACCATTTCAAAGCATCCAATTTTCAAGCAGATGAAGCTTCGAGTCTCCGTCATTTCTCCATCCATCTTTTCTCCATGTAAAAACAATTTCTGAAACTTGAAAAGGAACCAACATAGTCATACTCTCTATGTCAATTAGCAGACAAAGATTATCCACTAAGCTAACCAAGGCAGTTACAATCCTGTTTTCTATCCTGAAGCAATCTGAAATGTATTGGGATAATTTGTTTCTAACAGTACTGCTTAAAGTTAAGAAGTTATAACTCTCACAGTCACCTTACCTAACTGTAGTAGATTAGATACTGGCCTATAGTTCTTCACCTGTAATTATCAGGATTTTTTTTAAAAAAAAGAATTCTAATAATTATGCCGTTTAATTTGCTCAGATACCTTGATGATTTAAATAAGACTTCCCTGATAACTTACCAGCTGAGGGTTACAAATCAAACTGGATAAAGATCCAAATGAAAAACAACAACAACAATGGAATGTACTTCAAGTAGTCTATCCACATTCTTGATGACAATTTGTAATTTATACAATCTATCTGTGCAAAAAGAGTCACTAGATATAAATATATTTAAATCAAAGATGCATCCAGTTTTTTTCAAATATGAAAGGTTTTATTCAGAAACAAAGACACAAAAATGTAATTGAGCATTACAAAAAGCCTCTGAGGATTTTTTTGTAAGCTCAGTATAAGTATATACATGTGGTCTCAGATCCCAATTCAATTCAGCAGGTCATCAAATGAATACAAGAGGATTCCCAAACTATAAATGAGCTCCATTTGAAAGATTATCACTCTTCCAAAGCAAAAGATACATTATCTCTTGATGTGAGAAATAAAGAAATTAGGGTTATTCCTGTAAATTCGTATAACTTGAGTTATGCCATTTTAAAATCATGTTAAGGCTTTGTTTTACCTTGTATAATCTGATTATATAATTTAGCTGACAGTTTAAGGAACATGAGAACGGAATTATATGTTTCCTGTGTTCTTGAGGAAGTTATGTTCTTGAGAAAGTGTTTATTCAACAGGATGTATGCTTCAGGTCAACTTGACCTCGTTAAGAAGGGGAAGTACGTGAATGCTGATCTTACATGTATAAGCAATATTTTTAAGTAGGGTATTTTTATATATTGGAATTATGGGGACTTTCCATAATGGGAATATCACGTGTTTGTCTATTATATAAGGTTTGAAATTGTACTCAAGGGACATGCTTGTATCCTGTAAGATGTAACCTGAAATTGTATAAAAGACGGCGAGAACGAATGGTAATTTGCTCTCTCACTTTGAGGGAGACCTTTGCAAAGAATAAACTCTGTTCCAGGATTATTTTGGTCTTTGTCTCTTTAAAACGATAATGGGATTTACCTGTCGACCACAATTGGCGCCCGAAGGGACTGAAAGCATTCTGTCTGGAAGGGAACTCCCTGATATGTGCGCACAAACACTGATTTCAGTGAGATGGGGTTATTTCCTTTCCAGCTGGAATTGCTTTTCTATGAACCTTGAGGCGGAGACCTGAATGCCTGGACAGAGAGGAACGTTCCTGAAGACTTCGGTGCACCAGGAGTGAGTATATGTTTTCTCTTTGGTGGTTTGGATTGGTGTATGTTTGTGTGTGTATGGCCTGTGTGATTTGTGTGTATAATTAGTGTAATACAGGTTGGGGAAAGTATGGGGCCTTTACTAGGGAAAGGTGCTGCTGAGACTGAAATATCCTCCATCCCCCATATCTCCATTAGGGACATTGTTAATACAGTGATCAGAGGATTGATTGAAAGCTTGTACAAAGGTATTAGATAAGGTGACTATGATTAATTATTGTAAGGAGGTTTGTGTTGATACAGCCTAATTATAGGTGGAGTAGGTTTGGGGAGTCAGACCCATATTGGATCAATGTTTTGAAGAATGTTTTGGTGAAAAAGAAGTTGAAAGTTCAATTGTTATATGTTGAACATCAGTTCCATGTTTAGTATTTTAACCCCTCTTCCCCAAGAAGATCTAGAGTTTTGTATGGGAAGGAAGAAGAAGTTCTGGGTGAAATTGATGTTGCTGCTGGGAGCAGAGAGGAAGAGACTTCAGCAGGGCAGTAATATTGGTATTGCGGCTTTTGTGAATGTGTCTTTGACATCTTCTGATCTGGAAGATTATAAAAGAAACATGCCATCTTTCTAGGCGGATCTGATCAAGTTGTCTGAGTCATTGGATTTATTCCTGAGACCCAATCTGTATACTTTTGCAGAGTTACAGCATATATTGGGTTATTTGTTCTCCCCTGAGGAGAGGTCACAATTTCGAAAGGCAGCTATGGCTATTTTTTTTTGGGATAAAACCCAAGTGGGGGCTGTTCAGCCTGTTGCTGCAGATGTTAAGTCTCCATTAGTTGATCCTGGTTGGAATAATAATAATTTAGCTGATCGGGAGCAAATGGAGGGAGTTAAGACAGCTGTACCTCAAGGAAGAAACTCTAACAAAGGTTTTTGGAGGTGGAACAGTTGTGAGAAGAAACACCGTCTGTGTTTCTGGAAAATATTAAGGACAATTTGAATAAGCACACTGGTCTTTCTCCTGAAACGCCGGCTTATGAGTCCTTAATGAAAATGAAATTTGTGATGAAATCATGGCCAGACATACGGAAGCTACTACTGATATTGCTGCTCTGTTGAAAGAAGCTCAAAAGGTCTATGTGAATAGGGATGAGGCCAAGACTAGAAGAAAAGAAAGAAAGAAAAGTCAAATGATGGTGTCTGTGTTGAAATAGCCAGGAGAGGGAAAGGAGTTAGGTAGAAGAGGAAAAGGTTTTGTGAAACTTTGGTTGCAATGTGGCGACAGTGTCCTGGAATTGGAAGAGGATTACTCCAGTGGGAAAAAGTCTAGTGTTGGTGGATTGGACGGTAAAAAAATGCTTTGTGTGTGTAAAGGAGAGGCATTTTGCTAGGATTTGTCCTGAGAAGAGGATGATTAGTGGGTCCAGAAGAGGAAGATCATGTGTTTCTAATAGATACGGGTGTGACTAGAACCTCTATTTGTAAATTGCCTAGAGGAGTACATCCTACAGGTGTAACTATTAAGATAAGGGGTGTCAAGGGTATACCTTTTGATGTGCCATTGTTGAAGAATGTGCAATTGAGTTGTGGAAAGTGTATTATATGTTTGGATGTGATATTTGTTCCAGAAGTAGGTCTTAATCTGCTTGGGAGAGATGCATTGTCTCTTCTGCGATGTGAGCTTGGTATACAGATAGTTCTTGTTCTTGGATGAGGCAGAAAACTCTGTAGGAATGTGGTAAGGAAGGGTTATTGTTCTTCCTACCTGAGGTTGAATGCGAATATTTTGTTTTTGATTAATGTGATGTGATGGTGATATGTGTGTGCCAGCTAATTAAGTGACCTTCTTGGTTTAAGCCTGGAGCTGTGGAGGACAGGTGTGGTTAGGGCCCGAAATCAAGTTTTTGATTAAAAACCGCATCCTGAAGTTTTCCACTGCTTGAGGAATGGGCTACAAGATGTCAAGGATGAAAATGAAATGGGTATCTGAAGGGATGGAATCTTTCCAGGTTTTATTCCAGGTTTGCAAATGTTGTTAAATGATATGTGTGTGTGATGAGAGTTGTTTAGGCAATAGAGCTCATTGTCTTGTAAAATAAAAATAATACTGAGAATGATAATAAAGTTCCCTGAAGTATTTATGCTGACTAATTGGCAGGGAAAAGGCATGTGTGTGTTGGAATACACTAAAAAGTCTGATTGCAGAATAAATATGAGTGTGTGTGGTAAGCTCTTAAATGGGGGTGGTAAGGTGATCCTGATATTTGTGAATGCCTGTGCGTTGAACCCCTGAGAAATTCCCTTTGTATATTGAAATAGTGAGTGGCAAGAGTTTGTTGTTGTAGTTGTTGTTATGTTGTAATAGCAAGTGTTTGAATGAGCAAGTGAGAGATGAGAGAGATCCTATGGAGAAGTAGGATTAGGAAGAGGTATTTGCGATATAAATTGGAGACAGGAGTAGTATTTTTCTTCTCTATATTTTCCCCGTCTTTTTGTTCTGAACAAGAGAAGTAGAAAAGGGGGGGAGAGAAGGTGTGGTTTGTTTTCCCTTTTACACATTTTTTTTTCCTTTGTTGAGTTTGTCTGAGAGAAAGGAGGGGCAAATGGGTGATTTGATCCTGCATTGTTTCTGACTGCATTGGCAGCTATGTAGATGTATTTCCTGTCCTGCTTTAGAGAAGTGACATTGAAAGTTTGAAACAATTATTTTTGGGAGTAGAGACCCGGAGTATCTCTATTAGATGATTTTTCTTGCTTATTGAAGTTTTTATTACCCTCTTTTGTGTTTTTATGTCTGTGTATTTTGAATGATTTTGAATGCTGAGAAGGAGATTTCTAGATATTGGATACTGGATAGTCTGGGGAATAGTTGACTATGTTATTTTAGCTTAGTGTTGTCCAGATAAAGGATGTTCCCTTGAGGGAAGAATTAATGGTAGAAGGTAAAGATGGATTTTGGTCTGGTTAGCTACTTGTGGATTTAGATTAAGTTTGCATTTCTTTGAAATGGAAATAGTTGTGGAAATAGTTTAGCTAATTTGATAGAGGTGTGGTGTGATTCCTCTGAAGTGGGGAGAGTTGAGTATTTATTGAGACTTTATTGATTTATTGATAGTTAATTTTAAACTAAGTTGTTTGGAGGTTGAAGAGTTGAAGAAAGTAATAATATAGTGTTGCTCCAGTGTTATGTTTGCCTGGTTTAAGGAAAAAATTTCCACTTGTCTGTAGTAGTGGAAGATGGTATAGCCAAAGGAGTGTTGGTTCGTATGTGGACTGGGAACTAAAAGGTGGTATACAAATGCTAGGTTTTTAAAATTGTCTCAAGAGAGTTTGGTTCTCTTGACCAATAGGAGAGAGAGATGGGACAATGTGGATGAATAAATGAATTGAGAATGGGATGAGACTGGATGGTTATGCAGTTGTGAATGGAGACACTATTGAGATATTGGAAGCTGGAAAGTTACCGTTTGGATGGTCAGTGCAGATATGTGAGGTTTTTGCTTTATTGTAAGCATTGCACATATTAATTAATGAGGTAGGGAATATTTATGCTGATTTGAACTATGGATGCCTAAAGATGGAGTGCAAATTTTTACTAAAGTTGTGATGTGGAATGTGATTGAACGTGTGCATGAGGGAACCATTGGGGAACGCAAGCACTTATTGATTTTATTAAATGTATATGCATATATGTGACTATTGATACAATAGTTATATGTATGGTACGGAAATAAATACATTGTGTATGTAAAAAAAAATATGTAGAGATTTGACCATTTGGCCTTTTCAATGAATCTAAGTAGATTACATTGAAATGCTGGTGGTGTGACTATTGATATATGTAATAATAATAGTGGATTATTTTACTGGATAGGTTGAAGCCTTTCTTTGTGTAAAGATAGGTGTTCAGAAGATTGTTAATTCATATTAGAGCGAATAATAGCCAAATATGAATTGGTTGATCTTATTGATAGTGATAGGGGTATACATTTCATTGTCCAAGGTGATGAAGCTTATGGAACAATTAGGAATTGATTGGCAATTACATTTATTGTTTATGCTAAGTTCTATAGGGCGTTGTGAATGTGCTAATCAGATAAGTAAATCTATGTTATAAAAATTAATGTTAGAGCTTCAACTACCTTGAATGAGGTGTTTGCCTTTAGCTCTATTAAGAATAGGAACTAGTCCTAGGAAAGATCTGGGGATATTTATATATGAAATGATGTTTGGATTGCCATATGTGGGGAAAGTTGAGATGCTTAGGATAGAATTGAAGGATGTTTTTTTTTTTAAAATATATACAGGGACTGTCCCAGTGTTTTTCTCATTTAAGGTAAAAAGGACAGAATCCACCTCTTGATTTCCAAGCACATGAATAAAAAAGTGGAGACTGGGTCCAATAAAAGCCATTACTGAGAAGAAGTTGCAGCAGGTGTGGACCGTTCCAAGTTCTGTTAACTACAGGGTCGGCTGTAAGGACTAAGGAACAAGGTTGGGTATGCTATTCCAGAGTCGAGAGACTGGTGGCTTTGCATTATGGAAGGACAGTTGCTACGGAACCTGCAAACCCTCTTAAACTGACTTTTTGATGACAAACCTTAGATGATTGGGGACCAACGGATGGAAGAAGAGTTTTATGAAGAATTTAGTATTTGGCTAGGAGTGGTAATAATTCTTGTTGTGTTTTTGATTGTATTGAGGAAAGATATTATTGATTGGTGTAAATCTATGTTTTGGTATCCAGTGGATGTAAGTTCTCCTTGATTGATTGATGAATTGGAGGTAAGACAATAATCTTTTATCTCTTTGAATAATATGTTGGGGGAGCTAGTTCACTAGGAATAATGGGTTTTTTTGTGGTAATGTTTGTTATTCTACAGGTGTAGGTAGGAATGGGGATTTTGGCTGTGTTGCCTAGTTACCCTATAACATGGTAGCAGCTACGTTTCCATACTGAATTCGAGCACCGTTATTCTTTTATAGAAACACCACTAACCCTAATAGACACCACTGAGGAAGCTGAGATATGTATTAAGTCATCTTTTGAAGATGGTGTGTGCCAAGTGCAAACGTACATATGGGATAGTTCCTCAATACATTGGCCTTACAAATAGAATGGAATTTTTATATAAGCAATGCACTGAGTTATTTGGTAATTATATACCTTCATACAAGAAGTTTTGGATTTTGGAGGAAGGGTTACATTTTCTATGTTTAAGGATACAAGTTCCTTACAGGTTAATGTTTTTATGTGGTAACATGGCATTGTCCAAATTACCTATTGTATGGAGAAGAGTTTCTATACTGTTACAGGATATTCATAGTTTACAGGAATAAAAGATAGTAAAGAGGAGAAGGGGGGATTGTGAGAAATAAAGAAATTAGGGTTATTCCTGTAAATTCATATAACCTGAGTTACGCCATTTTAAAATCATGTTAAGGCTTTGTTTTACCTTGTATAACCTGATTATATAATTTAGCTGACAGTTTAAGGAACATGAGAACGGAATTATATGTTTCCTGTGTTCTTGAGGAAGTTATGTTCTTGAGAAAGTGTTTATTCAACAGGATGTATGCTTCAGGTCAACTTGACCTCATTAAGAAGGGGAAGTACGTGAATGCTGATCTTACATGTATAAGCAATATTTTTAAGTAGGGTATTTTTATATATTGGAATTATGGGGACTTTCCATAATGGGAATATCACGTGTTTGTCTATTATATAAGGTTTGAAATTGTACTCAAGGGACATGCTTGTATCCTGTAAGATGTAACCTGAAATTGTATAAAAGGCGGCGAGAACGAATGGTAATTTGCTCTCTCACTTTGAGGGAGACCTTTGCAAAGAATAAACTCTGTTCCAGGATTATTTTGGTCTTTGTCTCTTTAAAACGATAATGGGATTTACCTGTCGACCACACTTTAATTGGTTGGTTTCTAAACTCACAATTTATCCACCTTGCTGGGATTGAGTATAGCAGTAGCAATAGCACTTAGTATAGTATAGTTTATTTTAACCTATCTTGTTCTTAGCAGCTTCTAGGCACCAAAACAGGATTTCAATAGGCTGACTCAGATTCTATCACCACCTGCAAAGGGTTAGGGTTGGGAACCTGTAAATTGACTTTGTTTCTTCTGTGCCTATATGGAGCTATCAGTAAAGTTCCAGGAGTTTCTTTTTCTGCATATACCATTGGGAAGGTTGACATTAAGCCAGTTCACTCAATAGTACCTACCTGGATCCCACCAGGAGGTCAGCAACCTTGAGATGTCAATGGCTGACAAATAATCAGAGGAAAAAAAGAAGCTGGGAGACATCCTGGTCTGAGAGGCTCTGGCAGCTCTGCCAGAGCAGGAATGCAGTCGGCCAGTGCCCATCCTAAACAGAGCTGAGAAGCTTGAGCAGCAGCATGTGACCCCAAGGGAGCGGCCAAAGGATGCCCCATACCAGGGACCACAAACCTGATGGGCAACAAATGTGGGCAAGGCAGCAGTAGCAGAATACTCACTAATTTCTTCGAGGGTCAATGTGAGTTGAGTGGGATGAGCCAGCTGAATGGAAGCTCCCAACAACCACCTGCAGTCCCTCAGTGGAGCAACCGAGAAAGAAGTTTGACAGCTTGGAGATCAAGGAGACTGCAGCAGTGGTTGCTGGATGGAAGGAGCAAAATCACTGATGACTCAGTCTCTCCCTCTCCTGCAACCAGCGATGCCAGCAACAACTGGAGTGGATGGAGCCCTAGCGCAAGTGGCAACAGCAGCTAGTTCTACCACCAGAAGCGGTCCGAGAAGAACATATGAAACTGCTCTGACAGGTCCTTAATAAATTACAGGAGGCCCAACTGTCTAATTGTGAATTCCATAACACTCACTTAGACTACCTGGGGTACCATATTTCCAAAGACAGAGTAGAAATGGCAGCAAATCACAACAGAGTGAAGGCAATGTTAGAGTGGGAGTTCCTGTGGACCAGGAAGCAGCTGTGTCAGTCTCTATGATGCTTGCTTGCTATCAGCTGCCATAGTAATGGGGGGATTGGCATTTGGGTGGGGGGATGTGAGCTGGAGAGAGATGCCCTGTGTGAATGAAAAGGGAGGATTGCTCTTATGATCTACTGTGCAGCTGAATGGACTTCTTTATACGTAGTCAAGATCAACTGTCCCAGAATACCAAATGGTTGAAAACACCTGAAGATGTGCCCCACATGACACCCTGGGTCCTTGGGGAGGGATTTATTCTGGGTCCTTGTGGGAGGGAGTTGGGGATGCTTTCAATATGTAACTTTCGCATCTCTTGCTTCAGATCTTTCTTTTCTTTCATTGCTATCATTTCAAACTCAGTAAAAGTATTTCTTCTCTACAAACATAGAGTTGGGGCAGGGGTGAAATGCTCCCGGTTTGGACCAGATTGCCTGATCCGGTAGCGATGGAGGCGGGTGGTTCGGAGAACCAGTAGCAAAAATCCCTGCCCCTCCCCCTTGCCCAGCTGAGTCGCACAATCATCAGAGGCTTTTTTTTACTTTTAAAAGCATTTTTTCTACAACCTCTTTGGCTGAAAAAATGCTTTTAAAAGTAAAAAAAAAAAAGCCTCTGATGATCGTGCAGCTCAGCTGGGATCGTCAGAGGCATTTAAAAGAAAAAAAACCCTTTTTTTCTTTTAAATGCCTCTGATGATCCAAGCTGAGTTGCCTGATCGCCAGAGGCTTTTTTTTCTTCTAAAAGCCTCTGATGATCCAAGCTGAGTTGCCTGATCATCAGAGGCATTTAAAAGAAAAAAACCTCTGCTGATCAGGCAACTCAGCTGGGATCATCAGAGCCTTTTGAAAGCATTTTTTTACAACCTTTTCACCGAAGAGGTTGTAGAAAAAATGGTTTTAAAAGTAAAAAAAAAAAAATTGGCCACGCCCACCCAGTCACATTACCCCCTACCCCACCAAGCCACACTCACAGAACCAGTAGTAACAAATTTTAGATTTCACCACTGAGTTGGGGGTTTCCTTTCTTGGGTTTTGAGTGGAGGCACACCTGACAAGCTGCAAAATTTCCTTGGCTTTGTGAACTTTTACTGCCAATTTATCCCCATGTTCACCCAGATAGCCTTGTCAATTACCAACTTGTTGAAAATAGGGGAGGGGCAAAGCCCAAACATAGCCAACCCCTGAATTGGTCTCTTGAATGCCAAGCTGCTTTCGAGAAGCTAAAGCACCTCTTCAGTGTGGAGACGGTCCTAAAGCACTGTGACCCAGACAAGCCTTTTGTGATATAGACAGATGCTAATGATGTGGTGGTAGGTGCAATCCTACTCCAGAAAACTGCTAAGGGAGAACTACAACCCTGTGCCTATATGTCCTGCAAACTTTCTAATGCTATATGGAAGAAGAAGGCTTATGCCATTTGATGGGCTCTCCTAACCTAGAGGCAGCTTTTAGAGGGCAGCAAGTTTCCATTTGAAGTGTGGATTGAGGACCCCACGAAACTGTCTCCGAAGCAAGTCCAATGGGCTCAGTACTTCAACCGCTTCAACTTCACCCTCCATTGTTTACCAGCAGGGGAACTTCCTGGTGGATGCTCTTTCCCATCTGCCGCAATACAACAGTACAGTACCCAAGGTCTCCTGCTTGAGCAGCGGGTTGGATGAGAATACCTCCAAGGTCTCACCCAACTCTGTTATTCTATAATAAAGTTATATATTTAGATCCCTATTACAAATATAAGAATTGGAAGGGACCTTGGAGTTATTCTCATCCATTCCAGACAAGTGGCTGTCTTAAAAGCCTCCAGTGATGGAACACCCACAACTTCTGAATGCAAGTTGTTTTACTAGTTAATTGTTCTCACCATTAGGAAAATTCTGCTTAGTTCTGGGTTGCTTCTCTCCTTGATTAGTTTCCATCTATTGTTTCTTGTTTTGCCTTCTGGTGCTTTGGAAAATAGGTTAACCCCCTTTTCTTTGTGACAGCCCCTCAAATATTGGAACACTGCTATCATGTCACCTCTAGTTCTTTTCACTAGACTAGACCAACCCAATTTGTATTCCTCGTATGTTTAAGCCTCCAACCCCCAATCATCTTTGTTGCTCTTTTCTGCACACTTTCAAGAGTCTCTACATCTTTTTTATAATAAGGTGACCAATACTGGATGCACTATCCTAGTATGGTCTTACTAAGGCTTTATAAAGCAGTACAAATAATTCACATCAGTGGTGAGTTTTTACCAGTTCGGGCCGGTTCAGGCGAGCCGGTAGCAGTGATAGTGAGCTGACAGCAAACCGGTTCTCTCTGACAGTTAGCTTGGCCCTCCCGCCTGCCCCTGCGCAAAGTGTGTGCATGAAGCAAACTGGTGGTAACACCAGTTGAAACCCACCACTGGTTCACATGATCTTGATTCTATCCCTGTTAATGCAACCTAGAATTGCATTGGCTTTTTTGGTTGCTACTATGCACTGCTGGCTCACATTTAACTGATTGTCCACTAGAACTCCAAAATCCCACTCACAGTTACTGCTATTGACCCAGCTTTCACCTAATATGTACCTGTACATTTGTTTTTTGTTTGTTTGTTTTTGCCTAAGTGTAAAGCCTTACTTTTCTCTACTCACTCTCGACTGTGATAACATCAAATTGGCCCCTGGTTATTGGCCATGGACTATCTCCCCCCTTGATGTTCAGATGTACTCGGTGAATGACCTTCGTGCCCTGCGAGATTCCCCCCTCTCGCAGGTCTGGCCCTCTTCGCTATCGAGGGCCTATCTTGATGACGGGCGTTGGAGCCCCGAGAGATGGCATGCAGCAAAGAAGAGTTTGAGGGGTTTTTTAAGTGGGTTTTTTAGCGGGTTTTTAACAAAAATCTTAAGGGGTTCGGGGGGGATTAAGGTGGGTCCTGGGGGAAATCCACCGGGTTCAAGACCAGCCTTAGCGAAGGTCCATGACATTAGGGACATAGAACCGGAGGTCGGGGAGGGGGGTGGAGTTCGATTTGAGGAGGGCTGTTCCATCAGCATAGTGAGTGGGAGGGGCAGATATGGCGGAAGCTGGGGACCATATCATGTTCTGGGAATGCGCACTCGCTATCTTAGAGCGATTGCGCATTCCGGTCCCCAATGCTTTTCTTGTTCCCCAGGTTGTCCAGATTCTCAGGGCCAGAGCCTTCGACTGATGTTATGCAACGCCAGGTCCGTTGTTAATAAAGCCCCCCTCATTCATGATCTTATCCAGGAGGGGGAGGCAGACCTGGCGGGTATTACGGAGACCTGGTTGGGCCAGGAGGGGGGAGTCCCCCTCGTGGATATGTGCCCACCAGGTTTCCGCGCATTTCATCAGCCGAGGGCTCAGGGCAGGGGCGGGGGGGTGGCGGTTATTATAAAGGAAGGTCTGGATCCAAGGGAGACCACTGTTCCACAGACAGCCGGATGTGAGTCCCTCTTTGTGAAGTGGGGTCGTAGAGTACAGATGGGCTTGTTGGTCACGTACCTGGCTCCCTGCCACGTGGCAACGGCCCTGCCTGAGCTGCTTAACGTTATAGCCAAGGTAGCGGTGGACACCCCCAGACTTGTCATCATGGGGGATTTCAACCTCCCATCTATCGGTGAAACGTCTGAGGTGGCTCGGGAGTTCATGGCTTCCATGACGGCCATGGACCTTACTCAGTTAATTCATGACTCCACTCACACGGGGGGACACACTCTGGACTTAGTTTTTGTCTCTGGTCAGTGGTTGAGTGGTCTTGATATAGGGGATATAGCCATCGAACCCTTGTCATGGTCTGACCACTCGCTCCTTCGACTGGACTTTCTGACCGCTGCACCCCGCCGCAGGGAGGCGGGACCGACCAGGTGGTTCCGCCCCAGGCGCCTGATGGACCCGGATAGGTTCCAGATGGAGCTTGGGCCATTTCCTGAGACTCTGGCTCATGACTCGGCGGAAGACCTGGTGGCCGCCTGGGATAGTGCGGCTGCCGGGGCCTTGGACCGAGTCGTGCCTTTGCGGCCTCTGACCCGGCACCGAACTCACCTAGCTCCTTGGTTCTCCGAGGAGCTTAGGGAGATGAAGCGCCGAAAAAGACGCCTGGAGAGTAGTTGGAGGACCAGCCGCTCTGAATCTGACCGAACACTGGTGAGGTCTCATATTAAGACCTACCTAGTGGCGATAAAAGCGGCGAAAACGAGTTATTTTGCCGCTCTTATCGCGTCATCAGATAATCGCCCAGCCGCCCTGTTTAGGGTGACCCGCTCCCTCCTTCATCTGGAGGTGCGGGATGATCCCTTGCAGGGTCGTGCTGAGGATTTTGTGCAGTATCTGTATGACAAAATCGCTCAGATTCGGGAAGGGCTGGCCTCTGACTGGGTATGTCCGGACGGGACGACTGAGGCAGGTCTTGAGAGTGTTACCTGGGGGGAGTTCGATCCTGTAGCTCCCGAGGACATGGACAGGGTCCTGGGACGGCTGAACGCGACCACATGTTTATTGGACCCGTGTCCCTCCTGGTTGGTACTGGCTTCCCGGGAGGTGACACGAGGCTGGCTCCAGAAGATTGTTAACGCTTCTTTGAGTGAGGGGATCCTGCCGACCGCTTTGAAAGAAGCGGTTGTGAGGCCCCTCCTCAAGAAGCCCTCTCTGGATCCGGCTGTTTTGGCTAACTATCGTCCAGTCTCCAACCTTCGCTTCATTGCGAAGGTTGTTGAGAGTGTGGTGGCGCAACAGCTTCCCCGGTACCTGGATGAAGCTGTCTATCTAGACCCGCTCCAGTCCGGCTTCCGGCCTGGGCACAGCACTGAAACGGCATTGGTCGCATTGGTGGATGATCTCTGGAGGGCCCGGGACAGGGGTTGTTCCTCTATCCTGGTCCTGTTAGACCTCTCAGCGGCTTTTGATACCATCGACCATGGTATCATGTTGCACCGGTTGGCGGGGTTGGGGGTGGGAGGCACCGTGCTGCGGTGGTTCTCCTCCTACCTCTCTGACCGGTCGCAATCTGTGTTGACAGGGGGGCAACGGTCGACCCCGAGGCACCTTGCTTGTGGGGTGCCACAAGGGTCGGTCCTTTCGCCCCTTCTGTTCAACATTTATGTAAAGCCGCTGGGTGAGATCATCCGTGGTTTTGGGGTGGAATTCCATCAGTACGCTGATGACACCCAGCTGTACATCTCCACCCCAGACCACCCCAATGATGCCCTTGAAGTGATGTCCCAGTGTCTGGAGGCCGTGCGGGCCTGGATGGGGAGAAACAGGCTCCGACTCAACCCCTCCAAGACCGAGTGGCTGTGGCTTCCGGCGTCCCGATATAGCCAGCTGATGCCATCGCTGGCTATTGGGGGTGAATCACTCGCCCCCATGGAGAGGGCTCGTAACTTGGGCGTCCTCCTGGATGCACAGCTGTCTTTGGAAGATCATTTGGTGGCCGTGGCCAGGGGGGCTTTTTATCAGGTTCGCCTGATACGCCAGTTACGCCCCTTTCTAGATCGGGACTCCCTACGCACAGTCACTCAAGCACTCGTCACTTCCCGCCTGGACTACTGTAACGCTCTCTACATGGGGCTCCCCCTGGGGTGCACCCGGAGACTTCAGCTGGTCCAGAACGCGGCCGCGCGGGGGATTATGGGGGCGATGAGGCGCTCCCATGTGACACCTCTCCTGCGCGAGCTGCACTGGCTTCCGGTGGTCTTCCGGGTGCGCTTCAAGGTGTTGGTGACCACCTTTAAAGCGCTCCATGGCTTAGGGCCGGGGAATCTACGAGACCGCCTTCTGCCACCAATAGCCTCCCACCGGCCAGTACGCTCGCACAGAGTGGGCCTCCTCAGGGTGCCATCCGCCAGACAATGTCGGCTGGCGACCCCCAGGGGGAGAGCCTTCTCTGTGGTGGCGCCCACCCTTTGGAACAACCTCCCCCCAGAGTTACGTACAATAACAGACCTCCGGATTTTTCGTCGGGCCCTGAAAACCCATTTATTCCAACTAGCTGGGCTGGCTTGAGTCAAACTTTTAAACTATTTTAAATTGGAACTGTTTTTAATTATGGCCAAATTATTTAATTATTTTAATCAGTTTTTTAATCTTTCTATGTCTGGATTTTACTTTGGCTGTGCACCGCTCTGAGTCCTATATTGGAGAAGGGCGGTATAGAAATTAAAACAAACAAATAAATAAATAAATAAAATAAATTAAATTTCATTTTGTTAGATAAGGGCCCAGTGTTCAAGTCAATCAAGATCCATTATTAACTGATGGTTCAGTTAATCAAATATAATCCTTTATCCTTTGTTTTTTATTCCATATAAAAAAAATACTTTAAAATATTAATCTAAGAAGAATTTCTATTATTTTACAGTTAAAATACATTTTATTTATTAAGATTATAATTGGTTTAATCCCCATTAATTCTCCTTGATAATGTGATTTTGATATATGAGTACTTACATCAAATGGAATCAGTAGGAGATTAAAGTTCTGATTTATTGCAATGCAGTGTATCTTATTACTGACTGATTTAACTTCATTCTTTTTTTAAACAGATAACACTGGTCTCGGCTTGTCCACCCAACCGCTCTAGAAGCAAACAACAACCAGAAGGAAACGAAGCGGTTTGCAGCGTCTTTAATCAGGTTAAGCACAGCAACAGGCACAAGCCGGCATCGACCTTTAAAGTTAGCGCTACATGCAGCTTCTGTGTAGCGCTCTTTATACACTTAGTAACAAGCAATTTACCATTTGGCAATCAAACAGTTAACACCACACACCCCTTCCCACTAGCTTGCTCGACGATAGGGTGCACTTCTGTTACATCACAAGGAGGCGCCATTCGCAAGCTTTATGCTCCACCGAGCTCCAATGAAAGCATTCGTTTCTTTTGTGCTTGAGCGGCAAGGTCCCTCCAAACAGCTGGGAGCACGTCACCAGAGTTTACAGCCGCTCGGCCCCTTCTCATTTTCCTCCCCAATAATGGCGAGACCCATCCGGGGCTCGACAACTGGCTCATTAATAAAGATGTTTGTCATATCAAAACTTTTTTTAAAGAAATGTTAACAAATGGGTTACTTTTATCCTCAGATTTTGATACTATTTCACCTGCAATTTTGTATTTTACAGCATAATTTTATATAATACTGTAAACATTTCATAAAATCTCATTCTTCAATTGTAATGTGCTGGTAATGCTACTTTTTCATTTCTGTCTCTATCGCTATCTTCTACAGCCATATTAGTGGCAAAAGGTTCCAGGCAAAAGGTTCCTTCCAAAAGGTTTTATCTTTTCTAACTGACTGCTATTCAGGAAACTATCTCATTAATAATTTTGTAATTTTAAAAGTTACCCACAAGTGATAATAGTCTTTGGTGGCCAAATGTGCATTCATGCCATAGATTGCACCTCTTTACTTACCAGCTAACATGTCATAAGCAGGGCTCAGATTCATCACAAGAGACAGGAGACTAGGCTTCTCTAATTCTTCCCAAAGACTCTATCAGTAAAAAAATTATTTAAATGCCAAATGTTACTTCTACTGTCTTGACAAGTCCTGCTCTATGGATATGTCCTTTTTTTTCAGATGGAGACAGGTTATATAGTTCCAGCTTCTTCTTAGTAAGTCTGCTCAGTAAGGCTGAATTCCAGTTCAAATGACAATGAGAATTCAGATCTGAAGCAGCACTGCAGGGAAACAATGGAAGTCTTATGGTTTTTCCTTCCAGTGCTGGTGTTCCCATCCCCCCGCAACCCGCCACCCATGTTTCTAGGTAACAGGTAGAAAAGGAACTTCATAGAACAAATAGCATTCAAGGCAAAGAGAAGCCTTGAATGTTTTTTTGTTTTTTAATGTTCTATTAATCTGTGGTTAACTATTAATCTGCAGCATTTATAATATTACTGCAATGGTGTAGAAGAAACTAGGATGAATTGACTATTTCTTTAACTGGATCTGTTTTTCTTCTCCTATTAGTCAATCTGTTTATTGATGTTCCAATTTCAGTGACATTAGCTGCCATCCCAGCTGCTGAGTTCTTATTTGATATCTATTATACCAAAAGTTCATATATGCTCACAATTTGAATAGTTTTCACTGCCCTGCTACAAGAGTTGAAAGAAATACTGCTATCTACTCTTGTAGATATTTTTATATTAATATAGGAAATTTCATATTTGTACTATCCTTGGCTTTCTCTTCAGGCCTATGTACATTATTACTATTTTTTAACAAATGCCTGTCTAAAATATCACATCACTATGAAACTAAAGCTTTAAAAAAACCCTCAGCTAAAAGTATGTAGTTTTTCTACATACTTTCTAAATACAACTTTGGCTTTAGTTGCCAAAGTTGTGTCTTGATAAACCATTTGAATTGCGCACATTTTGCATTCCTTATAATCAAATTAGAGAATGTAATTTGTTATTTTCAGGTATTTCATGTTATGAAGTTTCCCTTTATTAGGATAAATTGGTGTCTGGGCCCTATTAATTTATATGATGTCATTTCATAAAGATTGCTTACAACAAAAACAAAACTTTTTGTTCCTGGATTTTATTTGGGGGAGAGAGATAAGCTAATCTTCTAAGTGTAAAATATTGACATCTGTGGGAGGGTTACCAAATGGTGGTATAAAGATGGAAAAGATGCAAGACAAATATCTTCTGCCACTTCACATTTCAAAGAACTCTAGTGACATTTTTCATCAGTTCCTCCTTAGTACTTTCTTTTTCTTTTGTTATTTATTCCTCTCTGATATATGGGGGAAGGTATAATGAACAAGGTACATGTGGCAGAGAAACAATGTGAAGAGAGAAACTATTGTGGTTTTGTAAAAGAAAGCAAAACAGAAAGAGAGAATGAAACTGAATTTCGGAACCCTCAGAGTCATGGATCCATCAATCCATCCATTTATTATTGATTTGTTTGTTTATTAAAATTTTATGCCATTCATCTTCCTCCTAAGTCATAACAGTATTTGTTTATTAAATTTATATGCTGCCCATCTCAATGTCAAGGAATGCTGGGTGGTTTATAAATATCATAAAAACAAAAAGCACAACACATTAATACATTAAATATTAAAACAAGCAGAGATTAAATAAATTAAAAAACCAGAAGATTATGCAATGGAGGTGTTGTCTTACTGCATAGTTGCACTATTACAACACAGCTATCATTTAAAATGCAGCACTTATCTCTAATTCACATTTTTGGCACAGCGTTTTAAAGGCTAATTGACTAAGTTTGTTCAGCACTGTTCCCTTGACACAAAGAGAAAGGAGAGTGATTTCTTTTCTGTCTTTCTCTTGGATATATTGAAAGTTCTACATAGTTTAATTCTACTGACAAATTGCTATGGGAGTGAATTAGACATACTACATTAAAACACTTCCATTGTATTTAATCAGGAAGAATGTTAATTTAAGCAACAGATCTTTTGCAAATGTATAAATAGGTGATCAACGGATTGGAAAAGAAATAAACAAGTCAGTGAAACACTATTAATCAGATCTTTTGATACTTACAAAAACATTTTCATCCTCTTAGGGAACTAATGGGGAAATGGTTCTTCTATTCTCTTAGCAAATGTAAACCCACATGAACAAATTTTCATGAATTGTTTCCTTTTCTTAGTTTATAAAAAAGGAAACAGGAAACTAAAGTAACAGGACTTGATGTTTTATATATATGAAGTTATACTGTGCTCTAAAAAATATTATTTTCCTGCAGAATAAGCTTCTTTTTTTCTATCTTATCTTTTGGATATCTCTTGATGATATTTTGTTGGACGTGGCGGATAATGCGATTGCCACATTTTATCTCTGAAATTTCCCAAGCTGAATATACAGTATTATTCAATATGAAAAATCCCAGCAAAAGGAATTCCCACAGATGTTTTCTCTCAATGTTTAAATGAAGTATGGAAAGCCCTATGCAAGGTTGTAGACAGATCTATGATGAAAGAGAGGATGTTCACTTAGAACCTTTGGTTCCTTGTAAAAATATTGCAAGCCAACCATAAAGTTGAATGACAGAAGAGGAAACGGAGCTATCTTGTTCAAGGATATGATATGTAACATCCGTATGCATTACTTATCCTGATTTGTCAAATATCAAATGATATAATCATAAATATTTTGAATATTCTTGAACAGAGGCCATCCAATGTTTTTTTTAATGGTTTTAACATTAAATACAGATTCCCCCTCTGTTTTGGTTATCATACAAGTAGGCTGTGTTCATATGACATATTATACAAAGCTTGCTGCTATCTCTGCATAAATTACTTACTAATATAGCAGCAGCAAATGATCAGCACAATGTGAATACCAGTTTTCTTTGTGGAGGCTGATCAACTGTCACTGGAAACTGTTTAAGAACAAAATGTAATTCTGATGTAATGTCATCAGGGTTAAGTCATTTGTGTGCATAGTATGTGATTACCTACATCCATGAGATTAATATTTTTTTAATATTAATAGTCTAAACCTAGACTATCTAGGGGCACACTAATATGTAATATCATTTTAGGATACTCAGGCAGCCTTAAATGAATTCTAGTTGAAATCAATGTTTCTATTTGCTAAATATGTCAGCCTTATTCGTTACCCAGTTAAGTATGTGGAACAAATCCAACTATGAAAGACATATCACATTTGGACTGCAGATATCTGAATAGCAATAGCACTTAGACTTATAAACCCGTTCACAGTGCTTTACAGCCCTCTTGAAGTGGTTTACAGAATTAGCATATTGCCCCCAACAATCTGGGTCCTTATGATCAATAGACAGCAGCAAAGAGGCCATTTGCATCTTGATTAAGGTAGCTCTATAATATGCCTCCTGGTCTCTGTTGTGCATTTCATAAGTCTATAATATTTTCAATATAACAAACTATATTATATTCATATAATATAGTTTATTATATAATCATTTTGTTTATTAATAATACAATACAATACAATACAATACAATACAATACAATACAATACAATACAATACAATACAATACACATATGATTGGGGGAGATGTTTCATGGCAAGAACATAGGTTTCAATTATAGCTGCTTATACTTCTCATAGTGGAAAATTAAGAGATAATTACAGCAAAAAGATGTGTGGTTAATCAACTTGATCCAAAAGTTTGGCATACCACCAAACTATTCTCCTTGTCCAGATCTCTCTTCACTTTCAAACCCCTTCAACAGTTGTTTTGTCACCAAAGAATCCCATGCACTTATCAAAATGACAAAAGTGTTGTCTTTAATAACAGAATAACAGAGTTGGAAGGGACCTTGGAGGTCTTCTAGTGCAACCCCCAATTGTCCGAAACAATTAATTTCTTACAGATTTGAAGATCTAGTCTCCATCTTTTTGTTAATTTTCATATCTATAAATACAAATACCAGTGTATCTGTAGTGTGGAAGTACATGTTGGTATATACAGTATCATGTTAAATATAAAGTATAGAAAACCATCCATAAAGCATTGGGCTTATTTCATCCTGAGGTAACCCTTTATGACTGTTTCGTCTTTTTGTATGATTATACTGCAGCTATGAAGGTGTAGGGGTCTGCAGTTTGCATATGTGCAGGGATTTTCCTATCTTGGATGGCAAACCTCAGATAAGGAAGGTTACTTGCACGTAAGCGCCAGGAAATTACATTAGAAGATAAGACCCTAATTCTGTAAACAAGAAGAACAGGAGGAGAGGAAGTGGGATGTGTGTTAGATTTTAATTATAGCCAAATATTAGAAGTGCTTAAGCCAGCAGTAATGATTAACCTATGATTTAAGTTACCTGGAAGATTCTGTGAGCCAATGATATTCTGCCAAGTATGCTGTAACTTGAAAGTAACAAACTATATAATGTCACTATGTAAGACAATAAAGTTACCACATACATCCTCAACCTTTGTGTGTGTGTGGTCTCTACATGAAGGTACCAGTATAATCTCACCTAGAAGATGCAATTGGTTTAAGGACTCAGAAGCAGGTACTACATGTGCTTTCCTATGTGCTCTAAACTAATTCTTGCTTTTGAATCTGAAGTACAGTCTTCAGAGTAAAATATAAAAAAAGTAATATTTCATACAAATTTGTAAAACAATGTTTCACAGCTGGATTTAAAGATTTTTTTACAAAACTATATTTATTTTTGCTTTATTTAAGACAGGTTAATGTAAGTAATTTTTCATAACTTTGTTAATTTGTTCATAAATTTGAGATTGTGGTCTTTACTTTTATAATGCTGTAATACTTTAAATGTGCAATTCTATATATAACTTCAGAAATAAATTTCAGGTCTTACTCTAACATAAAGAGGATAGGTTTAGGGCTGTAAACAGCAGAGATTCAATAATTTTAATTACAGCCAAAAATTGGGAGATAATTATTATCTACATGTATAGAGAATAGATAATTCTCTATACTTGTATTATTTCAGTTTAACTATTCAATATACCAAGAAATTTCATCATGATATTTTTATTCAAATCATTGCAGCATTCATTATTAAAATATTTTGAATAGAAGCTTTTCATTTGATTTGGAAATTAAGTTGAATTCTTTAATCAGCTGCTATTGATTTTAATTTTTGCCATCAAAGAAAGAACTTGGTTTTAAATTCATTTTTATAAATGCATTCAAAATAATTATTTATAGATTTACTTGAAACATTGACATTTTTTTTCCTTTGCAATTGCAATTCCCAAAATTTATGATTCAGCAAAATTATAATTCTGATTCCTCTCTGGCTATAGTTGTTTCTCTGTTTGCTAAATAATAAACTTGTTTGATCTAATGGTTAAGGCATCGGGCTACAAACTAGATCATGAGCTCTAGTCCTTAGTCATGAAAGCCAACTGGGTGAAGTCACTATCTCACAATCCAACTCACCTCACAGGATTGTTGTTGAGGGGAAAACAGGAGGAGGAAGGAATATTAGATGTGTTTGTCACCTTGAGTTATAAAAAAAAATAATAGCGGGCTTTTAAAAAAATTAGTAGTAGGGCCCTGCTACAGATCCCATCTGCTAAGCAGAGGGGTCAAGGACAACAGCTTTTTTCACTCTGTCCCTCTCCCTGTGAATTACTCCACCACCAAAGGTGAGAACTGCTCCCACACTTTTGGCCTGCTGGAAGGGTATAAAAACTTGGTTTTGCCATTTGATTTGGGCCCTGAAAGGAGTCCTCACTGCTGGAAATGGTTGATGGATAAGAATATTATTATTAATTAATTATAAAATTTAGAAAATCAAATTGATTCATCACCGTGAGGGTGCAAGTTAAAAATCATCATACCATAAGATCAATCATTCTACTTAGAAATACAGTTTGTAACTGAAAGCAATATAATCTATTACAAAATATATACAATATATATATATATATATATATATCTATTAAAGATCTGTTTCTCTGTGACTGTTAATGCTGTACAAGCTATGAAGTGGTAAGCTGATGTAAAAGCATATAAGTGTTATGCAATGTTTCAGATTTGTTTCCAAAAAGATATCCAAATCTTATAGGATTGCTAAGCATAGAACCTGTCTACAATTTTTTTAAGCAGCTCTATGTGAAATCCCAGCTATTGACCTATTTCTAAGATATGGATGCGAGGGGGCTTATTCCCTCTCCTATACTGTAAGTGACCTTTTAAATTTTAAGCATGATACCATCCACAGTCCCACAGCAGGGAAGTGGAATGATTATAGTCATCTGTCAGATTCTGATGGTTTTCAAAAGTGGAACAAAACAGATCATCAGATGTGAGCCACTGTGAAGCTGGTCTCTAGAATTATTGTTACTGTACCAGCTTCCCTCCTATAAAATGTTTTACCTGACTGAGCTCCCCAAAGCAGTGACCAGGTTGGCAATGGACTTTTCCCAAACTTAAGGAATTCAAAAAATTTAATTGCCTCCCTAAGTCTGGAGTTGTAAATGGTTTTGGAGTTCATTACTACCACAATAATCATGGAAGGGCCAATACACAATAGGTTGACACATTAAACCTGGTCTTTATCTCAGAGTAGTTGTAATTAGATCTGGAAATGAAGAATGTTAACATCAGTCCCTGAACATGGTCAGATCACTCTGATTATTTTTGAGTTTTTCACAGTCATTCTGGGAGGTAAAACTTGTTTGATTGCTCTGCTCCAAGTGCCCGAAGGGTTTGTGAGGGATCTTGACATTAAACATGAAGGTCAGAACCCTAATTGATTCTTGGGACAAAAGGCCAGTGATAGCCTTAGAGCTGATTAAAACTGATTATTTCCTGTTCATTGATGCTAGAGATCCTCCTTGGTTCATCACCAAGAGATGAATGAGAAGAAGAAATGCCCAGAGTACTACTACAAACAATGGCCTTTTTAAAGCAGTCATAAATCAAGTCCCAGTTGCATAGAAAAGGACTTAGTTGACAAGGCATTGAAACAGCCCTAATACTGGCATTGGTAGATGTAAGTCTTTCCTTTTTCTGATACCAAAACTAAGACTCTGACTTGAAATGAAACAAAAATTCCACAGTCTCCAAGAATGCAGATGGAAGATTAGAGGATCCTAAGATAACAAAAAGAGCCAGTTTGCCATAGTAGTTAAGATGCCAGACTAGAAACTGGGAGATTGTGATACTATTCTTGATTTAAACTTGAAGACAGCCAAATGATCTGGGCTAGTCACATTCTCTCATCCCTAAGAAGGAAGCAATAGCAAACCACTTCCAAAAAACCTTGCCAAAAAAACTGCAGAGACAAATCCAAGCAGTCTCCAGGAGTTAAAATCTGTCTTGAAAAAATGTGCATGGACACATATTTTAATTCACATACAAAGATAACAAAAGTGAATGAAATGTTCCTTTAGTAGAGAAGCTTTGCAGAGTCTGATTCTATTTCTGTTTTTGAGAAACAAGGGAAATTACAAGTTTAATATTCTTAAGGGTGGATATTCCCTTTTGGAATAATTTATTTGACAGTCTTATTTTGACATCGTGGTATATCTGGTATATGGAATACTCGATCCCTAAACTGTCAACCAGGACTGCTAAGCATGAAAGTTGACTATTGGCCATAAATTGCTTGCAAAATTGGCTTTGAAACTTACATGTTTGTTGCTGCTATTGCTGGGTGACTCATTGCAACCCAGACAAGAGCTGCAGAATGATTTATTGCTCTATGTGCAGGTATGATCATAACTTGACTTGATTTATGACTAATCTATTTATTTTCAGCTGGACCCTTCATTAGGCTGTGCAACCATGTCTTTGCCCAAGATTGTAAGGTAATTGATTCCAAAGCACTAATCCTATATCTAATCTATCACTTTTACAATATCTAGTATGTATAACAATAGGTAAACCATAATAATCTATGATTTTTATTACTAATAATTCACATATTGTGCTAATCTATAAAAAGTTACTTGCTTTTAAAATGATATATAAATTTAATATGTTACATTAATTTACATTCTGGATGCACTAAAAGCAGAAAAGAAAGAAAGTGGGAAAAAGAAAAAGTCAGAAAGAAAAAAATAAAAAGAAACATAAAGAAGAAACTTTCAGTATCCTTTGCAACAAATATAAATACAATTACAGAATTAATTCTTACTATGATTACAAAAAAACTTCACCCTATTCTATTATCTAGATTTTTACCTAATCACCAACACCTCAAATCATAAATGCATTTTCTTCTGCTTTATGCAAAAAAATCTGTATAAGGTTTCCAATCAACAATTAATGAGATGGGTTTTTTTCCTCTAATCAATTTAGCCATCTCTGTAAGTTCAATCATCTTCATCAACAGCTCCTCCCTTATGGGTGGTGTTGATCCTTTCCTTTGAGAGCAAATTGTTTTGCTTTGGTTGTCATATATGAAAACAAAGTTCCATGTCTTTTTCTAATTGCTTATCCATTAGTCTCAAAAGAAAAGTGTCTTGTTTCAATTATACTTTAACCTTTAAAAACTTCTGAATTAATGTATACATTTGTTTCCAAAATTTTCTGGCTTTTTACACATGGCCTAAATCTTTTCCCCTTTTAAATGTAAATTTTAATTTGTTTTTAAATTATTGGATATTTTAAATTTGTCTCAGCCAAATTATTTAATTCATTTTTATTCTATTTTAAATTTTTGTATTTATGCATTTTATTCTGTGGCTGTTTACCGCCCTGAGTCCTTCGGGATAAGTATAAATCCAATAAAAACAAAAACAAAAACAAACAAAACATGTCTACCTAGCATGATAAAACATACCATCATGTTGTTCATATTTGCAACAAGGATTCAAAGGGTCTTTCTACATTCTAGACAAATGGAGTTGTCTATTGAAAAACACCAATACATTGTTTTATAAAAATTCTTTTTAAAATTAGAATATAATGTAAATTTCAATTTTTTCAGTCACATATATTTTGATTGGTTCATTTGTATATTGTAGCCAACATTTTAGCTCATTTTTTCATATATTATGTCACTTGCTATTCTTCTGTCTCATATATCAGCAAAAATGTATACTAATAATATTAATAATAATATATTCATCACTAGTACATAATTCTGTTTTAAACTTGTTCTTACTTTGTTCAAAACATAGTGCTATCCATTTTAAATCTTTTGTTAATTATACTGTAGATTAAACCATTGACAGGAATATCTTCTTTTATCAAATCTTTTTTTTTAATTTCATTTTACAATATGGGACAAGTCTAGTATGTCATGATAAATTAACCATGTATGTTTACTTATCATTTCTCATCTATTGTTTCTCATTTATATCATTTCTTGCATTGAGAGCCACAGAAGTATTTTTCAGCAGAATCTAAGTTTATATATTCCATACTGACATAATAATCACCTGACATAATAATCTTTAACTTACCTTAATTTTACCTTAATTTTATCATATGATAAATATTTATGCCTTCTGAAACTCAAATCATGATCTTCTAAAACCAATAACCTTTTATTTCTTAACAACTTAATAATTTTTTCTTAATTTTTAATATTTTTTTAAAAAAAATTCTTAACAAGCTTTGGGGAATTATAAAAGTTTTTTGTTGGAAATTCCGATCTGTACAAAACAAAGCAGACGAGAGAACTATTCAAAACAAAGCAGGTGAGCGAAAAGCAATGGGAAGTGGACTGCTGCAGAATTTGTCTGCTGCTGCCTTTTAAACCAACACTACCCACCCTTTCATTACTGTCGTTTAATAATATTGATTAACTAAATTGATTCACTGATTACTGATTTATTGTTTAGTTTAATTAATTGATAGTGATTGCTTACTTTAGCATTAATTGTCTAGTTGATTTCTTAGGGTTAGCATTGTCTAGTTGATTAATTGATTGTCTAGTAGATTATTATTTTAGATTAATTGATTCATTGTTGAATTGATTAATTAATTACTGTTATTAATGCAGCTTTAATTAATTAATTGCCTATCATATTGAATACTTATTGTTATTGATTAGTGTGTCACTGATTACCAGCAAATAAGAGATTAAAGTAATCCATACCAGCAAATAACAGATTATACATCTGCAAAACAAATCCACCATGCCAAGCAAAAATTCCAAAAAAGCCACTACCAAAACCTCCCCCAAAAAACATATCTCTACCAACGACGACCTAGACGACTCTAGTACATGCTTTAAATGTTCTGCAACTATCAATAATAATGAAGATATCATTAAATGCCATACATGTAACAATTACGCCCATCTCACCTGCTTAAAATTAACCAAACAAATAGCAAATCTCATACAAGCATCAGATACATTTCCTTGTCTATGTCCATCATGTTTACCTAAGCTAGACAATCAAAATGTCACATCTACATCCATCTACATGTCCTTAAATACCACATTTCAATTCTTACTATGTTACAGAACCCCAGAATACGACATCAGAATATGCAAACAAGTTAACTTCACTACTAACAATGGGCAGCTTCCTGCCCACACCCTATAATCTTTCTTGGTGACCTTAACTTACCACTTATTAATTGGACTCTAAAGGAATGTACAACTGAACCTATACATGCAACTCTGTACAATACTATAACTAATCTGGGACTTGATCAACTAGTAACTAACAACACTAGACTTAACAACTGCCTTAATATCATCTTCTGCAACAGTTTAAACTCAATTTATGAGTTTAAACAAATAAAAGAACCATTCTCCAATAGCGACCACAGTGTGATTGACTTTTGTCTCAATTTATGCCCTCACAAAAATCATCATAATGATGGGATTCCCAGTTATAACTTTAAAAAATCCAACTATGATCTCATAAACAATGAACTCTCTTCTCTTGATTGGCAAATTCTATTCACTGGCTGTAATACTGTAATATTGCTGATGACCATTACAACATTTTCTTGAGTGAAGTCAAAAGAATCATTAAACTTTATGTATCACTAATATCCCCCAAAACCAGAAAAAATAAACTACCAATAACAATAAGGAAACTACAATCCAGAAAAAAATCTCTTTGGCGAAAAAACAAAACTAACTACATAGCTAACTTCAAAAACCACTAAAAAAACTTATGCCAACAAATAAAGACTGAATGCACCAATTATCACATCAAGCAAGAGGAAAACCTTCTTCGCACAAAATCCATATGTGCCTTCTATAATTTATACAGAAGACAACAAACTTAAGGACTCAAGATCCATCCCACCCCTAAAAGTCCAAATGACGAAGACTGTATTGATGAAACTATTAAAGCCAATCTCTTTAACACGTTCTTCAGCTCAGTCTTTGTAAACAGCAACAACACATACCCAATATTTCCCAGTCTTAATACAGACAATTACAACGATTACGGTGATATTATACATATCAATTTTACAGAAGACAACATTAAAAAGGCACTATGCAATGTAAAACCATCTTTATCTATTGGACCTGATGGACTGTGTACATACTTCTTTAAAAAACTTTCCACTGCAATTGCAGAACCTCTAAGCATAATTTTTAAAAATCTTTCAGTACCAGCTCCTTGCCATACCAATGGTCACAAGCCACGGCCATTCCTATCTTCAAAAAGGGAGAGCCTAGCCTAGTTGAAAATTACAGACTAATCTCTTTACGTTGCGTCACCTGCAAAGTTATGGAATCAATCATTAACTAATCTATTACCCTCCACCTAGAGACAAACAATCTACTCTCCAACAAACAATTTGGTTTCAGAAAAGAATTATCCTGTAATCTACAACTACTACAACTACTACATTGCAAAAACATATGGACTACACATCTTGTTCAGGGCAAAGCAATAGATGCAATTTACATAGACTTCTGTAAAGCTTTTGATTCAGTGGTACATAACAAATTACTTCTAAAACTAAAATTGTTTTAGTCTCGAATGCAGCTCATCTGTCTGGAACCCGCACTGCATATCGGACATAAATACAATTGAGAGAGTCCAGAGATATTTTACAAGAAGAGTCCTCCATTCCTCTAACTGCAATAAAATACCTTATGCCACCAGATTTCAAATTTTGGGCTTAGACAATTTAGAACTGCGCCGACTTTGGTCTGACCTAAGTGTAGTACATAAAATGATCTGCCACAATGTTCTACCTGTCAATGACTATTTCTGCTTCAGCTACAACAATATACAAGCACACAATAGATACAAACTTAAAGTGAATTGCTCCAAACTGGATTGCAGAAAATAGACTTCAGTAACAGAGTGGTCAATGCCTGGAATGCACTACCTGACTCTGTGGTTTCTCCCAAACCCCCAAAACTTTAATCTTAAACTGTCTACTGTTGACCTCACCCCATTCCTAAGAGGTCTGTAAGGGGTGTGCATAAGTGCACCAGCGTGCCTACTGTCCCTGTCCTAATATTCCTTTTTACTTACTCTTTTCATGCATTCAAATTATGTTTATACTTTTATCTGTTATCTTATATATGATTGACAAACAAACAAATAAATAAATAAATAAATAAATAAATAAAATCCAAACCAAACAGCAGGCAGCAAAATATACCCGCCCTTTCTCTCTTTTTTTGCATCTTGTTATACCTATATTATATCTAACTTGTAGTCTTTTTTCTCCTGCCATACAAATTTATATATAGCTTCCTGGCATTGTTTAAATGTTACATCAGTTGTCAAAACAGGTATTGTCTGAAACAACATTCCACGTAAAATATCTTAATCACAGAAAATCTGCCTAACAAAAACAATTGTAATTTATTCCATTTAGCATATTTTTCAACTTTATTCCATAATTTCACATAGTTATTTTGAAATAACATATACCTCATTCTCATAGTTATACCCATATCTTTTACCTCCTCCTTAATTTTAAAACCCATTCTATTTATCAATTCTATTTGATCCTGTAGCTTCATATTTTTTAACATATTTGTCTTCTCTTTATTCTCTTTATTAATCTTGAAACCTGCTAGTGACCCAAGTAATTATTGTCTTTCAAATCTAGTTCATTTGAAATCTTTTATGAGAAATCCTCTCTTCAGCGATCTGCAAACTTCCATACTTCAACTTAATAGGGTCATTTTGAGGTCCAGTCATGGACTTTTTTTTTTCAGATTTGCAAATGTGAGCAGCCAGGAGGCTTCAGAGTGCTAGAAAGAATGCATATCAAACAAACTTGTTGATAATAGATAAGGACTGATTTGGGGCTTTCTAGTCTCATACAATTTAATAATCCCGTCTAATACCTTAGATGTCACTGAGGCTGAAAAAGCTGCTGGTGCAGACTGAAATGTCAATAAATATAATTGTGAATACTGCCAGTGAGAGCAGCTGACAAATGGTATTAATGTTTTAACAAAGAGAATGATAAAAAACCTCATAATTATCATGCAGAAACAAGGAACTTGAAACTCCTATTTTGTCTAAAGAATAAGAATTTTTTACATCTCACTAGATTTTAGATTAAAGTTAAATAACAAAAATACTATTTCAGATTCATTAGATCCTATTGCATTTCTACAGAAAAGAAATAAATAAATCAGTGTATTGTTGAGGTGCAACCAGAATAACACTTAATTACAATACACTTGTAATGTCCTCAAACTGTTATGTTCTGGGAAGTGATTGCATATATAATATTAATTTGACTCTAAAACAAAGTTTAATATTTTGAGTGCATTCTTTATTTCGGACCACATGGAAATTAATAGTTTGATAATGAATAATTATTGTCAAGAAGTTATTTCTTCAATAGCGGAAAATGAATTTATGGTCCCAATTATCCAGTGGATTAAATGGTATTTGCATTCTAGGAACAAGTTACTTGTAGACATAGTTTATGACTGCACAATTATTATTTTTTTTGTAAATATTTTTTATTTTTTTCAAACATAAACATAAAATATAACTTTCAAGAACAGAGTTTTGATCCGGTCATAGATGGTTAACACACTTACATTCCTTTAACAAGCTCCATTCCCGATTTCCCATTAGATCTTTTAATAGTAAAAATTCAAAATATAAAAGAACAAATTTTAACATAGATTCTAACATCTTCATCTAAACAAGTCTATCAATACAATTATAGCTTCAATTTAAATTTAACTCATTTTTATGTCTATGTATCAATCCTGGTTACATCTGGTTCTTCTCCACATTGTCTTTGTTATATCTTTTACCATCAATGTCAAAATAATTTTTAACAATATTCTAATCTCCTATTCTAATTATTTACCTTATATTTTTATCACCACAATTCTTAAATTCGAGTTCAATACAACTCCATTTTGTTACAGTTTATAAAGCACAATTCTATCTGTATCTTAGTTCCTTGGCCCTTTTTATCAAATCTTAATATCTTTATCAGTTTGTCTTTGATTTTATCCCACTTATCATCTTTTACACATTTCATATTACACAGTTTTATCAGAAAAAAAAACCATGCTTTATTTAAGCTAATTTCCAACATAATCTCCTCCATACCTCTCTCTATTTGTTTAGCTATTTTCTAGCATATTATGGTTGGCTGATTCCCAGCATAACCTCCTCCAGAGCACCAACTATTTTGGGCTGATTTCCCTCCAACTCTCCTCCTATTGTTTGGCTCATTTCCAGCATTTTATTGCCTGGTTTCCAGCATATTATGTTTGGCTGATTTCCAGCATAGTCTCCTCCAAAACTCCCAAGTTTGTTTGGCTGATTTCCAGCATTTTAATTAATTTCCAACTCATTTTCTCCGAGTCTCAAACTCTTATCTAGTTGGCACCCATCATCTCTTATTTTAACTTTCCTGCAGTATAGTTATCTATTTCATGTCAGTTTCCCAACATACTCTTTCAAATTAATTCTCAATATATTTCATAATAATTCTCATTTCCAACATATATTAAATTAAATCACAATTTATCGCAAAGATCTGTGTACCTTATGGTTTCATTCAATAGAATATTAATCAATCATATTCACTAGTCTAGCATTTGTTTACAAATTAAAATTAAGACATATTACAACAAGCAATAAATTTTCTTAAGGTTATCTCATATTGGTATATATTCTTCTTTATGCATATTCTTTCAAGTTAATTTTCAGTATATTTCCTAATGTTAATCATTTCTAGCTTACGTTGAATTAAATCACAATTTGTAACTGAAGTCTATATGTTTTATAATTACATCCAATAAAACCTTAATCAATCACATTTACCAATCTAAATTTGTTTAGAATTAAGGTTAATACATATTATAACAAAAAAAAAATTCTTAAGATTTGTTACTCCAGAGGCCCTCCTATTTTTATTCAAAAATCTTTTATATATTTAAGTTTTTAAACATTGCATTTCAATTTTATCTGTTTTATTTCTTCTTTTTCCTGTCTGTCCATAAATATCCCACTTAAAAATTCATGTATCCAAGTTGAAAACTCTGTATGTCATTTTAATGCTTTGTAACATCTGCTCCATATATAGTACATCAACTTCCTGTCTTTTATTCTTGCACCACACCTTTTTCTTGCTAGGCCAGTTAGTTTCAATTCTAGTAAATGCAGTGTTTCTTCTTTCTTCTTTTTAAAATCACCCAGCGACAGAACAGGAATCTCCAAAATCCTTAAGTCTAAAGTTAATTTCAAAATAATCCAAAGTAAAACTCCATTCAAAATGTTTCTTTTCCAAATAGAAGGGAAGTCTCTTTAATCCACATTCCGCTTAGTCACTGCAGACTCCGTAGCTATAATGTAGCCATTCATCTGCCTTTCTTCATTAACTTTCCAAAGTTGTTGACTCCCAAGAAAAAAAGCAAAAAAAAAACAAAAAAACGTTTCTCCAATCCATTCCAATTAGAAAAATAGGGAAAATAAAATCCAATTTTCTAATTCATTAAAAGCCAATTCTTCCAAATCAATTATACTAAAAAATTCTAACATGGGTCATTTATTTCCAATTAATTATTCCGTGTCAAATTTTCAAGCCCCAAAGCTCTGTAGCCGCTTTTTAAATTTTGGGTTCTTATTTTTTTAAAAAAATACAATTCCGTTGTTTCTTGCCTGGGTTGGTGTCACTCATCCGTCTTCAAAAAACTCTTCCTTTCCTCGTCTCTCCTGCACATTCTTTTTATGGTCCGCCACGGCTTTGTGGCAGCCGCCATGGCTGCCTACCCCCACCACCGACTTCGAGGATTCCCTCTGGCTTCCGAGGAACTTGTCTGTTCCTCTAAGCCTTCTGAGGTGCTCCTCATCTCCCTCTATCGATGAGACAGGGTCGGTCCGAAGACCGATCGATCGGAGGTTTGTCAGTCGGGATTTCCATGGGCTCGTTAGAGCCCGCCATAGCCCCAACTGTAGCGCCGTGGCACCAGACCGGAAATCTGCACAATTTTGTTACAATGAAATATGGTTATTTCTAGTTGAAACTTATTATATGTGTAAACACTCATGTATACACATGTAAAGTTTCAATTAGATACCTAGATACAGATACATGTATACATACGTATATGTTCATTAATTTTTTTATTTTTCAAATTTACATAGTCACCCATCTCACAAAATATACAACGAAGTTAAAAAAAACAATAATACATAAATTAAAAAGTAAAGATTTCTCTGTCAGTAATGTCCAACTCTAGGGCATGGTGTTCATCTCTGTTTCTTGGTCAAGGAGACAATTTCCATGGTCACATGGCCAGGATGGCTATATGACAGAGGCACATGGAATGCTGTTACCTTCCCACTGAAGTGGTACCTATTAATCGACTTGCATTTTCATGCTTTCAAACTGCTAGATGAGCAGGAACTGGGCAAGTAATGGGAGCTGACCCTATTTCACACAGCTCAGGTATTGAACCCAGGCTGTCAGCTTTCCTGCTGACAAACTCAGGGTCTCTAACCACTGAGCCATCACACTCCCTAATACATAATAATTATTATTTCAAGCATTGAAAACTCTAAAATGCAGCTAAATAAATAGGCAAAGGAATGTCAATTATAATGGAGCCACTTCACTGGTTTGCCAGTTCCCTGGGGTTCCCAAGCATGATGGCGAATGGGGAATGTTCAGAAAGTCAGAAGCTGTTCTGCCCCAGCTACGGACCCCAAAGAACACAGCACACACAAAGTCCGTACAAACCTTAATTTACTAATTAAAGACTACTAATGAGCTTTCTTAGTAGTTGTTCGAACACAAGTACAATAAATCAGTCTTTTCTGAACAAGGGCTGTTAATTTAACTTCAATAACAGCCGACAAGAATTCAAAGAATAATAACTCAGTTCTGAGGCACAGTATTTCAGATAACCATAATCTTACTATGGTTGGCAGAATGCCCAGAAGCAATTTGCACAAAAAATGATAAGAGAGAAACAAGAGCCAAATCAAACGTTTTCTGTAATCAAGATGCGAAGGAATTTGAACGAAGTTGTTTCCTGCAAATTGCCTCAGTCCTTAAATAGGCCAGGGGAGTGGCCAATTAACCCCAAGCCTTACTCTCGAGGAGACCTCCTCCTGAGGAGCCACTCCTGCCTTTTCACAGCTCTGCGTGCTCGTGCATCGAGAAGAGGCTCCTTCTCTTCTTCCTCTTCATTTATGGGAGCTTCTGGAGGTTTTGAAAGCCCTGGCTGAATCCCTGCCTCTGGCACCACATCTTCTCCAGCCTCCTCATTGTCTGAATCGAGGGCCAGCTGCACAGGCTGCTGGCCCATCACCACACCAGCCTCCTTGCTGTCGGAATCAGCTACTAACTGCACAGGCCACTGACGTGCCACAACAGAAGCAATGATGCTAACCTAACCTCAGGGACAGGATAATCTACAACGAAGGTGCCACTGTCAAAATGTCCTATCATCTGAATCCACACAACGTAACTTCCTAAATGATAGAACTGTAGCATGCCATGGCTACTAGCTCTGGTGAGACAGGATGCAATTGGGGGGAAGTCTCTGAAATAACCTGGTCCCATGCCATTCCTTAAAAACCAAAGCCAGTACCTTGAATTAAACCCAGAAACTTAGTGGCAACCAATACAGCTCAAGGAGCAGAAGTGTAATGTGTGTTGTAGGAGGAATGCCTGTGCTGTCATATTTTGCATCAGTTTTGCAGCAGTTGAAGTTTCTGGATATTCTTCAAGGCAAGCCCTTATATGTACAATTTATCCTGTTGCATTTGCATTATTTTTTGTTTCCCCCCCCCCTTATTTTCTCCTGTTGTTTTATTAAATACAAATCCCCCCTCCAAAATAATAAAAAGTTCTGTAATAGAAAACAACACCAGTAGGACCACATTCACCAATTTCATCAAAATAAACATTTAAAAAAAAACAAGAGAATTTTTTTTAAAAAAATTGTTAACTTCTGCTCCAAAGTGTGTAATAGAAAAACATGAATATTTCAAGGAAGCCTTTTAGTGCAAAATCCTCTTTGACAAAACTCTATTTCATTACATGAGACAAAATACATGTCATTCAGCATTTCTGAAGGACATTTACAGATCTAATTGAGTTGAATGGCATCACACTAGAACATGTTTTACAAAGCCAAATAGTTTCTGAAATCAGTAAGAAGGTCCATTTAAAAAGAAATAGAACTTTATCTTAAATAAGCTATTCTGAGCTGCCTTGTTTGCAAGAATCTAAATATCATGTGAATAATTTAATGTAGTCTTAATCAAAAAGATCACTTAAAAGTTAGTTTTTGTTATTAAAATGGGGAATATGCAGTCATCCAGTAACTAGAAGTTTGTTTGTTGTTTTTTAAAAAGGTTCATTATGCAGTTATATATTATCTATCCTTGGTCTTATTGTACTATAGTATATCTATAACATCAATGTTCTCTTCTGTTCTTCAGAAGTTACTGAAAGCTGTTCTACTATACAAGATGATGGGAATTTAAAATATTATGACTGCTAGGCATTTATATTTCACAGTTTTTAAAAATGAGATGAAAGTCAACAAAGGTCCGATTCAGAAAATTCAAGATTTGACTAAATGAGGGTTAATCTACATTTTGTAATCACATATTCTAAATGAAATAATATATATTAGAATTAAAATATTGAACGAAGAATAGCCTTAACACAATAATTTTCTGGGGGGAAAAGATATAGCATTACAGTAATATTTCTATGTTTTGAAATCAAATAGTGTTTCTAAATTGTTTTCTGGAAAGCTAAGCTGCAGTTCATTTCTAGATCTGATAGCTGGAAAGGGTACTACCAGTAGTTGGAAAGACTCTAGATTTTTTGCCACCATAGATTAACATGGCTCTCCTCCCAAAATGTTTTTAAGGTAGTTAACTGTAGATTTATTGTTACCAGGATTTTTTCTTTTTAAAACATATAAGGCTGATACCTAATTTTTTTTTTTATGCTGGTGTAACTAACTAAAAACAATTTGTCTGGTTTAAAGTCTTTTTCAGACTAAACTAATGCACAAATAAGTAGATCTGAGAATCTAAGAATATAACATCTTCAATCACAAAGAGAATTAGGATAAGAATATAAAATAGGATGAAGAGAGATAGACAGACAGACAGAGATGAAAACAGTATTTAATTAATTAATTAATTAGTTAATTCAAACAACTCTAGGAGGTTTGTTGTTGGATTTGACAATCCAGCCTGGCTTTTGAGGGGTGCAGTGGGCTTCTTCTAGCTCTTCCATATTGTCAGTTGATTGATTTTTGATGAGGCTTAACTTAAGACATGGCTTGAAATTCCAATTTGTCTTGATTATTTATTTTCAGGAAGGGTAGGGACTAACCAACCTTAAATTTTGGATAATTATCTAGTTTTATTTTTATATTTCACATAAATCCTTTTTAAAGAACTATAGTTTATCTCTCAAATTTTGACTAGAAAATACTATAAGAAACTGGATATTTAGTTGATCTTGTTTCACCAACTTTTACTTTTTATGTAATTGATAAGGTATCCAAAAAAGAACTGGGGCTTTTTCTGCATCCTATTCTGAATTTGACCTTGACTGATATTCAGGAAACATCTGAATCTCAAAGACAAAGTCATTTTTGATTTGAGAAATCAGATTTTGCTAGTAGACAGCAATACTCAATCTGGGAATCATGAATTTTTGAAGAAGATAACCCTTTAATGTTTATATTCTCCAGGATACCAGAGCCAGCTGGCCCTCTGAGGCAATGGCTGCAATGCCATTTTTCAGAACCTGCCTTCTGTTTCAAGAAATGCATTTTGTAATTTCTAAAAGTTTGAACAACGAGTCCATTTAGCAGCCCATACAGTAACCCAGTCTCTGAATTCATCAATGTTTTTAAAGGCTTTGTTCCTAAAGAACAAATTGTCCCTGACACCTGTTTTCCCAGTCACAGGTATCATGTGACATTGTTAAAGAAAATGTTGCTGTTGATTCCCATTCAGCAGAGTTAAAATTTGTGGAGTCACAGTAAGGACCAGATAGGAGAACTATGGAATAGATTTATTTATTTATTTTTAAAAAAAGGATAGCATTAATGGAAATGAATACATTGTGAAGCACCAGTGAAATTAATTTTGAATATATTTTTTTAATTATCCATCTTAAATCTTGTTAAATGCAGGATTTCTTTCTACATAAGACTTCATAATTGGCAAGCTAAATGCTAGCTACCTTATCTGAATAGAAGTAGTACAATGTTTTGTCCTAGGTAAGCCACTTTAGAAAGAAAAAAAATAACCTCCAATGCATTTGTTTGGCTAAGGAATATACAGCTGTTTCAGATGAATGTTTCTATTATTCTTGGATTTGATGATAACTTTGATTCTATTTTCAGGAACAGATTTTGAGAAAAGTTGTGCTGTTCTTTAACTGCTTGTCCAGACAGGAAATTACAAAGAGCCGATCTATTCCCTTACCCTTCATTTCACTGTGGTAATGAGCTCCATTTTTCATGAATATGTATTCAGTTCACCATTTCTTTCTCAGAAGTCTAGTCATGGAGAATATCCTTGGGTTTTGTTTGTTTTTTTTGTTTTGTTTTGTTTTTTTTGTTTTGGACAAAAAATATTTTTAAACAAATATAAAAAACAAATAAAAACCATCTTCAATGCAAATACAGTGTATCAGTTGGTTACAAATCTTTTGTGCATCTTCACTCTATTCATATATATCCATATATTATTATCCTCATTAATCATATATTTAACTATGGCTGTTTCTTCCCTCATTTCATACAAAATACTCTAAGATTTGAGTTAATTTATATTATGCCGTTCATTCTCCTAAATCATTCCAATAACAGTACATCTTTATATTATGTTTTATATAATTCTACATTTCTTGCATTAGAAGAAACCTCTATCATATTTCATTTCCATGTCTTTTTATCTAACCATTGGTAAAATAGATCCCATATCTTATAATATTGTTTATCTTCTTGTTCTCTAATTTCAAATGTCAATTTACTCATTTCTGCACATTCCATTATTTTCTTAATAACTTCATCTTGCGTTGGCATTTTCTCATTTTTCCAATTTTTAGCAAACACAATTCTAGCCGCTGTTAATACATTCACAATCAAATATCTAAATTCTCTATTGTATATTTCAGGTACAATCCCCAATAAAAAAATCTCTGGTTTAAAGTCTATGTGTTTTTGTGTCATTTTTTCCACCCATGTGTGGATTTTAGTCCAATATCTTTTGGCTTCTGCACATGTCCACCACATATGGTAATATGAACCCGGTATCTGATGACATTTCCAACATTTTTCAGATTTATTCTTGAACATTCTAGCAATTCTCGTCGGGGGTAGGTGCCACCTGTAAAACATCTTATACAAATTTTCTTTATATGCAATTGACATTGTTATTTTAGAATTTTGCGACGACAATTTTTGACATTTCTCTAAGTCAATTCCATGTCCAAAATTTTCCCCCCAAGCAATCATTGTTTCTTTAACTTGTTCATCTTCCAATTTAACCTCTAATAAATATCCATACAATTTTTTAATTATGTTTTCATCAGTACCTGTTAAGATTTTATCTAGACTAGTCAAATTGTTATAAAACTCTTCTGTCTTATAATCTTTATCATGTCTAGACTGTATTTGCAAATAAGAAAACCAATTCATCTTTATACCTTGTACTTCTAATTCTTGCAAAGATTTAAGTTCACCCTTTTCATTCAATAATTCACTATATCTAATAATTTGTTCCTTTCTAAATGTTATTGAATGTGAGAATGCTTCAATAGATGATAACCAGACCGGAATTTTTAAATAATGTTGTTTTTTTACCTTCTCCCAGTTTAATAGCAAAGCCTCTTGTATGAAAGAGGATACAAGATACACAGATACCCCTGTGTTTTTGTTTCCTTGTACCTTAAAAAGGCATGCCAACCCAATAACAAATCATGCCTTTCTAAGGTCAATAATCTGGCATTTCTTATCCATTCCTTAATCGACATCAAACTTGTAGCTTGATAGTATAGTTCCCAATTAGGCAAGCCAAAACCTCCTCGTATTCTGGCATCTTGAAACAATTTTAGTTTTATCCTCACTTTTTTAACATGCCAAATGTATTTCAGCACTATTTTATTCAAATCTTCAAAATAATCTTTCCCCAGTCTGATTGGAATTGTCTGGAACAAGGATTCTAGGCAATATGTTCATCTTAATCATTGATATTCTCCCTATCAATGACAGTTGTAAATTTTCCCACTTTGCCATATCTGTCACTATCCTTTGCTTAAGTTGACTCAGCCTTCCATCCTTTCTAAGGTAGGTGAAATGAGGACCCAGTTTGTGGTGGCAATAAGCTGACTTTGTATAAATAGACAAAAGTATGAAGGCTATTGCTTAACGCATTGTAAGCCGCCCTGAGTCTCCAGAGAAGGGCGGCATATAAATCAATTTTTTTAAAAAAAGTTTATTATACTTATTCTCTTTGAATGCACTGCATCTTGCTGTCAGATATATTCCCAAGTATTTAACCTTATTTGTGACCTGCATCTTCGATATTTCCGCCAGTTCTTCTTTTTGTTTTATTAACATATTTTTTGTCAAGATCTTCATTTTGTCTTTATTTATTTTCAAACCAGCTACTTTTCCATATTCTCCTATTTTGTCTATCAATTTAGTTGTTGATTCTAATGGATCTTCAAGAATAAAAACCAGGTCATCAGCAAATGCTTGCAATTTGTATTCTTCCTTTTGAACCTTCATTCCCTTTATGTCTTTATGTCTTTAATATTTCCATTTAGCACTTCTAATGTTAATACAAATAATAAAGGTGACAGTGGACAACCTTGTCTTGTAACTTTTTTTATTTCAATAGACTCTGTCAATTCTCCATTTATCATTACTTTTGCTGTTTGTTTGTAATACATGGCTTCTATGGCTTGAATAAATTTTCTACCAAAGCCCATCTGTTCCAGCTGTTATAACATAAATCGCCAGTTCACATTATCAAAGGCTTGATCTAAGGCCGAGCATCTAAAAATATCAAAGCCATTTGCTTTTCAGGATGTGCCTCATAATATTCCAATGAATCCAGGATTATTCTCATATTGTCTTTAATCTGTCTTTTTGGCAGAAACCCATTTTGATTGGAGTGTATGAAATTATTTAAATATCTTTTAAGTCTTTCTGCCAATATTGAAGTGAAGATTTTATAGTCTGAATTTAGCAGGGAAATAGGACTATAATTTTTAATTTGTTGTGGGTTGGTATCCTCTTTTAGGACAAGTGTAATATATGCTTCTGACCATGACTTGGGTAATCCCTTCTTTGACATTCATGACTTCTAACAATGGGAGATTCAACAATTCCTGTAATGTCTTGTAATATTCTGCTGGTAATCTGTCCGGGCCTGGTGCCTTCCCATTCTTTTGTTTTTTAAGGGCTTTAGTTAATTCCATCATCGTTATATTTCTTTCTAGCATCATTTCAGTGTAAAACCAGAGAGAATTTGTGATAAAAAGGCACTAAAAATTTAGCAATTAACTAAATAAAACAGAGATCTCCAGTCCAATCCAATCCAGTCCAGGTTAAAGAATAAAATTGTTCACAAACATCCACAAGTAGAAGTAAATTGAAAAATAGGAAAAACTATCTTAGACTCAGGCTTAATTCCGCCGCTTAACTTCTTATGTCTTCAATTTTAATTATCTTTCCACCTCAGGGCATTCTTTCAAATAGTCTATTTAAAAGGTCTCTCACCAAGCCGACACACTTTCTCTCAATCTCTTCTGTTCCAGAGCTGTCCCAACTTCAGCAGCTTAATGGCTGCCTCTTCATCTCCAGAAAAAAGAGCTTCTCCTGGATCAACCAGGGACTTTGCAATGTCCCTGGGATCAACAGGATGTGCCCTCCTCTATCACTGTCTCTACAGGTCAGTGAGGTCCAAACAGGACCGTCCAGCAACAAAGATATTGATGGCGATCCTAGAGCTACAGGATCGTCCGTCGTACTGCCGCGATGTCAGCTCCGCCTCTTTGAAAATATCCTTGTTAACAACCAGCCAGTCTTCCAAATGTATATGCAAAGTTGGTAAGATTGACAATGAAGAAGTCTACCCTATATTGGGAATTGTTTGCAACAGTTTGCAATCTAACAATTGTTAGATTATGGTGTAGCAGGGCTTAAAATAGTACCTGGTCAAGGATAGATATTGTATGGATGTCATCAGAATTGAAAGCATGTGTGAAAGAGATAGAAATAGAATCAAATGTTTGGGCAGATCACAATCCAGTAAAAGTTATATGGAAAGGACAAAAGAGAAAATTGAGATGGACCTTGAACCAAGCAATATTGCAAGACAAGGAATTTATACAAATCATGGGGAAAGAACTGGACTTTTTTTTTTAAAGAGAACAAGAAAGAAGAGACCTCCCTGCAAACTGTATGGGCTACCGCTAATGTGTATACAAGGGAATTAGCCATAACATAGGAAAGAAAAATAATAAGAAGAAACAAAATTAAAAAATATTAGAAGAACATAAAAGATTAGAATTAGAATTACAGAAAGAACCACAAAAAAAGATTTGAAAAAATCAAATGGACTTAATAAAACATAAATTGAACTTATTGGAAAAAGAAGAACTGGCACAAAAAATCAAAAGTGTGAAACAGAACTTTTTTGAAAATGTGAATAAACTAGGAAAATGGTTGGCATATAAACTGGACAAAGAGAAGGGAAAAAACCTGATGCATTGACTAATAGATGAGAAAGGGACTCTTTATTACCAAAATGAGGATTAAAAAAAAATAATTCAAGAGTATTATGGAAAACTGTATGACCAGGAGAAAACCCCAGAAAATAGAATAAAACAATATTTGGAACCATCTGAACTTCCTAAAGTACCCAAAACAGTTAAGGCTATGTTGAATGAATGAATAACTATGATGGAATTGACAGAAGCGATTAAGAGACAAAAGAATAATAAAACGCCAGGGCCAGGTGGGTTACTGGCAGAATTTTATAAACATTTACAAGATACATTACGCCCAGTTATATGGAAGTTTATAAAGAAGTTCTGCTAGAAGCGAAAGCACCAAGTTCATGGATGGAAGCAAATATTATTCTTATACTGAAAGACGATTCAGATTTAATGAAGATAAAAAATTATAGGCCAATATCCTTATTGAATGCAGACTATAAAATATATGCTTCAATAATAGCAGAGAGATTAAAAATATTTTTGAATGAATTTATACATGTAAATCAGAATGGATTTCTGCCAAAGAGGCAGATTAAAAACAATACAAAATGATTTTAAATATATTGGACTATTATGAAACACATCCTGGAAAACAAATGGCGTTGATCTTTCTAGACATACAGAAAGCATCTGATAATGTTAATTGGCAATTTATATTATTACAATTAAAATTCATGGATTTTGGGGAGAGATTTATTAATATGATCAAAGCAATATATCACAAAGAATCAGCTAAGGTGATGGTAAATGGGGGCATGACAGAGAATTTTGATATTAAAAAAAGGCACAAAAGGGGACTTCCGGTGGCACCGCAGGCACTGACAGACCATCCTTTTGGATCGTCAGCCCCGCGATTTCGTTAAAACCTCCAAGACAGTGCAAATCAGCTGTCTGGCAGCTTGGAAACCTTCCCCTTGGGAGAAGAAAGGAAGGCAAGCAGCCGTACAAAGGTAGAGCTCCCCAAAAGCCCTAGGAGAAATTCTGGGGCTTGGAGGGTGAGAGCTCCCTGGTAGTTCGACTGAGCTCCGAATCTGAGGCTTTTCTGCTTCAAACAGAACAAGACACCATGACCATCCCTGCAATCAACATTCAGATTCTAAATAAGCTTAAAGCAGGCAGAACAAAAACAGGAGTCCTAGCAACTGCAAGTACTGAACTTTAACTCTGTGTCTATACTTCTTCCTTCTAAGACTTTTAAAATGAAAGCAAAAATGGCACCTGAACTGTAACAGGGGGTAAAAGTGAAAGTTATAGTGAAAGTGATAGTTAACATCATTAGCGCTTCTAAGGCTGTTTAAGATTACTGGGTTCCAAAACAAAGAAAGAAAGATTTAAAGTGGAAAGACTACAGTTTGGACTTTAAATAAACTATAATACTTTAAAAAGATTTAAAAACATTTGGATTTATTGATTTGGTTGCTGTAGGAAGTATAAATTGAAAGCTAAAAATGGCTTCTAAACAAATAAAATCTGGCTTTAAAAGTGCTGGAGGATCGCCAGCACAACCATCAAAACTACAATCTTTGTCTACTTCAAACCCACAAATATTGACTTGGAAGTTTTACAGGAATCTCTGCAGGAGGCTTTGAAGCAACAAACTTCTTTTTTAGAAGGGAAAATTAAGGGAGTGTCTGAAGAGATGGCTGAAATTAAAGAAGTCATAGAAATTCGGAATAAGGAAATAAGAGAAGATATAGTAATGGCTTCAGCGTCTGGCAAAACACATTGAATTGTTGGATGAAAGAGTAAAAGAAATTAATCAGTCCAATCTGAATTTGGAAAATAAAATGAAGTTCAGACTAAGGTGGATAGGGCAGATGATGAAGTGGTTATGTTACAATATAGAGCGATGGAATTTGCCCTGAGAGTAAGAGGTCTGAGAGAACACAATCGAGAGAACTTGAGAGAGACCTCTGCAGAGGCTTTTGCAAAGATAACTGGGGAGCAACAAGCAGATCTCTCATTGCAAATTGACAAAATATATCGTGTTAATTCCTGGTTTGCTAGACAGAATCAATTGCCAAGAGACATTGTGATTTACTTTACAATGAGGAGGACCCGAAATGAAATTTTACAAGCTTTCTATAAAAATAAACTTCAAATTTCAGGACAAGAGGTTTTAGTGCTGAAAGAAATCCCCCCCAAAATGTTGAGAAGCAGAAAGGAGTTTGCTTTTTTTGGTGGATGAACTTAGAAATCGACAGATTCAGTTTAGATGGGATGTTCCAGCTGGATTGGTGGTGAATTATATGGGAGAAAGGTATCATCTTGACACAATTTGGAAGGCAAGAGATTTTTATACTAACATATTAAAGACTGGATGCCAACCATCTCAGGAAATGAGGAGAAGAAAAGAAGAGCTGGCGATACAGGGACAGAAGGAAAGTAAACAGCCACAAGCTGCAGGAGAGACCTCGCTTATTGAAGAAGATTTATTGCAATTTTTTGATACTGATCAACCTTTGGAAGTAGCAGAAAAAAGAGAAGAACCAAAAGATCAAAGGCAGACTCATGCTGCAGCAAAGCAAAAAGAACAAGATTTAAAGTTACAGCAAACCCAAATGAAAGCTCAAGAAGCTACAAAAACAGAAGCAGTGGGAGGAGCAAGGCCAAAGAGAAAGGTGCAGGAGGATCTTCAGCTGGCACTCTTAAAGCTTCAAGGTGCCAAGAATGAAAACTAAATTTTTGACCTGGAATGTCAATGGTTTAAATTCACCACAAAAGAGAAAGAAAATATTTCATTATTTGAAACAGTTTAAAACGATGCAATTTGCCTACAAGAAACACATATTAGAGTGACAGATCAAAAATATTAGATAAATTCAAGATTAGGGACACATTTTGTTGCATCTGCTCCAGAGAAGAAAAATGGTATAGTTATATACCTAAAGACAGATTTTACAGCCAAATTAATTGAAGCAGATGCTCAAGGAAGATATATTGCAATTGAATTCCTAATAGAAGGTAAGAAAACACTTTTAATTGGAGTATATGCTCCAATTAAACCAGCAGCAAGAAAAATTTTATAAACTTTTGCATACCAAAATAATACAATGGGATTATAAATCATGTATATTAATGGGTGACTGGAATGGAGTATTGGATACCCAAAAGGACAAAAAAGGATTACTTCAAAATACCCAAAATCGTGCAAGATTGCCTAAATCTTTTTTTGATATAATGGATGATATGGAGCTGAGAGATATCTCAGGCGGGAACGAAATGTTGAAGAAAAGGATTTTACTTTTTTTTCTGATAGACATCAATCCTTTTCTAGGATTGATTTTATATTAATTACTAATGCTTCCTTTTCTAGGGTAAAGAAGACAAAGATATGTTCAAGAATTTTATCTGATCATAGTCTGGTGTGGATGGAATTAGAGCAGGAAAAGGGAGCTAGAAGGTCTTGGAGGCTAAATGAAAATTTGTTTAGATATGAGGAAAATGTGAAAGAATGTAAAAAACAAATGAAAGAATTTTTTGCTATGAATATGCACAAGGGTACGCCTATGGAAATGGTTTGGGATGCAAGTAAAGCATATATGAGAGGAACCTTAATATATTTGAATAATAAATATAGACGTAGACAAGAAAAGAAATGGAGGGACTTAGAAGAGGAAATAAAAAACAAAGAGCAGGCACTTATATTAAATCCAACAGATAAGAAAATAAAGGAAACAATAAAATTGTTCCGAGGGCAGTTTAATATGCTGATGGCAGACCAAGTGGCAACTAATTTACAATATGCTAAACATAACACTTTCTGCAATGCAAATAAACCAGGTAGATGGTTAGCTTATCTGTTAAGGAAAAAACAAAAGCTACGCACCATAGAAAAAATAGAATACAAAGGTAAAGGGGTATATCAACAAAATATGATTAAAAAAGCTTTTTTAGAGTTTTATACAAAGTTATATGCTAGTGATACAATTCAAGGTAAAGACATAGATAGATATTTACAGGAGGAAAATATTCCTGTAGTTACACCAGAGCAAAGGGAAGGATTGAATCAACCAATAACTTCGGAGGAAATTATTTTAGCAATTAAACAGTTGAAAGGGGGTAAAGCTCCAGGCACAGATGGTCTGACAGCTGTTTATTATAAAAATTTGCAGTTAGAAATGGTGGAACCACTTAAGGAATTATTTAGCAAAATTCAAGCTGGAGGAGATGTCCCCCCATCCTGGAGATCAGCTTTTATTTCATTGATCCCAAAGGAGGACCAAGATCGCAATCAACCCAAAAATTATAGGCCAATATCGCTTTTAAATACTGATTATAAGATTTTTGCTAAAATATTAGCAAATAGGTTAATGGTAATCATGCAACAAATGATTCATAATGACCAATCTGGATTTATAAGTGGGAGACAAATGAAAATAATAGAAAAGATGCAGTTTGGAGAATACTTTACACAATCTATTAGAGCAATATATCAGAGACAAACAGCACAAATAATAATTAATGGTGGTTTAACAGAAACTTTTAAAATTGAAAAAGGAACAAGACAGGGATGCCCTCTATCGCAATTATTGTTTATTTTAACTTTGGAACCTTTATTGAATAAAATACGAGGGTCAAATAAAAAAAAGGGAATTAAAATTAGACATCATGATTATAGATTAAGAGCATTTGCAGATGACTTGGTTGTTACTTTAACTCAACCAGTACAATCAGCTACAGGTTTAATGGATATAATTAGCCAATATGGACAAATGAATGGATTTAAAATAAATAAACAAAAAACAAAGATAATAACTAAAAATATGACGGTAAAGCAAAAAGAAGAACTAGAAAGACTAACAGGATTTGAAATAGTAAAAAAGGTTAAATATCTAGGGGTATATATCACAGCTTCAAATGTAAAATTATATAAAAATAATTATGAATTGTTATGGCAAAAAATACAGAAAGAGATGGAGAATTGGGGAAAACTACAATTATCTCTGTTGGGAAGAATAGCAGCAATAAAAATGAATGTTTTACCTAGGTTTCTATTTTTGTTCCAAATGATACCAATACTCAAGAAAGATGAAAATTTGAGGGAATGGCAGAAGGGTATTAATAATTTTGTATGGGCAGGGAAAAGACCGAGAATAAAGTTAAAAATAATGCAAGATATATGTGAAAGAAGAGGTCTTAAAATGCCTAATCTAAGATTATGCTATGAAGCAGCTGTCCTAACAATAATTAGTGATTGGATTAACTCAACAGAAGAAAGAATATTGAACATTGAAGGATATGATTTGTTATATGGCTGGCATGCTTACTTATTATAAGATAAAAAGGTGGATAAGACCTTTAAAAGCCATATATTAAGGAATGCCTTGTTACGAGTTTGGAAAAAGTATCAATGTAAGTTAAATTATAAAATACCTATATGGGCAATACCCAGACATGCGATAGAGAATATAAGTGTAGAACAAAAGCAAGAGGTGATTACTTATAAAGAGCTTCTTAAAATGGAAGGAGGTGTATTGTAGTTAAAATCTTTAAATGCATTAAAAGAAGAAAGAATAATTCAAACCTGGTTTCAGTATGGTCAATTGCAAGCTAGATGGAAAGAAGATCAGAGAATTGGTATCATGCAGAACGAGGAAATTTGGTAAAACAAATTAGAGACCAAGGTCAAATGCATATAAAAAGATTATATAATGTATTGATAGAAATAGATTCAGAAACGGAATTAGTTAAGGATTGTATGATAAAATGGGCACAAAACATTCAGGAACCAATAATGATGGAAACTTGGGAAAAAATATGGGTTAGAAATGTAAAATTTACGCAAGCACAAAATTTAAGAGAAAATTTTTATAAAATGTTCTATAGATGGCATTTAGATCCTAAAAAGTTGGCTTGTATGTAACCGAATTTACAATCTAAGTGTTGGAGATGTGATTGTGAAGATGCCACTTATTATCATATATGGTGGACTTGTAAAAAAGTTAAAGCATTTTGGATTAAAATATGGTGGATTATCCAAAATATTCTTAAAAAGAAGATAAAGTTTACTCCACAATTGTTTTTGCTGGGTATAATCACAGATTGTACAGTTATAGAAACTAAATTGATTTTAAATTTAATAACTGCAGCTAGACTTCTGGTGGCACAATATTGGAAGAAGGAAGAGTTGCCTACTATTGAAGAATGGATATTAAAAGTAGCGAATCTGGCAGAAATGGCGAAGATTTCAGCATATTTGAAAGATCATTCACAAGGAAGATATATATCAGAATGGAGAAGATGGATTGATTATATTCAAAACAAATATCGGACTAAAAAGTATCAAATAGCTTATGAATGAATAGAAAAATTAAGAGTATTTATATTTAATTAAGTAAAAGGGAAGTTAAAGTGTGAAGGGGGGGATAGGAATCCTTAGTTAATTAGCTTAGTTTAGCATATGATTGTTAATTGTTATACCCTGTATTTTGTTTTGGGAAGTTCGGGGGGATGGGAGGGTAAGGAAGGGAGGGGGGATGGGGAAATACTTGTAAAAAGAATTTTTTTTTCTTTTTGTAAAACTCTTTTTTTAAAAAAAGACACAAAACAGGGATGTCCACTGTCCCCTTTACTATTTATACTGACCTTGGAAGTGCTAACTAGAAATATTAGATAAGATAAAGAAATAACAGGTATGGAAATAAAAAAAGAGAAATATAAGTTACAGGCATTTGCAGATGATTTGGTTTTTATATTAGAAGGTCCACTAGAAACTAGACCTAAGATAATTTAAAATACAGAAGAATATGGTGAAGTTGCAGGATTGAAAATAAACAAGGAAAAGACAAAAATATAGTTAAAAATCTTACAGATACACAGAAAAGAGAGCTAATGGGAAAAATTGATATGCAGATAACTTTCTTAACTAAGTAAAGTAGTCATGGATACAACTAACAGCAAAATATACAACGATTAAAGAGGATAATTATATGAATCTGATGCAACAAATCAAATCAGATTTGGAGAAATGGAAAAACTTGCAATTGTCATTGATAGGAATAATAGCTATTATAAAAATGAATATTTTATCAAGACTATTATATTTATTTCAAACAATTCCAATAAAGCTGGGAAAAAATATTTTGAGGAATTAAATAAAACAATACTAAGATACATTTGGTTAGGGGAAAAAGCAAGAATAAGCCTGAAAATGTTGCAAGATTCCAAAAAAGAGGGGACTTTGCGTTGCCAGATTGGGAATTGTATTATCAGGTATCAGTACTTACATGGGTGAAAGAATGGATTAATTTGAGGCATAAAAGACTATTAACTTTAGATGGACATGACCTTCAATTAGGTTGGCATGCTTTCTTATGGTATGGGAAGAATAAGATACATAGCTATTTTCAAAGACATTTGCTATCAGTATGGTGTAAAAATTAAAGAACAACATTATTTGAAAATACCAGTCTGGCTTTCCACAATGGAAGCATTGATACACTCTAATGTTATTATTATGGGAAAAAAATATAAGACAGTGATGGCTAACCTTTTTGCCGTCGCGTGCCAAAAGTGGGAGGAGCATGGGGGTCGCAGGTGCCTGTGCCCACATCCATAATTCAATGCGCCCCACCCTCCCACGCATGTGCACGTGACCCCCACACACACTTCCCCTGCTTTTGGCATGTAATGGCACGGTGGGCCCAGTGGGCCTGTTTTTTCCTCTCCCCAGGCTCCAGAGGCTTTCTGGGGAGGGCAAAATCAGCCTTCCCCCATCCCCCCAGAGGCTATCCGGAGGCTGGAAACAGCCAGTTTCCCGACTTCCGGTGGGACCAGAAGGCCTGGAAATCAGTTGGCTGGTGTGCGCATGCGCGCTGGAGCTGAGCTAGAGCAACACTTGCGGGCTGACCAATATGGCTCTGCGTGCCACCTGTGGCACCCGTGCCATAGGTTCGCCATCATGGATATAAGATATAAAGATATTTTGAATGAAAAGGGGAAATTAAAAGCTAAGCAAGAACTGAGTAGTCAAGGGATGGATATAGCATGGTGGCCACAAGTGCAGATACAATCTCAATATGAGATTTCTGCTAAAATGTATGGTTTTAATAAAGAATTAACAGAATTGGACCAGAGGTTGAAAGATGGTATCACTATAATATCATTGGCATTCAAATGGAACATTGAAATATTGAATAAAACAATCATGTATATCAATACTAGGATTACATAAGCTTGATTAATGCAACAACTATTATTATTTCTACTATTGCTGTTTGTATCAAAATGAATTATACCTAGAGGCCACGCTGTTCATGTATTGATATTGGTGTATATTTTTAAAAATCCAATAATTTTTTTTAACGAAGTTTGTTGGATTATATCGCAATTGTAAATTATGGCACATTTTAGCAAATTACTCCTGAAATGCAACTCTAATAATCATGCTAGCAACTCATATAATAAACCAACTTCTAATACTTGGAATCATAAACAATTCATGGTCAAACAATTCTAAATTGGCATGTAATTTAAGTACATTTGCCAGGATTCCCATCTGGCAAGTTGGAAATCTGCCAATGACTTGAATAGTGAAAAGAATGTTACATATGATCAAGTTTCAAACTTATGCAGATTTATTCCATCTCTAATTGCAAGAAAGAAAAATGGTTAGCATCACTTCATTCTTTTTAGGAGGTTCATAATTCTAACAACAAGAGACTGTAGTTTTGGCTACACTGTTGAAAAGACTTGGGGAACTGAAACTCATACATCTGGATGTCTTAAATAACAGTAGAGTGGGTCACTTATTTATTGTTGGGTGCCTTGTTCTATTTATATGTATTCAGCTGCCTGTAGTCAAAGAGTACTGGAAAATTGTTTTCATTTCCAATAATTCTTCACTAGCAAAGAAATTTTTTTTTCCTTTTGGAAAAATATTTTTCTTTTGGCATTGTAAAAGAAGCAGCTGTCAGCATTCCAGAAAAACCCCAGCTCCAAGTAAAGACTCTGAAGCAAGCATTTTCAAAGTTCTATTTACTAGAATAGGTAAACTGGCACATCTGGGAAAACCCGAATCTGAGAGGTCTAGGTTTTCCCTCAGTAAATCAAAAAACCCCAAACCCCCAATCCCCTCAGTCCTCAGTCGATCACATGCTCCAATCAACCACTGTCCCATCTTGAGGCATCACTCTGACCACTCCTTCTCCAGATGCAGGAAGCCCTGACTTTGACTGACAGGAAGAATGTTATTATATCTACAGACAACCCCTCTACTAAATCCCCCCTCCTACTTTCCCACACATGAGAAGGTGGCAGCATGGAAGCTTCCGGCCTAATATGGCTTCCAAAGCTGACAGCAGCTTTGGAAGAACAATAAAAATCAAAAGCTTTTACTGGAGTACATTTTAGAGAGGTGCTAGGAAGTAATAATATGGCACATTTCAGACATGTGGAAGGGATGATTTGAAGTATGTCCTTTTTTTATGCTTTTAAAATTGCAGTGGCATTCATGAGATAGTGGGACTCAAATACTAAGATGGTGGCTGAAATTTCAAAGAATCAACCCTTTTTATAATTACACATTACTCACATGCAGCTCCCATCTTGAGATTTTTAACCCTCTCATCCTTGGGGCATGCCTCAAAATGTCCATATCAGTGCTCCATTACAAATATCCACTTGACCAACCTCCATTTATTAAGTTGCTTGGCCATCACTACCATCAGAAATGGCAAATATGTTTTATTTTAATGGTAAAGGAAATAAGAGAAGTGTCATTAATATTACAGTGAATTTCCCTTCACTAGCTAAGACAGTGCTGCCAATGGCAGCCTTGGTAAAATGCTCTCTGATAGTTTTGCTGTTTTTTATCATTCTCTGTGATTCACTATGGATTTCATACTCAAGAGACCAACTGCTAAGCATCAAGCAATTTTTCATTGATGGGCAGCTTTCTGTGACTTCACCCCCCCCCCAATCTTTACAAATGCAGAAAAGTTTCTAACACAGGAAGAAGCAACTTCCTCTGAACAATGGATAAATGAAAACAAATGGAGGAGACACCGGAGGCGAAGAAGGGGTAAGCGAGCGAAGATTTCAAATAGACTAAGGAAAAGTGGGGAAAAAATCCCTCTCCCTTCACTTTTTCTGACTAATTTACATTCACTGTCTGATAAGATGGATGAAATACTTATTTTAAATAGATGCAATTCTGATTTTTATAACTCAGCAGCTCTCTGCTTCACTGAAACCTGGCTAAATGAGTCATAGCAGCCTGCATATCCCAGGGTTTCGGATACAAAGAGCAGACAGAATTGCAGAAACATCAGGTAAAAAGAAGGGAAGAGGCGTATGTTTATATATTAACAGCAGCTGGTTCTAAAATGTAACTATACTAAAGAAATTACGTGATGTGGACTTGGAGACGTTAATTATCAATTGCAAACCATTTTATTCTCCACAAGAGTTCTCCTCATTTCTCCTAATTGCTGTGTATGTTTTTCCACAAGCTTGTGTAAACAATGCATTACAAACTCTAGCTGAGAGTTTGATTATGTGGGCTGAAGTTAAATACCTAGATTCACTTCCAATTGTTGTAGGAGATTTCAACAAATCTAACTTAAGGAAAGAGCTACCAAAATATTTTCACCATGTCAATTATCTCACTAGAGATAGAGGTAGTCTCTATCTCACAAGAATACTCTAGACCACTGCTACACAACATTAAAAGATGCTTATCAGTCTTTACCACAAGCAGCTGTGGGAGACTCTGATCATTGCATGATTCACCTTGTACCTGCTTACAGACAAAGACTTAAAACCATGAAACCTACAATTAAATCAGTGAGGACTTGGACTGAGGAGGCAAAGCTAAAGCTACAGGCTTGCCTTGACTGCACTGATTGGAATGTTTTTGAAGATACCTCTGCAGACTTGGATGAACTCACAGATACTGTAACATCATATTTCAGTTTTTGTGAAGACCTATGTGTGCCGACCAGAAACCTATTTATTTATTAGTTTGATTTATATGCTGCCCTTCTCCGGAGACTCAGGGCGGCTTACAATGCATTAAGCAATAGCCTTCATACTTTTGTATATACCTGCTTAGTAGGGCTTTTTGGGGCCCCCTAAGTGGTGTTCTATATTATACAAAGTCAGCTTATTGCCCCCACAAACCGGGTCCTCATTTTACCTACCTCAGAAGGATGGAAGGCTGAGTCAACCTTGAGCCTGGTGAGAATTGAACTCGCAGTAATTGCAGGCAGCTGACAGCTAAGTGCTACTTTAAGAGCAGTTTAGTCTGCTGCGCCACCAAGGGTCTTATGAATATAGAGTAACAATAAACCTTGGTTCACAGCTAAGCTTAAGCAGGTATGTCATACCAAAGGGGAAGCCTACATAAAAGGCAATAGAATGCAGTACAATCAAGCCAGAAACATATTAACAAGGGAGATCACAGGAGCAAAGAGAAGCTACTCTGAAAAGCTAAAGAATCAACTCTCAACAAATAAACCAGCAAACAAGTGGAAAATTCTTAAAAATGCCACCAGTTACAGCAAACCTCCTTCCCATGCTGAAGGAAATCAACAACTGGCAGATGACCTGAATGTGTTTTACTGTAGGTTTGAGAGAAAACTACTGCCACCCATCTCCATAATCCCCATCTCAGACACACCTACAACAGCCAAGCCTCCTACAACTGACTGCATCTCGTTAGGCCCATCACCTCCGATGATTACAGAAAACGAGGTGCAAATTGCTTCTGTTGATTGTAAAATAAAATTAGATGGACATGACCTTGTAGATGACCTTCACTCTGTCAAGGACCTTGGAGTACTCATTTCTAAACATCTAAGTGCCAGAGCCCACTGTAACAACATTGCCAAAAAGGCATTAAGAGTTGTTAACCTAATCTTGCATAGCTTCTTCTCTGGTAATGTTGTACTACTAACTAGAGCATACAAAACATTTGCTAGACCAGTTCTTGAATACAGGTCATCTGTCTGGAACCCACACTGCATATCGGACATAAATACAATTGAGAGAGTCCAGAGATATTTTACGAGAAGAATCCTCCATTCCTCTAACCGCAATAAAATACCTTATGCCACCAGACTCCAAATTTTGGGCTTAGACAACTTAGAACTATACCAACTTCAGTCTGACCTAAGCATAGTACATAAAATTATCTGCCACAATGTCCTTCCTGTCAATGACTACTTCAATTTCAACCACAACAATACAAGAGCAAATAATAGATACAAACTCAAGGTAAACTGCTCCAAACTCAATTGCAGAAAATATGACTTCAGTAACAGAGTGGTCAATGCCTGGAATGCACTACCTGACTGTAGTTTCTTCCCCAAACCCCCAAAACTTTAACCTTAAACTCTCTACTGTTGACCTCACCCCATTCCTAAGAGGTCTGTAAGGGGTGTACATAAGTGCACCAGCATGCCTACTGTCCCTGTCCTAATATTCCTTTTTACTTACTCTTTTCATGTATTCAAATTATGTTTATGTTTATGTTATCTTATATATGCTTGACAAATAAATAAACTTAAACTTAAACTTAAGGTTTATTTCACAGACAAAAGCCAGGAAAAGCACCAGGCCCAGACAATATAACTCTTTCTTGGTTAAAAGCCTGTGCTGACCAACTGGCCCCCATCTTCACCTGCATCTTTAATAAATCACTTGAGATGTGCTATGTTCCTTCTTGCTTCAAATGCTCTACTATCATCCTACTGCCAAAGAAACCCTCCTCCAAGGAACTGAATGACTTCAGACCGGTTGCTCTAACATCTGTAGTTATGAAAACCTTTGAAAAGCTAATGCTGGCCCACCTGAAAACCATCACAGATCCGCTGTTAGACCCCTTGCAATTTGCCTACCAAGCAAATAGATTGACAGATGAAGCTGTTAATATGACTCTGCACTACATCCTACAATATTTTGAATCTTCAAAGACGTATGCAAGAGTCCTCTTTGTAGGCTTCAGCTCAGCATTCAATACCATCATTCCAGATATTCTTCTAACTAAACTAAAGCAGCTAGCTGTACCTGACCACACTTGTAAATGGATCATAAGCTTCCTAACAGACAGGAAGTAGAAGGTGAAGCTAGGCAAAATCACATCAGATACCTGCACAATTAGCACAGGAGCCCCCCAGGGGCTCTCCACTTCTCTTCTCTCTATATATCAATGACTGCATTTCAAAAGATTCCTCTGTTAAAGTACTGAAGTTTGCAGATGATACAACATTTCATTGTTCATTCGAGACAACAACGACACTGCATACAGATGGGAACAACTAGCGTTGTGGTGCAACCAGAACAATCTTGAACTAAACACTCTGAAAACAATACTAGACAACACAGTATCAACACAGTATCAACAGTAGAGACCTTCAAGTTTCTGGGTTATATCCTATTTCAAGACTTAAAATGGACATCTAATATCAAAAACATCATCAAAAAAGCACAACAATGAATGTTCTTTCTGCGCCAATTCAGAAAGCTCAGACTGTCCAAGGAGCTGCTGATTCAGTTCTATAGAGGAATTATTGAGTCTTTCATCTGCATCTCTATAATTGTCTGGTTTGGCTCTGCAACCAAACAAGACAGACACAGTCTTCAACAGATAATTAGAACTGCAGAAAAAACAATTGCTACCAACCTGCCTTCCACTGAGGACCTGTATACTGCATGAGTCAAAAAGAGAGCTATGGAAATATCTACAGACCCCTCATCCTGGACATAAATTGTTTCAACTTCTACTCTCCCTCAAAATGATGCTATAGGGCAGTGCACACCAGAACAACTAGACACAAGGACAGTTTTTTCCCAATGCCATCACTCTGCTAAACAACTAATTCCCACAAAACTGTCAAATTATTTACTAAGACTGCATTACTATTATTATTCTTCTCATCCTTCCTATTACCTATCTTCTCCCATTTATGACTATAACCAGTGGTGGGATTCAGTCAGTTCGCACCACTTCGGGAAAACCGGTTGTTAAGTTTCTGAGCAGTTTGGCAAACTGGTTGTTGGAAGAAATCATTAGGGCAGAGAACTGGTTGTTAAATTACTTGAATCCCACCACTGACTATAACCATGTTGCTTGTATCTTTACGATTTATATTGTTTTGTTTCCTAGTATGATTTGATTGCTTATTAGTAACCTATGACTATCACTAAGTGTTGTATCTTATGATTCTTGATGAATTGTATTTTTTTTCTTTTATGTACACTGAGAGCATATGCACTAAAGACAAATTCCTCGTGTGCCCAATCACACTTGGCCAATAAAGAATTCTACTTACTATGCCTCTGAAATAATCCCATTCCAATAGGCATCCTGAATTACAAACTAATTAGCTGCATTTTATTGCAGCACAATGTGTGAATCAGCCCATGGGGTTAATTTATGGTTTGGCTGTTCCTTGGAAAGGAACAAATGTGTTAGTAGTAAAATTGATTGTCACAATGCCATTCTAATCTTTAACAATCTTAAAACAAAAAGACAAACTCCAGCTCACATGCAAACCACATGCAAATGACAGAAAGATCAAGATGTTTTGCAATAATTTTACTTCCTTCCAACTGAAATAAATTAAAGTATTTTATTAAATACTTTACAAATTATTACAGCTGTAACTGATAGGGTTAATCCTGGGGCAGGCTATTTGCAGGTGCTCCACCAGCTAGGGAAGACAAACAGTTCCCAGGGACAAATGTTCAGTGCAAAAGTAGCATTAAGGCTGAAAAGTGAGAAATGACACATACTGGAGCTGTAAATTGCCTCAAGAATTCTCTAAATTGCTGCATTCTTGACACTTGGTTTAAATTAGAATTCTGCAGTTAGGTGTTTTTCTCCTGATACACATTATTACACTAACGCAAAGTACCATAACATGACTGGAGCTCAGAAAATGGCACAGTGTAATAATTTTCTCTGCTCAAATTATTAAATAAAAAACAAAAAAGCAGTTCAACCTGCTTCTTGTTGTTTTATGTCATTGTTAAAGGTTGAACAATTTGGCATAAGAAAGCCTTACTTGCTAATTAAAAGGCTAATATCATTTCATAAAGACACTAATGTTGCCAGGACAACAAAAGACATTTCTTTTCCTCACTAATAAAAGATATCAAAGAAAGCCAAAGGGAAAATCAGAGAGGATACTAATTGAATGCCTAAAAATAAAAATGCTGTATTATAGCTCATCGTACTTTGTTATTGTCCTACATATTGTAGGAATTAGTATTTTACTGTATATTACTACAACAGAGGGAATTATTTAAATAATCTATGGCTTCCACTGTAAAAAAGCTGCTTTCTGACTCAATGAAAATAAATCAGGAGAATTTATTATGAATCAATGGAACAACAATCTCTCTAGTTCATTCAGCATGTAATTACACTTTCTTTAAAAGTGCCAAAGAAAAGATTTAAATTTATCACTGCTCATTAAGCTTGGAAAGGACTGTGTTAATTGGATGTCAGCCTTCTTAATTCACTCATATGTTCGCTGACAAAAGAAGACCATTTGATTTAAACAAGACTGCCAAACTTTATGTATTTACCTATCTGGCTAAACTTTCTAAGTCATAGATAAATTATAGGAATGTTGAATTATCATTTGAAATATGACAATGTAATAAAATTTAAGGATCTTGCAAAATTATTCCTCACTGAAATATGGACTGAATTTTGGTTATGAAATATTTGTTATGAATATTAGTTATGAAATCAAATTAAAAATGAAGATAAGAAATTTCTGGAAAGATCCATAGGCACCTCATAAGAGTTGGCAGTATTAGAAAAACACTTTTTAAAAGATTTAATCCAATATATTATAATGAATTATAATGCTTGTCTTGGATCAAGGTTTCTCAAATTCCTGCATATTTGGCAAGTCTGTAGGTGAAGGAAGTAGCTATTCACCAGCAGTGGCCAAGGAGACTGCTGATAAACCACTTCCACTCAAGACACCATGCCTTTGATCCTGGGCCCCCACTCCTTATCCCAGAAGTTCATCTAAGCCTTAGTCCTAGTGATCTGCCATCTGCACAGCCATCCATTCTTAGCTCAGATATATATATATAATCAGATATCAGGTCAAATTTGGCCCATGGGCCACATTTTTCTGACCACTGTCTTTTTTCCATATTGCTGTTTTGCACCATTTGAGCATTGACTCCAACACCAATTTTTCTCATATTATATGTTTTGGGGAAATGAGTTGATTTAATTTTGACCCACTTCCTATCTCTTAGAAATCACACACACAAAAAAGAATTGACATCTTATTTTAACTTGCTGTAGTAGTGGAGTAGTAATGGATAAGCCATTTTCCCATTGGCATAAATTATTGCCTTTCCTGCCTTTGAGTTTTCAGATTCAAGCCAGATATTTTTCATACTCCTAAACATAATTTTTAATTTATGCTCAAGCTCTGACAAATTGACATTCATATGTACTTTGGTAAATGTGCTAGCTTCTGGGTGTCTCTATCACACAACAACATCTGATTTAGCCACAAAAATAATCAGAGACAAATGGGAAGAAGTCCTCCTTTTAGCTGAATTTAAATATCTCCTATATTACAGAAGGGGGTTAATTCTTTGAAGGAAAATAAAACTGCCTTATAGAGAGGCAGATGTTACAGATAAGCATGGTAATGCTGTAGATACAAACTACTCTATCTTGCTATTGGTGAACTCTAATTCTAATAATTTCATTTCTTTCTTTTTTTTTAAGTGTTCCTTGTCTATATTTGAAGTGCATGCTCACAGAATGTTTAGTCTATTTGGTTATGCTTCAAAATTATTGACCAGGACTGATAGATAGCCATGCTTCCTACATAAGATATTATTTCTCATACAAATGAAGTAGATATATAACATTTGACATCTCCTCACTTTGAACAACATTGTGTTCCCTTGGAACTCATACAAATAAGGAAAGAAAATAATGCTCCAGTCAGTCATGGAGCAAATCTTTACGCTTAGCATGCAAAAAATAGTACAATAGATTAATACTTGTCTTTAAGAATAGTGTTTAACTATCAAATATGATTAAAAATGCATGTTAACTTGTAAGAATCAATTACTGCAAAAGGCCAACTGAACCAAGAGAAAACTCAAGGAAAAATAAAATCTGATGCTGCAGATGCCACAAAAATAAATACTGCATGAGCATGTATGTTTAGTGCAGAAAAGCATGTTTTGTGTAAAATATAACATTTTTAAATTTGTTTTAAATTTTTTGGCATACAGCCAAATCAAACCTAGTGATGAAATTACACAAGTTGCAATCAAAACAACTCAACAGTGACACATTGCTGAAAAAACTATAGAAAACAATAAGGAGAGAACCAAGGCAATTTCCAGATGCTTTGCAGGCCTCTCTTTTCAGTGAGACTTATTCACAGATAAATGTACTTCACATTGCAGTCTCTGGCAGCACTATTTGATTAATCAGCATATTGATGAAATCATTCTTTCCTTAAATCCAGGACCATTGGTCCAGACCATCTCAACCATCCCATACATTGTATATATACAGTATAGACAGAAATGATATTTTGTGAATAAAGTTGTTAGTAGCTATTAGTTTCCTTCACATATTAAACACAAAATCCTAACACTGATCCACAATTTCTGTCTGCCTTCATTCTGTATATTGCAGTCCACAAGACATTAATTTAAATCTTGTTCAGTGTATTTGTGCCATAGTTATCACACGATCAAAATCAAAGCACAAGAAAGTGGCAAAGAGTGACAGGGCTGGAAGCTGAAATAATTATTAGCAACAGTGGGAAAGTCTGTAATTTTTAAGTTATAACACAATGAATCAGATTAGCAACTTGTGATTTCTCATGTATCAGGCAAAATGGGATGGAAAAATGTATGCTAAATTTTAAAATTCTTTTCCTAATGAGGTAAACAAGATTAATTCAAGCTTTCTCTGTGCTACATTGCCTAGAAAAGAAATTACCAGTTTTGGTATAGCAAAAATATTTGTTCTCTCTCTATCTTGCACAAACGATTAGAAAAGTATAAAGTGGGGACAGGAATTACAGTAACCGATTGTGCATACTTTTAGATCATATTGGGGCTTTTTTTTTGCTGCCATGTTAATGTATTTTCCTCCAATCAATGAGCAAGACAAATGTATGTCAGCATACTTGCATTGTCTTCATTTTTAGCTTTATTCTTGCTTAGCAACAAGGCTAGTGTGATTTAATGCAGGACAACTTAAAGCAACAGGTGACTTCCCTTGCTATCACCTGCCAACAATTGGTTGAAAACAATTGGTTGATTGTTGAAAAACAACCACCAATTGCTTTCCTTAAAGCAGGAGGTGAAATATGACAGATGGCCTAATCTATGCAGTTAACCATCTGACAACACTTGGTCATGAAATTTCTGATCAATGTGTTAGGAGGGTGCAGGTATGCATTACTGAGCAGCATCCATTCACCAATATCACAAATCAGCTGCAGCCTCAGATCTTTTCAGTATGTTACTGGTCATCATACAGAACTGCTGGTGCGACAGCCGCGGCTCGCCTTTTAAACTCCCCTCGGCTTGCCGGCAGGCCACTGACAGCATTTTATTTTTCCTGTCGCGAATGCAATCCAATCCATGGCAGTCATACAAATTCCTACGTACATCCGTACGTAACACTCCTCCCCTCCCAGCTGAAAGATTGTCCAATCTGTGACCTACATATGTAATGTAGTCACTCAAGTAGGCGGGGCGTCTGATGGTTCTACTGGGCCTGCGCCGCTCAGTCATCCCTGGGATTTCAGCCGGCACGGTCGAGCCTGTTGTTGCTCCCTCCGGTTGAGATAGAATCTCCTGGAACACTTTGTTGCGTGTGGTGGGCTCTGGCCTATCCTCCCTGCCCTTTACTCTTGGGGCGCCTTGGGGGACCCCACTGGACTCTGGTAAGTCCCCGGTATTGACTCTCGGGTTTGAGTTTAATTCGTCAGGCTGGTTTGTTGGTAGGAGCGGTGCAGAGTTGTCCGCGCCTCCCATCTCGGGTGTGTATGCTCCTTGGGGCAGAGTCTCAGGCCTTGTGGTTTGTGGTTCTTTCATGGCCTCCATACCTCCACCGTCTTTATGTCTTAGTAGTGACTCTCCCCACCTAGTCTGGAGTTGGTCAATGTGCCTCCTCCATATTTTCCCATCTTCTAACTCCATCTTATATGATTTGGGCCCCGTAATAGCAATCACTTTAGCTTTTACCCATAGTTAGCCCTGCATAGTTATGTGCAAATAGTAGATCATCCACTTTAAATTCCCGTTCTGGTTTGGATGAGTATAGGGGCATATCCGGGTGATACTCTGGGTGTAACCAATCCAACTGGGACCGCAGTCTCTGGCCCATCAGCATTTCAGCTGGGCTCCAGTTGGTGGCTGAACTGGGGGTTATGTTGGGCAAGGAGGAATTTGTCAATTTTCTCCTGCCAGTTTCCTGGACCCATTCTGGTGAGGGTCTCCTTGGTGAGTCGCACCATTCATTCTACCTGCCCATTCCCAGCCGGACAATACCGTGTCACCAGGGCGTGCCTAATCCCCATCTCCGCCAAAAATGACTCCATTTCCTTAGCCATCAGTTGAGGTCCATTATCAGATACTAACACGTCAGGTAACCCATGTGTCGCAAACATTCTCCTTAATGCCCAAATGGTCACCTCTGTTGTCATGGAGGGCATCAATATCACTTCTAACCACTTTGAGTATGCATCTATTAAAATTAAAAACGTTTGGACTTCCGGTTTCCTCGTCTTCGGCGGCGACGGTGCTTTCTTTTGGCACCGCCACCCCCGCCGCTTGTAGAGCCGCTTCCTGACTGCGAAGCGGCTCGAAATCTTCGAAATCCTCAGGATTGAAGAAGAAGAGGCAGCAGGGCACAGGTAGAGCCCCTGCAACCCCCCCAGGGAACTGTTTCTGGGGAGGAAGCAGGCGCGGCTCCCTTACAACCTGCTGAAACTCCGGGCGGCGTGGGACGTCTTCTGCTTGTGCGGAACAAGCCGACCTCAGGAAACCTTTAAAGAGCGAGGAAATAACTCAAATAAACATCCGCAATCCACTTGAACCCTGAAATTTTGAACTGCAAGTATTAGTCCTTTGCTGAACTTTTTTACTGAAGTGAAAGTCTCGGAATGAGTGAAAGTGATTGAAAAAATATGGCGCTCAGCAAATGAATTAGTGGGTGTGGATTGGTGAAGTTATCTTGTCTTGCTACAAAGTTAAAAAGTTGTTACAGAGTTGCTCCGGCTGCAACAGAAATAAGAGGAAAATCTCTCCCTTTTACTTGTCTTTGCTGCATTATAGCTTTGTTTTGAGTAATTCTGGGGGACTTTTTTAGAAGGTATTGTGGAGGTGGCAGAAGAGGCGGACCCTCCCTTTTTAAGAAAGCTAGCTTACATGGCAGGATGGCTTCAAAAAAGCAGGAAGGCAAAACAGGGGGGGATCCCCCCCACGTAAGCAGGATACGCAGTCACAAGCCCAAAAAAAAGATTTGGATATGGGAGAATTAAAAGCATTCATCTCAAATATTTTGGATGAGAAATTTCAAGACATGGATGACAAAATAAATAAAATAGATGAAAAAATTCAAAAGTCACAACAGGAAATTATGCAGGAAATGCAGCAGAGCCAAAAGATGGTGACCAAAAAAATAACGGATGTGGCGTCTGGTCTGGCAGGATTTATTATGAAAGTTGAGACAAAAGTGGATGAATTTAAATTAGAAGTTAATGCTAAGATGAAAAATAATGATCATAAATTTCTTGATGTTGATGACAAGATGCAGAGAGTTGAGAATGATATTGTTATGATGCAATTTCGTGCAATGGAATTTGCTATAAGGCTTCGAGGAATTAGAGAAGAGGAGAGACAAGATTTGAGACAGATCTGTGCTGAAGCCCTAGCTGTGATTTTAAAAGTTGAACCTGAGATGGTTTTTTGTAAAATAGATAAAATCTATAGAGTTAACTCGTGGGTGGCCAGACAAAGACAACTGCCTAGAGATGTGGTCATATATTTTACAGATAGAGCAATAAGAAATGACATTTTGCAAAAATCTTTTCTCACTTCTGTGCAAGTGAGTGGATCCAAGATTACAGTCTACAAGGAGCTCCCACCTAAGATGTTGAAATCTAGAAAAGAGTATGGTTTTCTTGTTAAAGAACTGCAGAGTAATCAAATCCCATTTTGTTGGGACGCCCCAACTGGCATAATTTTGAGATATAAGGGAGAGAAACACCGTCTGAATACTGTGGAGAAGGCGGAGCAATTTTATAATGACATCTTTAAAGAAAGAACTCCATCCCCACGCACATCTACAGTTTTGGAGATTAAAGAACAACAATCTAAGCAGGAATTAGCAGAGTTGAAGGGTGCTGAAGGAGGCTTTTTGGATGAGCTTTTGCTGGAACCTTCTCCAATCTCGGAGCTGGCTTGGGCGGCTGAAGTTAAGGATCAGCGTATAACTCGAGCAAAAGCTAAGGAACTTAAAGAAAAGTTACAGCAGGAGAGTCAAGACAAGGCTGGGGCTGTGGGAAAGGCAGGACAGAGGATCTCAGATGACATCCTAAGGTTCTGCGCTTCGCTCCAGAAGGAGAATAAGGATGATTAAATGTTTATCTTGGAATGTGAATGGGTTGAATGTAACACAAAAAAGGAAGAAAGTATTTGCATATTTAAAACAACATAATAATGATATAATTTGTTTACAAGAAACGCATATTACAGTTCAAGATCAAAACTATTTGAAAAATTCCAAATTAGGAACACATTTTATATCCTCAACTAACCAAAAAAAGAATGGTGTGGTTATTTATGTAAACAAAAAATTAACAGCCAAACTTATAGAAGCTGATCAAGATGGTAGGTTTGTAGCAATTGAATTACTTTCTGCTAATAGTCAAATTCTTTTGATAGGAATTTATGCTCCTAATCAACAACAGGACTATTTTTATAAAATGCTGCATACTAAAATACTTCAATGGGATTATAGATCTATTTTAATTATGGGAGACTGGAATGGAGTAATTGACTCTAAATTAGATAAAAAGACTTTGGCAAAATCAAGAATTAGATTACCACAGACTTTTTTTGATATGAAAGAAGACCTGGAATTAAAAGATATTTGGAGAATACATAACCCAAAAGAATTGGGCTATACTTTCTTTTCTGACAGACATAGATCCTTTTCCAGGATTGATTTTATTTTGTTGTCTGATGACTTACTTGTTAGGACAAAAAGAACAAAGATTCTGCCAAGAACTTTGACTGATCATAGCCCAGTCTGGATAGAAATCGAGACATGTAAGAATGAGAGACGCTCTTGGAGATTAAATGAAAACTTGTTTAGATATGAGAAAAATATAATAGAACTTAAAAAGCATTTGAAAGAGTTTTTTGAAATGAACTTGAATAAAGGCACCCCAATGGAAATTGTGTGGGACGCAAGCAAAGCTTATATGAGAGGGGTGCTTATATATATGAACTCTAAACATAAGCGGATTCGACAAAAGAAAAGACTTGAATTGGAAGCAGAAATAAAGGACAAAGAACAGTTACTTATTAAAAATCCAACAGATGAGAGAATACTTAGTGTTATAAAACTTTTGAAAGACCAATTCCAAATGCTTATAGCGGAACAAGTTGCAACAAACTTACAATATGCGAAGCATAATACATTCTGCAATGCTAATAAACCAGGCAGGTGGTTGGCTTACACATTAAGGAAGAAACAAAGCATACGGACTATTGATAGTGTTGATATTGGGGGGAAAGAAGTTTTTCAACAGAATTTAATAAAAGAAGCTTTTCTTCAATATTACACTAAACTATATGCCAGAGAGGAGGTGCAGAATGGACTTATAGAAAAATATTTGGACAATAAAAGAGTTACAAAAATCACTGAGCAACAAAAGGAAAGAATGGATTATCCCATAACAGAGGAGGAGATAATAGCAGCAATAAAACAATTAAAAACAGCCAAAGCTCCTGGAACGGATGGCCTGACAGCAGTGTATTATAAAACTTTACAGGCAGAAATGGTGGAACAACTCAGAGACTTATTTTGCAACATACAACAAGGGGGAAAAGTACCTCCATCGTGGACTACAGCTTATATTTCTTTGATACCAAAAGAGCAAGCAGGTCCTAAAAAACCGGAGAATTACAGACCAATATCTCTTTTGAATACGGATTATAAAATTTATGCAAAAGTATTAGCCAACAGACTGATGCCAGTAATTCAAAAGGTGATTCATGATGACCAAGCGGGATTTATTGAGGGTAGGCACATGAAGGACAATGTAAGGCAAGTAATAGATTTATTGGAATATCTTGAGAAGAATAAACAGATCTCTGCAGTGCTGGTCTTTCTGGATGCAGAGAAGGCCTTTGATAGAGTGGATTGGAATTTTCTATTAAAGACATTAAAAAAGATGGACTTTGGGGACCAATATATACAGGCGGTCTCAGCAATTTATCAAGAGCAAAAGGCACAGATCATTATCAATGGAAGTTTGACAACAGAGTTTAAAATTGAAAAAGGTACAAGACAGGGATGTCCACTGTCCCCATTGTTGTTCATTTTAACACTAGAAGTCTTGTTAAATACAATAAGGGATTCTAACACATTGAAAGGTATAATGATAAGGCAAGAGGATTACAGAATAAAGGCATTTGCAGACGATCTGGTTGTTACCCTAACACAGCCAATGGAATCGATAATCCAGATGAAGGACATTATACAAGACTTTGGTAAAGTTTCAGGTTTCAGATTGAATCAGAGAAAAACTAAGATGGTAGTTAAAAATATGACACAAGATCGTAAACTGGAGTTAGAAAGGAGGGCAGGTTTTGAGATTGTACCAAAGGTAAAATATCTAGGAGTTCAGGTTGCAGAATCAAATATGAAATTGTTTCAAAATAACTATGAGGCGTTGTGGCGAGAGGTGCAAAAAGATATGGAGATTTGGAAAAAACTGCAGCTGTCTTTACTTGGAAGAATAGCAGCAGTTAAGATGAACATTTTGCCAAGATTTCTTTTTTTGTTTCAAATGATTCCGGTGCTCAAAAATGATAAACAACTAAAAGCATGGCAAACTGGTGTCAACAAATTTGTCTGGAACGAGAAAAAACCAAGAGTAAAAATGAAAATTATGCAAGACATTCCAGAAAGGGGAGGTCTCAAACTTCCAAACCTACAATTATATTATGATGCAACAGCTTTGACTTTAGTAAGTGATTGGAATATTGAATGCAGAAAGTTTTAATCTGGAATTTGGATGGCATGCTTACTTATTTTATGACAGTAAAGTGGATAAAGTATTTAAAAGCCATATACTTAGAGATTCTTTGCTGAGAGTTTGGAAGAAGCACCGAAACAACTGGAATTATAAAATACCGCTATGGCTGGATCTTGGTCATACCTTGTGGAATACAAATATAATGTCACTCGGGGGGTTTTTATATAAAGAGGTTCTTTTTACAGATGCGGGCAGATGGCAGCTGAAGACATTACAGACATTGTTGGCTGAAGGGATTAATTTAACTTGGTTACAATATAATCAATTGCAATTGAGATGGAAAGAGGACCAAAAAACTGGTATAATGATGTATGAGGAAGAATTAGTTAGACACATAAAAGAGAAAGGCCCAATGCATATTAAAAGACTTTATAATGTTTTGTTAGAAAGGGATTCAGAAACTGAATTAGTTAAAGACTGCATGATTAAGTGGGCACAAAATTTTGAGGAACCAGTGATGTTGGAAACATGGGAAAAAATTTGGGTTCAGAATGTTAAATTTACACAGTCGCAGAATCTGAGGGAAAATTTCTATAAAATGTTTTATAGATGGCATTTAGACCCCAAAAAATTGTCGTGTATGTACCCTAATGTGCAGCCTAAATGTTGGAGATGTGATTGTCTAGACGCTACATATTATCATGTTTGGTGGACCTGTAAGAAAGTTAAGGCTTTTTGGATAAAAATCTGGTGGGTCATGCAGAATGTTTTGAAGAAAAAAATTCAATTTTCTCCACAACTGTTTTTATTGGGTATAGTTAAGGGTTTTACATTGGGTGAAACAAAATTGATATTGTACATGATAACAGCAGCAAGATTGTTGATAGGTAAATATTGGAAAAATGAAGCGCTGCCTACGATTGAGGAATGGACTTTGAAGATGGCCAGTTTTGCAGAGATGGCGAAGATTTCAGCATATTTAAAAGATTGTTCTCAAGAGACTTATGAATGGAAATGGAAGAAATGGATAGATTATGTTCAGAATAAATATCAAACTAGGAAGTATCAAATAGCTTTTATTTGAAAACGTTATATTAAGATAGAAATATTTTAAGGTTGAGGATGAAAATTTGTTAGAAAATGTTATATCAAGATAGAAATATTTTTAAGGTAATCAGGATGAAAATTTATTTGAAAATGTTATATTAAGATTGTAATAGGTTAATGTAATGAAGATGAAAATTTGTAAGGGGGAGGGAGGGGTTCAAGTTTTATATACAAAGGAGGGTTTTTCCTTTTATTTGACATGAGTATACTGTGAGGAAGTCTGGGGGGAGGGGAGGGTTAGGGTGGGTTAGGGAGGCTGGGAAGTTTGGGGTGGGTTGCGGGGGGGGGGGAAAGGGGTGAAAATGTAACTGTAAAACTTTTGCAATAAAAAAAAAAATTAAAAACGTTTGTCCCCCCCATGGGTCCCGCAAAATCTATGTGTATCTGTGACCACGGTTCCTTGGGTGCATCCCACTCCATCAGTGTTGTGCGTGGTGGCGCTGGTCTCGTTTCTAGGCAGCCACCCATTCCGTAATGTCCTTATCAATTTGTAGCCACCAGAGGTAGCTCCGGGCCAGCACCTTCATGTGCACAATCCCTGGGTGCCCCGCATGCAATGTTTCCAACACTTGTCCACTCAAACTTCCTGGTACGATTACTTTCTCCGCCCATAATAAACATCCCTTCATTGCTGACAACTCCATTTTCTTATTTTCAAATGTTCAGAATTCCTCCCCTACCTTTTCTTGTGGCCACCCCGTCAACACCCAGTTCAGAACTCTGGCTAACACAGCGTCCTTTCTGGTCTGGTCTGCAATTTCGTGTGATGTGGTTGGGCTGGTCAGGTCGACATCGATCAGTAGCACCCTCGTCACTGGTGCCAGGTCTTCCACTAATTCTGGTGTTGGGCATCTGCTGAGACCATCTGCGTTGCCGATGCTAGTTCCGGGCCAATGGGTCAGCTTGTAGTTGTACCCAGTGAGAAAAATGGACCATCTCATCATCCGGGGTGCCATAAAATTCGGGGTTTGCTTGTCTCCCACTAGTAGTCTCAGTAAAGGTTTGTGGTCCATGACTATCTCGAATTGCCAGCCATAGAGGTATTCGTGGAAGCGCTTGACCCTAGCACTGTGAGTGCTTCCTTGTCCAACTGGCTGTAGTTTCTCTCTGCTGGCTATAGCGTTTTGGAATAGAATGCAATGGGGGCTTTGTGTCCATTAGGTAGTTGATGGCTGAAAATGGCTCCTACTCCAAAGGGGAAGTGTCAAATGTTACCAGTAATGGAAGGTTTTCTGTGTGTTGGAGAGGACACTGTCCGATGATAGTAACTGTTTCACTATGGAGAATGCGTTGTCCTCTCATTGTTCCCGCTTCCAGGCAGTCGTCTTCCCAAGGAGTTTGTGAAGTGATTCAGCAACGGTAGTCTTTTGCTTCAAGAAAATTCCATAAAAGTTCAGTAACCCCAAAACGCCTGCAACTCTGCTTTGTTTTTTGGTTTGGGGGCTTCTTTGATTGCTTTTACTTTGCTATTGGTGGGGTGTATGCCATTCCCATCAATTAGGTAGCCCAAGAACTCAATTTGTTCTGCCCCAATTTTGCATTTCTCTTTTTTGACTTTGTGCCCCTTTGCTTGAAATCTCCTTAATGTTTCCCTTACTCGGCTGATGAGTTGCTCCATTGTTTTCCCGGAGATTAGCACACTCATGCCAAATTGCAGCTGGTTACATTTGAATCCCCTCTGCGTCACAACGGTCCGGGCTTCCACTCTGGTGGCATCCACTGGCAGGGATATGCCTGGGCAAGATCTAATTTAGCTAAAACCTTGCCATTTCCTAGTGAATACAGGAGGTGTTGTACCACGGGTACCGGATATGCACTCTGCTAAAATTCTTTATTAAGCATGCATTTGTAATCCGCACATATCCTGATACACCCATCTAGTTTTATTGGGGTCACGTTTGGGGTCTCCCACGTGGCATGATCTACTGGCACAAGTATTCCTTGAGCAATTAGCTTATCTAATTGTTCATCTACCTTGGACTTTAGAGCAAATGGCACTCATCGATGTTTAAGCCTTACTAAGATTACCCTGGGTCTAGGCTGAAGGATATGGGTTTTCCCGTATATTTACCTAGGCTTCCATCGAACATGTCCCGAAATTCGGCCCGTAGTTCATCCAATTCGCCTCCATTGATCCTGTGCAGACCCATGATGTTCAGGCCCAGTGGTTTGAACCACTCCACCCCCAACAGCATGGGCCGATCTCTTTTGACTACTGTTAATGTAAGATGGCCGTTGAATTTCTTGAATTGGACTCTGACCTCTTCTTTCCCCAGGATGCTGATGGAGTTGCCCTGATAGTTGTTCAGCTGTATCTGTTGTGGCCTCAGTTTTTTCTGGGGAAATTTCAGGTTGAGTCGCTTCAGGGTTGCCCAGGAAATGATTCTGAAGAATGAGCCTGTGTGTCAACCTCCGCTTTTTCATTGCTTGCTTGGCTGCCATGAAATGGGGAGAGGGGAGAGCTATTGGAATTCTTGGGAAGTGGGAAGTGAGCTGGTGGAGAAGAAGAGAGAAACTTTGCTTCAATGTTTCTTTGAAGCTGATAACAACTCAAGATCAACTGCCTTGGCATAGCAGGAGGATAGCACCACCAGACGTTGCACCCACATGACCCCTGGGATATTGTGGATTGGATGATTTATGGTAGACAGTTGGGGGAAGGCTTTTGGGGATGCTTTCTATATGTAATTTTTGCGCCTTTTGCTTCAGACCTTGCTTTTCTTTGGTAGCATTCAGTTCATACTCAGTAAAAGTACCTTTCTCTATGAAAATGGAGTCGGGGTTTTTCTTTCTTGAGTTTTGAAAGGAGGAATGCCTGACATAAAGCAAGGTCTGAATTAACAGCCATCCCGGAAAACTACCGTGGGGGCTGAGCAAAACAATGTCTGATCAAGACAGCGACCAGAACCAGATGGGAGCTGCCGGCTCAGCAGCTTTGTCATCACACCCTGCCTGGTAGGCATCGGACTGGATGGCTAATTTACAGCTGGAGGAAGATCCAGAGAAAGCCAAATGGTCGCTGGGCATGGGGAGGTTGCCAGAGCTGGAGAAGATCCCCCAAGGTGTAACAAGTACCAGATGCCGAGAGGGAGAAGCTGGCTGGCTGCAGGAGCAGAAAGAAAATCTCCTGGTCGCACAGGCCCTGCAACTTTTGAGGGAGGCTGAAGAGAATCAAAAAAGTTGGGAAAGGTATGCATACTCCGCCAGGAGGGAGGATGAACACCCCAGAGATGGAGCGAAGGCTGCTGCTTGTGGGGAAGAGAGAGACCAAGCTGGGAAAAGAACAGCTCAAGCCTCCGGTACTCAAGTGCTGGCTGCAGCAGCCCAGGGCCCCCCGGCAAGACAGGCACTGCCACAGAGGCAAATAAAGCCAAAATTTTCCCCGATATCAGAAAAATTTGGGGGAGACCCGAAGAAGTTGGGATTTTTTCTGACCCAAGTTTGGAACCACATGCAGGACTGGGGGAAGGATTTCCTCTCAGATGCCGCACACGTGAGGTGCGTTACCAAGGCCCTGTAGGGAGTAGCAGCTGAGTGGATGGTGGGGCTTCATAATGAAAATTCCCCCTTGCTGAAGAATTATGATCAATTCATGGCAGCCCTCAGAACGCATTTTGAGGACCCCTTAGCCGAGTGAAGGGGCGAGAATTAGAATGAAGGCCATTCACCAGGGGTGGAGATCAGTGATGGAGTACACCCAGGAGTTCCGTGAGCTGGCAGCCTACATGAAAGCATGGTCAGAGGTGGCCCTACTGGAGAATTATAAAGATGGGCTAAATGAGGATGTTTACAAGGATTGTTGTTCCCGAGGAGCTCCCAATGATCTGCAGAGCTGGTACATGTTGGCAGCAGATGTAGAGATCGACTTGGCCCAGGGTAGCCTCCGTGGTGGGTGCACCTGGGATCAGCCACCCTCCTCATTCTGCAAGGGGGCGCCAAAGGCCACAATGGGAATGGCAGGGTCCAAACCAAAATCCTCCATGTGTTTCAAATGTGGGAAGGAAGGGCACCCAGCCACTGAGTGTTTCTCCCAGCCGGCGCCCAAGGTGATCTCTACCAGAGGAAAGAAAGCTGATAAAACACCTGCGAGAGCCCACAAAACCACCCTGAAGGGAGAAGTCATTGAGTTCGCTCTCCTGAAACAGGGTGAGTTGGGAATTCCAACCATCGCCGATGACAGTGAAACCGAAACCAACTCCGGCGATGACTTCCTGGTAAGTCAGAAAGGAGGCCCCATGACCATCTCAGTAGAACTAAAAGTACCATCCACCAGGGCCCATGGCCAGATGCCAGCCCTCCTAGATTCGGGATGCACCAGATGCGTCATCAGCCCGGACGTTGTAGAACAGTTGGGCCTAAGACTAAAAACGATGAAAAGGTCGATCACATTCTGTCAGCTAGACGGATCAGTGGCTGGAGAGGGCCCAGCCCATTTTGTAACCGAGCCAATCTAGATGAGGATGGGGGATCACCTGAAGACTCTGAGTTTTATTGTGGCCCCGGGCATGGAACAGCCCCTCCTAATTAGACTGCTTTGGCTCTGTAAATGGAACCTGTGCATAAACTGAAAAACGGGAGTGTTGCACATCTGTTCCAAACAGCCAGGGAAGAAAGGGGAGGAATCCCATTGCGTGGGTGAAGTGGAGAACGAGGGGGCGGCGACAGTGGCAGACCACATTGTGGAGGAGGAAAATATCCCAAAAGAGTACTGAGACCTCCAGGAGGGGTTCAGCGAGAAGGCGTCAGACATGCTGTCCCCCCCCCCCACAGACCAATGGACTGTACCATTGAAATCCTCCCTGGGGTAAAACTCCCTAAACCAAAAATCTACCCCATGACCCCCTGGGAGCTGGGGGAACTACGAGACTTTATTGATAAAAACTTAAAACATGGTTTTATCCAACCGGCTAGGCCACAGGTGGCAGCATCGGTACTATTCCAGGAAAAGAAGGATGGGTCCTTTCATCTGGTGGTCAATTATAGAAATTTAAACATGATTTGTGTAGAAAAATGTCTACCCTCTGCCTTTCATGAAGGACATGTTAGCCCACCTAGGCAAAGGAAAGATTTTTACAAAGCTGGTTTACGGGAGGCATATTATAGAGTTCGGATTAAAGAAGGGGATGAATGGAAAACTGCTTTCAACTGCCCGCTGGGATGCTTCCAGTTTCAGGTGCTCCCTTTCGGACTACAAGGAGCCCCTGCCATGTTCATGCAGCTAATTAATGAAGTCTGCTTGAACACCGGTACAAGTGGGTGCTGGTCTACCTGGATGACATTCTTATCTACACCAAGACCATGGACAACCATGTAAAATTGGTCGTCCATGGTCTCGGATGATCAATTTTTTTTCAGGCCGTCCTGAAAAAACTTAGAGCTGCTGAATTGTATGCCAAACTATCAAAATGCGAAAATTGACTATCTGGGGTACTGCATCTCACATGAGGGGATAGAAATGGATCCATAAAAGGTCCGAGCCATGTTGGAATGCCCCCCCATGCACCCGCAAACAACTACAGAGTTTCCTGGGGTTTGCTAACTTCTATCGACAATTCATCCCCTCATTTGTAAAAATTGCACTATCTATTACTAATCTTCTAAAAACAAAAGGAGAAGAGAGGCCAAAGCCCTCCCGGCCTCTCAAGTGGACTATGGGCTGTCAGGCGGCGTTTGAGAAACTAAAACAACTGTTTGTTGCCAAACCGGTCCTTAAACATCCTGACATGGAAGCCCATTTTGTTGTACAGGCTGACACCAGCGATGTAGCCATCTGGGCAGTGTTACTCCAAGTGAACGCAGAAGGAAAGCTGCAACCCTGTGCCTATACCTCTTGGAAATTATCGGAGACCAAGAGGAGATAGGCCATATAGGAGAAAGAGGCTTTTGCTGTTCGTTGGGCACTGTTAATGTGGAGACATTTCCTTGAAGGAGCTAAGCAGCCATTTGAGGTGTGGACTGACCACAAGAACTTAGAAGCTTTGAAAACACCACAAAAACTGTCCCCAAAACAAGTCCTCTAGGCTCAGCACTTCAAACAATTCAATTTTTTCCTGCGCTACCTTCCTGGAGGGAAGAACTTCATGGCAGATGCCCTTTCGAGACTGCTGCAATACAATAGTGTTAAGAGAGGAAGTGATTATTCCGATTATCCCCTCAAAACAGCTGGCAGCACCAGTAGTTACTAGAGCCCAGGCGAAAACAGATCCAACTTTGTCTGGCAACTTGAGCAAGCAGCTAAGAGATGCTTAAAAACCAACAAGTGGTTTTTGGCCCATTCAAATGAGTGTACACTTCGAGAAGGACTCGCCTGGGAGGGAGCTAAGCTGTATGTTCCTGCCAGTCTAAGAGTGACAGTATTACAACATGCCCATGATGCCAAAGTTGCCGGTCACTTTGGATTCGTGAAGACATTATATTTAGTTAAATGACAGTTCTGGTGGCCCACACTAAAGAAGGGAATAGAAGCATATGTAGCAAGTTGTCCCATATGTGCTTCTGCAAAGAGACCTCCTGGGAAGCCACCCGGATTGCTTCGGAATGTTGCCAGACCGGGAACCCCATGGAAGGAAATTTCCATGGATTTTATTGTTGAATTACCCGAAAGTGGGGGGAATACAGTTATTTGGGTGGTTACTGATTTTTTTCTCTAAACAAGTGCATTTTATCCCATGTCCCAAGATCCATTCTGCTAAAACGCTTGCAAAATTGTTTGTCCAACATGTATACCGATTACATGGGGCTGCAGAGCAGATAATCTCGGCCAGAGGAGTTCAGTTCACCTCCCACTTTTGGAAAGAGTTCCTAGGGTTGTTAGGCTCTGCCCAAGGGTTAAGCTCCGCCCACCACCCTCAGACCAATGGGGCTTGTGAGAGAACCAATTCCATGTTAGAACATTACCTGAGATGTTACATAAATTATCAACAAGATAACTGGGCAGATTTGCTGCCATTTGCAGAGGTGACCTATAACAATTCCTTACATAGCAGTACCAGGTTTACTCCTTTTAAGGTGGCCTTCGGCCAAGATTTCATACCCATTCCGGAGTTGCCTCAGGAGAACCCACAGATACCCTCAATTGGTTGAGTGGATTGAACAGTTACGTGACATTTGGTCAGTAACACGTAAGGCTCTGGATGAAGCCCATCAAGCTCATAAAACCCAAGCCGATAAGAAAAGGATTCAGGGTTGGAATTATAAAGTTGGTGATATGGTTTTCCTTTCCACCAAGTACTTGCAAACTACCCAAAAGTCGAAAAAACTTGGACCCAAGTATGTGGGTCCTTTTCCGATAATCCATATTGTTAACCCAGTCACAGTGCAATTGGAGTTACCCAAAAACTTGCCGAGGATTCATCCGGTGTTTCATGTCAGTTTGCTGAAACCGGAGCGTTCATCCCCTTTATGTCCGGACCAAGAATCTCCCCCTGTCCCCATATTAATTGAGGGGAAACAGCATTTTGAGGTCAAGGAAATATTGGACTCTAGAAAGCATCGTGGTAAGGTGCAGTATTTGGTGACCTGAAAACATTTTCCGTTATTAAAAACCGAATTGGTAAATAAGCGGGATGTTCAAGCTCCAAAACAACTGCAATTGTTTCACTCCAAATATCCTGATAAACCTTAATCTATCTCTTATTGTCATGCTTTTAATTCTATAATTATCTGTTTTCTGTCATTTTGGTTTTCTTGTAGAAATAATGTCTCTTCTGCAGGAGGGCTGAATGTCAGCCTCCGCTTTTTCATTGCTTGCTCGGCTGCCATGAAACAGGGGGAGAGGGGAGCTATTGGAATTCTTGGGAAGGGGGAAGTGAGCTGGTAGAGAAAAAGAGAGAAATTTTGCTTCAGCATTTCTTGGAAGTTGATAACAACTCAAGGTCAACTGCTGTGGCATAGCAGGAGGATGGCACCACCAGACATTGCACCCACATGACCCCTGGGGAATTGTGGATTGGATTATTTATGCTGGACAGTTGGGAGATGGCTTTTGGGGATGCTTTCTATATGTAATTTACGCGTCTTTTGCTTCAGACGTTGCTTTTCTTTGGTTGCATTCAGTACATGCTCAGTAAAAGTACCTTTCTCTATGAAAATAGAGTCGGGCTTTTTCATTCTTGAGGTTTGAAAGGAGGCATGCCTGACACTGTGTCCAGTTCCATGTTGCAACCACTTCCTTCTATGATGAGCGTTACGTGGAATTTGTGCCCATTGCATGCATCGAATTGTCCCACGGTGGTCTGGTTGATGCCTCTGCACTCAGGAAATCTTTAGTCCCGGTGCCTGTCTCTCGGTTTCACTGGCTTTCAGGTCTCCAGTCGTGGCCTCAGCTAGGCAGGGATGGGTTGGTTGGCTCTGCAAGCTTCTGCGATATGCCCTTTCCTTTGGCAACATCGGCAGATTGTTTATTTGAACCTGCATGCTGGTTGGGTGTGAAACTCCATGCACCCCGTGCAGTGAGGTGCGTCATGGTCAATGTCCCGGGGGCTTACCCGTCGATTTGGATGAACTTGATTGACAGCCTCCTCCAGGTCTCCCTCGTCCTCTTCCTCGTCTTCAGTGTACTCAGTCAGGTCCTCGCCATCCCTCTGGGCATGGTGTACCCCGCTAGTCCTGCGGATATCAGCGGCGGAGTTATCAGAGGATTCTGCGGCTCGGGCTTCCTCCACAGCATCTTTAAAAGTTGCTCCCCGCTTCACCAACAACTTCTTTTGGAGGTTTAGGTCTCTCATCCCCAGGATGATGTGGTCTTTCATCATGTCCTCTGGGTTGATGAATTCGCACTTAGCTGCTATTTCTCTTAAGCTAGCCACAAATTCATTGATAGTTTCCCCGTCTCTCTGGCGCCGGCAATAGAATTCGTTCCTGCTGACCATTGGTGTCGTTGCTGGTGCATAATGGTCGTGAAACATGTTCTGTAGGGTCGTCCAAGAGATGGATTCTATGTCGGCCGGTGAAATGAGAGTCTGGGCCATCTTGAATACCTTAGTTCTGCAGTACATGAGGAATAGAGCTCGCTTTCAGTTATCGGGAAGATCCTGATAGTTGTTCGCCTCCATGTACATCCGGAATCAGCACATGTACGTGTGCCATTCCTCTGATTTCAGATCGAAGATGGCGGGTGCTTGAGTGGGTTGGCAGCCATTATCCGGTTGGCCGATGCAGCATCCTGCTGAGTGATAGCCGCGGTGCCACGAGGTGATGGTCAGTTCTTTGTCCTCAGTCTTCCTTGGATCCCACCTTCGTCACCAGTATTATGTTCGAAGCGCAGGAAGGAAGAGACGGGACTCCAGAACCTTTCTAGTATCTTTATTTAGCTGGTCATCATACAGAACTGCCGGCGCGACAGCTGCGGCTCGCCTTTTAAACCCCCCTCAGCTTGCCGGCCAGCCACTGACAGCATTTCATTTTTCCTGCCACGAATGCCATCCAATCTGCAACAGTCATGCAAATTCCTATGTATATCCATACATAACACAGTAGGTAGTAAAGTAAAACAGGATAGAGATTTTGTGCTTCAGCTCATCTAAGTGATGGTAGATATTTTCCAGTAAAACAGGTGAGAGAACGGTTCTATCCATTTCACTAAAGAGTGGGAGGGAAAGAGATTTAAAAATAGATCTCCCCACTTCTCCTGACATGCCCCAAAATAGGTAACATGTGAAAGGAGTGACATTTCCTCATTCCAGATTAAGGAATGACCCAACCACCACAGTTTTTTAAGCAGTGTAAGATTTGTAAGAAAATATGATGATAAACAAATGAATATAAAAATTCATAACAGCATATACAGTCCAACTTTAAAAGAATTTATATAATGTGTTGTACAATAAATTTTCACATAGCATCAGAAACATTGTAAGGTAAGTCTCATGGAAATCTCTTAAGAGAAGCATTCCATATCTGGGTGGACTACTGAAAAGACCATTTTTGGGACCATCTACTTTGACTCATGAAGGTACCTAGATGAATTCTGGAAGTTGGAGTCCACACATCAAGGTTGAAAAAACAACTGGTTTAAGTTTATACATTTAGAAAATGTTCTGCATTCAGATAATGTTTAATGTTCTTTGCAATATTTGTAAAACAGAAAAGTGAATTGTGGCTTCTTCATCCAAAAAGTCATCACATTACTTGAAGCCCTCTTGCATCAACTACAAAGGACTTGCAGGGATACATGGTAACAGAGATTATGCTGTGCCTTTCATAGATTGCTTTATCAAAGCCTCTCCAGGATCTTTTGAAATCATATTGTACAACCTGGCTTTTTGTTGTGCAAATGACATTAATTGTTTCCTCTTGAAAATGCCATCATTTGATACCTTGGGGCTATGTAAAGAATTTTTTTCCAGTAATGATTTCCTCCCATATTTAAAAGTATGAAGAACTACTGGCATCATTGTCTCTTTTTTCCTTTGATGCCTTTGATATCTTCCAGTCAACATTCAGAATACAAATTCATTAACCAAACTTGCATCTGAACTCTGTAATGTGCTATGTAGATCAATAGACCTTTAGAAATCAATAACCATAGTGACATAATGTGGTTACTTATTGTAAAACAGAAAACAAACTAAAAGAAAATCCTTAGATAAGTGGGCAGAATGATGGTACACAAAGAAAAATTTTGGAAACATGCCACAAAATGTAAATGCAAATTAAAGCAAATACTATCTACATGTATTGTTTCATCTTGAACCAGCAATCTAAGATGAAGAAACTATCAAACAGATGGTTTCCACTGAACTTTGCTTCTTATGTATGATTTCTTGCCTGGTGTTGCTAAAGAAATTCTTCAGGGAAATACAGTATATTCTTTGCAAAGATATAAGTTCTTCAACCTGCTTCTGCTAAATATTTTTCTTTTGTACTTCTATTCTTTCCCATGAATTTCATCTCAATGTGTTCAACATTCCATGTAGGATGCATGTGATTCTGATAGCAATTTTTTTAAAAAAAATCAATGGCAAAATATGTTTAACCCTGGTTTTCATAGTTAACATCCACACAAGCCACAGTTCAAATATTTAAAATACTTATGAGGACCTAGTTCTACAAAGAGAGCCACAGTAAGGATATAAACAGAAATAAGAGAACAATGTATGTCAGAGCTTTGTTTTGTTTTGCTATTATTGCAGCCTATCATACTGTTGGAGAGATAAATTATTCCATTTCAGTGGCAGTTTGTCTCTCTGGAAGTGGGAGCTACAATGATAAAAGAACGTCAAACTTTATTTGCATATACCAGTATATTATGGCTATTGGATACTGCTATATAAATTCTCTATATGCAGAGTATATGCAGTACATATCACACATGAAGTTCTTTCCATTCATTTCCACACTAGAGAGCCCCCTTGGTCTGAAAATGCCTCTTAACAGTTTTGTATTTGGGGTGGAGTCAAAGAACAAAATTCCAGCTATAAATCTGAGTTTGGCTACAGAACTTTTGAGTATAGTATTGAAGCCATTCTTACTTTTCATCTAAAATTACTTTTTAAATAACTGCTTTAAGAAATATAGCATTACCTACACAAGTGGCAGAGACATAAATCTGGCCCAATCTGCAACAACTAGCAATTTTATACATTTTTCTTTTTTTGAAGAAAAATTAATGTCATTTTTCCCTGTATTTTTTCACAGTAAAAGTTTTCATTGAAGGGAAAATGATTTAAGATTGTTTTGCAGAATTGTTTCAAGAGTAGCCTTTTACAAATGCCCCTACTTTTTCCCCAGTGAATCTAGAAAGTTGGAACTTTCTCAGGTTTAGAGGCAAAAGCTGAGATTTCAAAATGTATATTGTGTTAGTTTTATTTCTGAAAAGTTTATATTCCACATTTTGATTTAAATATGCTTCAGGTTGGCTGTTTTTAAAAGCACTTGAAATGTTAAAACATACATCTGACAACAAAATCAACTGAATTTAATTTCAGGTTTAAATTGTAGTTATAGCATTACAGCAAATGGACACTGTCACTTACATTTATAGTGCTACTCATCTTTGTATTTCATATCTTCACTGTTTTTTTCTCTTTGGTTAAAAAAAATCATCTCCTCCTACTAATTGCTCTCCCTGACACTAGCTATCATAAAACATGGGAGCCTAAAATGGGAGAACGATTAAAAAGATTTGCCACTGACTATTCTGGAATCACCATCCAGCTCCTGCTACTTTGGGAAACAGGTAAATTCCCCATATAATCCTTACTGGGGTGGGGAGGGAAATGGTACTATTGGTCAAATTACATGTTTCAATAAATTCCTATATGAATAGCACAATTATTTAGATAGCAGCTTAGTAACTTAGATAGTTCCAGGTTAAATATAACATCTTTCAGCAAATCTAAATATATGTTTAGTATTGAAAAGCAATACTATGTTTCCAGATTCAAGATAAAGAAAAAGTAAATGTAGCAGGTGCAAAAGTTTGGATTCCAAATCTACGGCATAAAAATTAGCTCCCAAATGTTTTTATAGTCAAGTAGGGATTTTTCTCATTTTTCTCATAGTTTCTTGCAGAAGTCTTCTAGATCAACAATACTTTTAGGTCTTTGCATAAACAACTTGTCTGAGTTCTCCCCATAGATTTTCAAAACTATCAAGTCACCATGAAGGTGATTCCAAACCCTGTATATTGGTGTCCTGTAGTACTTCATGGTTGATCTATAGTTTGTATTGTTGCCTTTTTGAAATATCCAACCACTTTTCAGCTTTAATTTCAAATTAAATTAACCGATTGAGAGGGATTGAGCTTTCTTACCTCATCATACTTGTCATTCCTTATTTATTTTTTATATTTATATTTAAACTTTATTTAATTATAATTTATTTCATTCTGTGTCAAAAATAATACAAGTTTAACAATACTTATTTATTTAGCATATAGCATATCAAAATGACTAGTAATATAAATTAACATTTAAACTAGATTAGTAGAACCCAATGGAACATCAATTTAATATTATTTTTTATCAATTTTAACATCAATGCCCAATAGAAAGCCAAATGGATCGATTCGACCGGAAGCATTACAGCGAGACAGTCAGGGAATTAGCGGGCTCCGATGAGCTCTGCAAAAACCCAGATGACGAACTGCTGCCAAGGGGTCTTTGGACCGGAACCGTCCTGTAGGGATGGGGAAGAAGGAAAGGCACCTCGGAAAACCAAGAGGAACAGGCAAGTTCCTCAAAGATCAGAGGAAACTCTCTACGATTCAGCAGCGGGAGCGGCAGCCATTGCGGCTGTCAAGAAGCTGGAGCAACCAGGCTAAGTATTGAGCAAGAGCAGTGACTGGAATGGGGTTTGAATTGGGCTTCAAAGCTGGGTGAGTGACAGCCAACCCAAAGGTGAAATAACAACAAAAAAAACTTTTAAACCAGCATAAAAATTAAATTAAATTAAATTACTTAATCTGTTTTTTAATAGTTTTTAACTTCTATATGTATTTGTATTTATTATGGCTGTTCACCGCCCTGAGTCCTTCAGGAGTAGGGCGGTATACAAATATGAAAAATAAATAAATAAATAAATAAATAAATAAATAAATAAATAAATAAATATAGCAGCCAATGGGCATGGGGGGAAGAAAAGAGGATGTACGAAGCGGAATTTAAAGGGACAAAAAACCCAAAAAGAAAATTGACTTTTGAATAAAATTATTTGGAAAACTTTAAAAACTAGAAGAAGTACCCCAAAATTGGCTAAAGGATTGGAAAGAAAATAAATAGATCCTTTTTTTGAATGTTAAGAAAAACAAAAGAAAATTGGACAATAAGCCCTGCAACAGAAATGCTGTATAACTAAAAGATAAATAAAAGAAAAAAAAAGAGGGGGAAAAGTATTGTTCAACTTGGACTGGACTATAAAATCAATTTGGTATTTTCAAAGTTAAAAAGAAGAAAAAAGAAGCTAGTAAAGATAGTTAATGTGGATTGAAACAATCCACTTAGTTGTCAGACAACTAAGAGGAATTGTGGATTGTAGAGAGACATCTTCAGGAGAAAAAAGAGCCTTGATGGTACAGTGGTCTAAGCACCCTGTTATTAACACAGCTGCCTGCAATTACTGCTGGTTTGAATCTCTCCGAGGCTCAAGGTTGACTCAGCCTTCCATCCTTTCTAAGGTAGGTGAAATGAGGACCCAGTTTGTGGGGGCAATAAGCTGACTTTGTATAAATATACATGAAGGCAGTATGAAGGCTATTGCTTAACGCATTGTAAGCTGCCCTGAGTCTCCGGAGAAGGGTGGCATATAAATCAAATTAAAAAAAAAAAAGAACATTGCAATTTGGAACCTTTGTTTTGGAAAATTCTGAACTTTAATAGTGATAACAGCCGTGAGAGCTTTTGGGGAGGATTGCTTTGTCTGCAAGCGACTTGACTTTGGGAGGGGGAAAAAAAGGCATACAACAAAACTTTTAAAATTTGAATAATATCAACCAAGAAAGAATAAAATGGTGCAGGAAATCAGAAAAATAATGACAATTATGTACTCACCATAGAAAATGGAAATAAAAGAAATAATTACAATGTTACATGGAGAATCGAAACTTGAGGACCCAAAAATTGAGATAGAGCATGCTCAACCTGACAAGGAAATAAAGATGGAGAAACAAGACATAGAGACTGAAAATAAAGAAGAAGATAAAGACAATGAGATTAATTTTGAAAAATTAATTGAATATGTGGATAGTAACAATAAAAAGGAGGTTTTTAGAGATTACATTGGGATTAACAATGGAAAAAACAGAAAGGTGGAAAGAGACAAAGAAGGGTAGAATAGAAAGAACATAAAAAACTTTAAATGATTACACTTGGATTAACAGTGAAAAGATAAAAAGGAGAGAAAAAGGGTGGAAAACAACAGGAAATGTAGGGCAAAATAGAAGAGTCCAGGACTTTGAAATACAGAATGATTACACTGGGATAAACAGTGGGATAAACAATGGGATAAACAGTGGGGAAATAAGAAAAGGAGAAAAGAGATGGGAAACAATGGGAAATATTTATTTATTTATTTATTTATTTATTTATTTATTTATTTATTTATTTATTTATTTATTTATTTATTTATTTATTGGTTTGATTTATATGCCGCCCTTTTCCGGAGACTCAGGGTGGCTTACAATGCGTTAAGCAATAACCTTAATACTTTGGTATATACCTGCTTAGTAGGGCTTTCGCCCCCTCCAAACGGTGTTCTTTTTTATACAAAGTCAGCTTATTGCCCCCACAAACCGGGTGCTCATTTTACCTACCTTCGAAAGGATGGAAGGCTGAGTCAACCTTGAGCCTAGTGAGAAATATAGGGCAAAATAGGAGATTTCAAGATTTTAAAGTGCAAAAGAAAAAAGGGGGAAAGAAAAAGGCAAAAATAAAAATGAAAGGGGAGAGAAAGAGAAAGAAATGAAAGAAATATGCTATATATACTTAGAATTGAAATATAAATTGTAGTAAGAAATAATGAGAAATCATATGACTGTAAAAATGAAATGAATAATAATTGGAATATTTTTATTTGCATTTTTGAAATTTAGATAATGACAAGTTTTTAGAAATATGAATAAATTTAAATTGCAACAATTGAAATACCTTTAATGGTATGTGGTGGTGAAAGTAGAAATGACTAAGTTGTGGCTTTGAGCAATATATGGGGAAAGCTATGTGATTAGAAGATAACAGCTAGAACATTTTTAAATTTAACTAGGGAAACTGTAATAATTGAAATATTTTTAATTGTATATTGTGGTGAAAGCAGAAATGATTGCGTTGTGGTTTGGAGGAACATATGGGGAAAACTGTTTGGCTTATTATTATCATGTAAACATAATTAATTGATTTGTAAGAAGTTGGATTGCATGAAAACAGAAATAATTGGAATATCCATGTTCATATTTTTGGAATTTATATAAAGAAACATATGGGGAAAATTATTTGGTTCATGATTAATATACAAAGAAAAAAAGATAGTTTTATAACTAACTGATTTATACTAAAATGTTGGATTGTATTATCAAAGCAAAAGTATGTTATAAAATAAGTGGGTTATTATTCCTATAAGAATTGAATAATTGTAAGACTACATAATTAATTAATTTGAGGATGAATATAAAAATAGATGACAACGGGAAGGGGTACAACATAGAATAGAAGGGAAAAATTGAATTTGGTTAAGATTAGAGATGAGAATAAAGGGTAATATTGGTTTAAAAAAAATAGGTGAGAATAAATATCATGGCAAAAAAGGGAAGTATAGAAATGGTAAATTTAGCTGAAATAACTAAACACTGTTTAAATTTGTAAATTGGCCAAATACTCTGTTCAGAATCCTGAATCAGAATCACACCTCACATGGTGTCTGCTGGAACTCTGTATAAATGGGGCATGGTATCCTCCCCTCAATGTGACTGCAGGATTCAACATCGAACTGTAGATCATATCATGACCAGCTGGAAACTGAGGGCATAAACAGGTCCAGTATCTGTTTTTTTTTTAATATAAAGATACTGTGCTTCAATAGTTAGATGGCCTAGGCATTGATATTTGAGCATAAATCTTTTTAATAATGTATTTAATAATAATATATTAATAAATTATTATTATATTGATCTTACAGTCAGTCAGATGTTTACACAAGATTTGGCATTTTTGTCCACTTATCAAGTTCTTCCCAAAGACCTGGGATAAGCAGATGTTGATATTTTATGATATTAGAAGAATCGTCAAAGATGTAAGCTGTTCCAAATAAAGCTGCCTTTTGCAATTGACAGATAGGGATTTTGTCAATGTCAATAATGTTCAAATGATGTTTTGAATGTTTCAGGATTGCAACCAAGATGCCTATTATTATTGGTATATTATATTCAGTGCATTGTCTTCATTGTCTTTCAGATATCCTTCCAATGTGCCTTTTTCTTTCTTTGTATCCAGTATACTTGCAACATGCTCCTTGGTAAGTAGTCTGTTAACATCACTGCATGGTTAAAGGACATGATTCATTGCCATTATTTTTCTCCCTTCTTATCCAATGCTTTTAGTTCTGCTTGACTCCAACCCACTATTACAGGGATTCCTCAACTTATGACCATCATTGAGCCCAACATTTCTGTTACTAGGTGAGACATTTGTTCGTTCAGTTTTTCCCCATTTTATAACCTTTCTTGCCACAATTGTTAAGTGAATCACTGCAATTGTTCAGTTAGTAACATGGTTGTTAAGTGAATCTGGCTTTCCCATTTATTTGCTTGTCAGAATGTCACAAAAGCTGATCACATGACCCCTGGACACTGCAACTGTCATAAATATAAATCAGTTGCCAAACATCTTAATTTTGATCACATGACCCTGGGGATGTTGCAATAGTCATAAGTGTGAAAAACAGTTATAAATCGCTTATTTCAGTGTCATTGTAACTTCAAATGCTCACTAAACAAACTGTTGTAAATCTGGAACTATTCATATAATAGTCAATGCTGTCATTACCCTGTTTCTGCCAAAATTACCTGTTTCCGCCAAATGCCTGGTGGCTCAGTAGACTGATAGCATTGTGATTAACACCAGCTGTCTGCAATTACTGTAAGTTCGAATCTCACCAGGCTCAAGGTTGACTCAGCCTTCCATCCTTTCTAAGGTAGGTAAATTGAGGACCCAGTTTGTGGGGGCAATAAGCTGACTTTGTATAAATATACAAAAGTATGAAGGCTATTGCTTAACGCATTGTAAGCCGCCCTGAGTCTCCGGAGAAAGGCAGCATATAAATCAATTTTTTTTAAAAAAAAAAAAAATCCCTTGATAATAAGCCCAATCGGGCTTTTGAGCGCATGGCAGTTAGGCCAAGCGCTTATTTCAGGGTTCAAAAAAAAAATAAGACAAGGTCTTATTTTGGGGGAAATACGGTATAATTATAGAAGCAGCTCATTTTCATCTCCATGGGTGATAACTAATCATATGGATCAGTGTTTCTCAACCTTAGTCCAGACCTCTTAAAGTACTCAAGATTGAGAAACACTGATCTAGGCCTTCTGATTTCAGAGGCAGATATATTCAAATGTATTAACATTTAATTGAAATTCTTCCTTTTTGCCCAGGCAAAAATGAAAACGTGTACTTTCTAATCAATTTGCATATTTAAAAATGTCAATAATACAAATACCTTTTTTTAAAGGAGGAAAAGGATAGAAATAATGAGAACACCTTAATATGGTCCTCTTTTTAAAACATTATAGATTATTAATGAATAACAGGATATCATTTATAAAATTGAACACCATTAAAAGCTCAAGGTGGGAAAATGTATTAAAAAGGGTAACAGTATTATATTTTATTAGGTTTACATTTAGTGCAATGCTATTTATGAGTCATTTGCCACTTGTTTTTAGAACTAGGTATGCAAAATCAAATTTGCTTCCCAACTACAAATTAAGTGATGAATGCTGTGAAATTATATACATAATGTTCAAATTTTCTCTATAGTTCTCTAAGGTTCAAACCTCTTTGCAGTTTTTAATCTCATCTGATTTAAACCAATATCACTAAGAAATTAGCTTTTGTTCTGCAATTAAACCACAGCAATCATCTACATCATTTAAAGAACTGATTCAGGGTGATAAATTAGGAATTGTCAATGCTCTGTAAATATGCCACAGTATTGTTACTAAATGCCACTCAGAGAGATAATAAGCAGGAAAAAAGTTTAAAATATGAAAAAGAAAGTGGCTAGGTATCAAGCTAAAATTATTGTGATTAAAAAGACACGAACATTTTCAAATGAAGTCTATTGTTTAGAAAATTGGAGGGCAAAAGGAGCCCGTTTATAACTTAGATAAAATTAACAGATTCTTTAAAACTAATTCATACATAACCAGGGCCGGATTTTCCTATAGGCTAACTAGGCTTCAGCCTAGGGCCTCAAGATCAAGAGGGGCCTACACAGTGGTGGGATTCTGGGGGTTCTAGGGGGTTTGGCCGAACCCTTTGTTAAATTGCTGGCTGGCCCGCCCCTCGCCTCCCACCCGCGTGGCGCCGGCCTACCATAGCCAGGGGTGGGCAATTGTGGCTCTTTTACAACCTGTGGACTTCAACTTCCAGAATTCCTGAGACAGCTTGGCTGTCTCAGGAATTCTGGGAGTTGCAGGCCACAGGTTGTAAAAGAGCCACAATTGCCCACCCCTTCCCTAGCCTGAGTTCCGCTGCCTGGGATCCACGTGGGTTGCCACGTGGTTCCCCACCGGCTCCGGACGCAAGAGAGCAGGATGGAGAAAGCAGCTTCCACGCCTTCTCTCACCCTCACTCTCTGCTCTGTTGGATCGCCGGCCGTTCGCTTACCCCGCCCACTCCCAATCTATTGCTACCACCGATGGCTAGAGGAAAAAAAAACTTCAAATTCTTGCCGCAGGGCTTCAAAGGGCCGCCCTAGAGCCAGTGGTGCAGCCGAACCCTTTGTTAAATTGCTGGCTTGCCCCGCCCCTCCACACCACTATTTATTGCCAATAAATAGTGGTGGGCGAGGGGCGGGGGAGCCAGCAATTTAACAAAGGGTTCGGGTTTTTTTTGTAATTTTATTGGCCCACGGAGCTTCAGCATAGGCTAATTGGCCTCCCAGCTCTCAGCTGATTTGTCTCAGCTGTTTTGCTCAGGGCTCTTCTGCTTCCTTGCAAAGAGTGCTGATTTTTTTTCCCCTACCTATGCTGAGAAACGAAACTAAAACTGCTTTGCTGTGTCTGCAAGGTTGGAAAATTAGGCAGGCAGAATTCTTTTCTTTTTCCTCACCAAAAAAGGTAGGTGCAAACAATGGGAAATTTAGGGAAAAAGAGGAGAGTTCAGGATTTTAAAACACAAAAGAAAAAAAGCTCTATTTAACTAGGGAATTGTAATAATTGAGATACTATTAATTGTATATTTCTGAAAGCAGAAATGGTTAAGCTGTGGTTTGGAGGAATATATGGGGGAAATTATTTGGTTTATTATTATTGGTAAATATAATTAATGTATTTGTAAGAAATTGGATTGCATGGAAATAATTGGAATATTCATGTTCATATTGATTAATATACAAAAAAGGTAGTTATATAACTAATTGATTTATATTAAAATGTTGAATTTATATTAAACAACTAATATTACATAATTAACCAATGTGAGGATGGATATAAAAATAGATGACAATGGGAAGGGGTATAATATAGAATAAAAGGGAAAAATTGAATTTGATTAAGATTAGAGATGAGGATGAAGGGTAATATTGGTTTTTTACAAAAATAGATGAAGAATAAATATGGCAAAAAGGAAATATAGAAATTGTAAATTTAATTGAAATGACTAAACACTGTTTAAATTTGTGAACCGGCCAAATACTCTGTTCAAAGAAAATACATTGTATGTTTGTATGTGTGTTTCTAATTATTGTTATTTATTCATATTTGTTCTCTTTTATTCTTTAAAGTTTAACAATTCATTCTTTATCTTAATATCTTTATATTTGTTTGGGGTTGGCTTTCTTCCCTTTCATCTTTTTTATTGTACAGCAATCTTTCTCCTCAAACCTACCACCTCTCTCTTTTCTTTCCTTCTTACTTTCTCTTCCTTCCCCTCTTCTTCTCCTCCCTACTTCCTCTTCCTTTCTCCTTCTCCTCCTCTCTTCATCCCTCTCTTACCCTCCCTCCTATTCTAATTTCCCTTCCCCTCCTTCATCCCTCTCGATTGCTGTATCCTTTTATGCATATGGACTACTCAGAGGGCTGAAAAAGTTATTTCTGACTGGTCCTCGCACTTTTGACCAGTCCTCAAACTTACGACTGTCCTCACATTTTACATTTTTGCCCTATCTTGTCACCATGGTGAAGAGAAGCAGTTGTGAAATGAGTGACATGGTTGTTAAGAAAGCTGCACGGGCATAAATGTGAGGATTGTCATAAGTGTGAGGATCGGTCAAAAGTGCGAGGACCTGTCAAAAATGACTTTTTTCCAGCCCTCTGGGTAGTCCTTTTGTGCATATGGACTACTCAGAGGGCTGAAAAAGTTATTTTTGACTGGTCCTCGCACTTTTGACCAGTCCTCGAACTTACGACTGTCCTCACATTTTACGTTTTTGCCCTATCTTGTCACCTCTTCACTTGGTGAAGAGAAGCAGTTGTGAAATGAGTGACATGGTTGTTAAGAAAGCTGCACGGGCATAAGTGTGAGGACCGCTCAAAGTGCGAGGCCCAGTCAGAAATGACTTTTTTCAGCTCTCTGAAAAAAGTCTATGCACATAGCCACGCCCACCTGGTCACATGACGAGCTACCCATGCCTACACAGTCACGTGACCAGCTAGCCATGCCCACCCAGTCACATGATTGCCAAGCCACACCCCCAACTAAGCCACGCCCACAGAACCTGTTGTTAAAAAAATTGAATCCCACCACTGGTGAAAGGGCCTCATAAGTGGAATAGCCTAGGGCCTCTTTTCATCTAAATCCGGCCCTGATTACACATTATCACAGCGGCGAGATTGGCATATGCTCAACTTTGGAAAAATCAAAATACCCCATCAGAGGAGGCAATTATAAAGAAGATTTTAGAATGTGCTGAAGCAGATAAATTGACTAAAAAACTAAAAGACAAGAGACCGAACACAAACATGTTTATCTTGGGAAAAATTTTACATGTGGTTAGAGAAGAGGAAATTATAACCCAAACTAGATGAGGAATTGTATCTATTGAGAAACTTATACTATACAAGTAAAGTGAGGTCGGATAGACCTAGTTGATGTGTAAAGGTATACAAGTTGTTCTGTCTTCTCCGGAATATAATATGGATATATAGTACCGAATATTAGGTTATTAAGGTACTACATATAGGTATGCTTGGGGGTTTTTTTTTGTGTAAAAAATGTAGTCCTGAATATCAAAGCTTCAGCAATCAGAATATGGCAGTTAACATGGATATTGTTGAGAATATTACGATTTGGTTCACATATCTGAAAATTTTCCAGACTGCTATATAGTTTCACCTTACCTTATCAGTAAAATTTATGTGATTAAAAAAAAGAAATAGTTTCAAGGTGAATAGGTACTGAATGAATATGGATTTAATACTTACAAAACTGAGTGAGCAGTATACATTGAATTGGTTTGATTGTATCAAGAGAATAAATGATAATCAAATTCCTAAAAGAAAAGAATAGGTTGAATAAGGGAAGAAAGTTGTGATTGGTTGGAGCTGAAGAGATCTGCTAAAAGAGAGGTACAGAGTTTAAAAAAATAAAAATGAAACATAAAATGCAGTAGTGAAATGGAGTATGGACTGAAATGGGCTCTCCTGGCTTTCATGGACATAAAAATGTAGATAAACACCATAAATGGTGAAGTGGTTCGGGAATAACGAGAGGTACAAGCAAGCAAGTGACAACAGCTCTTTAATATACAGTGAGACTTCAGCAAAAACTCAGGGGCTGCAGTCCTCCTTATATACAATCCAGGAGGGACTGTCAGCCAATCAGAAATGTATGCAGGTTTGAATCTCCCGCTTAAAAGTATCAATACATAACACCCCTCCCTTCCCAGAAGGCACTAATACTCAAAAATTAACATATGTACAGACAAAATCTCGCAGGTGCTTAGGACGAGTTCTCGCCCTAGTTGACCTGCGCAGTTCAGAGTCTGGTGGGGCGTCGAGCTGGTCGGAGGGACTCTTTGTCTCTCCTGGCTCCGCCAATGGAACCTCCTGGATTTTGTCCGGGGCGTGGTTATCCCCGGCTGGGAGTGGTGACTCGCTGGGGCGGCGCTGGAACCAGGGCTTGTCAGCTAAGTATTCTCGCGACCCCGGGCTTGAGTTAGCTGTTTTGGAGAAGTGGTCAGAGTTAGGCTCGGAGATGTCTAAGTTAATATTCGCCTCGCCTACCACCCTTTTCCTAAGTTGGTCTATGTGGCGCTTCCAGAGTCTATCTACCCCAACGTCCACCGTGTACGATTTTGGGCCTGTTATTCCCACTATGGTTCCTGCAACCCATAGAGGACCGCTGGCATAATTGCGCGCGAACACCGGGGACCCGACCTGAAACTGCCTTAGACCACAGGTCTCTCCCTTAAAGTTTTCCTGCGAGTAATTAGGGTGAAGCCTGTCTAACACGCACCGAAGCTTCCTCCCCATGAGGAGCTCTGCTGGGCTTCTCCCTGTTGCTGTGCATGGTGATGCATGCTGAACCGCTAGGAATTGATCTATCCTGGCCTGCCAGTCCCCATTGTCTAATCTGGACAGTGCTTCCTTAGCTGTCCTGACAAAACGTTCAGCCAATCCGTTGGAAGCCGGGTGAAATGGAGCTGATAGGGCATGGCGGATTCCCAGGCCGGCCAAGTAACTTTCAAAAAGGGTTGCTGTAAATTGAGGCCCGTTGTCCGATACCAAGGTATCCGGCAGGCCGTGGGTAGCAAACAACTTCCTTAGGACCTTGATAACGGCTTCGGCCGTTGTAGATGGCATTAATATAATTTCTAGCCATTTTGAGTAGGCATCCACAACTATTAAAAACGTTTGGCCATGGAACGGGCCGGCAAAATCAATGTGGATCCTCCCCCATGGGCCTTTTGGTTTCTCCCACTCTCGGATGGGTGCTACTGGGGGATCGGGGCGAGACTCCTGGCAGGGTCTGCACTTCCCCACCCACTCGGAAATGACCTTGTCCATGTTGGGCCACCAGACATAGCTGCGGGCTAAACACTTCATCCTAACGATGCCCGGGTGCCCTTCGTGCAGTAACTCCAAAACCCTATCCCGTAGTTTCGTTGGAATTACCACTCTGTCACCCCACAGTAAGCACCCCCCTTGCATAAACAGTTCATTTCGTTTGTTGGCAAACCCTTGGTACTCCTCCCCGACCACCTTGTCCGGCCACCCTTTCAAAACCCAACCCATAACAGTCCGGATAACTGGGTCTCTATTTGATGCCTTCGCCACCTCGCCGGAGGAGATGGGGCCCAAAGTTAACGTGTCCAACAAAAGGACGGAGGCTTCCGGCGTTGGGTTGTCCAGCAGGTCGGGAAGGGGGCAACGGCTAAGGGCATCCGCATGACCCAGGGTCCGCCCAGGTCAATGGACGAGCTGGTACGAGTAGGCCGACAAAAAAATCGCCCATCTAGTCAAACGGGGGGAGAGGGCAGCGGGGGTTGGCCTGTCGCCTGCTAGCAGTCCAAGCAACGGTCTATGGTCATTCACAAGTTCGAATTTTCGGCCATAGAGGTATTCGTGGAACTTCTTAACCCCCGCAATCGCAGCCAGAGCCTCTCTGTCCAATTGGCTATAGTTTCGTTCTGTGCTGGACAGAGTTCGGGAATAGAAAGCAATGGGCGCCTCTAGGCCGTTCGGCAGTCTATGGCCTAGGACAGCACCAACCCCTACGGGGGAGGCGTCACAGACTAAGACGAGCGGCAGCTCTGCATTGTATTGTATCAGGAAGCTGTCCTCGGATAGGAGTCTTTTCACTGCCTCAAAAGCGGCTGCTTGCGGTTTCCCCCAGACCCATGGTACGTTCTTTCCCAAAAGCTTGTGAAGGGGATCTGCAACCGTGGCTTTATCTTTTAGGAACATGGAGTAAAAATTGAGCAGTCCAAGGAAGGCTTGGAGCTCTGCTTTGGATTTGGGGGCTGGTGCGCTCTTAATAGCTCTCACCTTGCTCTCGGTAGGGTGGATGCCTGTGCCGTCCACCCTGTACCCCAAGAATTCCACAGAGGGAACAGCTATCCTACACTTGTTCCTTTTGAGTCTTAGTCCCGCTTCTCTGAACCTAGACAGGACGTTCCGTACCCTGTCCCCCAGCTGGTTTTCGTCCTGAGCGCTGACTAAGACGTCATCGAAATAGGGCACCACTCCCGGGAGTCCTTGCAATAGGCGCTCCATGGTGCTTTGAAATAAGCCGGGTGCGACGCTCACCCCAAACTGGAGCCTGGTGCATTTAAATGCACCCCTATGAGTTACGATCGTTTGTGCCTCTGCCGTGGCATCGTCGACTGGTAACTGTTGGTAGGCTTGGGCCAGGTCTAATTTGGCAAAAAATTTTCCAGGCCCCAGGGAGTGTAGTAGATGGTGCACGATCGGCACCGGATAGGCGCTCGGCTGCAAAGCCTTGTTGATCGTGCACTTGTAGTCGGCGCAAATTCTTATTGAGCCGTCGGATTTAACTGGGGTCACTATGGGGGTCTCCCACTTAGCATGGTCAACGGGAACCAACACCCCTTGCTTAATCAGCTTGTCTAGTTCCGCATCGATCTTCAGTTTCAATGCGAACGGTACTCGTCTGGCCTTCAGTCTTACTTGGGCTACGTTGGGGTCTAAGTTTAGTGAAATAGGGGTCCCCACATACTTGCCCAACGTGTCCCCGAAGACGTCTTGGAACTCGGACAGGAGGCTGTCTTTCAGGGTTGATCTGGACATCAGGTGGACGCCGGTGAAGCCCATGCCAAGGGCTCGGAACCACCCCATGCCCAGGAGGCTAGGAAGCTGCTTCGTGACGATGGTCAGCGGCAGGTCTCTTTCGTAGTCTCCGTAGGTGACCCAGAACGTGCCCACGCCTTCGAGGGGGACTCGGTTCCCCTGGTAGTCTAGGATGCGTAGTCTCTGTTTGGAGAGTTGATCCTTCCGGAACGACGGCAGGAGGGTCTTTAGGGTCGTCCACGACATTATGGAGAGAGCTGATCCGGTGTCGATCTCCATTGAGCACGGCTTTCTGTTGATCTCGACCACCGTGCTGACCTTGTCTTCGATTGCCGTGCTGGCCTGGTCGATGTGTATGCTGCGGCCATCTCGCGGTTCAAATTCGCGCCGTTTTTTCGCGCCGCCTTCTCTCGTTGGCTGCTTCTGGCGTGCTGATTCCGGTTGGCTGCGGCGCTCACGTGGTTTGTGTCTTCTGGGCAGAATGGCTCTGCAGACTCGCGCCAAGTGCCCTTTCTTCTCGCAGCGCCTGCAAATAGCCTCTCTGTATTTGCAGGACAGTCTATCATGGTGCCCGCCACAGCTGGGACAGCTTCGCCGGGGGCTGCCAGTGTCTTTTCTCTGGTGCTCCATTCGGAAGACGTCCTCATCCGACTCGGACTCCGAGCTGGATCCGGCGTCTTCTCTGTGCACCGGGGCAGACTTGGGGCTGTCTTTGCTGGTCAGCGGACGCTGCAGCGTTTCAGCGGCCTTTGTGGAGGCTTCGTGAGCCCTGGCCTCGTCTAGGGCTCCGGCAAGCGTCAAATCAGGCTTGGCGAGCAGACGCCGTTGCAGCCTAATGTCCCGAACACCACAGATCAGTTGCTCAAGCAACGCATCGTCCAAATCTCTGTAGTCGCAATGGGTTGCGGCTTTTCTCAGGCTGGCCATGTACGCGCTGACCGGCTCTCCCTCTCGTTGAACGTGCTGCCTCAGTTGGTATCGCTGCACGAACTTGGAGGGGACGGGAGCGTAGTGAGCCCGGAGAGTTGCCATCAGGGTGTCCCAGGAGACTGTTTGAACCGGCGTTGGCTCACACAGTGACTCGGCCATCTCGAACACGTCCGGTCCGCAGTGGCTTAGGAATAGGGCTCTCTTTCGATTAGCCGAGAGGCCCTGCATGTCGCTGGCTTCTAGCGAGCATTCAAACCTCGTTAGGTACGAGACCCATTTTTCGCGGGTCGGATCGAAAGGCTTGGGCGGAACGTAGGCAGACATGTTTGGTATGCCTCCTGTGGCTCGCCTCGTCGCCTAGCTGAAGCTCGTGGTCTCACTGGTTGGCTTCTTGTAGCCTCTATCCCATCCTCGTCACCAATGAAGTGGTTCGGGAATAACGAAAGGTACAAGCAAGCAAGTGACAACAGCTCTTTAATATACAGTGAGACTTCAGCAAAAACTCAGGGGCTGCAGTCCTCCTTATATACAATCCAGGAGGGACTGTCAGCCAATCAGAAACGTATGCAGGTTTGAATCTCCCGCTTAAAAGTATCAATACATAACAAATGGTTTTCATATATGTTTCATTTTCTCTTCCTTATCTCATGCCTTTAATTCTTTGCCCAAATAATCCTTTTCTGGGCTCTGTATAACATTTCTAACTCTAAAAGGAAATAGTATGAATACGTATGCATGAAAAAAACTCATTGTGTAGATATAACCATCTGTTCTGTATCTATATTGTGTAGATATAACCTGTAGAGTTGATTTGCACATAGCTTCTTTGGGATTCCAATTGGAAATGTAAATTCTACATCTTTTATGCCAGAAATTCCTGTGTTAAGAGAATGTAAGGATCACTATTGGCATAGTAAGCTAACATGAATAACTGCATATTTCCTGGTCAGAGATATGAACTTGATATTCATTTCTCAGTTTACATGTTTCACTGCAGACAAATTACAAATTCAGACATTACAAAACACATTCACTAATTCTGGCAAGCTACCTTGATAAATAACTACCAGCTAATATAATACATTGTAAGTATTTAAATTTGCTGCTTTAATGCAGCATGCAAAATCTACCTGCCTAAAAGGTAAATAACTGATTCCAAGGGATCTGCAGCCATAATCATTGGCTTCAATATGGCAGCATGACTGGATGACGGAAGCCCAGCACTTATTTTTTACATTTGTGCAAATGTAATTTTTCAAATTAAAAAAAAAAAGCTTCGGTCCCTTGCCACTATCTCACAGTAAATAATGACTCTTACGTGAGTGCTTCAGTCATAAAACGCTCAGCTTTTTCTCATTCTATTCACACTTGTCGAATAGTATGCAATAAAATGGCAATCATTCTGCTAACTGGGCTCTAGGAATGTTCTCCTTTTTCTATTAGTTTCCTGAATTAGAATCACCCTTCTCTTTCTTGCCTTCAATGTACTGCTTATACTTCCTTGATGGCTGATTCTACTCTAACACTTTCTTATCTGTCACCAGGGTATGTTGAACATATATCAGGGCAATTTGCTTGTATTTCATGTCTTGAGTCTATAAACTATGAGACATAGCTCTCCTGGATTCTGGCAGCCAAGGACACTCAAGTATTGAGATGGTAATCCATCAGATCTTCCAGAAGAGGAATTTGACCTACAGACCTTATTCATTAGAGCAGTCTTTTGCTCTCATAAAAGTGTTCCTCATTAGCATAACACTAATTTGTGTAAGTAGGGTTTGGGGTGCAAATCAGTTTTCTTAAGCATTTACAAGTCTTTATGTACTCATGCACTACATAAACTGTCACAATCCTCATTTAAAATAAAATAAAATAAACTGCAGAAAATGCTGACCTATAAAAATAACAGTTATAATCAGGGAATGGAAAGGTTAGTACTTCAAAATAACAGCATTTGGACTTCCTGTGGCTCCGCGAATGCCAACGGAGCTCCTTTCAGGAGCTCCAGCCCCATGTCTCCGTATAGCTGCTAGAACAGCGAAAATCAGCTGTCTAGCGGCTTTAAAACTCTCCCCCAGGAAAAAGGGGGAGAGAAGAGCAGAAGGGTCTGGGTAGAGCTCCCCTAGACCCCCAGGCTTTTTTTAAAAAAGCCTGGGGCTTGCAGGGTGAGAGCTCCCTGAAAGCCCTTCAAAGCTCCAGAGCCGGGATGAGTCTGCTTAAAGCAGACCGAAGCATTGCGACCACACCAACAAAGCAACTAGAAGGATTAAAAAGAATCTGGATTTTGGATTTTGGATGCTGGCAGAGTTAATCCAGGAGACTAAAAATCCAAGTATTGTATGCTAATTCCGCTTTAAAAAAAAGAAAGAGATGGCGCCTTAGGGCGTGAAAAATGAAACCTAAAAATGAAAGTCCTTGTTAACATCAGTAACATTGTTAAAGCTATCGGGTTATTCAAAAAAAAAGATTTAAAGTGGAAGTGGATTGGAAAAGACTGTGGCACTGATTTTAACTAATTTATATCCCTAATTTGTCTGGAAATAATTGGAGTTAATGACCTGATAGTTGAACAAACATAAAGAAACAATTGAAAAATGGCTGAAATTAAAGATGGACTATATGAATCAGCAAATTCACAAGTAGTGCCGCGAAGGACTTAAAAGACTTTTTGAAATCTTTTACTGCTGAGATAAGACAGATAATTAAAAGAACTATTCAAGATTTTAAATTGGGGAATAATAATGATTTGCTGGCTGAAGAAGAGGAAGAAATTAATCAGGGCAACGTGTCTTTGGAGGGTAAAAGAGAGGTTATTTTATCAAAAACACAGGTTTTGGAAGAGGCTTCCATTCAATTAACTGAGAAAGAGCAAGAGGACTCTTTACTGCAGGTTGATAAATATTTTGACAAGTTTTGGCTTTACAGACAGAATCAATATATAAGGAACGAACTGATGGATTACAAATTCAGAAATGGGGGCTTCAAATTAAAGGAAACAACCCCAAGAAGAGAATGAATTTCTAAGACATACCAACTACAATTCCAAACCAAAAATTTTTCGAAAATAAAAGCAGGGGGAGGAGCAATGCTGAAGAAGAATGGATTATTGAAGAAGGACTGGAAAAAATATAGAAAGGAAGAAAGACTGGTCATATTTTGGAGATTGTCTCATGATGTTAAAAGATTTAATTAAAGTTGGAGCAGGGGGAGGAGTAATGCTAAAGAAGAAAGTATTATTGAAGGACTGGGGGAAAAATATAGAAAGAAAGAAAGACTGGTCATATTTTGTCTCATGATGTTAAAAGATTTAATTAAAGTTGGATAACTTTTGAATTTTATGGTAGTTTTAAAGTATTGAAGTTTAAAAGTGGATAACATAAAATTTAATGGATATGTTCTGTTCCCCAGGCATCTGGCTCCACTGGGAACAGGCAGATAAACTCCAGCAAACAGGTTTTCATGCAGATTATATTTATTTGGGAATCCTTGAACACATAAGACTTACAATCATAGTGAGTCCAGCTGAGGTGCATCCATATTTCATAATCTGTCCCATTTCCTAGTGTAAAAGGATGGTAGTTCTGACTCCCTGTTCAGAAAGCATGTTCTCTCTTCTGAGGTAAATCAACATGTAGCCAGGTCTTTGTTCTAAAATCCCGGCAGAGAGCCTCAGTGGCCAATCAGACACACAGATAAGGTCACATGTCATGGACTACATTTCCCATAATGCAATCTCTCACTACATCTCCCACAATGCAATCTCTTAAGGAGAGAACTCTTAATTCTTAAGGTAACTAACTCACCACAACTCACTATCTGTAACAGCACAGTACCCGTCTGGAATTATAAATTCCACTACTAACTAACTACTTAATTGAGATAAACATAGGCATAGCAGAAAATAATGCAATGTAACTATCTACGTAACTAAAGTAAACAAGTTAATAGCATCAAACAATGCAAACAGTGAAGTGGACACAATTCATGCAAAGCTTGAGGTTCAATCTTGAAGGTCTTCTTCCATGTCGGTGACTGGTCTAGAACTACTTGGTAGAAGTCAGGGGGGGTCTCGTAGCCGGTCGATACAAACAGGTCCTATGATGGCCCATCCAAGGTCTGTCTTGAGGGCACACGGAGAGCCTGCTGGGCCTCTGACCGCTTCCTGGGGAGGAAAGGCTTCGGGGGCATCCACACCCAACAAGAGCAGGATTTCGGCTTCAGGGTCTAGGGAGGGGAAGAGATTGGCTATGTGTCTCAGGTGAGGTATATTGCTTACTACCTCTGGTGTTGCGATTTGACTGCGGTTGTCCAGTAAAGCATCACATTCTAGCAGTGGTGGCAATGTGAATTTAGCACTCCCATCTATTGATTCTATCCAGAATCCGGTAGCTCTCCTTCCCGTCGTGCGCTGTACCCCCATACATGTCAACATTGTGAAGTGCGTTTCTTCAGATTGAATGTTAAAGCGGTCGAAGAAAGCTGATTTGGCCAACGATTGGTTGCTCTGTGTGTCCACTACCACATACATTTTCACTGCTTCTTCTGGGTGTCCAGCTGCATAGACTTTAGCTAGGCAGATCGGGTGGCATGAACGAGGTGACGGTGAGTCTCCGCATACTGAAGTGCAGTTGACACTTATCGCTTCTGGGTGTGTTTCATTGTCATTCTGAGACTCATTAGTCGTAGGTGAGGTAGAGGTCGACCGTGGAGTGGGAGTCGGCTGTGGTGTCGACTCATGCTCTAGATGCAAGGCGGTTGGGTGCTGGTCACTTTTGCATAGATAACATAGCACCTTAACTGTGCACGTTTTGGCCATGTGGTCCGTAGACTCACAGCATTTGAAGCAGACTTTGTACTCCCTGATCAATGCCTTCCTTTTGCCCAGGGACTTCTTTCGGAATTCTCTGCACTTATTCAGAGTGTGCGAGGTCTTGTGCAGTGGACAGACGGGTTCTTCCTTTGCTTTCTGAGGTTGATGTAGAGCACTCTTAGATGGCTTTACATCGGAGTTCCTCGTTGACAGGGGAACGACCTCTGTGCTATGCACTGACACAGAGGCTGCTCCTCTTGCGGCCTGCACTGGGCTCTTGATCGGACCAAGGCTTTGATTGGTTTTTCTGCTGGCATAGGTTCTTCATATTGTAAAACCTTTATTTCGTGGATCATTGTACTTCTTCGACATGTGGGCAACAAATTCTTGAAGGGCGGCGAAGGGTGATTCTCTGCCAAGGTTCTTTGCCCTGTAATTATCAGCTAGGTTGATCCATGCATCAATCAGTTTCATTGGTAGTTTTTCAACGATAGACCTTTGTGTCTTATACAGGTCGAGACAGCTAAGTCCCGGCAAGGTGGGATCCATTTGTGCTGACCGTAGCTGTGTAAGGAGATTGGAGAAGTTCCATAGTTCTTCAGGGTTACTGAGATCCATGGCAGGGAAGTTGTCGATCCGCTCTAGGAATGAGGATTCTGTCATTGTAGCTGCCCCATATCGCTCATCAAGTATTTCCCATGATAGCTTGAGGGCTTCGACTGGCTCGTACATTTTTGCTGCGTAGACCCCCTTTACTGCTTGTGTTGATTGTGGGCCTAGCCATGTGAACATATGACCGAGTTCCTCGGCTGGCTCCAATCGTTCGCCTTTAATGGCGTTTACAAAAAGAAGCTTCCATAGCATGTAATCTATGCCTGATTTGTCGGAGAACTTGTGTACTCCCCTATGTGCCAGGTCCATCCTTCTCCAGGATATTGCAGCATCCTTTTGGACTTCAGGAGAGTTATACGATGGGGGTGGTGGCAAGGTTTGCCCTACTGCGTTGGCTAGGGCAGGATTAAGTGCCAACGCTGGCTGGTAGTTCCCTACAGAGTGTTTATGGACAATTTCGTCTTTCCATGCCACAGGTGATGATAGGTCTTTTTCCTGGCAGGCAAGTGGAGCACCTCCATTGGGCTGGACGTCTGCACTTGGAATGCCTGGCAGGTTTGGTAGGAACTCCTTAGCCTTCACTCTGAGGTGGTGCATCGTGGTTGTTTGCGTGCTTGCCTCTTGAGACACCTTCACTGCTGCTGAAGGAGTACTATGGAGTACTATGCCCCGAATGTCTTCATTTGCTGGGGTAGGTCGTGCATTTTCAAAGGAGGAGTCTCATGGTCTAGATCTTATGATATCTGCTGTCTGAGTAGTTCGTAGAGCCGGTGGGTGAGGTTCTCCTCTTTGTCTCTGCTGTGGGGAGTTCTGGTCCTCAACATAGGCTTTGACACGCTCATCTGAGTCCTCCTCCTCTAACTGTCCAGGATTGAAGTTGAGTGAAGCGTGTTCAGCCGCCGCCTCTAAAGCTTCAGCCAGTATTACTTTTTCCAGTGTCTCTTTTTCATACTTCAAATAGTCTAGTCTGGCCTGAACTTTGGCCAATTCTTCCTTCAGCAGTTGTTCTTCCTTTGCCATGCTCAAGGTTGCTTTGGCCACTGCAGCTTCAGCTCGTGCCTCTGCGGCCCGGGCAGCGAAACTCCTCGCTGTGAAGGCTCTGGATGACTGGCTGTGACGGGAAGATGCTGTGGAAGGATGGAAGGAACCTGAGGCAGAAGATTGTTGTGAGACACTGCTACCGTGCCGAGCCCGGGATGACTTGTAAGAGGGGACCGCTTGTGACTGATGAGATGATGCATGTGAGCGATGGGTTGCTTTGGATTGGGCCTTCTCACTCGCAGCTTTCTTGGAAGAATGAGCGATAGATGCATGTGAGCGTTGGGGTGAGGAGGCTTTCTCCCTTGATGTGCCTTTCGCCTGGAGTGCTGTGTGGAAGGAGTTCTTACAACTTTGAAATATTTTCCCACGTTCCGCACTCAACATCTCTAAGCGTTGTATGTCCCCCATGAGTTCTGGGTCTTCTAGCTGCTGCTGGATTTTGACAAGATGGCTTTCAGAATTCTTCCATTGCTTATAAAGTTCATCCATTTCATTCACCAACGTGCGGATGCAGCCATGTGAAAGCTCATCCACGGGCCTGTTGCAGATCTGTTGCAACTTCTCCCAATACCTTTTGTTGCGACGATAATGCTTGTCCCAATCTTCCTTCAGGCTTGACTGCATAACACCAGTGAGCTTCCTGTGCTGCCTGAGGTCATAGGTTCTCTGATGAGCTTCAGCCTCTTTGGAATTTTGGACATTCACTTCTGGAATTGTGTCGAGGTTGGGTGATGGAAGGGTCATCATTCCTGATGAATCATATGCTTCTGCCATGATTGGATAAGACTCCACGGCATCCAATGCTTCAGGCATGTCAAGATTAGCTGGGAGGTTCAACTCTGCTGACTCATTAGAGGTCTCAGCCATGACTGGGAAACTCGGGGAACTTCCTGCAAACTTTAGGAGATGTTGTTGCAGTTCGCCTGTTGACCACTGGGGTGCGTTGCAAACTCTAGGAGACGTCGTTGCAGTTTGCCTGATGACCGCTGGGGTGCGTTGCAAACTTTAGGAGACGTCATTGCAGTTCGCCTGCTGACCACTGGGGTGCGTTGCAAACTTTAGGAGACGTTGTTGCAGTTCGCCTGTTGACCACTGGGGTGCACTGCAAATTCTAGGGGATGTCGATGCAGTTCGCCTGTTGACTGCTGGGGTGCGCTGCAAACTCTAGGAGACGTCGTTGCAGTTTGCCTGTTGACCGCTGGGGTGCATTGCAAACTTTAGGAGATGTTGCTGCAGTTTGCCTGTTGACCACTTGGGTGCGCTGCAAACTCTAGGGGATGTTGTTGCAGTTTGCTTGTTGACCGCTGGGGTGCGTTGCAAACTTTAGGAGACATTGTTGCAGTTCGCCTGTTGACCACTGGGGTGCGCTGCAAACTCTAGGGGATGTTGATGCAGTTTGCCTTTGGCCACTAGGGTGCTGTTACCTAACTAATGCTTGGGTTAAACTGGTTTCAGCGTGTTCCTTTGTATAGAGCTGCAAAGCAACTGTCCTATTTGTAGACCCTAAGAGGCTTTCCTCGACTTGGGTTCCTTTGGGCTTTAGTTGCTTGCCCTGTAAAGGGGATTTAGCTTTCCAGTATTTTATTCAAGCAAGATTCAAAGCAACAACATGCCCTGTGGCTGGATTGTTTCTTTTTTCAAATGCAAATTGAGTGGTCAGGCTGGGAAGCAACTTGTATCATGCAAATTCAATCTCCAAAGAGCTTAGGTGGCTCAGATTACTTTGTGTTAAAATAAGGCTTTTCGTTTTACTGACGAAGTAAACTTCTAAAACAACATACACACAAACTTTGCAAAGGTGATTGAAACATGCAGCCCTGGGCCCCTTTATGGCAGGGCAATCTTCTTAGCTAGCCCAAGAATTGTCTTTCTCTTTCTGTCCTTTACCGCTGAGCAGAATACTTCACTCAGGCAAAGAGAAGGGAAGCAATTTTTGTCACTTTCGTGGCTAAGCAAAGGTCTCAATTAGATGCAAACAAAGTCCTTTTATAAGTTGTACGCAGAGAAGAGATGCATTTTCACTCAAACAGAATGTCCATCAATACTCCGAAAGAAAGGGAGGGGGTCAAGCATCTACATCCTTTTACTGTTCTGTTCCCCAGGCATCTGGCTCCACTGGGAACAGGCAGATAAACTCTAGCAAACAGGTTTTCATGCAGATTATATTTATTTGGGAATCCTTGAACACATAAGACTTACAATCATAGTGAGTCCAGCTGAGGTGCATCCATATTTCATAATCTGTCCCATTTCCTAGTGTAAAAGGATGGTAGTTCTGACTCCCTGTTCAGAAAGCATGTTCTCTCTTCTGAGGTAAATCAACATGTAGCCAGGTCTTTGTTCTAAAATCCCGGCAGAGAGCCTCAGTGGCCAATCAGACACACAGATAAGGTCACATGTCATGGACTACATTTCCCATAATGCAATCTCTCACTACATCTCCCACAATGCAATCTCTTAAGGAGACAACTCTTAATTCTTAAGGTAACTAACTCACCACAACTCACTATCTGTAACAGCACAGGATAACTTTTTGAAAGTTTTGAAATTTATATTTTGGAGAATGTTCTGCTAATGTATTAAGAGATTTTAAAATGCTTAAAGCAAGATTATGGGTTTTTTTATGTGAAATGTGATAAGAGAATTTATAAAAGGAAGGTTGAAGTATAATTTTTAAAGGGGGAGTTAACAAGTGTGAGAGAGTTTTGAATTCTGTAATAGTTAGCATATGTTAGCTTATGTTTGTTAAATGTTACATCCTGCTTTTGCTCTGGGAAGTCGGGAGGGGGGAAATTGGGGAGGGGGGATTTGGGTGGGGATAAAATGATGTATGATAATCGATTGTGAAATGTCTGGTTGTTTGAATATAAAAAATAAAAAACTTTTGTTTTAAAAAAAACAGCATTTGAAATTTAGAAACTCTGTAACTCATGAATGAATATAGTCTTTATCTTACACCACATTATCTGACTTTTCCTCAAGCAGTTTAAGAAAGCAATAGCTTTCAGCACATGACATTTCACAGGAAAGAACCCCCAATATTATATTTGCTATATTAATAATGCATTCATTCTCCAAATGTGACTTCCTTCTCAGGGCTGCTCTGCACTTCCTGTTTATCCCAGTGTAAGGCCAAGACACTTAGTGTTTCAGAACAGCAAGAATGAATTATGTCATCTTCAACCTGCTAGGAACCTGAATTGTGCCTCAAAAGTTGTGCCTTTTCCCCAATGGCACAGTGTAGTTTGCTTGCCAGCTTCACTCTATCCTATCATTCCATTTGGCTGGTATAAGCTTTGTTGGCTTCCCCTTCACCAATCCCTGCTCTCTGACTTAACCAGTTCAGTAGTGGACTAGTGAAATCTCTCCCCCCCCCCCCCCACCTTTCCTGGTAAAATTGACAAGAGTTGGTCAAGTTTCCCCTTCTAGCAAAGTGACAGAAAGAATGGCAAAACTGTTATGTTTCCCCACTTTCTATCAAAAGATAGAATCAAAGACAGGAAATCAATAGGTGCTTGCTTACCTGGTGTGGGTGGAAAGTGAGAGGGGGGGAGCATGAAATTCCATTAATCATGGCTCTTATTAACTATGCTCTGAACAGAATACCTGACTATCACTATAGACAAAGTAATGTAAAAGGTAGGAATTTGGAAAGGGTTTTCTTAAGACGGCTTCATTTCCAGCTGGTTTATATATAGGAGACAAGCAGCTGAAAGTTGCATTGTAAAAAAAAAAAAGCCCTTGGTCATGAAAAGGAAAAAAAAATCCTTCACTAGTCATCTTCCTACTGATGCAAGTCTTCTGTTACTACAGTTAATCTTTAACAAAATGGAAAGACTTTTGAAGGAAGCAAAATATTTTGGAAGATAGCGTGGCTGAAATCCTGAAGAAGCAATTCACAATGCATCTTTATGTTGAAAGTTCCATTTATAAATTCTAATTTCAAATAAATTCCCACATGTTATTTTTTAATTAAGCCATTGGTTCTCTCAATCCGTTCTTCCTAAATTCTGCTTATCACCTAGGAGTTTCTCTTGAACAAGCCAATGAATCCAATTACCTATAAGCTGGCATATAGCTCACTAGGAGTACTTAATAGACTATCAGAATGATAGTGTAAAAAGGCTTTGTGCTGCTACTGTTGGGAACAGTTATGAATGGGAACAGTCATGGATTGGATCCAGTCATTTGGCATTTGTACTGATTTGCTAGTAAGGGTAAAAAGGCAAGACAAGACTGGGGTTTTGCCCCAGGATAGCATCAATATTTCCTTTCAGTAAGTCTAGTGTTTGAGATTACAGCTGGAGACTTTTCACTTTACACTTGATTAGCTAACTTAAGACTCTCTGAGTAGGAGACTTGGTGGACAAAGAGGGTCTCAGGGTTCCCGGACACAATACAGCAAAACACAGACACCACTCCTTTCAGCTCTTTAAGGTAATGCTGGTTTAATGCGCGCTGGCTCCAGGCACACGCTGTGATCTCACAATGAGTCGAATTTGGCGCTACATCCATCTGGCTTGGAACGTTTAAATAACCCTCCCCTTACGTGTCGTGCTTATTGACATGCCCATGCAGAGTAACAAACAGTTCGGGTGTAAGGAATCTGGCTCGAAACCGGCGTCCGTCTCCTCCCAGCGCAACGTTATTTCCATAGCCTTGCAACGCCCTAATCATCATCTCCACAGCCAGCAGCGAAGTAGCACCCACATGTAACACTCCTAAGTCCGCCGTTTCTGCCACCACCACCCTACACCCCGCACACGGCTGCCTAACACCCAGTGCCACCACCACCTTCTGTGTAGGTAGGTTCATTCCCTCATTCCTTTTCATTGCGCGTCAACATTGTCGAGTGTGTAGCTGGGCTCGACAGAGGGATGCTATGTGGTAGAATGTATAAATGCAAATAAAAAAGGTAGAAGTACTGTGGTGCGCTGTAGAACTCTTCCCATCTGGCAGGTGGAATTCTAGCCTCTAAACACTGTTTCCCTCATGCAACTAGCAAGCAATTAGTTTGCAAAATAGGAACAGCTCTTATTTTTCACAGTCTAAAAAAGTCAGTCCCAATTTGCTTAAGCAAAAGCTTGCATTTTCTTTTTAATTTCTGGGTAATTAACTGATTTCTGGCATCTTGACAATTGCTTGATCTGTACATTTTAAGTATTCTCTTTAATTCTACACTATAATCTTAATCAAATTGGGGTTTCCAAGAAATAGACAGATTTTCTAGTATGTTGGAAGAATATAATAATAGCTGAATGGTTATGATGAGATCCATACACATGTCAGTCCCACTGGGTAAATCAGGCCAGGAATTGAACTTTACAGGAAGGCTAAAACTACTTTTATGGAGAATGGCTATAATAATAAAATCTTGCAAGTCTGATGGTACTCTATCTCTTTCCCTCTCCTTATATTTCTGTGAATTCTGAAGTGATCTGCTTCAGCCTCTTTTACACATTTCTGTTTGCTGTGGGTTTAAGCTTAAGTAATAACATCAACAATTTGTTAAACAACTGAGAAATTACAAGTGCAACTCAGAAATTACAATAAACCAATAAAATTTAAATAAAAATAAATATATAATTATATTTATATAATTCAACCCTCTTCACTTTGGTAATAAAGTTTCTAAAACTCCATAAAGGTCATCTTTCTTACTCTCTATAGCACACACAAATTCAGCCTTTTTTGAATTTGAGGTGCAGTAGGCATTTCCAAAGCTTGGAGGAATCTTTTAAGGTTAGCAATAGTTGAGCTGCCTCTGTTCATCCTGCAATCCATTTAATGCTGTGGCTAGTTCTTGATCCAAAAGTGCTTTCATTACCCTAGGCGTTAAACTACATGAAATGAGGAGGAGCCAGAGTCCAGAAAAAAGTTGTAAAGGGAATTGTTGTTAGCTGTCTAAAGCCCAACTTTAAATGTGGCCACTTTAATAAAACAGGACGTTAGGAGGGTAGATCCCATATGGCTCATATTTCAAATGCTTTAATCCATATGGATAGTGGACAAGTAAAATTTTCATTTGCTGGCTGGAATACTGGTTTAAGTTTCTGTTTTTTAATGACTCCTTGGCTCTGCTAATTCTCCTTGATGGCTTTTCATCAAGGTGGAAAGAAAAAAAAGCTGACCTCTATTATTGCATCATCTGTTCTCTGCTGCCCTTAGGTTTAGAGACCTATCAAAGCCATCAAAGAGTTTTTGATATCGCATAGTTGATGAATTTGGGTCCTATGGTCCAAAATCAATTCAACTCAAATATTTTATTACAGCCATAAGACCAGAAAACAGCAATTTAAAATCCACAAGAGAATATGCATGCATATTTATAAGAAGTAAATAGAAAGAATACAAGAGTACAATAATGGCAAAGTAAAATAGCAAATAAATAGATGACAGTTAAAATTTCTGAACACAAATGTAAGGTGAATAGAACAAGCAGAGGTGCAAATTGAACAACTTGGAGGATATATGTGATATCTTATGATAGAAAGAACAATAAATACAAATTGTGCTTCCTGCTTGGACATTTCTTCAGGATGCGTAGTTAGGAGTCATTCAAGAATCCTTGTAGGGGAACAAGAATGGAGCATATTCAGTGGTGAGTTCCAAAATGGAACCTTTCATACCTGAAAACTGCTTTTTCAACTTTATTTGCCCAGCACCTTAAAGAATAATTTTCTGTTTCAATGCCTTCCTTTCAGCAATACTAGATAGGAAGATCCCATTCTGGAACAATTGATGCCAATAGCATCTCAGAATAAATCTACTCACATTTTTTTTTCCTACTGTCGTTTCTACTACAAAATACATGCATACATACTTTTACTGCTTTCTAACAATCTCTTGTAAGAGAGTGGCTACACATTTCCTACTCACAAATTGGAATTGCATAATCACATCACCATTAGATGCTATCTTGCATAATCACATCACCACTAGATGTTTTCTATCTGCAGTGATTGCCATAAGAAAGTATAATCTTGTATAATCTTGTAATCTTGGAGAAATGATATGTTTTTTTTCTCTTTTATACCATTTGATTTTCATTTTACTCTTCAATTTTATGTTATGTTTTATACAGGTGCAGGCTGTTGGGAAATGAGTCTGTGTTGTCTGCATTTCAAACTGAAGTGCAAATGGTTCCTATAATCTGCAACTTTTCTGGAAATCTGTTCATATTCCCACATCATTCGAAGGGTGTTCATTCCAAAGTGCATAGCTAAATGTCTATGGAGATTCTCAGTCATCCAGGTCATGGTAGTCCCAAAGGTGCTTTTTTCAAGAGGGAACTGGACATTTTGCTTCTTTTTTTTTTTTTAATACAATTTTTATTGGTTTTTTTTTTTTTACACAAATAAAATATAGTCACGATTCTGTTTAACATCGGATTCGCAGTGTTTTTACATATATACATAAGTAAGTGTCTGGTGTCATTTATACTACACATTTCTAATTAATTTCTGCACCATTTATTCCTTCCTTAATTCTATCATTTATCCATTCGTACCATCTTCCCCACACAGTATCATAATCAGAGTTTTCATCATCATTTATCTCGTGTGTTAATTTACTTATCTCTGCACACTCTAATATTTTATTAATTATAAGGTCATCTGGTGGTAGGTCTTTCTTTTTCCAATATTGAGCGTATGCTAGTCTGGCAGCTGTAGCTATGTGTATTAGGAGATGGACCTTTTCCTTTCCATACCCTTTCTTTGCCATTCCCAGGAGAAATATTTCTGGATTCAAATCAATTTCTTCTTTGAGTATATCTTTCAACCATCTCCGAATTTTGCTCCAATACCTTTTTGCTTCGGGGCATGTCCACCACATGTGAAAGAAGGTGCCATGACCATGGCCACATTTCCAACAATTTGGCTGTGCATTGGGGAACATCTTTGCTAATCTTGCAGGTGCTAAATGCCACCTGTGAAGCATTTTGTAATGGTTTTCCTTATACGTGGCTGCTCTAGTTAATTTATAATTTTTGTTCCAGGCTTCTTCCCATTCATTAAGGTCCAAACTGTGTCCAATATTTCTCTCCCATGCTCTCAATTGGTTTCTAATTATATCCTCATCTCTATCTTCATCCGATAAATAATTATACAGCTTGGCCAACGCTTTATTCCCTTGTCCCATCAAAATTTTGTCTAATCCATTATATCCTGATTCTAAGCCATACTCGTCTTTATCTTTCTGGTATCTTGATTTTATTTGTAGGTAGGTCCACCAATCTAAGGTTATACCTTGATCTCTCAGAACTTCATTTGATTTAATGTTTCCCCCTCCATCGACAATGTCTTTGTATCTGTTTCTCCAGTTTCTCCATTCCCCACCTGTTGGGGTAAATCATTGCCTCTACCGTAGAAAGCCAAATTGGGACTTTGGTATAGTATCTCTGCCTGATCCCCACCCACGTTTGTATTAGGGAGTCCCTGATTTTATGCCTGTGGAAATAAGTTTTCTTTTTATTGTCTTTGTCCCATAGATATGCATGCCACCCTTTCTGTAGGTTATGTCCTTCTAACACTAAAATTCTCTTATTCTCCAAAGTGATCCAATCCTTTATCCATATCAACTTTGCTGCTCTATAATACGTTTCCCAATTTGGGAGTCCAAGTCCTCCCACGTTCCTTTTTTCCTGTAGAATTTTAAGTGAGATCCTTGATTTTTTCCCTTCCCAAACAAATTCCCTAATGGTCTTATTTAATTCTAAAAAAAATTTTTTCTCTAAAATTTCTGGTAGGTTTTGATATAAAAATAAGATCTTGGGGAGAATGTTCATCTTAATTGCCGCAATTTTGCCTATAAGTGATAATTTAATCTTTTTCCATCTATCCAAATCTTGTTTTAATTTATTAATTAGTGGGGTATAATTATCTTCGTTTAGGGAAGAGCACCTTTTGGTTAACCAAATTCCTAGGTATTTTATTTTTGGGACCACTTGTAGGCCCAAAGTTTCTTCTATCTCTTTCTTCTGCGACTCAGTTACATTTTTAGTAAGTATTTTGGTTTTAGATTTGTTCAGTTTAAGGCCTGCCACCTCTCCATATTTACCCAGTTCCTCTAGTACTTTTTGTCCAGATATCAATGGATCTTCTAATATTAGCACCACGTCGTCCGCAAAGGCTTGTGTTTTATAAATCTCTTTTCTAATTCTCAGGCCTTTGATTTCCTCGTTGTTTCTAATGTTTCGTAGCAAAACTTCCAGGGCCAAAATGAATAGTAGCGGTGACAAGGGACAGCCTTGCCTTACTCCTTTCTTAATTTGGAAAGTTCTTGTCCTGTCTCCATTTACTAAAATGCTCGCCCTCTGATTGTCATAGATAGTTTTTATCATTTTTTCGAAGTTTTGCCCGAAACCTATTATTTTAATTTGTTTGGTCATAAAATTCCAATTTAGGTTGTCGAATGCCTTTTGGGCATCCAAAAAGACTAAGGCCAACTGCTTTTCTGGGTGTTCTTCATAGTATCTAGAGTGTCTAGTACAATTCTCAAATTATCCCTAATTTGTCGTCCCGGGAGAAAACCATTTTGATCTTTGTGAATCCAATTATTTAATATTTTTTTAGTTCTTTCTGCCATTATACACATAAATAATTTATAGTTGGTGTTTAGAAGTGAGATTGGTCTGTAGTTTTGAATTTTTGGGGGGTCGGCACCTTCTTTCGGCAGCAGTGTAACATGAGCTTCCCTCCATGAATCAGGAATTTTGGAGCCCGTCAAAACCTCGTTAAAAATTTCCATTAATTTTGGTTGTAGAATTTCTTCCAGTTTTTTGTATATTTCTCCTGGGAATCCATCTGGGCCAGGTGATTTGTTGTTTTTAAGTTTGGACAGGGCTTTTTTGAACTCTTTGGTTGTTATCTTAGCATTGAGCATCTCCTTCTCTTCCTCTGTTATTTGCGGGAGCTCCGCCTCTGCCAAATATTGATCTATTTTTCCCTCCGAGGTCTCCTCTTCTTTATATAGGGATTCATAGTACTCTCTCACTCTTTCTAATTTATCTTCTTCTTTATTTAAGAGATTTCCCTCCGCATCTTCTAATATCTGGATTGTCCCTTTTTCATTTTCCTTTTTTAATTTATAGGCCAGCCACCTGCCCAATTTATTAGCGTTCTCAAAATAGTGCTGTTTTGTTCTTTTTATTTTTGGGGCTAGCTCTTCTTGGTCTAGAATGTTTAATTTATGTCTCCACACCATCCAATTTTCCTTTGCTACAGTGTCACCAGGCATTTTTTGGAGTTTCCTTTCTGCTTCATCTAGCTGTTTGATGAGATCTTCCCTGGATTTTCTTTTTAGTTTGTTTTTATATGTGGAGTAGGATATTATTACCCCTCTCAGGTATGCCTTCAATGTATCCCATACTATTTCGCTGGGTGTCCCTTGGTTCTCATTTTCTCCAAAAAAAGTCTTGATTTCTCCTTTCAATTTTTCTACGAACTCTTTGTCACATAATAATTTTGTATTTAGCCTCCATCTCTGTTGTTTCTTTCTCTTTACATTTCTCCATTTTATTTCCAGAGGGTTATGATCTGCCCAGATGTTTGGGCTAATTTCTGCCGTCTCAATTTCTAAACCTAGCATCCTAGTGACCCAAGCCATATCTAACCTCGACCACGACTGTTGTGAGTTGGAATAGAATGTAAATTGTCTTTCAGTTGGGTGCAAAGTTCGCCATATGTCAATTAAATTCACTTCCTCCACCAAATCAAAAAAGGCTTTTGGCAAGGTCGCCCTTTTATTTTTGTTCATTTTATTGCTTTTATGGTCATTAACTGGGTCTATAATTCCATTGAAATCACCTATCATGCAAATTTCATTGTGTTCCATATTCCCTAATTGTTCACGTAGCTTTTGAAAGAATTCTCCTTGTTTTTTATTTGGAGCATAAATGCCCACTAGTAACATTTTAGAGTTTTCTATCGTGACTTCAACATTTTGCTTCTTATCCAAGAAGCTTCTTCAGCTCTGACTGAATGGTGGGGAATGCAAATGACCAGCTGTCTCCAAGGAATATAAGCCCTTCCACCTCCCACCATCCCATCAGAGCTGAAGAAGCTTCTTGGATGAGAAGTGAAAAGTCTTCAAAGAAAAACAAGAAAACCCAGTTGTCTCTTGAAAAAAGCATCTTTGAGATAAAAAAATAACATCATTAAATGAGATATCTTAAAATATTAGTAGTTCATTAACTAAAAGCCAGTATTCATAAAATATTCGTCTCTTGTTTTCAGCTGAAAGATAATAAGTTATCAAATGTAAATAACCTTGCATTTAAAAAGTGGCCATATTTCTTTAGTCAAATCCAATGTAATTTTCAAATCCCAAAGTCACAAAATCATTCTTCTCTTTGTTGAGTCAGTCAGTCAATTTAATGGAAGAAAAAAAGTTGATGTATTTTTAATTTTGAAAATTGGATTTAAAATGCGATGTACATGACAAGCTAAGCTTTGTTGTGAACCACTAAGTATCATTTTAATCCAGATCACAACATAAAGACAGTACCTAAACCATAGTTTGTATTTATGCTTTTATTTTTAATTTATTTATTGCAACTATAGTACAGTATGTCATCTAAATCTGGTTAACAGTCATTTATTCCTGCAGAAAAATAAGACGATAGGATGAAGAATTGTTTTTAGAAAGAAAATCTACAGAAAGATTACTCTTCACTGATGTGTGTCAGACATAAATCTTTGTCTACAATGCATTGCATCAAGATAGGCTTTTTTTTGGGGGGGGGTCATTTTTAGCAATTAAAGCCAAATCCAAACCCAAACAGAAAGTAATAGTTAACCAAATACTATAAAGATTGCTGGAAAGTGAAATGGTGTATCAAAATGCATTTGTCTGTGTGTATCATTTAGAGTTTATTGGATGAGTCTTTTAAACATGACTAATGCTAGGATTTATGCCAAATCATGCAAGTATAAATTTAACATTTTCATTCATTCTGAATAGTTCAGAATAGTCAGACCAAGATGGATCAGTCTTAAATGCATTTTACACATTCAGAGCTTTAAAAGAAATTAAAAGTAAGCATATATTTGACTGCAAACATCTGGATGACCAGTAGATGGCAACAAAAAGTTAGAGTTAAGGAAGATTGTCTGGAATTACTCCAAGATATCCATATATGGCAGCTCTAATTCAAAACTAAGACTGATGGTTTGAACAAGATGGATTTCTTTTTTTCAGACACAGTGCTCAGTCTTCGTTTCAGGAAATGCTAAATGTAATTTATAATTTGAATGTGTGAAAGAAACTTTATGCTTCCTTAACTTTTGACTTTATACAGATTAGTACAAAAATAATTTTCAAATGTCTTTATTCTATATAGATATTATTTTGTGAAAGGGCCCTACTAATCTTACTGTTTTGTGGATAAGGGCCATTAGAGGCTTGAACTAAAAGAAGAAAAAAGACTATTTCTCTTTTGAGTTGCTTTCTCAGTTTATCCCAGGAAATCATATGGACATTTCAAATTCAAACTACTTCTGGACACATCCTGATCTGGCACTTATTCAAACATCTGGTGACAGTGAAGCAAATTAAATAATAAGAATTAAAACAAGCAAATTTTACCAAATTTCTGCTGTTACTTCTATCTCAATCCTTGCTCTGCTTTTCACTTCTTGTCTTGGTTTGGGCATTTTTCACATACTAAAAGAACCCTGTTAGATTGCAAAGCCTATTTCTTTTATCCCTATCTCTTCTTTGTATGCCATACGAATGCCAGTGTTGCTATTTTCATTTTAAATTGGAATAATGATAATAAAGTCAGCCCAGTCACTTTGTATTTCGAATAAGCTTTTCTGTTCTCGTGCTACACAGTACATGGGAAGCATGTCTGATTAAGTGGAATGTATTGTTGTAGATATAACAAGGTTTCTACTGCAAAACCTTATGAGATGTTCTGCAGTGAACAAGGAAGCATTTCCTATTAGTTATATTAACGTAGAGGGTTTTTTAAAAACTAGATTTTGTGATGCTTATGATGCATGGGTGAATAGATTGTCATAAGTAAATGCCTTATTCTATAACAAGAGATATGTATATATGTACAGGATATAAAGGGTTAATTTATTCCTCCTCCTTTAATGTATTCATGTGTAATCACCCCCTTCCTTGACTCCTCCCCTTTGATATAAATAGAGAGTGCTTTTACCTCATGCTTGCTTCTCACTGTAAATCTGACAAGAATAAGTAGAATGCCTATTATGAATAAACACTTCTTTAACTGAAGAAATTGCTTCTGAATTCATCATTGAGTCTGATCCTCAAAATATTGTAACAAATTGGTAGTTTAATATAGAAATAACTGATTACATTTTATTGAATTTCCCTATGTGAAAAGTATGAAAGTATGATTTCCAATAATGTTATGATTTTTATTTTGGTGTCTGGCATTTTAATATTGCTGGGAATTATGGAATGGAAAGGAGCTGCAAACAAATGTGAAAAAGACTACCCACAGTGATTTCCCAAAACTTAGAATTGATGGCATCAATTTACAGGAATGGTGTCAACAAATTCAGGTTGTCTTTATGAAAGAAAATTTATTATTTTTTATAACCAATCCTCCCAAAAGACCTTGGACTCTAAAAATAGACTGCCTGCATCACAGAGCATTCTATTTAATAATTTCTAGCATATCACCTGCCATGTACTACAGTATTAAGCATAATCTTACTGTTTCAGAAATAATTCAATGCATGTTTAAATTGTTTCATAGTGAAAGTGTAGCAACAACCACTAGAATGTCTAAAGATTTCTTTTCAGCCAAATTAAGATCTGGAACCACCATAAGTGAACATTTAATATCCTTAAACAAAACCAGAGCAGAATTACATCTAAGAGGAGAAATAATATCAGAACAGACAATGAAAAGCGTTATCCTTAACTCATTAGATTCATCATGGGATAACTACATATCACACTTAGACTCAATCAATCTAGGATACTTATCCATAGAAAGTCTGTCAAATAAGTTAATAGCTGAAAATAATTTGAGGAAAAGTAGATACAATGCATACACAGAACACAGACAGGCAAAAGGGGTAACCTTCCAAGAGAATCACCAAAAAACAATTGAATGTTACAATTGTGGATCCAGAAAACACTCTAAGGGAGATTGCCCCATGTTTCATAGGGAAAGACAAAACCGTGATTATAGGGGTAGATATCAAGACAGGCAATCATCTATTGATAGATACAGATATAGAGACTCCCCAAACTACAGAGAACGCAGAAAGGATAGAGATAATTCAAGGGACAGAAAATCAGGATCATTAAATGGATTAGATAAACATAACGATGTCATCACACAAAAATCAAAAAACAATACTTAGCTCATAGATTCAGGGGCGACTAATCATACAACAAATAACAAGAAAATACTGTCTTCGTTCACAAATGATAAATTTATGATAAGAGTAGCCAATCAAGAAAATGTTCAAGTCATAGGGAAAGGAGATGTAAATATACCTGGTTTAGGTAAAGTAGAGGGGGTATTGTTGATACCAGAAATATCACATAACATACTTAGTGCAGTGAAATTAAGCCAAGATTCCAACATAAATATAATCTTCTCTGGGGGAAAAGCAATACTAGAAAAGGATGGGACTAAATTGAATAGTGTAGTTATCGAAGGGGGCCTACCCTTCCTTGTAACAGAAGATAAATGGTTGCATAACATTAATACAAACACTGATGACGACATCAACATAGACAGTGAACATAGTAACAACAATGACAATGAAGAACCCAATACACACTGTAATCACAAAGACACACCCACTAGTGATACACACAATAACAAAAGACCCAATATAGGCAAACCAATTCATGATGAATGTGCACACATGTTGCATAGAAAATTGGGACATGCAAGTTTCCCTGTAATACAAAAAATGATTGAACATGCTGATGGCGTTAAAATAAAGGATTGTAAAAACTATTTGGAATGCTCAGTATGTAAATCCTCAAAACTCAGAACAAACCCAAAACCAAAGAGGGCAACAAGGACCTCTAACCAAATTTTTGATCTGGTACATATGGATCTGGTTGGTCCATTAACACCATCCATCACATACAAAAAAAGATATTTCCTAACTATTGTAGACGACTATAGCCGTTATGGATTTGTTTATACTTTAAAACACAAAGATGAAACTTTCCAAAAATTCAAAGAATTTTACAAACGTGTAGAAACACAACACAATATCAAAATAAAACAAATCATGACAGATAGGGGATCCGAGTTCATGTCAAAAGAATTCTCACAATGGATAAAAGACAAAGGAATGCTACACTTCACAACTAGCCCATTTTCTGCTTTTCAGAATGGTACAGCAGAACGAAAGAACTCGACACTGCAAACCATGATTAGATGTACATTAGAAGATGCTGGTTTAGGAAAACAATTCTGGTCAGAAGCATTACTATATTCAAACTATACCCAAAATAGGACCTGGTCTAGCATCCTAAATAAAACACCATACGAAGTGATGTACAATAGGAAACCAAAAATATCACACATGCACATATTTGGAGTTACAGCAGACGTACAAATACCAAAACAATTAAGACGTAAGGGAGATAACGTATCCAGAAGGCTCAGATTCATGGGATACGAAACAGGCACAAAAGGATATAGATTCATTGACAGTAATAACAAATTCATAGTCTCAAGAACAGCAGTATTTCATGAACAGGCCAACTGGTCTAAGATACATCTTAACGAGATAATCCAAAATACAAAACCAAATATTGAACAACAAGACAGAATAGAAAGAGAGAAACATGAACATAACACACATGATGACAAAAACAAAACATGGACAGGTAACCATACCAGGATAAAAACAGATTCATTAACCAAAAAGGAAGCAAGGTATCTACACGATAATGAGAGCATTCCAATAAGAACAATCAGGTGTAACAGAAAACAATTACCCAATAAGTATAAGGATTATATAATGTGTGTGAATGACGAGACACCAACACCTAACACATACGAGGAAGTGTTGAAACTTCCCATGGAAGAAAGAGAGAAATGGGAATTAGCCATAACAAAAGAAATGAACAGCTTGCGTGAATTAGGTGTATTTACACCAGTTCCTGCCCCTGAGAACAAGACAATTATAGGCACCAGATGGATATTCAAAATCAAAGATTTAGAAGAGGGTAATAAATTATATAAAGCTAGATTAGTCGCACAAGGTTACGCTCAAAAATATCCTGAGGATTACACTGACACATACTCTCCCACTGTAAGAACCGAAAGTGTTAAGACATCTTTAGTCATAGCGGCTATACTCAATCTTGATGTCTTTCAATATGATGTGCAGACTGCATACTTACATGCAAAGCTCGACAAAGAGATATATGTAAGGGCACCTCATAGCCAATGTACAAATAGAAATGAGACCTGGTTACTTAACAAAAGCTTGTACGGATTAAAACAATCCGGCAAGCGTTGGTATGAATGTCTAGTCAGCGTGCTTAAAAATATGGATTTCAAAGCCACAACTGCAGACAATTGCTTTTTTGTTAGAAAGGAAGGTGAATCATTAGAATTTGTGTTAATCTATGTGGATGATATTTTGTATATAGGCAAACATAAAGAAAAGAAAGACTTATTTGTATCCAAGCTAAGTGAACATTTCTCTTTAAAGTCGCTAGGAAGGGTAAACAAATACCTTGGAGTTCAAATCAATAAAACAAGAAAGGGATTCAAATTATCCCAGAGAGATAAAATTATAGAACTTCTGGAAAAATGCAATTTAAGAGATGCCAAACCTTGCAATACTCCTATGCAGACTGATTTTCTAAGGAATATGGATGAATCTTCACCTGAGTTCGAGAACAATACATTATATAGATCAATTATTGGTTCTCTCTTGTATATATCTAATTGGACCAGGCCTGATATAGCTCTGCCACTTAATTTATTATCTAGACATGTAAGTAAACCACTTATGTATCATTGGGAAGCAGTTAAACGAATACTAAGATATCTAAAACACAGCATGGATTTCTGCCTACTCTTAGAACCCTTAGAAAGAGCACCTCAGGTTATGTATTATTTTTAAATGATTGCCCAATATTCTGGTACACTGGGAAGCAAGATTTAGTAGCGACTTCCACAACAGAGGCAGAATACGTCTGTTTATCTAAAGCCTCAAATAATTTAGTGTGGTTTAATGATTTATTATCTGATATTTGGAAGAATCCAATACTACCATTTGTCATACATGAAGATAATAAGGCGGCTATAGAAATATCAAGATCTGATGCCATTGGTCAAAGGTCCAGACATATAGATATCAAATTTAAACACGTGAGACAATTATCTCAGGATGGATTCATTAAAGCAATCCACTGCGAAACCTCAGAACAAATAGCTGATGTATTAACTAAACCTTTACCTTCTAAACAACACAAATACTTGACATCAAAATTACAAGTACTATATAGTTCTGAATCCGAATGCAATCATTGTTATATGTCGAATCGGCATTTAGAGGGGGATTTGTCATAAGTAAATGCCTTATTCTATAACAAGAGATATGTATATATGTACAGGATATAAAGGGTTAATTTATTCCTCCTCCTTTAATGTATTCATGTGTAATCACCCCCTTCCTTGACTCCTCCCCTTTGATATAAATAGAGAGTGCTTTTACCTCATGCTTGCTTCTCACTGTAAATCTGACAAGAATAAGTAGAATGCCTATTATGAATAAACACTTCTTTAACTGAAGAAATTGCTTCTGAATTCATCATTGAGTCTGATCCTCAAAATATTGTAACATAGATAGTTTAATATAGAAATAACTGATTACATTTTATTGAATTTCCCTATGTGAAAAGTATGAAAGTATGATTTCCAATAATGTTATGATTTTTATTTTGGTGTCTGGCATTTTAATATTGCTGGGAATTATGGAATGGAAAGGAGCTGCAAACAAATGTGAAAAAGATGACTTGAACAAAAATTACCTTCATATTTCCTTTTTGAATAGAATAGAATAGAATATAACTTTATTAGGGTCATCGACCAGCGATAGACATACAATATATTTAAAAAATAATACTGACATTAATAGTGGATAATAACATCTCTATTAAAAAAATACATGATCTCAAACAATTAGGGTAATTCCTTAATTTACATGAGTGGAGAGCCGATAAATATGTGAATAAATATATTTTTCCCCAGAAATTATTATAGATGTCATCAAAAAATTGGCACAAGTTGACAGCTATAACATTGTAACCAATTGTTTTCTTGTGGACCTTGCAGTGACACAGAATTTTGCCACTGCACGCATGGTAGCTGGGTTTGAGTCCTGAAGGATTACATAAAAGTAATCTGCCCTCCCTGTCAATCTCTCTAGAAAGGGGAGAATATATACTGACCAGTGGTGGGTTGCTCCCGGTTCGGCCCGGTTCTACCGAATAGGTAGTAACTTTAGGAAGTAGTTCTCTGAACCGGTAGTAACAGCAGCCAGGCCAGGCCCCCGAACCAGTTACCCGGTTGCTGCTTGCTCGCCCACCCGAAGCTGACCGTAGCAAAGAAGCCTCTCAGTCGCCTGGCCGCAGGGTGCTGAAAAGTCCTTCAGCCGGTGAGAAGAAAGCTGCGCATGCACGAAGATGGCGGCAGCGACTGGAGGTCTTTCCAGTGCTGTGTGCCAGTGGCTGGGTGGAAAAGAAGCCTCTCGGCTTCCAAGTTCAGCATCAGGCTCAGTCCCTTCACATAGGGTCGCTTTCCTCCGCGCCCGAGAAAAATCAAAAGGGGCGGAGCAGGCTTTAATGATAAAGTCGCCTAGACGAGGTAAAAAAAAAAACAAACCACTGAGGGAAGGAGCCCACTGAAGCTGCTGGCGTTGCAGCCACCCCCTCTCTCCCCACAGCTTGGAGCTCCAAGTGGAAGAAGTCCTCGGCTGTTGCGAAGAAGTGGTAGCTCTGGATGCGCCACACCTGCTTCGTTCTTTTTGAGAGCCGCTTTGCAAAGCTGCTTCTTCGCAACAGCCGAGGACGGAAGAGTTTGCTCAGGTTGGAGGGAGCATAGCCCAAGCTCTCTGGGACAGGTAAACAAGTGTGGGGAGGCGAAAGGGAGCGGACCTGGGCCTCCACATGTTGCACCCCCCTCCCAACATTCGCCCGTGCCTCTGTGCCACCAGCATCTCCCGAAGCTGCTGCAGTTGGAGCTGCGATAGGGACTGGGACAGCCCGGTAGCAGCCATGAGCCATGCTTTCCTCTAAGCGCTGTGGGTGGCAGAGGGAAACAGGTGCTTCTCTCTGTGAGACTTGGAGGAAAGCGCAGCTCATGGCTGCTAAAGCACCTCAATCAGCTACAGCTCAGATGAGCTAAGGAACTGTGGGGAGCCTCCCATGTGTTGCATCCCCCTCCCAGCCTTTGCCTGTGCCTCCGTGCCACCAGTGTCTCCTGAAGCCACTGCCATTGGAACCGCGAGAGGAATAGGGGCAGCCCAGTAAGCTGGGTGCTAGAAAATGGTGCAGTGGCATGGGGGGAAGGCTGGGAGGGGGTGCAACATGTGGGAGGGTCCCTGCAGTTCCTTGGCTCATCTGGGCTGCAGCTGAGTCCATTGTCCTGAGCTGGCAGAGTGGGTTGCTCCGGGTGCAATCACGAGGAAGGACCGTCAGAGGCGAGAAGGGGCGCTTTTCAACCAGAAAGGGCAACAGAGGGAAAGCTGAGATGACCACCGCCACCCCACGCATCCCAATCTGGATATGGGCTGGAGTGTCAAAAAAAAGTTTCAAAAAGTCCCCAAAATTTTAGCCACCTTTTCGGTGGGCATGGCTTGGGGGGGGGATCATGTGACTGAGTGCTTGGACTGATGTTACATTGGCTATGCCCACAGTCATGCCCCCACACCTAGCCACACCCACCGAACCAGTAGTAAAAAAAATTTAGAACTCACCACTGATACTGACCTATAAACTCTTTATAACTCACAGTGCAATAAAACATGTGAGATATCTTCGACTTCTCTTTTACCACATATACATACCCATTCTGCTATTGGTGTTCTCTTATACCTACCCTGGAGAAGTGCTGAGGGGAGAATATTAAATCTAGCTCTGAAGAAAGCTATTCTTTATTTTGGGAAGATCAGATCATTTAGATACCTTGCCGATTCCCATACACCCTGTTTGATTCTGTCCCTACTGTGGAGAGGCAACCTATTTAGTTCTTCTTGGAACTCAATGTCCTTCATTCTATCAATTACTACTTGCTTTGCTTTGTCAAAGCCTAGGGACAGCAAGAATACCAGTGAGAGCTCATAAGAGCCCAGCTTGTGGTCTATCAACTATTTCCAGGGGGAGGGGAAGTTGTTAGTCAACACTAGTTGGGACAGTCCCTCTGGAAAGAAATGCATTTTTAGCCAATAAATGATCATCATCTTCCAGGCTCTTACCTGAATTTGTGGCATACCTGTCTCAATTATTAACTGGGCATTTGAAGTTCCTTTGGGTGCAGCTAAGATGGCTCACAGGAATTTGGTTTGTATGGTTTCTAGCAAGTCTTTCTTTGCAAGGATTCCTGTTTGTGCCCCATAAAGAATTTGCGCTAATGTTTTGGCCTCAAAAAATTTTAAGGTAGCAGGTACTAATTGACCTCTGCCTGTGTAAAAGAAATGTTTAATTGCATTTGAGGACCTATTGGCAGCTTGCTATGTATGCTCCAGGTGTGCCTTCCATGTCCCTTGCGAGTGAGAGACCAAGGTATCTAAATGTCCTAATCTGTTCCAATCTATGTCCTTCAATGTTCCAGAAGTATTGGCTGGGTCTTTTAGCAAAAATTAAAATTTTTGATTGTTGAAATATGACACATTAATTGAGAAATGTTACTTGTGGCACATTAATTAGGAAATGTTACACAATATGTTTTTATAGCATTCCATAAATCCAATTTTAAATGTGGATTGTAAGAAATTGCAAAATAACAGTGTGATAATGAGTTGTATTTTCATTAGTTCATAAAGTATACATCAGGAAATCCAGAAACTATCTTTGTTGTGAATTCAGGAATTCAACAGATATCTGAAACTCATAGACTTCATACATTACACAAACCAGAAATTATTCTGTATGTAAAGAACAGAGAAAATACAATTTAATTTTTAGCCGAAGTATATATGAAGTAAAGCAACCATAGCAGTTCTAGGATTACAAACCCATCATGACTGAGATAATGGGTCTGTTTTTCTTTCCAAGTAACTTTTTTAGTTTCACTACATGCCTTAGACTGAGAAAAAAGGATATTATAAAAAGTAAGAAATATGCAAAAATGTTTTTGCTTCTACTATTTAAGTAACATTGAGGATCAGCAGTTCTGCAACGTACAAGTGGAGAAAGTTGACCATCATTTCCTCGCAGTATTCAAGGATTCCCTGGGTTACCACAATATGTTAAAAGTTTAAACATATTGTTAACATGTTAACATGTTAAAAGTTAAACATTCAGAGTCTAGAGACTGTGTTTCTTATTTCATAATCATGAGAAATATACTTCATTTACTGTTAGAACTGTCATATAGGTTTATTCAATGGCTGTTCAGGTACAGCATATTAGTCTTCTTTCTGCTACTCTGCATTTGATAATTTCTCCAGCTATAGATGACCTTTAAACAGTTTAAATTCATGATTAGTTCGAAAGCCATTATTTGAAAGCTACTCTCCCTCCCTCTCTCTTTCTCTTATCTGTCTGTGAAAAGTGGGAGGCAGACCGTTTTCAAGTGGAAGACATCTAATTTTGCAATCTGTGCTCTCTGAAACTTTGTAGTGCCAGCAAAATGTTTGCAGAATAATAACCATGCATTTGCCATTGCCTGATATGTCTTCTATACACAGTACATTTAGATTGCTTTGATATTTGCCCAGAGAGTCCTATATTTTTTCCTCAATGACAACTGAATTATTTAATGCTTGATTTTTTTTTATTTATTTTTTTTGGACTGCAGTCTTAGAAACAGTTTGGCAGTGTGACCCTGACAATTTTCACATAAATAATGCATATCTAGTCCATATTTCAAGTGATATGATTGGACCCATAAAAGTATTTGAACAAGACTGTTTGTTATTTAACCCTCGTCCACCCAAAAACTAATCAAACTCACACAAGGCTCTGAAAGACAAACTAATAAATCTTTTGGAATAGCTATAGAAACCTTCAAATTTTATTTTGAAAAAGTGGTAGTAGAGATGGTGGTGAAGGATTTGTGCCAGTACAGAAATATTGAATGGCCACAACTATACTATAATATGGAGGCAGTGTGGTACTTTGAGCACTTATTGATGGTTGTTTTATTTTTATTATATATCATATTCTAGGTGGTTAAAAACTAGCATAAAACTGCAAGAAAATTTATACAAATGTGTAGCAAGAGTTAATGGAATCAGATTAAAACACGGGGCCATTTGACTACTTTGATGACTACCAATTCCTTCTGCTTCAATTGGCCTTGCTACTCTGATACGTAATCCCAAAACAACACTCACTGTAAATCAGATTTTGAGGCCAGTTTCCCCAGCAGTAATGTCTTCCAAAAGATATGGAGTTCTACGTAAGTATTAATGAACTCACGTTCTTGGAGAGACCTATATCAGAAAGTAATCAAATTTCTGGAAAGATTTGTAGGCTTATCTATATATTTGGTTTGGCCTGATGCAAAGTTACCTCATTATTTGTCAGAAACGTGGATTCTTAACCAATTGGTCACCATGGCCTTTTTTTGTTTGTTTGTTTTGTTCCACAATAAACTTTTGCTGGTATAAATGGTTCTGTGTGGCTGAGCTCTGGTGTTCCACTTCATTGCAGGCAACACCTCCAGTTTGGTTAATGTTCATGGCTGTGAACACCCTTCTTTCCCTCAAGTCACTGATAGTTACTTCCATCCCAGATTCCAATCCAGAGTTGATCAGAACAGCTGAGTGGGAAAGAAAAAAAAGTTAGAAAAACATGCTGTTAAGGATATTCTTGGCTCAAAACTGATGTTATGGGTTACTGAGCAGAGTACGCCTTGACTACGCACATGAAAGCGGGCAGAGAGTGAATAACCACAGTTAATATACTGACACACTGAGTTGTGGTAGTCTTTTACTTTTAGAAGAAAGTAAAGCAAAGTGCAATAACAATACAAGCCATACACAGATAAGGCGATAGTTAAAATATCAATTCAGGGATATTCCAAATAAAAAGTCTTCTTACCAGTTGTTGTCATTACACAATAAAACAGTTCTTCTTGAGTTTCAAACTGGAACAAGTTCAGTATTAAAACATTCAATAAATAGTAGAAAGCAACAAGTAGCAATGATCAAACAGTGATCATGCAGAGAGATCAGGTAGAGAGTAACAGCAAATAAGCAGATAAAATGGTACAGTGTTTTTTTTAGCCATGATTCAGGCTTCCCCTTAAGTATATTGGCTACAGAGCTTAGCCAATCAGGATACAGAATGATGCAATATAGTCTTAAAGCAATATAATATCTTTAGACAAACATGTATTGATAGTTTATATATTGCCTGACCAACTAGTTAGTCAATAGCCATTTCCTAACACATGTCATCGATTGTAAGAAAAGTGATGAGGAAAGGGAGAATTCCTCCTTTGGTCTCCAGTTTCAGGGAGCATCACATCATGGTATGAAGAACTGACACCAGAAGAATCATAGATCTTCTGCTGCCTATAATTGATATCAAAGAAGTCATTGATCATCCATTTTCTTCTCTGCTCTTCTTCTGCTTCACACTGAACTTCTTTTCTGTTTTATTGCTAAGACAAAAAAGCTTGGAAGTGCTTTCTTTAAGCCAGCATAATTTCAGTTAGCTTCTAAACTGGATAACAACACATTAGTGCTGCTATAAAGAAGAACTTGATGATAGCCCAACACAGAATTTATATCTAATGCTTAAATTATTTCTGTTCACTGATTACATATTTACTTGATCTGCTTGGACTTATGGTACTGTATTGTGTGTCTTCAAATACAAGTTGAACTATTATGTTGCTAAGAAAACAAATTGATTTGTCTGTTCCTAACTTTCCATATAGTTAATTGTCTCATCTTTCATTTTCTCTGAATCTGTGCTCCAGTGCATGCTGCAAGTTGAGTGTCCATCTTGAAAGGTGGCCCAACTTTTGAAATGTGAAACTGTGATTTGTGAATAGAGTAGTCTGGAATAATTTGTAGCTGCCCTTTCCCTGTTATTGTTTTATTTCTCCTCTTGGAGTTTCCAATCAAAAAGGGTTATATAATAAAGGTACTGTTTTGGTTATGTGATGAACGTAATAAAATTGTTTTTGTGAAAGCAAGATAAGATTGAACAAAATAATTTAGTATCCAAAGAAAAGCTATTATTAGCTGCTGAATTCTGAATTGCTTGGGGAAAGAAATGAACAGGACTACCATCTGCTTAGATAGGAGGAAAAGGAGAAACCAACCTTTATTTGAGAGCCCCTGAGTATTGATGAAAAAAAGGAAGGGCACTTGGAGTAGACGGGGCAATTAAAATAGCTCTCACTACAGAGTCATGCCATCTGGATCTACAATCCCAGAATAAGTATCATTATCAGTATTGCCTTTGAGACTAATTTTATGCATGTTTTTCCTAAAAAATATTACCCATGATTTCAACTTGAAAATAAGTTCATCTTTGTCTACCTTTCTTGCCTACACACTAAAATCATTTTGGTTATGTACAGGGCCGGATTTAGATGAAAAGAGGCCCTAGGCTATTCCACTTATGAGGCCCTTTCACCAGTGGTGGGATTCAATTTTTTTAACAACAGGTTCTGTGGGCGTGGCTTAGTTGGGGGTGTGGCTTGGCAATCATGTGACTGGGTGGGCGTGGCTAGCTGGTCACGTGACTGTGTAGGCGTGGGTAGCTCGTCATGTGACCAGGTGGGCGTGGCTATGTGCATAGACTTTTTTCAGAGCTGAAAAAAGTCATTTCTGACTGGGCCTCGCACTTTGAGCGGTCCTCACACTTATGCCCGTGCAGCTTTCTTAACAACCATGTCACTCATTTCACAACTGCTTCTCTTCACCATGGTGACAAGATAGGGCAAAAACGTAAAATGTGAGGACAGTCGTAAGTTCAAGGACTGGTCAAAAGTGCGAGGACCAGTCAGAAATAACTTTTTCAGCCCTCTGAGTAGTCCATATGCATAAAAGGATACAGCAATAGAGAGGGATGAAGGAGGGGAAGGGAAATTAGAATAGGAGGGAGGGTAAGAGAGGGATGAAGAGAGGAGGAGAAGGAGAAAGGAAGAGGAAGTAGGGAGGAGAAGAAGAGGGGAAGGAAGAGAAAGTAAGAAGGAAAGAAAAGAGAGAGGTGGTAGGTTTGAGGAGAAAGATTGCTGTACAATAAAAAAGATGAAAGGGAAGAAAGCCAACCCCAAACAAATATAAAGATATTAAGATAAAGAATGAATTGTTAAACTTTAAAGAATAAAAGAGAACAAATATGAATAAATAACAATAATTAGAAACACACATACAAACATACAATGTATTTTCTTTGAACAGAGTATATGGCCGGTTCACAAATTTAAACAGTGTTTAGTCATTTCAATTAAATTTACAATTTCTATATTTCCTTTTTGCCATATTTATTCTTCATCTATTTTTGTAAAAAACCAATATTACCCTTCATCCTCATCTCTAATCTTAATCAAATTCAATTTTTCCCTTTTATTCTATATTATACCCCTTCCCATTGTCATCTATTTTTATATCCATCCTCACATTGGTTAATTATGTAATATTAGTTGTTTAATATAAATTCAACATTTTAATATAAATCAATTAGTTATATAACTACCTTTTTTGTATATTAATCAATATGAACATGAATATTCCAATTATTTCCATGCAATCCAATTTCTTACAAATACATTAATTATATTTACCAATAATAATAAACCAAATAATTTCCCCCATATATTCCTCCAAACCACAGCTTAACCATTTCTGCTTTCAGAAATATACAATTAATAGTATCTCAATTATTACAATTCCCTAGTTAAATAGAGCTTTTTTTCTTTTGTGTTTTAAAATCCTGAACTCTCCTCTTTTTCCCTAAATTTCCCATTGTTTGCACCTACCTTTTTTGGTGAGGAAAAAGAAAAGAATTCTGCCTGCCTAATTTTCCAACCTTGCAGCAACAGCAAAGCAGTTTCAGTTTCGTTTCTCAGCATAGGTAGGGGGAAAAAAATCAGCACTCTTTGCAAGGAAGCAGAAGAGCCCTGAGCAAAACAGCTGAGACAAATCAGCTGAGAGCCGGGAGGCCAATTAACCTATGCTGAAGCTCCGTGGGCCAATAAAATTACAAAAAAAAACCGAACCCTTTGTTAAATTGCTGGCTCCCCCGCCCCTCACCCACCACTATTTATTGGCAATAAATAGTGGTGCGGAGGGACGGGGCAAGCCAGCAATTTAACAAAGGGTTCGGCTGCACCACTGGCTCTAGGGCGGCCCTTTGAAGCCCCGCGGCAAGAATTTGAAGTTTTTTTTTCCTCTAGCCATCGGTGGTAGCAATAGATGGGGAGTGGGCGGGGTAAGCGAATGGCCGGCGATCCAACAGAGCAGAGAGTGAGGGTGAGGGAAGGCGTGGAAGCTGCTTTCCCCATCCTGCTCTCTTGCGTCCGGAGCCGGTGGTGAACCACGTGGCAACCCACGTGGATCCCAGGCAGCGGAACTCAGGCTAGGGAAGGGGTGGGCAATTGTGGCTCTTTTACAACCTGTGGCCTGCAACTCCCAGAATTCCTGAGACAGCCAAGCTGTCTCAGGAATTCTGGAAGTTGAAGTCCACAGGTTGTAAAAGAGCCACAATTGCCCACCCCTGGCTACGGTAGGCCGGCACCGCGCGGGTGGGAGGCGAGGGCCAGCCAGCAATTTAACAAAGGGTTCAGCCGAACCCCCTAGAACCCCCAGAATCCCACCACTGTGTAGGCCCCTCTTGATCTTGAGGCCCTAGGCTGAAGCCTAGTTAGTCTATAGGAAAATCCGGCCCTGTGTCTAATGCAAGATACCATGAGTCTCTTTTAATATTTTCCAGCTTGGAGCCGAGCATGTATGTCTCTGGTCGCCATTCAATCTTTTGATTTAAAATCTCATTAAGCCATTTTTTTATTTTTCCCCAAAATTTTACTGCTTTCGGGCACGTCCACCACTGATGGTAATAGGTGCCATGCTCAAACCCCCATTTTCAGCATTCAGCAGGTTTTTGACAAGTTTCCAAGAATCATACTTCTTTGATTAGAAATATGAGTCTAGTAATATGGGTCTCATGAGGTTCACATTAGATGTTACTCTTGAACACTTCTTCATATCAATTTTTAACTTTAGAAAGGTAATATATGACAAGCCAAACAGCTTCACATTTATCCACTTGTCTAATTATCAAATTGGAAGAGGTCTTTCTAACCAACAGGAGAAAAACAAATACCTGAAATATATGTTTAACATCTACTACAGTGACAACAAAGACTGATTGCAAAACAACTTAATTATTTCAGGATAATCTGAACTCTCAAATTTTCTTATTTCCATCCATGTATAGAGAAATTCATCCAGTGCTAAATAACATTCCTGGATCAAGACTATGATCTAGGAAAGAACAGTTAGGGAACAAGTTACTTCCTTTGGAAAAGTTTGTAAATACAGAAGTTGATGAAAGTTCATCCATCACTATTTGGAAACCCACATATCTGGCTTCATTCTTATACACAAGAGAACCAAAGCCAGTGCTACACCTAGTCAGAAGTGAGGCAACACGACACAAGGCAAGGTGAGGTGAGACCAGTACAGAAGCCCAGAAGAGCCAGCAACATGAGCAACCTAGTTAGCTGGTATAAAACAGTGGTGGGTTGCTACCGGTTTGGACCGGTTCGTGCGAACCATTGGCGAAAATTTGACCAAGGTCGCAGAACCGGTAATGGTGGCCAGCTGGCATGTCCCCGAACCGCTTCCCCCAGTCACTGGTCACTTGCCCCAGCTGCCATGTTCATTGCCGCCATGTTCTTCACGCACGCGCATCCCATTGCCTTGCAAGTCCAATGGGATGCACATGCGCGAAGAACATGGCAGCAACAGCAGCAGCTTTTTCTGCCAGTATGTTTTGGCAGCCTGCAGAGAAAGCGGCTGGCTGGGGGCTGCCAGCCTTTTCAGAGGCTTTTTTTGCCAGTCGCTTTCCAGCAGCTGCGGCTGGCTGGGGGCTGCCAAAAATTACAGTCAGCTTGCCTTTCAGACTGTGGACCAGCCGCAGAAGGTAAGCAGCCTAAACAAGGAGTTGGTGGTGGGGGAGAAGGTGGGAAAGCCGGCCTGGCCATGGAGACTGCTGGGAAGGCCACATGGAAGGCAGGCAAGCATGCTGGGGCTGCCCAGCCATGGGGAAGAGAGCTAGCAGCCTACTCCCTCATGGCCCAGTCAAGCTTGCCTGCCTTCTATCTGGCCTTTCCGGCGGTCCACCACACCTTTGCCTTCTGAGATCGGGTCAGACATCAAACCCATGATGGGAGATGCACTGCTTCAGGCCTGGCCCGGTCAGCTGGTGGGTGGGTGGCCCTTTGGGGAGACAGAGCCGCTTCACTAGGGCTGAGAGGGAAAACTCCCCGGGATTTCTGGGATGCCCCTCCACCAGTAGCAAACTGGTTCAGATTTCACTACTGGAATGCACTGATCAATTGCTTCAAATTAGATCCTTCAGAAGTCATTTGTTTACCCACCTAAAGTAAGAAGTTGTCTTACAAGATAAAATCACTTTGCAGAAAATCTTTGCCTGTGTTTCAGAAACATATTCACAACTCTATTCACACAGAAGGAATATCTTCTTAAATAGAACTTGAGAATGAATTTATTACCCTTTCCTGGAATGAGGCTTCATTCAATTAATGGACTTGTCTTACTAAAATAACTGATTACTTGATGCCAAATTACTATCAGGTCTCCAAGATGATCTGTTTCCAACCTGGACCTTCAAGTCCTTTAAGATGCAACCATTGTCACTGTAATTGAATTCATCCATCTTCATACTGGTTATCCTCTTCTTTTCTTTTCTTCTATCTTTTCCAGTATTACAGACTTTTCAAGAAAGATAGGTGTTTGTGTGACCTACGCACGGTCACTCATGCCCTCGTCACTTCCCGCCTGGACTATTGTAACGCTCTCTACATGGGGCTCCCCTTGAGGAGCACCCGGAGACTCCAACTGGCACAGAGTGTGGCCGCGCAGGTGGTAATGGGAGCGACATGGCGTTCCCATGTAACACCTCTCCTGCGCGAGCTGCACTGGCTCCCAGTGGTCTTCCGGGTGCGCTTCAAGGTTTTGGTTACCACTTTAGAGCGCTCCATGGCTTAGGACCTGGTTATCTATGGGACCGCCTACTACCACCAATAGCCTCCCACCGGCCGGTACGCTCTCATAGAGAGGGGCTCCTCTGGCTGTCGTCGGCCAAACAATGTCGACTGGCGGCTCCTAGGGGGAGGGCCTTCTCTGTGGGGGCACCTACTATCTGGAACGAGCTCCCCCTGGAGATACGGAGGATCCCAGATCTGCGCACCTTCCATCGCGCTCTTAAGACCTTTTTATTCCACCAGGCGGGCCTGGCCTAATCTCTTCCCTCTTTTTAATTATGCAAATTTTAATCAGTTTTTAAATGATTGGGGTGTTTTAATCTGTCTGGGCCAAATTATTTAATTCGATTTTACTTTATTTTTAAATTTTGTATCTATGTATTTACTGTTTGGCTGTTCACTGCCCTGAGTACTTCAGGAGTAGGGTGGTATATAAATCAAATTAAGTAAGTAAGTAAGTATAATGTGCCCATATATGATTAACCTGAGCCAGGTCATTTGTATCATAAGAAAGAATTGTGAATTGGCTTGTTATATGATGCAGTTGTATATTTTCGTGGATATTCATTGTATTACTAGGAGTCTTCTCCAACACCAAGGTTCATGGGGGGAATCATTGCCTTCATTATTCTAATCTTTGTAGATTAGACATATCCAATCATTTAAAATCTTTCCTGAAGCCTTCATTGCACTCTACAAAGTACAGGTCTATGGTGTCTGCTTTGACTACTGGATGTTTTACTGTTGCTATGTCGATGTAGATTCTCAATCATCCAGAAATGGTTTGCCAAACATGTTTTTTCATAAAGCAACTGGAATTTCTTTGTTTTTTCTTGAAGATATTTTGCTTCTCATCCAAGAAGTATCCTCAGTCAAGACTGAATGCTGGAGAATGGAAGGATTTATAGTCCGTGCAGTCATCTGGGTTGTTATCACTTTGAAGGTGAATCATTAGCTCTCTGAAAATTGTTGAGCACTGTTGGGGGTTTATCTGTGCCCTCAGGGTCATCTGAATCAGAATGCAAATGGGTGTGAAACCTTCTTGGATCTGCTCAAAGGACTGTGTTGTAAACAGGGGATAGGTGGTGTCTTATCACTTTTGTTCGATTCTTGGAACAGGCAGACAAGGACTGAGGCAAGACAGGTTAACAGTAACCAACCATTTATTCATCTAACCGTAATTGCTAACCGTGACTCGCTCCGGCAGCTAACACAGTGGGAGCGAATGCTTCCACACGATCTGACAGCTCTTTTATACTAGAGCTGTCAGCGTCCTAGCCAATGGGAATGCGTTCTTTTCCCGCCAGCTACAGCGCCACCATCTTGCAGCCTCATTTGTTGCGCATCTTCTGTCAGAATGTAACACTCCTTTCCCCCTGTATGGGGCATGCGTAGTCGTCCAAATACACTGGGCATCATCAACTCCTCCCCGATCACCACAGACTGCTTCCTTCAGTTGCTGTAGGAGGACTCAGCGGAAGGTTGTCTGTGACCAAAGGAGGTGGTGCAGCGACTTCGCCTCCCAGATCGCTCGGTGCCCTTGGTTCCATCACTGAAGGTAAGTCTGCTGTTTGTGGAGCCGGGGGCTGCTCAAGTTTGATTGCTTGGTTCTGGCTGATGTGCGTGTAGTGGCAAGGCCCCCCTGGTTGTTTCTTCGCATCCAAGTAGCCGGCGTTTCCTTAATTGGTCCACATGCCTACGCCACGGGTGACCATCATCAAGCAGAACCCTATATGAGCGGGGTCCTTCACCTTCCCAGGGAGCCATCGGGGGTCTCCCCCATAATGTCTTGCACTGGGTCCCCCATCTGGAAAGAGCAGACCCCCTCCCATAGAATCAGGGGATGATTCAGGGAATAGTTAGGGTGTAAACGGTCCAGGTCGATTCTCAAACGGCAGCCCATTAGCAATTCAGCCAGGCTGTGGTTCATGGCCTGGCAGGGTGTAACATGCTGGGTCAATAGATACATGGCTATTTTAGTCTGCCAATCCCCCGGCCCTAGCCTGGTCAGGGCCTCCTTGGCTGACCTAACGGCCCTCTCGGCAAGGCCATTACTAGCCGAATGGAACGGGATCACCATGGCATGCCAAATGCCATGCCTTGCCAAATACAACTGAAAGGAGGTAGATGTTAGCTGAGGACCGTTATCAGAAACGATAACATCTGGTAGCCTGTGGGTCGCGAACAACAGATGCAGGGCCCAGATAACTGTTTCAGAGGAGGTGGATGCCATAGGAATCACCTTGACCCACTTCGAGTAAGCATTGACTATGACCATAAAGGTCTGCCCATGGATAGGCCCAGCAAAATCGACATGAATCTGGGACCATGGTATTTCCCATTCTCCTATGGAGAGGCCACCAAATGTAACTTTGGCCTAATGCTTTCGCCCGGATGACCCTCATGCAATGCGGTTACTATTTTCCCTCGCAATTCGGGTGGTATTATGACCCGAGTGCCCCACAACAAGAAACCCCTCTGTGATGCCAGTTCATGCTGCCTAGTTTTGTACAGCTGGAACTCAGGGGCTACATTACCCAAAGGCCATCCTCTCTGAACCCAGTCAAGAACTTGCGTCAGGGTCGGGGCTTTTGCGGTATATCTGGCAATGTCCACGGCTGTAATCGGAAGGTGCTGGTCGTCAATCATCAAGACGGACGAAGTCGGCGCTGGGTTATCCACTCTGACAGTGAGAGGACAACGGCTGAGTGCGTCAGCGTGGCCAATGCTTTTCCTGGCCGATGCAGGAGCTTGTAATTATATGCTGCCAGGAATTTGACCCATTTAGCCATGCGAGGAAAGATGATCTGAGGGATTTGTTTGTCCCTAGCGAGGATTCCCAGGAGGGGTTTATGGTCGGTTATCAGTTCAAAGAAGCGACCGTACACGTAGTTATGAAAACGTTTGATGCCAGCCACCGCTGCTAGAGCCTCCTTGTCAATCTGGCTATAATTTCTCTCGGTTGGTGATAAAGTCCTGGAGAAATATGCAATGGTGTCTTCTGAGCTGTTAGGTAGGCAGTGGCTGAGAACAGCCCCCACGCCATACGGGGACACGTCACAGGCTAGTGTCAAGGGGAGTTTGAAGAAGTCAGCAAGTCTTTGACAGCAGCAAAGGAGGCAGCCTCAGGTCGGTTCCATTTTGCATTTTGGATTTCAGCAAACAGTGGAGAGGCTCTGCAACTGTTGCTTTGTGCGGAAAAAAGATATAATAAAAGTTCAAGAGCCCTAGGAAGGCTTGCAATTCGGCTTTGTTTGATGGCGGGGGTGCTTCCTTTATAGCCTGTATCTTAGACGGGGTAGGATGTATGCCAACAGCATCAATTAGATAGCCTAAGAACTCCACTTGCGTGGTGCCCATTTGGCACTTATTCCTCTTAAGTTTAAGTCCAGCATGGCGGAACCAACTTAGTACTTCACAGAGGCAAGCGGTGAGCTCGAGTTCATCCTTTGCTGATATAAAAACATCTTCAAAATACAGGATCACCCCGTAATGCCCTGCAACAACTGCTTAATTAGGCTTTGTGTGTGCGTTGTGGGGCAATGCACACACTGAATTGTAGGTGGTTGCATTTAAAGGCGCTGTGGTATGTGACAATCGTCTGCGCCTCAGCGGTGGTGCCATCCACTGGAAGCTGCTGGTAGGCTTGCACCATGTCGAGCTTGGCAAAGACTGAACCGCGATCCAACGAATGCAGCAAAAGCTGCACTACAGGAACTGGATAGGGGTTAGACTGAAGAGCTCAATTTAAGGTCGCTTTATAATATGTGCAAATGCGTATGGAGCCATCCGGTTTAATGGGAATGATGATAGGCGTCTCCCATTTCGCATAGTCCACCGGCTCCAGGACACCCTGGGCAATTAATCTATCTAGTTCTTGATCCACCTGGGGCCTGAGTGCAAACGGCACTCTTTGTGATTTAAGCCAGATAGAGCAACCCCAGGATCTAGATTGAAAGAGACTGGCATGCCGACATAGGAGCCAAGCCCCTCACTAAACACATCAGCAAACTCATTGATCAGGGATGCGAATCTATCCGAGCTATTTGAATGGATGCCAGTTACTGCCAGTCCTAAGGCATTGAACCAGTCCAATCCTAGTAAACTAGGTAAGGAGCTGCCAACAATGATTACCTTAAGGCGGCCCCAGAATCCTTTATGCTGGACTCTAACCTTCCTGTCCCAAGGAGAGGTATTGGATTGCCCTGATAATTACGAATTTTAAGGAAACATGGGGACAAACATTTTTTTGACATCGTGGGTACTAACCATTTAAATGTACTCAACAAGACTAGTAACATTGAGGACCCCATGTCTATTTCCATTTTACATGGGCGGCCTTCAATTAACAACGTGAGGGAAATTTTCTTTTTCAGTTCCCCGCTGGCCTGATCAATGGCTGTCTCGGGGCGGCGTGTGTATATGGTAAAATGCTCCCCCCCCTTGGGGGTCCTATCTATTTTGGGGTCAGTACTCACGTGATGGCCTAGTTGGGTTAGCATTTGTCAGTTGGCCAGCTTGGCAAATCTTTGCCAGATGACCCCTCTTGCCGCAGTGCCTGCATTCCACATTTTTAAATCTGCAGGCAAACCGGTGATGATATCCGCCACACCCAGCACATGAAGTCTGCGCTCTCTTCTGTTCGGGGCCCCCTCTTTTCTCGGGACCTCTTTCAGGTGGCTTACTTCATCATCTTCCGATGACAGGTCGGACTCAACTTCATCAAAATGAGCAGCAGTAGCTTTCCTGGCCACTGTGGGGCTAATGGCCTTCTGTATTTCGGATGAGGACCGGTTCGACAACTCGGAGGCCCGGGCCTCATCGATGGCTGATTGTAGGGTGACGTCCATCCTGGCCAACAGCCGTCATTGTAGTTTAAAGTCCCGCACCCCGCAAATTAACTGGTCTAAGAAGAGATCATTCAAATCCTGGAATTCACAATATAAGGTGGCTGTTCTTAACACTGCCATGTATTGGTTAATCATCTCTCCCTCCGCCTGGTATCGGTGGTGGAATGCATGACGCCTGGCGACTCTTGAGGGCAACAGGGCATAGTGTCCCTTCAGCTTAGCCAGCAATGTGTCCCAGGGCACATCCTGAACCCTCAGCGGTGCCAGGAGTGCTCGGGCTGTCTCAAATATATCATGCCCACAAACGCTGAGGAAAACCATTAGCTTCCGGTCGCCGGGAAGAGCCTTATAATCGTTGGCGGCTAGGAAGCAATCAAATCTGTCCAGAAAAGAGTCCCTGTCTCCATTGACTGATTGAAAGGTGCAAACATCATTAAAGTGGCCATGGTATCACAGACAGCCGCCTGAGGCGATTTCAGTACACAGTGTGGTGAGTCAGCTCAGAGTGACAGCTCTTTACTAACAACTGTCGCCTCAGAATCCCACCTTCATCGCCAGTGTTCGATTCTCAGAACAGGCAGGCAAGGACAGAGGCAAGACAGGTTAACAGTAACCAACCATTTATTCAGCTAACGGTAATCGCTAACCGTGACTCGCTCCGGCAGCTAACACAGTGGGAGCAAGTGCTTCCTCACGATCTGACAGCTCTTTTATACAGTACTAGAGCTGTCAGCGTCCTAGCCAATGGGAATGCATTCTTTTCCCACCAGCTACAGCACCACCATCTGGCAGCCTCATTTGTTGCGCGTCTTCTGTCAGAATGTAACAACTTCTCCTCTGTTGAGAGAACGCTGCTCAGTTTTAACATATAGGGCCTCTTTTACCCCTTTTTCAAACAACTGGTTCACTCTGTCCAGAATGTGGATAGTTGATAGTTGATCCTAAAAAGCAACAGCTATTCATCACTTTAATATTAGCATTACTTCTAAGGCTGCTTATTTTATGTGCTTAGTTATTACCTTAGTTATATTTAATCATCATCCCATTTTTAGATGTGTTCCTTTTATTATTAGAGCTTCCAGATTGCATTTTCAGCTATCAAAATAGTGTTAACAACTCAAATTATTGATGTTATTTCACCCAGTTTTAAAAACATGTTCATTTTCCTCTGATCCAGCCTTTTTCAATATATATCCAGTATAAACATTGAATAAATAAGAAAATATAAGAATTATATTTTAGCAGCTTTTTTTTACTCTTTTGTAATTGCTGAGCCAATTGCTTCTCCGTCTTCTTTACATATTGTGCCTTCCTGTCACAACTATAAGTTTTTTATGGGAAACATGAGATGTTCGGATATTACCATTTTTTGAAGGAATTATATAGCTTAATATGATTGACAAATCAAACACCTTTCTATAATTTATATATTTTTTTATTTTTATTTTTATTTTTATATGCCGCCCTTCTCCGGAGACTCAGGGCAGCTTACAATGCATTAAGCAATAGCCTTCATACTTTTGTATATTTTATACAAAGTCAGTTTATTGCCCCCACAAACCGGGTCCTCATTTTACCCATGTTAGAAAGGATGGAAGGCTGAGTCGACCTTGAGCCTGGTAAGAATTGAACTCGCAGTAATTGCAGGCAGCTGGATGTTAAATGCTGCCTTAGTAGGAGGCATTAGCCTGCTACGCCACTCATAAAAAAATATATAAATAAACTAAGTATTATTTTGCTAGTTTGTGAAATTAAACCTATTATACAATCATTTGCATATTCAGCCTTCTTTCTTAGTTATTGGTATGTAGCCTGGCCTCTTTCAATTTATTGACTTTTATTCTACAGATTTGTTATGTGCTATGGTCCTTGGAGTTGTGAAAGTTGGACACAACTTAGTGACTGAACAACAACAATCATTGTTCGAATTTCTTAGAATCAATTTCTATTTGTCCATTGATGTCCATACTAATTTGAAATGAAGCCTCTTCTAAGTTCAGAGATCTTTCAGAAGACTTTTTCTGTTCTTCTGTGTTTGTTATGATCTTTTATATCTTTACAGATGTCATTTTAATAGTACATTTTTAAAAATTGATCTAATTGATATAAAATTGTAAGATCACTGTCTTTCTTGGCTTTAGTTTATTTTATGTTCTTGGCAATTTTTACCATGTGTTCTGACATCCAATTTGCTTTATTCTATTTTTTGGTCTTTGGCAGTCTCTTTTTCCATTGATCCTTAACAACTTTCATTCCACAATTCCTCTGGTTCCCTATACATGCGATTTAGCACTTCAAAGCAATTTCTGATGTACTCCTTGAAAGTGATGGGTACACAGCATGTTAAAAGTTGATATCATGGAGATTGATTGGCTTTGTCTTTCTGTTTTAGCTTGACTTGGAACTAGCATATGAACAGTTCAGTATCAATACAACAGTTAGACTCTGGCTACATCTTTGCTGTTGTAATTGAGCTTTTCTATCGTACCAATAATATAGCCAATTTGATTTTTATATACTCCATCTGGTGATGTCCATCTACACAGGCATTGTTTTGAAATTTTTAAATCAGCATCTGAAACAGATGGAAGAAGCCTGGCAGACAAGCACCTAAGGCTGTAGTGTGGTAGTAAGCAAAGGGAAGTAATTACTTTTAGAAGCAGTTATACAGTTAATAAGCTCCAGTTAGTATACATGGACTCAAATTAAGCAAAATATGGATAAAGTGGTTGTAATATCTGCCTACTATTTTTCATCAACCAAATGTACTTCTAACTGCCTAGGTTAATTTAATTTATGGTAGCACTGTAATTCAGGTTTCACTGACATTGTAATATAGTCTGTGTATCTGACATTTCATTCCGATTATGATCTAATGTGAAACATTTTATATGGTAACAATCAAGGTTTTGGACCTGTTCCATTGAACAGTTTAGTACCCCATCCAGAGTCATTGGAGGGCCACCTAATAGCCATGTAGTTATGGGACAAGTAAAGGTTTCCCCTGTCCAATCGTGTCTGATCCTTGGGGGCGGTGCTCATCTCTGATTCACAGCCAAAGAACCAGCATTATCCGAAGACATTTCTATGGTCATGTGGCTAGCATGACTATATGCCAAGGCACATGGAACACTGTTAACCTCCCACCAAAGTGGTACTTAAAGTATTTATCTACTCACATTTGCATGCTTTCAAACTGCTACGTTGCCAGGAACTGAGTCAAGTAATGGAACCTCACCCATCGTGTGGTGCTTAGGTCTTGAACATGGACTGTCAGCTTTTCAATTGATAAGCTATCTTTAGCCACTGAGCCATTGTGTGCACGCACGCACACACACACACACACACACACATCATGGCACAAGTAACTAGTACCGTATTTTCCGGCGTATAAGATAACTTTTTAACACATGAAAATCTTCTCAAAAGCCGGGTGTCGTTCTCCTGTAACCAGGCAGACCAGCCCAAAAGACTCTGACGTCTTTCGCCTTAAATGGCTCTGGCGATCCAAGCTCTAACGATCCCAGCTTTGCCTGCTAATCAGGCAACTCACTGGGATGCCAGACCCATGTAAAAGGAAAAAACCTTTTTCCTTTTACGTGGCTCTGCAAGCTCTGACGATCCCAGCTGAGTTCCCTGCTAATCAGGCAACTCAGCTGGGATCGCCAGAGCCCAGAGCCCTGTAAAAGGAAAAAAAGTTTTCCCCCTCCAGCTTGCTTACCTTAGCTGCTAATCGCAACGCTTGCCTTGCTTCGCCTTGCTTTGCTTGCCTGAATCCATTCCATCAGCAAGCAACTCCCTGCCTGCAATCAAGCAGCCAGGAGTTGTGGACTTCAACTCCCAGAATTCCTCAGCCAGCAAAACAAAGCTGGCTGAGGAATTCTGGGAGCTGAAGTCTACAAGTCTTAAAGTTGCCAAGGTTGGAGACCCCTGTTCTATTGGGTAAGTTTTTTTCCCCTTTGGGAGCTTTAAAAAAAATAGTTAATTGGGGGTTTTTTTTAGTTGTTCTTTTTTAGACCTAGCCATTTAAAGTTTAGGAAGTTTTAAATTTAGTTTTCATATAAAAATAAAAATAAAATAATATTTTTGCAGCTTTCTGAGATTTAGTGTGTTTCTGTAGTGTTTCACTCTAACTACACAAACACACAAAATCTCACAAAGCTGTATGTGGAATTTTGTGCGTGTAAAGTGTGAAAGTTGTTTTTTTGGGCTTTTTGTGGCTGTGTGAGGTTCCTGCTTGTTGCAGGGGCCATTTTGGGTCTAGCACAGCTGCTTTTACATTGTGGGTGAGCCAGTTGATGTTTTTTAATTTTTATTTGGTGTGTGTTGGAAGAGGGGTAGTCTTATACGGTGAGTATAGCCCAAGCCCTATATTTTAACAGGAAAAGTCAGGGTCGTCTTATACGCCCTGTCGTCTTATACGCGGGAAAATACGGTATGTTTTACATTGATTCATTCTCAATTTCTAATATAGATGTTTGCTTTCATTCTACTTCCAGATACATCACATTTTAAAGCAAGTTATTTATCCTCCTCCCTTCTATAGTTGTTCTCAAGTAAGAAATATATTACATAGGCAAAATATTTGAATTTTCATTAATCAGACAAATTCCTGGTTCTTACTATATATATGCTGAGAAAGAAAAAAGACACTCATCCAGGATCCTCTCAATATTGTAGCTTATCTCTACAACCTGAACTCCAACTGTTTTGAGAAGTACTTCAGATTCAAAAGATTGGTGAAATTAAAATGGACTCTGTGGATGAATATGCATTTTGTTTTTTCTTTCTTGCATCTCCCACTTCCACTTTCCTGTTAGTTAGCCACTAAAATGTAACATGCCTCAAGTTTATAATCATGACAGTAGTAAGACAGTAAGACAAGCTGAAAGAGGAAGATTCTTTAAATGAGTTTTCTTGCAAGAAGAAATATAAAGATATTATTTAGATTTGTATGGTTAATAATTTTTTTTAAATTGTAGGCCATCCAAAGTCATTGACTGAGATGGGTGGCTGTAGAAATTGAATGAATGAATGAATGAATGAATGAATGAATGAATGAATGAACGAACAACTTCTAGCTGCTCATTGGGAAATAACTTTTAAAGAATTATTTTTTGCATCTCTGTAAGACAAAATATGAGATGGCAGTATTCATGAATTAATTATAATAATTATAATATTGCCAGATAGTACCATAAAGTCTGCCAGCTCAAAAATATCCCACAGTTCCATGTTTATATCTAAGTGTCTAAAGCTCACTGAGCCTTACTAGCCTAGCTATACTTACTAAATTTCTATAGGTCTCCGTAAGCAAATCAAATAAAGCAAAGTTGATTAAATTCAACAGCCAATTGCTGTTTTTTATAGTTCTGCTTTTCATGGTTTTTTGATATTTTTCTTAGATTAACCATCTGCTATTATGTTTTTAAATACTCCCTTACACACACACTCTGTATGTGTGTGTGTGTGTAAAATAGTAGCCATATCTTCAATTTTATTACTGCAACACTATTGTCTATAAATTTTGGAAGCTTATTTTAAACAATGTATGTCCACAAAATGTTTTACTGCTTCTGACTATAACACAGTACAGCTGGATTCCATGAATTTAGAAGAGGTACATGTTATCTGTTCAATAGTAATTCCATAATAAAGAGAAGTATGTACTTCAGTAAAAAGAAGTACGCTACACTGGATCAATTGATAGAGTCCTACTTTTAACTGCAACAATGCTACTTCCCACTGAGTTGGCATGTGAGGAAGTAGCTCATTAAAGGAATAAAACTCATATGAGGATGATGTTCCTAAAATAAATATATAAGGAATTTAAAATGGATGTTGACAGGCAAAAGAAACTGTTTGAGGTCTAACTTACACACGAGGAAGGAAGTATAGTTCATTTCCTGAAATATGTTTCTCATTTCATATGGCCCAGATACTCTCCTCAAACCATCTTGTAAATGTAGTTCTTTAACTTTAGGTTTTAATTGTGTAATCGAATTTAAAATGCCTTTAATTTTATGTAGTTTTTATCTACCTTTACTAATGTTATTAACTAATGGTATAAGATTCTATAATTAAATCTATTGTAATTACATTCGGAGACAATCTAAATCCAAATCAAATCTTTATTATGGTCATAGATCAGTATTTGGAGACAACAGCACTTTCAATTGCAGTAAAAATTGAACTGCAAAATACCATAAGTAAATTGCTGAAACTAATCCAAAAGATTGCCTCTGTCAGATTGGTCCATCTCCAAAGGCAAAATGATCTACCTTCATTAAGAAATCTCAAAATAAAAGAGCTGGCAATTTTACTTTTGTTAACTCTGGCAGCTACATTTAAAAAAATCAGATATGGATATGGATATGGATTTAGGTATGTGTGTATATCCTATATATAAAACAGTAGTGATTAATGAATAATTTACATCAAATGAGTACATTAATGGCAGTTTTCCAATTGCCACCATCATTTTATATTTTCCACAAATTTATCTTTACTTTAGAATATAGCAAGAAATTTTCAGTAGCAACTAAATGTTATCAGTTTCTCAATCTATGAGATTTAAAAAAACTTTATGTAAGGCATTCAAGAATACTGAGAATATTTTTTTTTGTAAAATTTTTTTTTATTTTTCCCACAAACATAAACATAAAATACATCTTTTGAGAACAATGTTTTGATCCGGTCACTAATAGGTATATCACTTACAATTTCTTTAACAGTTCTTTCCAATACTTCTTCTATTACTTCTTTCAATATCAAAATCAATACACAATTTTTAACAAATATTCTAGCATCATTATTTAAACATTTACCATTATTTCATCACCACTAATCTAATTTCCAACACAACACAATTTTTATATCCATTTACAAATCCCATTCTATATAGCCTCCTTCATCTCTAAACCCATTTCCTCAATTCTATTAATTTTAAACTCCATTAATTAAAATCTAATTTTCTTGTATTTATCATCTATTACATTTTCTATTTAACACAGAATCATTTTATATTCATCTCATTTCATATTAAATAAATTTCTCTTCTTTATATCTCCCATTATTTATTTCTCCTCCATACCTCCAACTATCGTTTGGCTGATTCCCAGCATTTTCTATTTTGGCTGATTTCCAGCATTTCTCCTCCATATCTCCAACTTTTGTTTGGCTGATTTCCAGCATTTCTCCTCCATACCTCCCACTTTTGTTTGGCTGATTACCAGCATATTTGTGTTAGCTGTTTTACAGCATATTCTCCTCCCATACCTCCTACTACTGTTTAGCTGATTCCCAGCTTCCCAGCATATTTATTTTGGCTATTTTGCAGCATATTCTCCTCTATATCTCTACCTATTATTTAGTTGGATCCCAGCATATTTTGTTATAGATATCTTCCACCATAATCACCTCAGCATTTCCAATTGCTTGGCTGATTCTCAGCATATTATATAAAAAAAGAAAAAGAAAAAAAAGAAAAAGCAGTAGGAGAGGAGAAAAAAAAGAAAAATAAGAAATAAAAAAGTTGGAGAGAAAGAGAAGAGGAAAAAAAAGAAAAGAAGAAGAAAAAGTAAATAACAAATAAAACACATCTTCACCCTACTCCTTTTGGATATTCCCCAACATCTTCTAATACTTTATTTATTTTATTTATTTATTTCATGTATTTATATGCCGCCCTTCTCCAGAAGGACTCAGGGCGGCGAACATTCTCTATTTTAGTTAAAATATAACATTGAGACATTTTACATCAGATATATCATCTTATATTCATTTTATTCTATTAAAAGTAATCTTTCCCCACCTTAACAATAATTTTAAATCATCTTATTTTATTTTCCATTTGTATTATTCTATATATGCCTCCTGTTTATATTCAAAAAAAAGTATTTAAACATATTGTTTCCATTTAATCAAACTATTTTATATTATTATTTCACAATCAAAAATATTTTATTTTTTACCTTTCCCTATCTGTCCATAGGCACTCCATTTCAAGTTCAATATTGCAAAGTTTAAAGTTCTATAAACCTTTTTAATTCTTTTGTTGCTTCTTATTCCATGCAAATTCATCAATTTTTCTTCTTTTATTGCTGCGCCATTTGCCTTCTTTTGTTCGTACACCACTTCCGATTTTAAAAACTCCACTTTATTTCTTCTTTCTTTCATCAAGTTAAATCACCCACAGACAGAATAGAAATCTCCAAAATTCAAAGAAAGCCCTTTAGTTGTTTTCAAAGTAATCCAAATTAAATGACCAGTCACTTTGTTTCTTTTTCAAACGAGAGGCAAATCTTCATAATCAACACTTTCACTTAGTCTCGGCATTCTCCATTTTGTTACGATATGTAGCAGTTTTTAGCCAGTCACTGAGCTCTCTCTGCTTCTAAATTTTAAAGGTGTTACATCTTTTTTCCCTCTTTTCCTTTCTTCAAAAGAAAAAAAAATCATCCAGTTTCAATTTAAAACGGGTTTCTCCTAACTTTCAACATGTCTCAATGTTCAATTATTCTGAATCAATCTTAGAAAAAAAATCATTTAACGGGTCTTTGTTCCTGTTGTTACTTTATTGACTCTTCATGCCCCACTAATCCACAGCCGCTATTTATGGCTAGGGGTCTTACAGTAATAGTCTATGCTCTATTGTTGTTTCATGCCTGGGTTGGTGTCACTCACCCAGCTTCAAGCACATCGTTCTCATCTTCTCTCCTCCTGCACTATTCTTTTCGGTCTACCGTGGCTTTGTGGCAGCCGCCATGGCTGCCTACCCTCACCACCAACTTCGAGGATTCCCACTGGCCTCCGAGGAACTTGCCTGTTCCTCTTGGCCCGCCGAGGCGCTCCTCTTCACCCCCCATCCCTGCAAGATGGGGGTTGGTCCGAAGACTGATCAGATAGTGATTTGTCAGTTGGGGTTTTTGCGAGCTCGTTAGAGCCCGCTATTTCCCTGACTGTGGCGCCGCAGCTCCAGACCGGAAGAATACTGAGAATATTAATGCTGACTATTGTTCACATATTATGAAAAATAAAATGAAGTGAAATGTATGTTCACAGTTTTAGCAGATCACAGCCAATGAATGGATGCCCATGCTAATACCACCTATGTTAATATAAAACTTTCACTTTACCTTAACTTCCCATCTACCAAGAAGTAATGTGCTTCATCTAAGGATGGTATGGTATGCCAAATTTCAGAAAGCAAACATGTTAGCTGGGTATCATAATAATGTCCCTAATAACTGTTCCTAAATACTTAATTTTTAGTTAGATGGGGAACTGACAAGATTAAAAAAAATCTCCAAAAACCCTCTAAAAGTCTTTCCAGTGGTGCTATCCTATGACACAAAAAAGAACCAATTGGATTCTGTAAGTGATCTTATAGAAGTGCCCTCTTACCAGATAACCACCTGAACTATTTGCAGGAACTGCAAGCCAATATTAATCCTTAAAGAAAAAGTTAAAAACTCAAACAGCAATGCATATACTTCAGCTGATTTCAAATGATAGGGATTTATTAATTCAAAGAAAGAAGTTTTGCAGTAGAAATGGATAGTTAGTTTAGTTTAGTTTAGTTTTATTTGATTTGTATACCGCCCTACTCCCGAAGGACTCAGGGCGGTGAACAGCCAACAATAAAATACATAGATACATAAAATTTAAAAACCCAATAAAATCAAATTAAATTATTTGGCCCAGACAAATTAAAACACCCCGATAATTTAAAAACAGATTAAAATTTAAATATTTAAAAAGGGAAGAGATTAGGCCAAGCCCGCTTGATGGAATAAAAAGGTCTTCACAGCACGGCGGAAGGAGCGCAGATCCGGGATCCTCCGTATCTCCGGGGGGAGCTCATTCCAGATGGTAGGTGCCCCCACAGAGTGGAGATAAGTCTTTCTAAAGAAGATAATATATAGGTATAAGACCACTGAACAAAAGTAACAGCCAGAATCAAGAGACATATAAGGTATTCTGTATTTCTGGAACTCAGAGACAAGCTGTTTGCAAATGAAACATGGTCAGCATCCAAGAGACAATAGAAAACAAGACACAGGACTTTGATCTCTGAAGGGAAACAAATAAGCAACTATGTTCTACAAGAAAACAATGACTCATAATAAATTGGATACATTTTAAGGTGGAAATCAAATAAACACATGAAGTATGCTGTCTCCCAGATGAAACAATCAGGGATATGACAGCATAACTTGCAAACTAATCAAGGCCATTCATAACCATCCTTTCCTGATGACATATGCGGCTAAATTATGCTACAAAAAATAGCTATAGCCTGTTAGCCAGGAGTGAACCTTATAAGGACAGATAAAATATATATTTGGCGAAAGAATGGCAAGCTTGAGTAGGAAAACTTTAAAGTTAACTTGCAGGGAAAAAAATCTTGAAATGAAGAACCTCAGATAAGCATTTGTCCTCTGCAGAAATTATGAGCATTGTTGTAATGGGGTCCTAAATTATTCAAAAATAATAGATAACATGAGCTACTAAAATTCAGAAGCTTTCTATGCTTGGAATAATGGGAAACAAAATGTGCTTTTATTTTTAGTACAGAAAGACAAATAAAATGTAATAATTACAACAGAGATAAGTGGAATATAGCAATAAAAATACAGTTGTTGTTCACAAGGAATAGAGCAACATAAATGGAGGAGGAGTTGGTCTGTATGTTAAAAATATCCATTCCAAATAAAATAAAATAAAGTTCATATAATAAGTGAACGCACAAATCAAAGCACAGATCAAAATAATATTGCTGTTAAAGTCTACCACCACCCACACAATCAAGGAAATGTAGATAATACTTATAAAGAACAAATTGCAAAGCCTACCATGTGAAGTAAATTATAGCAATACATGCTAGGAGACAAATTGTCTTAAAATAGTTTCCTGATTTTTCATGTCTTTGTAAAAGTCCAGAAGGGTCAATGACTGTATTTTATTAATGTATTAGGAATGGAGCAACATTTTTCTTTAGAAAAGAATGAGAAGTATGTAAATCAAACAACTGGTAATAATGTTCCAATGGCAGGAAAGAGTTTCTGGATATTCCTATTCAAAGTTCTGCATTGTGTTCTCAATGAAACTTAGTACATATGCACAACTGGCCAGGACAGGATGTCTGTCACACAAATCCCCAAAACTCCATGTTGATGTTCCATTCCTTTTAAGTTTATTTTTCCTTACCAAGAGAATATTTGAGGAAGGGGTTAATTTTTCTAGAAAACTCTGAATGTTATCTATTATCTTAATAGATAGATTCTGAATAGCCACATTTAATCTTCCATGAAAATGACATTCTCAAGTCTAACCCGCCATCATCCAATCATTAAGAAAAAAACAGGCTGCTCAAGCAAAGTAGCTGGTCTTTCTCATAGCCACAGTCAAAATGGCCATAGAAGCACAGAATGGCTGTATAAAAGGGGGGAAGAGACTGGACCAAGCAAAGCAAGCAGTTCATCAATCTGTTCTCATCATCTCAAGGTTCCTCTTCCATATACCATAGATGGCCCAGTTGGGAAGTTTTATGTTGGAATAAGAAGGCAAACATGACTTTCTCATGGATACCAGTACCTAAAACCAGGCTGCCTCAAAATCATAGTAGTACTGGCTGCTGGCATTGTAAAGAGGTGCCCTCTACAAATGATTAACAGCTTGCCTTTATGTTGCTGTAAGCAGAAAAATAGGGAGAAACATATGATTCTACTATATATAGTTTTAATCAAAACTGGATTTAAAATGTTTAACTCAGCATTCTCATGTAAAATCCTAGTTGCAGGCTAAAACCATCCTACCAACTATAGGAGCCTAATTAGCATGCATCTTCTTCTGGTGTATAATCTTAAAAATATGGCTAATTGCAAATGCCAAAGTCTGAGTAATAGCATTTCTCTTCACTTTCCTACCTTATTGTTTTGGTTTGATTATTATCTGGCCTGTAAATTTTTTTTAGAAAACTGCAAGGCTTGAACATTATGATGGCCTTTAAGCTTATCTTGTTGTCATGGCTTTAGGATTTTTCCTATAAACTATATTGTCGAAGATATAATTGTAGATGTTTGCTATACATTTACTGCATTTTATATACACATTTGGGGTGAATTATTAATTGGAATAGAATATTTGAATAATTCTAATGTTGTTACTCATTATAACAAGTTTATTTTTGCTTTCACAAATAGCAAAAGTCACAAATACTATTGTTTTATCATACATTATTAGATTGCACTAATGCAATATAAGACAACACAATCCATGACTAATGCAGTATATTGAAGGTTAACACAAAGATTCTTTAATACTGGTTTAGGGATCAAGGGAAGTTGCAAAGTTATAGGCAGGTAGGAAATGTTCATTTGCACAAGCAGAGGTCTTCATCCACAGTTTTTCTTTGCAGATTCTCAATCTGTACTCTATTTTTTTTAAGGATTTGGGGAAGGGGTTAATTTCTAGTTATCTACAGAACTCTGAATGTTATCTATTACCTTAACATATATGAAGCTCAATTCTATAAATCTCTCATAACATTCATGCGACTTATATTACACAATACCATTGCCTATTGAATACTTCTTCCCTCTTTTTTATTGTTGCTTAAGTAGAGAAGTTAAGTACAACAATAGCAATTAAGTTTGTTTCCTGATTCAAAGGATGTACATACCACTTCCTCCTCAACAATTTTCCTGAAACAACAATGTAGGTAGGTAGGTTGAATTGAGAGAAAGTGAACGACTTAGAATTAGTGAACAGTGATGGCTATGTATGTCTTTGAAGTTGTGTCTCCATGGCCGTAGTCCAACACTTTGTGCCTTTCATTACAGTGGCTCTCACTATATAAGTTTTGAATTGAGAGTATGTGTACTTATAAAATATTACACATATAAGTATATATTTCTTACCAAATTGTAGTGCATGACTTTTATTTAATGTTAGTACAGCAACATTTCAGCATTAAAAAAATAGAAGACTGGAAGAGAAGAAAATAAAACAGTCACTCAACTTTCCTTAACCATAGAGAATTCTGTCCAAATTTTAATATCAAATTAAAATTCTCAAGTGGAACCAAAAAACTTATGCACATTTAAACCAAGCCATGTGACTTTGTGCTTGTCATGAAATGACTTCAAAAATGATTATTTTAATACTACATCTAATGTCTCAGTTGGTGCCTTAAATTGAGTGATTAGTTGTGAATACTGAAGCATAACTATTTTAGATATTTTTATTGCTGCAGTCCTGCTAATGAACATCAATGTACTATAATAAAGGCTCTGTGTATCAGATATGGCTGTTTAGCCTTAAGAGGCTGGCAAATAAGAAGAAACTAGGAAAGTTTATTTCCAAATGCTTTTATAGTAGAATCATGAAATATGCTTGAAAATCTATTCTCAAACTAAATTCTGCTGAGCTAATTCTCCACAGAAAACATTAAACTCTTCATTAAAGCAGATCTCATGTGAAAAATTAAATCATTCTCCCATTTCAGCACTATTTCCTTAATCTATTTTAAATTAAGATTTCTTTTAGAATGATTCTTGCAGTCTAGGAATATCAAACAATGTCAGTGGAAGCCTTTTTATTATTATCCCTTAATAGAATAGAATAAAATAGAATTTTTATTGGCCAAGTGTGATTGGACACACAAGGAATTTGTCTTAGTGCATATGCTCTCAGTATACATAAAATAAAAGATATGTTCATCAAGAATCATAAGGTACAACACTTAATGATATTCATAGGTTACAAATAAGCAATCAGGAAACAATATCAATATAAATCATGAGGATACCAGCACCAAGGTTACAATCATACAGCCATAAGATGGGTGATGGGAACGATGAGAAGGTGAGAAGATTAATAGTAGTGCAGACTTAGTAAATAGTTTGACAGTCTGAGGGAATTATTTGTTTTGCAGAATGATGGCGTTTGGGGGGAAACTGTTCTTGTGTCTAGTTGTCTTGGTGTGCACTGCTCTATAGCGTCGTTTTGAGGGTAGGAGTTGAAACAGTTTATGTCCAGGATATGAGGGGTCTGTAAATATTTTCACAGCCCTCTTTTTGACTCGAGCAGTATACAGGTCCTCAATGGAAGGCAGGTTGGTAGCAATTGTTTTGTCTGCAGTTCTAATTATCCTCTGAAATCTGTATCTGTCTTGTTGGGTTGCAGAACCAAACCAGACAGTTACAGAGGTACAGATGACAGACTCAATAATTCCTCTGTAGAACTGGATCAGGATCATATTTTTTTCCCCAGAAGTTTCATTTTGCTTCAGTTGTGTGCAGTCATATTGATCCTTGTTTTTCTTGAAGTTTGATATAGAGGAATGAAAATTTATGTCTGTTTTCTGATTTTAAGTAACGCATGCTAAGCTTTTCAAGTACACAAAGTTTAAGAGTGCATTAAGTATTTTATTACTTTGTTGTAGGTAAAGCCAAGAGTGAAGATTTTTACTATGACAAATGGTAGTTTGGTTCCTATATATAAGAAACTTTACTTTTGAAAACTACTGATAAATTGCAGTTAAGAATGTCGCTGTCCAGTCAGCAATCTAACTTACAGAAACTATATTAGTTCCTAATAGTTTCAGAGTTTGAATCAGATGGCTTATATTAATTTACAATTCCTATAAGCCCTGGCTCTATGTTCCAATGAAGTCTACAGAGCCCTAATCTCACTTTTCCAAGTGTTTCACACTTCTAAAAAAATCTGTTTCCTTTACTTCTGTTCTTATAATGGTGACTTTTCTACCATGAGACAATTCAAGGGTTGTCTGTTGTTATTAAATTCATTATATGCATTGTTTGCAAATATACAGCACCCTATAATCTGAAACTTAAAATAATCCAATTAAAATTCTAGATATTGTATCACTCTGGGTAGCAAAGCTCCTTTGTACAATCCCACTGAATTACAGTGGTGACAAAACATTGTTTTGCTGTTCTTTTCAAAGTCATCACTGATTTATCAACTAAAGAAGACTAAAGGTAGTCATTATTTAATGACTGCAGTTGGTTCAGATGAATAGGTCATTAAACAAAATAGTCAATAAGTGAACCATGACTCAGAGAGAGAGAAAGAGGGAATCTGCAATGAGACTGGTTGCTGCCATTTCATTCAAATAAGTTGTATAGTATTCTGTGCCTGTTTTGTTTTTGTTTCTTGTCCACTCCCAGAGCAGAAGCTATATTTTCTTGAGCTGTTTTTCTCAGCAGGGCAGCACTTTCATAAAAACTCTTTCATAATAAGCTCAGATCTATGACCTTAATTAGTTGATTAGAATTCTCTTTCTAACCTCCAACTGCTGCTTGAAACTAACCAGGCATTAATCAGTTTCACCCTGAAGGTTTTTGTTGTTGTCACAAATGCTGACATTGGTTGGAAAATGGTTTTTTTAAATTATGATATATTAACATTGTATTTGTGAATGGTCTCTGAGGCAGTTGCTAAATGAGAACTATCTGGGTGTTCTTCTCAATTCCCAAGACAGTTAGTTTATAAAGTTTATTTAAGTACTTGCACCAGATTGAATAAAGGGAATCCAGGATGATGTAGCTAATTGGTTTTAACTTTCTCCAGCAGATTGGTGTAGAAGTGCTTTTGTAGATAGTTATCATTAAATCTCATTTTAATTGTTGATAGCAGTTTATGAAATCTGTCCACAGTCAAAGCATTCCTGTGTTGGGCAAAAGATATTGGCACAGTAAAAGGCTGCTGTAAAAAAAATCTTCCATTTCTACATGTCATTTTGGATATAGTGGCAATGTGGAAGGTCATTGTTATTTCAAGAGTTTACTGACATATTTTTATTTCTCCTTCATATTAAGAAAATTCTATGTTTATAACTCATTCTGAGCTAACCTGCTTGTTTTTCACTGTGTTTACTGAATAAAGGAGGAGGAAGAAGGAATCTTCATGAGCTTTAAAGTTTTCCCTGCTGTGAAAATCTCAGACTTTCAATTCCCATTTCAGAGTCATGTGCCAGCCAGTCAAGGTCATGTCCTGTAGTCTATTGAGCATAGCATGAAGTTATGGTGCCAGGTTTTGATAAAAATCTTGGAGTTGTTATTATTTGTTGGGAGCTTCTGCATGGGATCCAGCACTTGTTATTGCGGAAAGTGGCCATCCTGGCAGTGTCTCTGCTACAGTATAATAATGTTTGCTTTTTATGTTATGGTTTTAACTCTGCTTTCTTGACCTAATTTTAAAGCTTAAAATCCCTGTATTTACTGGTGTGCTTATTACCTCTGGATTCAAAAGAACCAATTGCCTGGCCACCTGAGCACTGCCCTGACATCTGGCAGAAAGGGGATTGTGAAACCTAGTGCTAGAAATTAGATTTTTCTGCACAGTTAGGTCAAAGATCCATTCTTTCAACCCTGTCACAACTCTTTCAAACCCAACTGAATTCAAATATTAAATGGAAAAGTCACAGGATTTTAAAACTGAATTTATGTTGTTACCTATAAGACTAAGAAAATTATGCCAAAGAGTCATGAAATAAATTAGTTTATGTTGTCAGAACCATATCCAGGCTGGTATTGAAATCAGGCAGATGTCAGCATTAATAAGGAATTGGATACACAGCAGGCCGCATATACTAAAACCCTGAATATTTTTGGTTAAACAGTTTTAAGAGGTCAACATTTTAAATATATTTTTAATTTGTATTAATTTAGTAAAAAGAAACAGGAAAATAAACAAAAGAAAGAAAATGGGAAAGAAATAGCAAGAGATAATTACATGCATAGTAGTATAATTCTTAACTCATCTACATTGTTATTTGACTTTTTAAAAAAAAAAACCCTTAATTTAATTGCAGTGTCTTCAGGATGAAAATCTAATGAAGATCTGGATCTCATATTGCAAACAACATTTGAAAATCTTTTATTCATTTCTGATTTTCCTCAACAGCTAAGTATACCTGTTCATATTGCATTAAAAAAAACCACTTCACAGAACTGTGAAAAATGCTCTAAAGAATGTTGTCAGCAATTTTCAGAGTTTTAATCTTGGCTGTGCATTTTGTCTTTTAGAAAAGCACCTTTAAAATGAGGAAGGAGGTACTGAGATATTTTTCAAATAGTTTACTGTATCTACTTCGTTTTTCATAGGATGTTAATATAAGCCAAATTCTGAGACCTGAAGTCCTTAAAGAATTGCAGGTGTAGACTTCCGGTTTCCCTGTCTTCGGCGACGACAGTGCCTTTTGAAGCACCGCCAGCCCAGCCGCTTGTAGAGCCGCTTCGCGATCGAGAAGCGGCTTGAAAACTTCAAAATCCTTAGGATTCTTGGAGGAGAGATAGCAGGGCACAGGTCGAGCCCCTGTAACCCCCCAGGGAATTGTTTCTGGGGAAGAAACAGGCGCGGCTCCCTTCCAACCTGCTGTGACTCCGGGCGGCGTGGGACGATTCTGCTCTTGCAGAACAAGCTGGCTGCAGGAAGCATTAAAAGAGAAAGGAATTAACCTAAATAAGCAGCGGAAATCCACTTGAACCCTGAAACTCGGAATTGCAAGTATTAGCAGTTTGTTGATTTTTTAACTTGAGAAAAAAAAATGCGAATGAGTGAAAGTGACTTGAAAAAATATGGCGCTCAGCATTAGAGTGAACGAGCCAGCGAGAGTGGATTGGTGAAGTCATCTTGCTTTGTTACAAAGTTTCTAAGTTGCTATAAAGTCGCTTCGTTTGTAACAGAAACAAGAGAAAAATTTCTCCCTTTTTAATACTTGACTTTGCATCACCTCAGTTTTGATTTGATTAAATCTGGGGGACTTTTTCAGAAGTCTTTGTGGAGGTGGGAGAGGAAAAGGAACTTCCCTCTTAAGAAAAACTAGTTTACGTGGCAGGATGGCCTCAAAGAAGTAGGAAGGGAAGGCAGCAGGGGGGGGGGATCCCCCACACGTAAACATGAAACGCAGATTCCTCCTGCTCAACAGTTACAAACTCAGAAAAAAGATTTTGATATGGGAGATTTAAAAGAATTTATTTCTAAAATTTTGGATGATAAATTTCAAAAATCCCAACAGGAAATAGATGACAAACTTCAAAAGTCTCAACAGGTAATTATGCAGGAAATTAAACAGAATCAAAATAAGGTGACCAAAAAAATATCAGATGTGGCGTCTGGCCTGGCAGAATTTATTATTAAAGTTGATTCAAAAGTGGATGAATTTAAATCAGAAGTCAATGTTAAGATGAAAGATAATGATCACAATTTTTTTGATGTTGATGATAAAATGCAGAGAGTTGAAAACGAAATTGTTATGATGCAATTCAGGGCAATGGAATTCGCTATACGGCTTCGAGGAATTAGAGAAGAGGACAGACAGGATTTGAGACAGGTCTGTGCTGAGGCTTTGGCTGTGATTCTAAAAATTAATCCTGATGTGGTTTTTTACAAAATAGACAAAATTTACAGAGTGAATTCCTGGGTGGCCAGACAAAGACAATTGCCTAGAGATGTGGTCATATATTTTACGGATAGAGCAATAAGAAATGATATCCTGCAAAAATCTTTTCATACCTCTGTGCAAGTAGGGGGTTCACAAATTTCAGTCTACAAAGAGTTACCACCTAAAATGCTGCAAACCAGAAAAGACTTTGGCTTTCTTGTTAAAGAATTGCAAAACCAACAGATACCATTTAGGTGGGATGCCCCAACTGGTATAATTCTGAGATATAAGGGAGAAAGATATCGTTTGAATACTGTGGAGAAGGCGGAGCAATTTTACATTACCATCTTTAAAGAACAAACACCATCTCCACGTACATCTACAGTTTTGGAGATTAAGGAGAGTGATAAGAAGCAACTTCAACAAGAACCACAAGAACAGTCTAAGCAGGAATCAGGAAATGAAGGGCGCTGAAGGAGGTTTTTTGGATGAGCCTTTGTTGGAATCTTCTCCAATTCTGGACCCGGTTTGGATGGCTGAAGTTAAGGATCAATGTATAACCCGAGCAAAATCCAAGCAACTCAAAGAAAAACAACAACAGGAAAGACAAGATAAAAAGGGAGCTAAGAGTACTACACAAGAGACTGGAGACATGGGGAATGCAGGATCGAAGATTCCGGAAGACATCCGGTTATTCTGCTCTTTGCTCCAGAAAGATAATGATGATGATTAAATGCTTATCTTGGAATGTGAATGGGTTGAATTCAGCACAGAAAAGGAAGAAATTATATGCATATTTGAAACAATTTAATAATGATATAATTTGTTTACAAGAAATGCATATTACAGTTCAAGATCAAAACTATTTGAAAAATTCCAAATTAGGAACACACTTTATATCTTCAACTAACCAAGAAAAGAATGGTGTGGTTATTTATGTAAATAAAAAATTAACAGCCAAGGTTATAGAAGCAGATCAAGATGGTAGGTTTGTGGCAAATTGAACTACTTACAGCAAACGGCCAAATTCTTTTGATTGGAATTTATGCTCCCAATCAACAACAGGACCACTTCTACAAAATGTTACATACTAAAATACTACAATGGGATTACAGATCTATTTTAATTATGGGAGACTGGAATGTAGTAATTGATTCTAAATTAGATAAAAAGAGTTTGGCGAAGTCAAGGATTAGACTACCACAGACTTTTTTTGATATGAAAGAAGATTTGGAAATAAAAGATATTTGGAGAATACATAATCCAAAAGAATTGGACTATACTTTTTTTTTTTTGATAGACATAGATCCTTCTCTAGGATTGATTTCATTTTGTTGTCAGATGATTTACTTGTCAGGACAAAAAGAACAAAGATTTTGCCAAGAACTTTGACTGACCATAGCCCAGTATGGATAGAAATTGAGATAAGTAAGACTGAGAGACGCTCTTGGAGATTAAATGAAAACTTGTTCAGATACGAAAAAAATATAATAGAACTTAAAAAGTACTTGAAAGAGTTTTTTGAAATGAATTTGAACAAAGGCACCCCAATGGAAATTGTGTGGGATGCAAGCAAGGCTTATATGAGCGGGGTGCTTATTTATATGAACTCTAAACACAGATTGATTCAACAAAAGAAAAGACTTGAACTGGAAGCAGAAATAAAGAATAAAGAACAGTTACTTATTAAAAATCCAACAGATGAAAAAATACGTGGTGTTATAAAACTCTTGAAAGATCAATTCCAAATGCTTATGGCGGAACAAGTTGCAACAAATTTACAATATGCGAAGCACAATACATTTTGCAATGCCAATAAACCGGGCAGATGGTTGGCCTATACACTGAGGAAAAAACAGAGTATACGGACTATTGATAGTATCGATATTGGAGGGAAAGAAATTTTTCAACAAAAATTAATTAAAGAAGCTTTTGTGGACTATTACACTAAATTATATGCTAAAGATGAGGTGCAGAATGGACTTATAGAAAAAGTCAAGGCTTTTTGGATAAAAATTTGGTGGGTCATGCAGAATGTTTTGAAGAAAAAAATTCAATTTTCTCCACAATTGTTTTTATTGGGTATAGTTAAGGGTTTTACATTGGGTGAAACAAAATTGATATTGTACATGATAACAGCAGCAAGATTGTTGATAGGTAAATATTGGAAAAATGAAGCATTGCCCACGATCGAGGAATGGACTTTGAAGATGGCCAGTTTTGCAGAGATGGCGAAGATTTCAGCATATTTAAAAGATTGTTCACAAGAGACTTATGAATGGGAATGGAAAAAGTGGATAGATTATGTGCAGAACAAATATCAAACTAGGAAGTATCAAATAGCTTTTATTTGAAAATGTTATATTAAGATAGAAATATTTTAATGTAATGAAGATGAAAATGTATTTGAAAATGTTATATTAAGAGAGAAATATTTTAATGTAATGAAGATGAAAATTTATAAGGGGGAGGGAGGGGTTCAAGTTTTATATAAGTTTTATACAAAGGAGGGTTTTTCCTTTTACCTGATATGAGTATATTGTGTGGAAGTCCGGGGGGGAGGGGAGGGTTAGGGTGGGTTAGGGAGGTTGGGAAGTTAGGGGTGGGTGGAGGGGGGGAAAAGGGGGTGAAAATGTAATTGTAAATCTTTTGCAATAAAAAAAAAAGAATTGCAGGTGTATTTGCAATACTCAGAGACATAAATAAAGATAATAAGCCAGGCCATTGTTAATTGACCATATCTCTTCACACATAATGGATCTTCCCAGCACTAGTTTCTTCAACGTTGTCCTGTTTCCCCCTGATTCAGCTTCATATTCTTCCAATCTTCTAGAACAGTTTTGAGAATATGATGGAATATTAAAAATCTCTTCTACTAGCAGACCATCATCTGCCAGCTGTATGACACATTAGGATCACCCCTCCTTTTTCAAAATAACTACCCTGATAATGTAAGAATCGCCACTGTTTAGATAACATACAGTATCATTCTCCAGAGTATTCCTTCAATAAAAAGTGTACTCCAAAGGGAATGCATACTATATAAATGAGATAGGCCCAAAATGCAATTAAGCATTCAGGCTTTGGACTGGCCTCTGCTATATCAGCATTTTGGAAGATTTGCTGACTGAAATATGGACTCCTGAGTATTGGTGAACTAGAGCTGTACATTATTATTTGATTTTAGCCTTCAATCTTGTCTTTTGCTGGTTTCAAATTGTATTCTCCTTCAATGCCACATGTTTTTTTCTAGGGACAGATATTGCCACTTTTCGGTGATTAATGTCTCTTCATCAATAGCATAAGGTACCACCCTTCAGCAATGCAGTCGTTGAACAGCTAGTGTATTTTCTTTTATAGGGAGGTGAATATATATTCTCAGCATCTGAAAGAACTGAATCTAAACTTGCAGTTATTTAATAAAATAGATGAACAATGTCATCTGCAGTGAAGGAATTAAAAAAGTCAAGATGACAGATGTAGTAACTCAATGCAAGCTCTTCCTTTCTGTGCACCTGTCCAAAATGGGCTTGCGTTGGAATGCCACCTGCACCATCTGGCCTTTTCTAGTCCTCATTCCCCATGGATGCCATTGTGGAATGGAGGAAGAAATTAACTTTATACCATTTTCCCCACTAGCTGAAGTGCTGTCCACCTTTACTTATACCAGTACAAAAATGATGACCACATCAAATTGGCTCTAGACATCTCCATCCTGCTTTCATATCTATCTGTTGTGATCCCTGTGCTGTTTGAAAGTTGTGACAATCATTATACCTAAGCTAATCAGATTTTTTCCTTTTGGCGTAACTACTACTCACCTTCAGTATCCACAACCTAAGATGTTGTTGTATGAATTGAGGAGATCTGATCTACACAATTCTGCAATTTTGAGAATGGCTTTTGACTTCTTTATACTGATTTATTTTTTTTATCTCCCAAGCCATTTGAACACATCACACGTTTATATGTGAAATGAATAAATAAATATATAAGAAAATAGCTCCTAGGCATAATAATATTCCACAAATAATTGAATGGGGCAGCAACAAATTCCCATCCAGACAGACTAGCCTGCAAGATAAAGGAAAAAGTCAGCACTCCTCTTGTACTTTGCTAATACCTATAGAACAAGATAACTGAAAACATTGTAGTGTAGTGTTTTAGATGTTAAATTAGCAACAAGGAGACAGAAGATCATGTGCGCCCTCAGCCATGGATATTCACTGGGTACCTTTGGCAAGTAATTCTCAGCCCAATTGGGTTGTTCTACTGAAAAACCTGAGGTGATGGTGGGGAAACAATTATGTACTCTACCTTGAGGTCCTGAATGAAAGGTGGGTCAGAAAGACAAAGGGAGAGAGAGAAACAGAGACAGATTTTCTATAGATTTAATATAAACTTGGTTCAACACACTTTTCAGAATGTTTCACCTTTATTAAAGTAAGCATTTGTTCAGCATTTAGTTTCATTTCCCAGCCAAGCTTGACAATTATGATATACAACCAGAACATTGCATTACACTACTGCCCACTTCAAGATAAGAGCAAGCACTTGAGATTCTGGACTACAGAGAAACTGAACTTTTTCTTTCTACTTAATATTATCTAGCATAAATGTTTCCTACTTGGACATGTCTGCATTTTATAATGTTGGCTTATTCTATTCTATTCTATTCTATTCTATTCTATTCTATTCTATTCTATTCTATTCTATTCTATATGGAAAACACCTGAAACAAATATATGAATTAGTCTTAACTGAATGTTCATCACAGATAAGAAAAGAATGGAAAAGTGTCAAATCATGAAAATTCTGGTAGAAAGATAGTAATATTCTTATTCTTATACACTTGTAATAATTCTGTTACAAGAATGAATGTTTGATATCTGAAATGTTTCACATACATTTAGTATCATATATACTGGGAGAAAAAGAAAGATAAAAGTAAGTTGAACGATGTGACAATGAGTTCCATCAGAAATATATGAGGTAAAACAAGAAAAAGGGATAAAAAATGTATTGTTAATTAATTGATGTGGCTTGAAAAGGGGTGTCAAACTCATGTTGTCACGGTGGCATCACATGACATATTGGGACTTTTTTCTCCTTTGCTAAACTGGGTATGGGCCAGTGGGTTGCTCCCGGTTCGGCCCAGTTCTACTGAAAAGGTAGTAACTTTAGGAAGTAGTTCTCCAAACTGGTAGTAATGGCAGCCAGGCCACGCCGCCAAACTGGTTCCCCGGTCGCTGCTTGCTCGCCCACCAGAAGCTGACCGGAGCAAAGAAGCCTCTTAGCCGCCTGGCCGCAGGGTGCTGAAAAGTCCTTCAGCCGGTGAGAAGAAAGCTGCGCATGCGTGAAGATGGCAGCAGCGAACAGAGGTCTTTCCAGTGCTGTGTGGCAGTGGCTGGGTGGAAAAGAAGCCTCTCAGCTTCCAAGTTCAGCATCAGGCTCAGTCCCTTCACACAGGATCGCTTTTCTCTGCGCCCGAGAAAGATCAAAAGGTGCAGAGCAGCCTTTAATGACAAAGTTGCCTAGACGAGGTAAAAGAAAACAAACCACTGAGGGAAGGAGCCCACTGAAGCTGCCAGCGTTGCAGTCACCACCACCCTCCCCACAGCTTGGAGCTCCAAGCAGAAGAAGTCCTCAGCTGTTGTGAAGAAGCGGTAGCTCTGGATGCGCCACGCCCGCTTATTTTTCTTTGAGAACCGCTTTGCAAACAAGGTGCAAAGCGGCTCTCAAAGAGAACGGAGCGAGTGTGGCGCACCCAGAGCTGCCGCTTCTTCACAACAGCCGAGGACGGAAGAATTCACTCAGGAGCGACAACAGCAAGGAAGGTGGCTGGGTCGGAGGGAGGCATAGCCCGAGCTGTCTGGGATGGGTAAATAAGTGTGGGGAGGTGAAGGGGAGCGGACCTGCGCCTCCACATGTTGCATCCCCCTCCCAACCTTCGCCCGCGCCTCTGTGCCACCAGCATCTCCCGAAGCTGCCACAGTTGGAACTGCGATAGGGACTGGGGCAGCCTGGTAGCAGCCATGAGCTGTGCTTTCCTCTAAGTGCTGTGGGCGGCAGAAGGAAACAGGTGCTTCTCTCTGTGAGACTTGGAGGAAAGCGCAGCTCATGGCTGCTAAAGCACCTCAATCACCTCAAACAACTGGATAGCTCAACAGACAGAGCTCTGTAATTTCACACCAGCTGTCTGCAATTAAAGTAAGATCGAATCCCGCCAGGCTCAAGGTTGACTCAGCCTTCCATCCTTTCTAAGGTAGGTAAATTGAGGACCCAGTTTGTGGGGGCAATAAGCTGACTTTGTATAAATATACAAAAGTATGAAGGCTATTGCTTAGCGCATTGTAAGCCGCCCTGAGTCTCCGGAGAAGGGCGGCATATAAATCAAATTTTTTTAAAAAATCAGCTACAGCCCAGATGAGCTGAGGAACTGCGGGGACCCTCCCATGTGTTGCATCCCGCTTCCAGCCTTCACCTGTGCCTCCGTGCCGCCAGCGTCTCCCGAAGCCGTCGCCGTTGGAGCCGCGACAGGGATGGGGGCAGCCCAGTAAACTGGGTGCCCAAAAATGGTGTGGAGGCATGGCGGGAAGGCTGGGAGGGGGTGCAACATGCAGGAGGCTCCCCACGATTCCTTGGTTCGTCTGGGCTGCAGCTGAGTCCGCTGCCCCGAGCTGGCAGAGTGGGTTGCTCTGGCTGCAAACACGAGGAAGGCCCATCAGAGGCAAGAAAGAAGGGGTGCTTTTCAGCCAGGAAGGCCAATGAAGGGAAAGCTGAGACAACCACTGCCACCCCATGCATCCCGATCTGGATATGGGGCCGGAGTGTCAAAAAAAGAGTTTCAAATAGTCCCAAAAATTTTAGTCACCTTTTCGGTGGGCGTGGCTTGGGGGGCTCATATGACTGAATGCATGGAGTGACATCACGTTGGCCATGCCCAATCAGTCATGACCCCCCCACCTAGCCACACCCACTGAACCGGTAGTAAAAAATTTTAGAACCCACCACTGTGGGCGTGGCCAGCATGTGACACATCCGGCCCATGGGCCAGGAGTTTGACAGCCCTGGGCTTGAACATAAGAATGAGTGATCAGTATGAAAGAAATATTTTGACGTGCTTTGGTTATATGGGACAAGAGAAAATGAAAGTAAAGAAAGGTTTGGGTAAACGGAGCTAATGAGAACCTTTAAAAGATAATGTATAAAGCTATGCATGGATATGACAGAAGTAAGGATAGTTTGTAAAGACAGATGAAGAATATAATGAATAGTGCTGGTTTAACCTATAATTTAGATGTTTTCTTTCTTTTTATTTTTTTCTTAACTCATACCTTTAATTTCTTTGGCTTACAATTATATACCCATCTTCTTTGCTGAATATTGTTTATCTGAAAAGAAATGCCACAATTTATATATATGTATGCATTTATTTTTAGTTTAAGGATCTCAGGTAGCATGAAAAAATAATGAGCCAGATAGATTAATAATCAAATGTATCAAGGTTCAATATGATAACTGCAGAAATTATGAAACACAATTTAAGAAAGAGATTGTTAACACAATTCTTTATATATCCAGTCTATATTTTTGAATTACAACTCTGAGAATAGCTTTGCTGACTGAAAAACTTTGGATTTTAGATCCAAATACATTTGGAAGATACTTTAGTATATTCAGGAAAACAGCAAAGTAAAAAGGAAACATTAACATCTTAAAATTCTTAAGATATCCACCTATCTTCCATCTTGTCTGTTGATTCTGTGTTGTGTTTTTATATGTGTTTGCTATATTGTGAGCTGCCTACTTGGTTTGAAATTAGGCAGTGCCTAAATCAAACAAATAAAAAAAATAATAATAATTTTTTTCAAAAGTTAAATAATAGGTCGGCAGACATACTACTAATTAGAATGTGAATTGACTGAGCTTATTATGATGTGTGAACTTACCTATCATGACTGAGAAGTACATTAAACTATGTCAGTATGGCTTGTGAAACAAACCATTATTTTAAAATCCTGACCAATATAATCTGTGAACACAATTTCAGAGTATTGAGACAATCAGAATATTTGATTGAATTACAATAGATGCTTTTGAGATACAATAGAGATTTTGAGATAGGGTCAAAGCAAAGGGTCTGAGACCATGCTGCTGTACTACAATAACAGTGCACAAAAGGCTTTCAGTCCATTACAAAGTACAAGTTGGTCAGCTATGTATACAGTTTGAGCCGTATCATTTATAATGGCTGATTTTCAGCATTACTATGGGGATTTCTAATAAGTACAATAAAAACATCCCAGCCAATGATCAAAAGTTTTTCTGTATAAGTATCAGGTTAATGTGAAGTCTGACAAAATTAATGTTTGTGTTGTGCATGTATTTCTTTCTCACTGCATTTTATTAGAGTTTGTACACAGACATTTGAAATATTAAATCCATATGACAGTTTCAAAAGTTGTTATAGTTACAAATAACAGCCTGTCTATATCTATTCCATTAATACTGACTATGGTTGTTAGATTTTTCGCTGTATATTAATTTTTTGCTGATTGAGAATTGCCATTCTTTTTCATGTGCTGCCAGCTGCAGAAAAATAGAGTCATGGTCATTTCAAATTTCCTTGATGTTCAATTATATGAGCTTTTAAAAATGATACATTGCCCACTTTTTAATTAGTAAGAGTAGGGGCTTTAATTAGTTGCTGTTTCATCAGCTTTTAAGATTGGCAAAATAGAAGAAATATTCTTTGTAAAAAATAAGATGACATTCCTTTTCTTGCTCTCTTGGTGTAGATAATTAAAATACCTACTGATGAATATTCCACTTTAAAAAAATAGAAATTGTGTTAAAACCAGGTTTCCAATTTTACCTATATTTTGTAGAAAAGACATAGAACTATTTTTTTTTCTACTTTGAACATAACAAGTAACAATATTATTTAACCTACATGACCATTGGTCATATATTTTATTGAAACTCTCCTACATCTAATATGGAATAATGCTAGGCAATAAATATAATTCATGGCAGGTGTGGCTTGTGAACAAAGTACCTTTCATTAAGACTACACTTACTTTTTCAGTAAGACTTACCATGCTTATTTGATAACATGTTTTTAAATACCGTGGTAAATATGTACAAATAATTTGACGAAGTGTCTTGTTCATGAGCAAAGTTATTTTCCTTTAAGCCATGAAACAGCTACAGCATCTCAAATGTACAGCATGTTTGTTTCAGGGTGTTCCTGAGATCTTTTGGAAATTTATTGCATGCCCAAAATCACACATCCATCAGAAATGGTGTACTTAAACAATCACACAGTTTAAAAGGAACATTTAGGACACCCAACCCTATATTCAATACAGTAATGCAGACTGAAATGTTTCCAACATTGCAGTCAAGCCTAACCTTGAGCAAACACAAAGAGTAAGTCTGTGTCTCTCTGGGGTAATTTATTCCAACTATTAAATAATAATTATTATTATTAGGAAATGCTAGGAACATCCTCCTGTAGTTAGCTAAGAAACTAGGGTATATATTTTAAAGGATATAACTAAAATGAGGCAAAACAACAATAGAAAACAATATACAAAAGATAGTTACAATCGCTTTGAAATGAAATTTGGCACAAGGAAGCCTGACCTGGGCTTGTTTTTGTCTAAAATTAAGAGAATTCTTTGCATGAATTCACAATCATTTGTTAAAAAATATTTTTCTCGGGCTCCATTAGTAGTATAAAATATCCAAGCAATAGTGAAAGTAGTAGTACTATAAAATAACCAAATATTAAATATAACCAAAATATATTTCTTGCAAGAAATGCTATACATTATTTTTAAAAAAACAGTTGGAAAGCTGATTAAAAGGAGACACCTTGGATTCTTCATATATCTTCCTTCATCTATAGATTTATTTGTTCTTTTTGACACAGGAAATTTTAAGAAATTTACTCAAACGTTCTTGCAGGTTTTTTTCAGATGCATTTTCCCCCTTTCTGTCCTGTATAATTTCTACATATTATAATATTGAATAGAATTAATGTTATTAAAAAGATTGTGCTGTTCTAACTTTTGAAAAATATTAATCCTGAAATTTATTTTTTCATTTTCCCTTATAATAAATAAAAATAAATGAATAAAAATGTATTCAATTATAAATTAACCACTAATGGATGCTTTTAGGTTTTCACACACAGTTTCAATAAATAATATAGTAAGTAATATATCTACATTTACCAGAAATTACAGATTGTCTAGCAGTGTTTTCAGAATAAGAATATACGACTAGCTATTCTTTTGCAGTTATATATTTGTACAAATCATTTTCTATTGATCAAGCAAATCAATACATATTACTTAAACTGAAGATTTATGATACATTTCATTTATTTGAGTAGAGTAAAACCCAAGATCTTGAAACGTATTGATATTGATTGAATGTTTTCAGTAATAAATTTTGTGGTTTTGTGTCCATTAATATCCATCAAAGTAAAAACAATGTCAATGACTGGATTATACCTATTTTTCCTGGAAATTGCAGCATTTTTATTCAGGCAACTAAATGTGCTACTTATATTTTATTTTGGACTAAAACTTCTTTCTGATCTTATAAGAATATATAACTGAATGTGGACATTGGCTTCATAAAAAAATTTTGAAAGGAAGGAAATTTATAAAACCTTCTTGTCAAGTTCCCACCTCCTCCCATCACACAAATGTAAAAAAATTTAGGTATGCAAAGCATGGCTGTGAAAGTTGGGCTGCTAGAAAAATGCTAGCTTTATACTTTTACATACACCAAAGTACTTTTTTTCGATTATTTCCAAATTAATGAAGTAGACAGTTGAAATGTACACAGACAAATTGAACTGGTTTGTAGAAATGATTAAGTTTCATGGCTGAGTATTACTGACCAGTCACTGTGAAGATAGCTTGATACAACTCATTGCCCAAATCCATATCTGAAAAGCTGAAACTCCATTTACACATAGACCAGCATAGGAGAAATTTTGTAACTTTTTTTTAAAGGTCGCAAAAGGGAATTACTGAAACCAGCGACACTGCAACCATCAAAAATATAAGCAAATTGCCACATTTTGATCACATGACAATGGGGATGCTGCAAACATCCTGTTGTGACTCCGACTCCCGAGGCCGATTTATCGGAGGGAGAAGGCTCCGAACATGAAGGAGAGGAGTTGGTCAGGCCTTCCTCTCCAGGACCCTCCTCTCTGGCAATGCCTCAGGTGTCTCCCACAGGAGAAGAGATTGACCAGGAGCCAGGTATCTCCTCGCAGTCAGACAGTGACGGAGATAAGTCTTGGCTGGATCCACGCCAGCGTCGGAGAGACAAGCGCACGCAGCAGAAAAGGAAGCATGCCAGAGATTAAGCTGAGTCACTGGACCACATCCCACAGGGGATAAAAGGGGGTGAGGTGGCCATTCAGACTCTGACGGACAAAACTAACTACTAGTGAGTCACATTGTATCTCATTGCCCCTCAAAGTAGCTGATGTGATTCTGTATTCTTATTTTCTTGCTATTGGCTACTGCTGGAATGTAGTGACCTAATATCTTCTTTTATAAAATCCAATCTACAAGTCACAGAGATCAATCCTTTCACTCTCTTAAGTCACACTATGACACCAGTAAACAACCAGTACATTGTCTGCTGGTTTATATACAGTTTCTTGGTTTGGCTCTAAATGAATCCACCACTATTTAAAGCAGGGATTTCAAACTCACAGCCCGTAGGCCGTATGTGTCACATGCTGGCAACTGCCACACCTGGTTTAGCAAAGTGGGGGGGAAGTAATGATACATCACGTGACAACGTCGTGATGACACAAGTTTGACACCACTGATTTAAAGCATAGACCAAATTCCTTATAATTTTTTGTATTATTTAACAAACAATTCTCTTTCAAGATAAATTATTAACTTAATCTTTTCTGTCCCCCAGTCATTCACACTGACAAAGGAAAAATAGGATCCATGGAAGGACACGGCACAGTAGTGTGATTTCTTTTCAAAGACTGAATGCCTCCTCTTTTTAATGACAGAGATTTACTTGTGGAATTCCTTAGGATCTGACTCAGGGCACTGGGTGAGATTTGCCTTTCACTAAGCTACATTGCTCCCCATTGGCTTTTCAAATGTTATGTATCATATTGTCTCTTATCTTTGGATTTCTTCTCAAATGTTTCCCAAAGTAGATTCCCAAGTACTTGCTGGACTTTTCCTCAACTATTACTACTTCCCTCCAAAGCAGCTTTCTTTGAATTTAGCTATTATTGATTTTCCATATCACCTTCTCACCTTTTATGTCTACCAAAAATCCATCTCTTTGCTTCCTGAGGAATTTTTAATTTTGTGGGGGGGAAATGGTTTCAGGTTTTTAGTCCTCCAAATTTGTGTTTAGGAGTTTGTTCAAAACAATTCATTGATTCTTTTATAGTATATTTTTCCCCGTATTATTGCCAGATAAAGCTTATCTTAATTAGAAAAAAACATTATATACAAACATTAATCACACAGATAGCAATCAGGACTGAAAACTTTACAGGATATTCTTCCAAGGTGGAACTTTTTCCATCCAAAAATTGGTGAATTATGCTGTTTCCTGAACCAAATTACAACTGAATTTTCACACTGCAAATGACATTTAGACAATTTCTCAAAGTCTAAAAAGAGAAGAATTAAAAAGAAAAAAAATCTTTCACCTAGCTAAAAGATATTTGCTTGTTGATTAGAATCTTATTTTTCTCTCAACCATTAAGTCAAGACCAGTTGTAATACAATCAGCACTGAATCAGAAATTCACTATTGAATGAGACATTTCACAATAAAAGGAAATGGATAAACAAATTGAAGTTATAAAATAGGACAAAACACCCTAAGTTCAAGGCTCCCTCTTCATTTACAGTTGTAAGAGATATAGCAAAGCTCAGCAAGGACTGTGAAGCTAAACAATACTAAAAAGCTTTCCATGACAAAATTTTGCCATCACTAAAAAGGCCAATGTGTATCTGTTTTAAAGAAGTCCATTTATAGATTTTCTCCATCCATGCAGCTAGAATTTTTAAAGTATTAAAAAAAATATTGCTGACAGACTTAACTCTACCTTAACATTTATATGGTAAAATATTGACTTCATCTTGTCAAGTTTTGAGCAGCAACAATTATTTTTGAAGTACTGAGAAAACAGCAAAATTCACGCCTAATGCTAGTTGTTGCCGACAAAGCTATCTTTATGTTTTTCTATATTTCAGCCCAATCCCCACATGTATATTCTGACTTTAGAAGGTGCAAAGTGGCTTAGATTGGAAATCAGTCTATCCTTACAGCAACCTGTGGAAGGAAAGACTAGCAGTGGCCAGCATGAGCACTACCTTCCTGTTGTTTTCTCCCCTGAGGCTTAAGGCAGCCTGAAGACAGTTGCACTACACCTAGTTACCAAGTTTAAAAAGAAGAGGCTGAAAGCACCTGCAAGTGGGGGGGGGGGTCTGTAGGTGTGTTTGGAGGAAGATTTGTGTTGTGTGGGAAAGCAGAAAGGAAGAAATTGTAGCCAAGGGAGTGAAGCAACAGTCAGCTCAACAGGCAACTGATGGTGAAAGGAGGAGCAGGCTTGGACTTCATCAAACTAATAACAGAGAAGCTGAAATGGAAACAAAACTCAGCAATCTCACCACCCCAGAAGACTCGCTGGGACTCTACAATCAACAAATAACTGATTAATCACATTCATTTTCCCATGCTAGCACTGTTGCCGTAATTCGAGGATCGGACTCAATAAAGAATTCAGAATTATAGTATTCAAACAAAGTATTGTTTATTTACAGAAGGCATTCTATATTCACTGAGTGATTGCAGATAGAAGCAAGGAGGAGGAGCGTGTATCCTCTTTTATATCAATGAGGAGGGATTAGGGAGTAGGAGTGGTTACAGATGAATACATTAGGGAAGGAAGAATAAATTAACCCTTGATACTCTATGAGCATACATTTCCCCCATTCAAAAATAAGGCATTTACCCATGACAAATCCCCCTCTAAATGCTGATTCGACATACAACAGTAATTACATTCAGATTCAGAACAATATAAAACTTGTAATTTTGAAGTTAAATATTTATGTTGTTTAGATTGTAAAGGCTTAGTCAATATATCAACTATTTGTTCTGTGGTTTCACAATGAATAGCTCTAATGAATCCATTTTGAGATAATTGCCTTACATGCTTGTATTTGATATCTATATGTCTAGATCTCTGACCAATAGCATCTGCTCTAGATACCTGTATTGCAGCTTTGTTATCTTCATGTATAACAAATGGTAATGAAAGACTCTTCCAAACATCTGATAATAGATCATTGAACCATACGAGGTTATTAGAAGCTTTTGACAAGCAAATATACTCTGCCTCAGTCGTTGATGTAGCTACTAGATCTTGTTTTCCAGTATACCAGTAGACTGGACCATTGTTAAGAAAGAATATATAGCCGCAAGTACTCTTCCTGCTTTTAGTGTCACCTGCCCAGTCTGCATCAGCGTAACAAGTAAGAATAGGCTCTTTAACATTGTTGGGTTCTAACAGTAAGCAAAAGTCTAGGCTGTGTTTCAAATACCTTAGCACTCGTTTAATGGCTTCCCAATGATAAATTAAAGGTTTACTGACATATCTGGATAATAAATTAAGGGGTAGAGCAATATCGGGTCTGGTCCAATTAGAAATTTATAAAAGGGAACCAATAACTGATCTGTAAAGTGTATTATCATTAAACTCAGGAGATGATTCATTCATATTTTTTAAAAAATCAGCTTGCATTGGGGTATCACAAGGCTTTGCATCATTCATATTGCATTTGTTCAAGAGTTCAATAATCTTATCCTTCTGAGACAATCTAAATCCTTTTTTAGTTTTACTAATTTGAACTCCAAGATATTTATTTACTTTCCCCAATGATTTTAATGAAAAATGTTCTCCTAATTTTGTTACAAATGTATCTCTCTTGTCTTTATGTTTGCCAATATACAAAATGTCATCCACATAAATTAACACAAATTCTAGTGAGTCACCATCTCTCCTAACAAAGAAACAATTGTCTGCAGTTGTGGCGTTGAAGTTCATAGTTTTGAGTACGTTGACCAAACATTCATACCAACGTTTGCCAGATTGCTTTAATCCATACAAACTTTTGTTTAGTAACCAAGTTTCGTTTCTATTTGTGTTTTGGCTATGAGGAGCTCTTACATATATTTCCTTATCAAGTTTTGCATGTAGGTATCCAGTTTGTATGTCGTATTGAAAGACTTCAAGATTAAGGGCTGATGCTATTACTAAAGCTGTCTTAACACTTTCAGTCCTTACAGTGGGAGAATATGTGTCGGTATAATCCTCGGGATACTTTTGAGCGTAGCCCTGTGCAACTAGTCTTGCTTTATATAACGTATTGCCCTCTCCTAGATTTTTAATTTTGAATATCCATCTAGTGCCAATAATTGTTTTGTCTTTTGGAGCTGGTGTTGGGGTGAATACGTTTACTTCTCACAAACTATCCATTTCTTTGGCCATGGCTAATTCCCATTTTTTTCTTTCTTCTGTGGGGAGTTTTAATACTTCCTCATATGTATTGGGTGTTGATGTATCATCATTTATGTGCATTATATAATCCTTATATTTATTTGGTATTTGGTTCCTGTTACATCTAATTGTTCTTTCTGGTCTGCTATCGTTATCGTGTAAGTATCTTGCTTCCTTTTTTGTTAATGAATCTGTTTTGATTTTGGGACAATTTCCTATCCATGTTTTATTGTTGCTCTTTTGTGTATTGTGGTTATGTTCTTCTCTTTCTGTCTTATCTTGATTTTCAATGTCTGGTTTTGTAGTTGGAAATATCTCATTAAGATGTATCTTAGACCAATTGGCCTGTTCGTGAAATACAGCTGTTCTAGAAATTATGAATTTATTGTTATTGTCAATAAATCTGTATCCTTTTGTGCCTGTTTCATATCCCATGAATCTGAGCCTTCTAGATACATTATCCCCCTTACGTGTCAATTGTTTTGGTATATGTACATCTGCTGTAACTCCAAATACATGCATGTGGGCTATCTTGGTTTTTTTATTATACATCAATTCATATGGTGTTTTATTTATGACATTAGACCAAATTCTGTTTAGGGTATAATTGGAATATAATAGAGCTTCTGACCAGAATTGTTTGCCTAAACCAGCATCTTCTAATGTACATCTAATCATGGTTTGTAGTGTCGAGTTCTTTCGTTCTACTACTCCATTTTGAAATGCAGTGAAAGGGCTAGAGGTGAAGTGTAACATTCCTTTGTCTTTTAGCCATTGGGAGAATTATTTTGACATGAATTCAGATCCCCTGTCTGTCATGATTTGCTTTATTTTTACATTGTGTTGTGTTTCTACACGTTTATAAAATTCTTTAAACTTTTGAAATGTTTCATCTTTGTGTTTTAAAGTATAGACAAATCCATAACGACTATAGTCGTCTACAATAGTAAGGAAGTATCGTTTTTTGTATGTAATTGATGGGGTCAATGGACCAACTAGGTCCATATGTACCAGGTTAAAGATATGATTTGATGATCTTGTTGCCTTTTTTAGTCTGGGTTTAGTTCTGAGTTTTGAGGACTTACATACTGAACATTCCAAATAATTTTTACAATCTTTTATTTTAACACCTTCAGCATGTTCAACCATTTTTTGTATTACAGGAAAACTAGCATGTCCTAATTTTCTGTGTAATATATGTGCACATTCATCATGGATTGGTTTTCCAATTATTGGTCTTTTGTTATTATGTGTATCGTTAACAGATGTGGTTTCATGGTTATGATTTGTGTCATGTTCCTCATTGTCACTGTCACTGTCATTTTCATTTTCTATGCTAGTGTCATTTTCCATGTTTGAATCAATGTTGTGTAGCCATCTTTCTTCTGTGACTAAGTATGGTAGATCTCCTTTGATAACTATATTACCTAAGTTTGTTTTGTTTTTCTCTAGAGTTGCTTTTCCCTTTGAGAACACTATATTTATGTTAGAGTCTCTGCTCAACTTTATTGCACTAAGAATGTTATGGGGTATTTCGGGTATTAATAAAACCCCCTCTATTTTCCCTAGACCGGGTAAATCTACATTTCCTCTTCCAATGACTTGGACTTCCTCTTGATTAGCTACTTTAATTACAAATTTATCTTCTATGAAGGAAGATAATATTTTCTTATCATGTGTTGTGTGATTTGTTGCCCCAGAATCAATGAGCCAGGCATTATCTTTTGAGTTTTGATTTTTGGTTATGGTATACTTATCTAATCCATTTAATGATCCAGACTTTCTCTCTCTTGAGTTATCTCTGCCCCCTCTACGTTCTCTAAAATTTGGTGAGTTTCTATACCTGTATCTGTCAATAGATGATTGTCTGTTATGGTATCTGTTTCTATTGTTATGGTTTTGTCTTTCTCTAAGAAATTTTGGACAATCTCTTCTATAATGTTCTTTAGATCCACAATTATAACATTCAATTGGTTCTTGATGCCTGTCTTGAAATACTACCCTTTTGGTCTGTCTGTGTTCTTTGTGTGTGCTGTAGCGGCTTCTTCTCAAATTATCTTCAGCTATTAGTCTATTTGATAAACTCTCTATAGATAGATATCCTAAATGAATTGTGTCCAAATGTGATATGTAATTATCCCATGATGAGTCTAATGAATTAATGATAACGCTTTTCATTGTCTGATCAGATATTATTTCTCCCCTTAAATGAAGCTCTGCTCTAGTTGTGTTTAGTGATAGTAAATGTTCACTTACAGTAGTTCCAGGTTTTATCCTGGCTGAGAAGAAATTTTTAGACATTCTTGTTGTGGTTCCTACACTTTCACTATGAAACAATTTAAACATACAATGAATTATTTCTGAGACAGTCAGATTATGCTTAATACTATGATAGATAGCAGGAGATATACTAGATATTAGTAAATAGAATGCTCTGTGGTGTAGGCAGTCCAATTTTAGAGTCCATGGTTTTTTGGGAGGGTTAGTTATGAAAAATAATAAATTCTCTTTTAAGAAAACAACCTGGAGCTGTTGACTCCATTCCTGTAAATTAATACCGTCTATTCTCAATTTTGGAAAATCACTAGGCAAGTTTCCAATGTTATTTGTTGCATTACTTACAACTGGAGGCTGTCCATGATCTTGTAAATGCTGATAATTGCAGAATGGTGTAGGTATGCTTGCGACTAGTCTGAATGGTTCTCTCTGTTCTTCATTGTCTCTATATTCATCTGCGTGTATTTGCACATGCGTGTTGCTCATTTTGTTCCTGAAGCTGTCGGGAGAGGTTCTCGTCGCTGTAGCTCCCTCGTAGTGTTCTTCTTCTGATGATTCGCTCTCTGTCTCGGCCTTAGGTGTCCAGGTGGGGATCGGGGCTTGCTTCTTTCTATCGTAGCCGTCTCGGTTGAGGCCTCTGGCTCCCGGGATCGTTTGCGGTGTGGGCGAGTACTTGCAAGGTCCCCTGGGTTCGGACATTAGCGTTCCCGCCGTTCGGGTTGGAGTGGATGGAAGTAGGGACGCTTGTCCGCTTGCTTCTGTGTCTTTGAATTGTGTAGTTTGCTCTTTCTTTGTTATTTGATTTACAGTCTTTGGTACTTTCGCTGATTTCTTTGTGATTTTTAGATTCGGGCCGAAGGCTGCAAAGAGTGTTTCGATTTGTAGTTCAGTTGACGTTTCTTCGGTGTCTGTATCAGATTCTTCTGAAGAATAGGATTTTTATTTTTTATTTTTTAGCTGGGTAAAGTCTTTCGCGCCAGCCATTTTGAACTCTGTCCTTTGATTGGTTCTGAGCCAGCCATTTTGGCGGGCTGGCTAAACCAAGATGGCTGCCATTCAAAATTTTGCGCGGGACCGTTAGTCTTTCTCTCGGTTATGTTTTCATCTGTAGGTAATTTGCTCACCATTTTGTATTCTTTAGGTTCTGGTGTGTTGATGTGTTTTTCTCTCGCTGCTCCGCTATCTTTTATAATGTCCTGGAGGTTCGCAATGAGATTTTTGTCATCTTTATGGCTCTTCAGCAGTCTTAATATTTCTGATCTGAGCGTATTGTTTTCTGTCTCGCTCGCTTCTTGATCATCAGGTTCATCGATTACCTCTTCTTCGTCTGTGGTGGAGTTTTCAGGTTCTCTTGTCGTTTCAGTTGTAGATTCATCGATCATTTCTTGATCTGTTTCCATCTCTTTGTTCTGTGCCCTGGTGTTGGGTCTTTCTCTTTTGTTTCTGGAGTTTTCTTTCTTTGGCATGTCTGTTTCTTATTGAGTCAGCCAACCATCCTCGGCTACCAGATTGTTGCAATAATTTAAGGATCAGACTCAATAAAGGATTCAGAAATGTAGTATTCAAACAAAGTATTATTTATTTACAGTAGGCATTCTATATTCTCTGGATGATTGCAGATAGAAGCGAGGAGGAGGAGTATGTATCCCCTTTTATATTAATAAGGCGGGGTTAGAGGTAGGAGTGGTTACATATGAATACATTAAGAAAGGAAGAATAAATTAACCCTTGATATTCTATGAACATACTTTTCCTCTATTTAAGAATAAGGCATTTACCTGTGACACTGCCTTCCTTTAAGTTTCATAGGAAGAATAGTATGGTGATTCCAGATCAACTGCCATTTGGGGATAATTATGAAATTAAGAGGTTTCATTGATTTCTGATTCAAAACAAATCCAGACCTAAAAATTGTGGGTATATTTTAAAATCCTATATCTCTGGGACCATAGCATTCTAAAAAAAACATAGGACTTCAGTCAACTAAAAATCCTGAAACAATACTTTTTATCCATTAGCTTAAAACAATGTCACACAATTATATGGTGCATTATTAATTGTCAGTAACTATGCATAACTTAACCCCCAGGTTTATTGAAGAGTAGATCAGTGCTACCATTACTATCTATGACTTTGGCCTATCAGCAAAAATTGTCTTTTTCATGCCTTAAGTGTTTGCACAAGACAAATATAATATTAAAATAACTATATCATATCCATATACTGTAATTATATGAATCAATACACATTGCCTTCTGTGTTTATGAAGAATAGGATATAAGGAAATATCTCTCTTAACTGTACCATTTACAATATCTACATAATTCATTCCATTCTGGTTTGCTGCCCTGTCACTGCAAATCTTTAATAATGTTTTCCTTTTTTTTTTATTGAAAAGTTTAAAAAGTTTACATATATATCCCCCCCTTCCCTCCACCCTCCCCAACCCTTCCCCTCCCACCCACCCCCCTCCCTACTTCCCAGACCAAAATACAGGGTATAATATTCAACAATCATAATCTAACATAGTCTAATTAATTATAACCTCTTATATCCCTCTAATACTTTAACTCCCCATTTACCAGACTAAATTTGAATACATAATAACATCTCTCTATCTATTCATAAACTATTTGAAATTTTTTAGTCCGGTATTTATTTTGAATATAATCTATCCATCTTCTCCATTCTATCATATATTTCTCATTTGAATAGTCCTTCAAATACGCTGAGATCTTTGCCATCTCTGCTAAATTTGCTACTTTTAATATCCATTCTTGAATAGTTGGCAAATCTTCCTTCTTCCAATACTGCGCCACCAACAATCTTGCTGCAGTTATTAAATTCAGGATCAAATTAGTCTCTATAACCGTACAATCTGTGATTATACCCAACAAAAATAACTGTGGAGTAAACTTTATCCTCTTTTTAAGAATATTTTTGATCTGTCCCCGTCCACACACACACACAAACACAGGCAGCCGAGGGTTAAGGAAGCACTTGGCACACACCCAGGTCTTTATCTCCAACTTGGCAGCGATATACACACCGTCTGCCAAGTGCTTTTATTGCCACAGAAACAGAAAGTTAATATACTCAGCGTACAAGAGTCCAACAGAAACAATATTCCTCTTGGCAGCTTTGGTCGAGGCTCTAGTGACTATCCAGGGTTTGTTTTTGTTCATCACAGGGATCACTGGCCACCACCCTCTATTATATAGTCTCTGGGGTGTAGTCCAGTGACTCAGTTCTAATCCCTAGCATGCCTCCTTAGCTGCTGCAATCGTTTATCGCGCCTTCGTTGGCGTGCGTCCAGGAATGACGTCTCTCCTTCACTCTCATCCAAGACACCTGTCTCCCGGCTAATCTCCTCTCCCTCGGCCGGCACCTGAGACAGTGCCAGAGGGGAGGTGCCTGGAGAGGGAGGCCTGGCTGACTCCTTTTCCTCATGCTCAGAGCTTTCTTCCTCTGATGGGATAGGCTCAGAGGGCGGGGCCACAACAATTTTGAATAATCCACCAAATTTTTATCCAGAATGCTTTAACCTTTTTACAAGTCCTCCATACATGAAAATAAGTAGCATCATCACAATCACATCTCCAACATTTAGATTGTAAATTCGGATACATACAAGCTAACTTTTTGGGATCTAAATGCCATCTGTAAAACATTTTGTAAAAATTTTCTCTCATGTTTTGCACTTGTGTAAATTTTACATTTCTTACCCATATCTTTCCCCATGTTTCCATCATTATTGGTTGTTCAAAGTTTTGTGCCCATTTGATCATACAATCCTTAACTAACTCTGTTTCCGAGTCTGTTTCTATCAATATATTGTACAACCTTTTTATATGCATTTGACTCTGGTCTCTAATTTGTTTTACCAAATTTTCTTCATTTTGTATGATACCAATGTTCTGATCTTTTCTCCATCTAGCTTGTAATTGTACATACTGAAACCAAGTTTGGATTACCCTTTCTTCCCTTAATACCCTCAAGGGCTTTAACTTTAATATACCTCTCTCTGTGTTAAGAATTTCTTTATATGTAATTACATCCTGTCTTTGTTCTATACTTATATTCTCTATTGTGTGTCTAGGTACTGTCCATATAGGTATCTTGTCATTTAATTTATATTTATATTTCTTCCAGACACGCAATAAAGCATTCCTTAATATATGACTTTTAAAAGTCCTATCAATCTTCTTATCATACACTAAGTAAGCATGCCAGCCATAAACCAAATCATATCCTTCTATATTCAATATTCTTTCATTTGTTAAATTAATCCAATCACTGATTGCTGATAAAACAGCTGCTTCATAGTATAATTTTAAATTGGGCATTTTCAAACCTCCTCTTTCACATATGTCTTGCATTATTTTTAATTTAACCCTTGGTTTCTTCCCTGCCCAAACAAAATTATTAATGCCCTTCTGCCATTCTTTCAAGTTCGCATCCTTTTTAAGTATTGGTATCATTTGAAAAAGGAATAAAAACTTAGGCAAAACATTCATTTTTACTACTGCTATTCTACCCATGTAGAATATGTATCCCCTTCTTTGCGGCTATTTGATTTGTTAACAAAACATACATTCATCAATGGTAAGTACATTCACATAGCCATCAATACTTTGCCCAGGAGATAATGGTGTTGGTCACGGGGCAGCGGTTTGGTAAACACATCCACTACCTGTTCCTTAGTTTCACAATACACTGTTTTAATGAAACCTGTTTTCACCAATTGCCTCACATGTTTGTTTTTAATGTCAATATGGCGCAATCTCTGGCCTACAGCATCAGCTTCTGATATGTTAATGGCAGCCATATTGTACTCATAGACTTTTATAGGATGTATGGACTGCCTCCATAAGCTTACCAAGAGATCGTCGAACCAAACTAGGTTGTTGGAAGCTTTGGACAAACTGACATACTCAGCTTCCGCTGTGGAAGTTGCAATTAACTTCTGCTTCCCAGAGTACCAATACACGGGGCTACTATTTAGGTATACAATGTACCCCGAGGTACTTTTTCTAGATCTAACATCCCCTGCCCAATCGGCATCCGAATAGCAACTCAATCTTAATTCTCTAGTTGTTTCTGGTTTGAACAACAATGAATAATTCACAGTACCCTTTAAATATTTCAGGAGTTGTTTGATTCCGCTCTAATGGTACTGTGTGGGATGTTCAGAATGTCTAGATAACACATTTACACTTAGACTGATGTCCGGTCTAGTCCAATTTGCAATGTACAACAACGACCCAATCACGGACTTGTAAAGGGTCTTATCTTCAAACTCCGTGCTCTGAGTGAACATACTCTTAAGGAAGTCTGTTGCCATAGGGGTATCGCATGGCTTCGCCTCTACCATGCTACACTTTTTAAGCAATTCCTCAATTTTATCTTCCTGAGAGAGCTGAAACCCCTTCTCGGTTTTTACGAATTGCACCCCTAAAAATTTGCTAATTTGACCTATTGGTTTTAAGGCGAAACTCTTACTTAGGTCCTCAGAGAACTTCTTATGCCTGTTCTCTGATCTGCAAATATATAGGATATCATCAACGTACAACAGTACCGTTTCCCTAATGCCCTGATCTTCCTTGACAAAAACACACTCGTCAGCCGACGATGGTAAAAAGCCCATCTCTCTCAGGCTTTTAGTGAGACACTCATACCATCGCTTACCAGATTGTTTCAAGCCATATAGGCTCTTGTTCAACAACCACACATCATCTTCCCGATGGCTTACTCCCTGAGGAATCCTCACATACAGCTCTTTGTCTAACTGGGCATGCAGGTACGCGGTCTGAATGTTGAACTGATATACATGCTCACCTTGCATGGTAGCAATAGTGAGAGCTGTTCTCATGCTCTCAGGGCGCACCGTGGGTGAGAAGGTGTCCTCATAATCGTCAGGGAATCTCTGCGAGAATCCCTGCACTACTAGTCTCGCTTTATAGATAAAGCCCCCACCTTCAATGGGCTTTTGCTTGAAAAGCCACCTGGTGCCGATCACCCTCTTGTCCTTGGGCAATCTTGTTGGCATGAATACATCCAGCCTTTTCAGGCTGTCTAGTTCTGTATCCATGGTGGCCAGCCACTTCTGTCATTCATGGTCAGGTAAGGCCAGCACATCCTCATACTTCTGAGGTGTGGCCGAAACCTGGTTGACTGAGGTAACAAAGTCGTCGTACTTCTTAGGCTTATTGCCTCTAGTAGCCCTAACTGGTCTGCCTCTAGGCGTGTCACTCACATCAGAGTCGTCTGATGAGTCATCTGCCTCATGACTCTCGCTACGCATCTCAGAAGTTGGGTGCCTATCCTTCCTGGCCACCCCCATCTTACGCTTTACTAACCCTTTCAAGTGTGCCTGGGATACACGCTCCCCAGAACCAGATTTATCCCTATCATCGGATAGGTTCTCCGATACATCCTCCATTTGCCTACGACAACTACGGGAAGGGTTCTGAGTAAGAATCTCATTGGCACGGATCTTACTCCAATTGGCCCCTTCGTGAAAGGTGGCAGACCTTGATATCATGAGTCTCCCGTTAGGGTAGGCAAACCTAAATGCCTTGGAGCCCTGCTCGTAACCAATGAATCTGAGTTTAACAGAGATTCAGTCTCCCTTTCTCCTGAGCTCCTTCGGGACATGAACATCAGCCATCACCCCGAAAACGTGGAGGTGTGCCAAGCTAGGCTTATGGCCATATAGCACTTCGTATGGGGTCTTCTGCACCACGCTAGACCACACTCGGTTCAAGGTGTAATGCGCATATCTAACTGCCTCTACCCAGTATGCGAAGTTTAATTCGGAATCCTCTAGGGCACACCGCATCATTGTTTGTAATACGTCGCTGCGCTGTTCTACAATGCCATTTTGAAACTTAGAGTAAGGGGCGGTGCGTAAGTGGACCCTTACTCCTCAACCAGCTAGAGAACTGACTAGAATTAAATTCTGTTCCTCTGTCAGTTAAGATCTTCTTAACTCTGACCTTGTGCTGGTTCTGGACTAAGTTACAAAATTCCTTAAACTTAGTCAACGTTTCACTCTTGGACATTAGGAGAAAAACGAATCCAAATCTGCTATGTCGTCTACTATGGTAAGGAAGTACCGTCTCTTACCCACGGAAGGTGTGAATGGACCCACCAAATCCATGTGGACGAGCTGAAACAGGTGTTCAGAGTACCTCTGAGACCTCTTGGGCGCAGATTTCACCTTCAACTTTGCACTCCTACAAATTGAACAATCTAGAAATGTGTTACAATCATTGATCTTGGTTCCCCTTGAATGTTCGGTTACCTTTTTCACTATAGGAAAACTCACATGACCTAACCTGCGATGCATCAAGTGAGCACATTCATTGTGCAGCGGCTCACCTATAACAATTGCATTAGCATTTTCAGGTTCCCAATATCTGACTCTAAGTTAAAATTTAAAAACTTTTTATTAACTTTACATTGATCATTGCAAGGCTTCCTCTGATGAAAATCTTGATCTTCATCACCTAGTTCTAACTGTGATTCATTGTTACTACCAAATGAGATAGTATAATTGCTATCACTGGGAGTCTCAGCATTCGTATTGGGGGAATAGTAAGGCAAACCACCTATCTTCAAAACCTCCCCAATCACATATTTGTTGTTTTTGATCACAACTGTTCCTCCTGAGAACAGAATCTCCATTCTAGGGTTCTCACATATCCTCATTAGACTTAGCAAATTATGGTCTATCTCAGGTACATACAATGCTCCATTAATTTCCCCTGTCCCAGGAATATAAACATCTCCAATGCCAACAACATTCACCTTTTTACCATTTGCAACTTTGACCATGGATTGATGCCTTCTCATATTAACAAACAACCTTCGGTCACGGACAACATGGTTACTGGCTCCACTGTCCATTAACCATAGTTGCTGTCGCTGTTCCTTCGTAAGCTCTGACTCAGTAGTTTCCACTATGCCTACGGAACTATCATTAAACCTGAGATTGTTCCCTTTGTTGCCTCTATTTGGCTTTTTACCCCTTCTGTGGTTAGGAACATCTCCACTTGGCTTTCTGCCGGGAGGAAATGACCTCCTTTTACATTTATTATCAGAAGGTGTCCTTGAGCATACCCTAGCATTCACATTTTGTGGGCAATCCCTTCTATAATGTTCTCTTGAACCACAATTGAAGCGTTCTCTGATAGTATATGCTCTATCTGAACTATTGGGCCTTCTTAAAGGTTTTTTCTTTTTGTGAAAAGCCGCCCTGCATTTTTGCAAGTTATCTTCTGCAATCAATCTGCCAAATAACACTTCTAAAGATAAGTTATTACAACTAACATTATCCAGTTGCGATATAAAATTATCCCAGCTAGGATCAAGGGAATTGAGTATAACAGTAATGAGGGTTTGTTCAGACACTGTTTCCCCCCTCAACATCAATTCCTGCCTTAACCTGTTTAACTCACATAAGTGTTCATTAATATCTACTCCCGCCTTCAACCTTGTAGAATAGAACTCCCTATAAACTCTGTTTGTAACATGGAAACTTTTTGAACAAATAGCTTATGCAGTTTCACCCAAACTTCTGTTACGGTCAAATTACAAGATATACTGGGATATAGTGCAGGGTCAATGGATATCAATAAAATACAAAAGGCCTTATGATGTAAAAGATCAACTTCTAAGGACCATGGTCTAGGTGGGGGTTTTAACAACAACGATAAAACATTCTCTTTCATTAAGATTACTTGAATACTCTTAACCCATTCCTTAAAATTTCCTCCACCCACACTTAAACTTTTAAAATTAGGAGGAAGGACATGTACATTATTAAACATGGAAACAGACATTAATTGATTTTCAAAATGTGGTCTGTCCTGGAACGGGCAATAAGGCATTGGAATGGAAACACACAGCACAGTGTTTTCCATCTGGCATTCTGACGATCATTCCTCCCCAATGGGAGGGATTAAAATGTCACGTTGTGTGGATGCAAAGCTCATCCTGGTTTGATCACAAAAGCTCGAGGGTCCTCTCTGGTGCACATCTCTAGGAATTTTTGGACGCGCTCCCAAATTCCTATCTTCAGTTGAGGCAGCCTCTGGAAACGCCCTGGATGTTGATGTAGTCACAAATGGATATGTCCCACTCGTGGTGTGCGCTGAATTAGTCGCAGACATCAGGGGTAAATTGGTACGTGCAGCTACTATTTGTTGAGCCGATGGCGCCTGTGAACCATCGCCTAAAATGGTTGCCAAAGTTTCTATCACATTTGCAACCTTACGCTCAACATGAGAGTCTCTTAAATTTTTAGCAGAAGTCATTGACGTCATCAAGGGAGCTAAAGTCTTTATGGCCTGATCTATGATGGCTTCAATAGCAGGTGGCGCAATATCAACTTGGCCATGCTGGTTTAACAAAGAAGCAGGAACATTTGAATCAGGCAGTCTGTTATCCCCCATTCTCCACTTATGGTCTGAGGTAGGGGTTTTAGGAAAAGATTGAAAGTCTCTTACTGATCTGGTGTTTTCTAGGACTTCGATCTTCTTTCCTTTCATGGCTGGATTCTTTAATAATTCGCTAGAATCAGCAGTCAGGTTCTGACTTACTATGGGCAAACCTAAAAACTGGAAGATTGCCTTCCTAAATTCATCATCCACCTCTAAATTTGTTTTCAAGACCTGAAGTGGCGTTCTTCCAGTCTCTACTTCTTTAGGTGATGATGGTTTACTCACTATCTTAGGCACTTCAGAAGTTAAGGCCTCTGTTCCAAAACCTACAGCTCCACTATTCTCTAAATCAATTAGAGTTTGGGGTTCTTCAGCCAAAACATTTTTGGCCTGAGCCCCAGACAGTCCAGTTTGTAACTTCATGCTTTTTGCTACTGCTGCCCTAGTCAACATCTATTCAACTGCAGACCTTTCAGTCTAGTGCAGTGGTTCTCAACCTTCCTAATGCCGCGACCCTTTAATACAGTTCCTCATGTTGTGGTGACCCCCAACCAAGGGTGGGTTCTAAATTTTTTTACTACCGGTTCTGTGGGCATGGCTTATTTTGTGGATGTGGCTTGGAGGTCATATGACTGGGTGGGCGTGGCTAGCTGGTCATGTGACCGGGTGGCCATGGCTATATGTATAAGGACTACTCAGAGGGCTGAAAAAAGTCATTTCTGACAGGTCCTCGCACTTTTGACTGGTCCTCACACTTATGACCATCTTCAAATTTATGCCTGTGCAGCATTCTTAACAACCATGTCACTCATTTCACAACTGCTTCTCTTCAATATGGTATAAGATAGGGCAAAAAACGTAAAATGTGAGGACAGTCATAAATTCGAGGACTGGTCAAAACTGCGAGGACCAGTCAAAAATAACTTTTTCAACCCTCTGAGTAGTCCATATGCATAAAAGGATACAGCAATAGAGAGGGATGAGGGAAGGGAAGGGAAATCAGAGTAGGAGTGAAGGTAAGAGAGGGAGGAAGAGAGGAGGAGAAAGAGAAAGGAAGAGGAAGTAGGGAGAAGAAGAAGAGGAGGGGAAGAGAAAGTAAGAAAGAAAGAAAAGACAGAGGTGGTAGGTTTGAGGAGAAAGATTGCTGTACAATAAAAAAGATAAAAGGGAAGAAAGCCAACCCCAAACAAATATTAAGATATTAAAATAAAGAATGAATTGTTAAACTTTAAAGAATAAAAGAGAACAAATAGCAATATATAGCAATAATTAGAAACACACATACAAACATACAACATATTTTCTTTGAACAGAGTATTTGGCCGGTTCACAAATTTAAACAGTTGTAGGAGGTTAGCACCCACCCCTTTCCTAGAAGAATGAAATATTTTGGGAAATATTAAAAAGGCAGAATATTATATTTCTCTACCTGGATGAGAAATGGAGAAGCATATTTTACAGACAAAGCAGCTCCCACCTTCCTGCCCCCCACCCTTTGTTAATGGGCCAGAGGCAGAAAGTCAATCCTTTGTCAAAGGACATTTGCAACACAATAGCAACAGAAACTAACACAATGGGCCCCATCAAGCCATGTGATCCTGTCCACCATTAAACCATCTTTCCAAACAGTCTCCATGTTTTCAGTGTCTTTTTCCCCACTTGGAGCAGAACCCAGAAGGATATTTCTTCCAACACAGTATTTAGTCATTTCAATTAAATTTACAATTTCTATATTTTCTTTTTACCATATTTATTCCTCATCTATTTTTTTAAAAAAACAATATTACCCTTCATCCTCATCTCTAATCTTAATCAAATTCAATTTTTCCCTTCTATTCTATATTATACCCCTTCGCATTGTCATCTATTTTTATATCCATCCTCACATTGGTTAATTATGTAATACAGTTGTTTAATACAAATTCAACATTTTAATATAAATCAATTAGTTATATAACTATCTTTTTTGTATATTAATCAATTTGAACATGAATATTCCAATTATTTCCATGCAATCCAATTTTTTACACATCAATTAATTATATTTACCAATAATAATAAACCAAATAATTTCCCCCATATATTCCTCCAAACCACAACTTAACCAATTAATAGTATCTCAATTATAACAATTCCCTAGTTAAATAGAGCTTTTTTTCTTTTGTGTTTTAAAATCTTGGAACTCTCCTCTTTTGCCCTAAATTTCCCATTGTTTGCAGTTTTGCACCTACCTTTTTTGGTGAGGAAAAAGAAAAAGAAATCTCTCTGCCTCATTTTGTCACATTGCAGCCTGCTTACTTTCAATTTCCCTTTTTCAGCATAGCTAGAGGGAAAAAAATCTGCTCCAGGAATTTACCTCTTTGCAGCTAGCTCTTTGAAGCCCCGCGGCAAGAATTTAAAGTTTTTTTTCCCTCTAGCCATCAGCTGGGACTCCGGAGGCAGCAATAGATTGAGAGTGGGTGGGGTAAGCGAATGGCGACCGGGTGATCCAACAGAGGCAGAGGGTGAGGGTGAGTGAAGGCGTGGGGGGGGCGGAAGAGGGCTTTGGCGACCCCTGTGAAATGGCCATTCGACCCCCAAAGGGGTCGCGACCCCCAGGTTGAGAACCGCTGGTCTAGTGCATTACCACATGAGCGTAGGTTCGTTAAACCATCCTCTGCTACCAACCATTAGGGAATGGGGTTGAGGGGTACCCCGGACCGTGAACCAGCTCATGAGCAAACACACTGAGACTGATATAAATCTGACAGAGGCGTCTCAAGTAAAAATATAATTTACTTTAAAGCATTTAAAAAGCACTATGTCTTTAAGAAAGCACATTAAAAACAAAGTCTTATCTTGGTTATGTGAAGCAAGGCTATCTCCCTAGATTTCTCTCCACAATACCGAAACAGTTCACAAGAGAATAAAGCTAACATGAAGATAAGCAGCTTCGGTGTCGATACATCATCGAGGTAGTAGAAGGGCAGCAGCACAAACTTCACAGCTAAAAATCACTTGAAGTAAAAACAGTTCAAACAGCAAACGTAGCTTGAAGTTTGTGGGAGGAAGAATGTCCAGCAACAGCAGTCCCGATGATAGCTTGCGTGCTTCAAAACAGCAAAAGGCAAGCACCCGTAGGAGTTTCTCTGCAACAGCGTCTGGAGTCCTTATCTGTGCTTCTCCTCCCATCTGCGACATTGCACTGAGCTCTTCTTACAGCTTCCAGCAAGAGCTCTTGCATCTAGGCCTAAACAGTGTTAGGCCCAAGTAGCAAGCGAAAAGGTCCTTGCTTATATGGGGAGTTAACCTGCAATTAACTAGGGCGGGGAAAGCTTGCAGGTAATTGCAAACAGGAGATGGCTTAATTGAAACCATACTGTTTGTGACTGATCAAGTAGCCACAGCAATCCTGGAAACACTTGTGACAATTTGCCTTAATATGTGTTTCTTGCAAACAAATTACATTATTTTTAAATTGTTTCAAGTAATGGAATATTTTCTTCCTTTTTTGCGGTGAGTTTAAGCCATTGACATTCCAAGTTAAAAATCTAGTTGCCATCTTTGGCCCCCTGAAGCCTTTTGAGCACCAACTGGAAATCCTCCTGGAATTTCTTCTTCGGTCTTGCCCCCCCCCCCCAACATGGCTTCTGTATTTATGTTTGTACTTCCTTGGATTGTTATCTGGGTTTATTGCATCTTTAATTCTTGTTCCTTTCATTTAGTTGCCACTCGTGTTTGTCTTTGTTCTTGCCTTCCAAATTGTGTTGAGACGATATCGTTCTCCTGAATAATTCACCACTAATCTGGCTGGAACCTCCCATTTATACTGTATGTGATGATTTCTCAATTCATCCACTAGAAATGCATAGTCTTTTTTAGCTCTCAACATTTTAGGGGGAATTTCCTTCAATACTGCAACCTCCTGTCCTGCCACTTGTAGTTTATTTTTGTAAGAAGCTTATAAGATCCCATTTCTTATCTTCCTGGTAACAAAATAGATCACAATATCTCTTGGTAGTTGTCTTTGCCTGGCAATCCATGAATTAACATGATAAGTTTTATCAATTTGCCAGTCACACTCTGCTTTGGACTCTCCAGTTAACTGTGCCAGAGCTTCTGCAAAATTCTCTTTTAAATTTTCCTGATTATTTTCTTTTAAGCCTCTTACCCTCAAAGCAAATTCCATCACCCTATATTGTGTCATTATAAGTTCTGCCTCTGTCTTGTCAATCTTCATTTGAGCTTCATCCACTTTAACCTCCAAATTCACATTAGATTGATTAATTTCTTCAACCTTTTCCTCCAACGATGTAACATGACCCACCAAACCCTGAAATGCTTCCACAATGTCTTCTCTTATTTCTTGATTACGGGTTTGGATTAGGTCCTTAATTGCTGCCATTTCCTCAGAGACATCTTTAAATGCAGATGTGATTTTTTTTCTTGCAACTTAGAGGCTTGTACCTTTAAGGCACCTTGAAGAGCCTCCAGTGTCAATACTTGTGTTTGCATTTGTGCTTGTGCTTGTATATCCACTGGGGCCAACAAAAACTGCAATTTAGGGGTTTGAGCAGGAGAATTTCCAGCACTTTTTGGAATGCCTGTTTTTGTCTGCTTTGAAGCCATTCCCAAATTCTAATTTTCAACAACCAGCCCACTAAGTCAGTAAATATTTTAATCTTGATCTTTAACCAATAATATGGCTTATTAGTAAGTCAATACTTTATTCTTTTAGTCCCAGAGTCTTAATTCTTTAATACAATGTCGATTAGAGTTAAACGGGACTGACAACTTTAACAAGTTAACAAGCACTTTCTTCTTTAACTTTCACTTTCCACGCCCTTAACAAGCCAGCACCATTTTCTTTCAGCTTTTTCCCATTCTCATCAGACCCAGAAAGAAACAATATTCAGCTGGAGTTAAAATTTGTTACTTGCAGTTATAATGTTTCTGTCGAGACCGCCCCTCGACACCGCAAACTGCAGCGGCACACATGAAACCCTGGTTGACAGCCACCAACAATAAAGAACTTGTAGGGGGGTGGTTGGGGTAATCGGGGACGCACAGACACATCGGTGGTGGGGGTGTTTAGGGTCCTAGGCGGTCGGTCACCGAGTGGCCGGCATAGGGAGTATCGTCGATCGACGCCTTTTCTTCGCTCGGACTGATGGAGAGGCGTTTCGCGCATGCGCCATGGACGCCGTACCCAGAAGGGCGTGGAAGCGGCTGGCGCGAGGATTTAAAAGGGCGTCGGGAGGCAGACGCTCCCAATGCTGACTTTATGCTGTTCGCATTTGTACTGCTTGTTATCGCCGGAGCTGCTTAACCGAATTAAACCGTTGAATCAACCAGCTGCTGTTCGTAGCGTTTTCTTCCTGGTTTGGCCAGGCTCACAGCGTCAAGTCTGACAGAAAGTCGGCGTTGCATCATCCCGGTTTGACTGGCGACGGGACCGGTATGGCGGAAGGTACTGAGGCCGGTGCTCCGGGGTTGGAGGAGGCGTCGGTGGAGGACACCATAGTGGAGGCAGTCCAGACGACGGGGGAGACGGAGCTGCAGGTGGTACGCCCTAGAGAGAAACTGCCACCGCTGCAGGAGACTCTCTCCACAGAAGTGGGGCCAGCCGGCGCTAGCGATGGAAAGCCCGGCGTGGGGGAGTGGTGGCAGAGTTCCACCCTCAGTGGGACTAAGCAGGTGACCCCCCAATCGAGCGACCCATCGTTTCAGGGGTGGAGGGAGAGGCATTGGATGGAGGAGGAAGAATGTGATTGGAGTCACTCCACGGGGGTGGGCGCCTCTACCCTGGACGTGCTACGCAAAAAGTTTGGGGAAGCAAGCTTCAGAGACGCCCCATCTTGGCAGCCATGGGCGCCAAGCCAGGATGCCTGGCAGGGCCTGGGGGACACCCGAAGCAGTACGGAGACCCAGTTCCATCTCACCAGCCCGAAGCTCTGCATCAAGAAAGGAGTGAGTCGCCCCGGACGGCGGGAGCCCCCCCCCACTGAGTTGGCTCCATCGCCATGGGGGGCCCCTCGCGTGGGTCGGACCGGACGACCTTGCGCCGGCAGGGGACCCCACCTATGGGTCCCTCGGCCCTCCGCGACCATACAGGTCCGCCTGCAGGCGGGGTGGGTACTGGGCAGGATACTCAGGTGGCAGGCCCGCCTCCTTTGTGGGTGCCCGGGCTGGGCCAGCAGCAACAGCACCTCTGGGGCCCTCCACCTATACAAGCAACCTTCAACGGTAGCGCGGACAGAGTGTCTTTATTCCTAAGTCAAATTTTGAGTTATATGGATCTCTATGGCCATTTATACCCGTCACAGTGGGCGGTTGTGGTTGCCATTTCTACTGTTCTCTCAGGTGAAGCAGCGGATTGGGTTGCTGACCTTCACAGTGATCATGCGAAAGAACTGGCAAACGTGGGACTTTTTCTGGAGGCGTTACGCTCCCGGTTCGAGGACCAATCGAGGACACAACTTTTGGAGGGGGAGCTAGTTGCACTAAGACAAGGCGGGCGTCCTGCCAGGCAATACGTTAAGGACTTTCGTACAGTAGCCGGCCGCCTACGATCCTGGCCTGAACGACTCTTAGTGCACCAGTTCCGGATGGGCCTGGATAGGGAGCTAAGACAGGCCTGTGTTTATAGGGGCCTACCACCGAAGCTGACAGAATGGTTTAGTGCCGCGGTGGACCTAGACGTCGGTTTAAAGGAATTTCGTTCACGGGGAGTGGCTAGCTATCCACTCCCTCCCCGATGTAGCACAGAGAAGCCATCGACCCAGCGCGGTGTGAGCTCCTCCCCGCCTTGCTCTCTGGTACCTGTTGGGAGAGGAACGATTCGTTGCTTTCACTGTAATCAGTTAGGACATTGAGCAGCTGACTGTCCTGCGCCGGCCGCCATCCCGGGTTCCACCGTCGGTTGGCAGAGGACGAGGGAGAGCCCGGTCCTCGTCAGACTGGTCTAGAGCAATGACACCGACAGCGGCTCGAGGTCTGCGGCTGGAGTCCGAGACACCTGCTGGGTGTGATGTGGTGCAGGTAGCATCCGAAAGCAGTGGAGAGGACGCTCCAGCAGATCCTATGGTGAGTGACCCAATACACCCCTTTGTTATTCCTATCGTGCTCCGACATCCCCAAACACTGAGAGTAATTCAACAAAATGCCCTGATAGATTCGGGTTGTACCCGGTGTCTCATCCGGGAAGCAGTAGCAAAAGAACTGGGCTTACGAACATTGAAGTTGCAAACGTCTATTAGGTTTGAACAGATGGATGGGTCCCTTCTAGGTGGTACACCAGCGACCCGGGTAACTGAGTTAGTGAGGCTGGAAATAGGGGAACATTGGGAGAATATCCGCTTTGTAGTGATGGATGTTATGGTTGAGCCCGTCATACTAGGGTTGGCATGGCTGGATAAGTGGAGACCTAGAATATGGTGGGAGGGGGGATTCAGACGGCTCTGCTTAAGTGTTGGCCCGGAACCAGAGCCGGAAACCCATGTAGACCAGGCAGGGGTACAGTGTGAAATCAACAGCCCTCCCCAATCAGGATACCCTGACGTATATAAGGATTTAGCGGATGTGTTCAAAGAGGAAGAATGTGAGGTGTTACCCCCTCACAGAGCCACCGATTGTGCCATAGAACTAAAACCCGGTATTAGGTTGCCCAAACCACGAATGTACACCATGACCAAAGCCGAATTGGAGGAGCTCAGGAGGTATATTGATAAGAACTTAGCGAGGGGCTTTATTCAACCGAGCCGTTCGCATATGGCCGCTCCTGTGTTGTTCCAGGAAAAGAAGGATGGGGGCTTACGCTTGTGTGTGGACTTCCGGGGATTAAACGCTGTGTGCGTCGAGCATTTATATCCCCTACCCCGATGAAAGATTTACTGTCTACCTTGTCGACTGGGAAAGTGTTCACAAAACTAGACCTCCAAGAAACCTATTATAGGGTACAAATAAAGCCGGGTGATGAGTGGAAGACCACCTTTAATTGTCCCTTAGGGAGCTATAAGTTTCGGGTGATGCCGTTTGGCTTACAGGGTGCTCCAGCCGTGTTTATGCAAGTGATAAACGAAGTATTACACGAGCATTTATACCGGGGTGTGCTCGTCTACCTCGACAATATCCTGATCTATACCGAAACAATGGATGAACATATAACTCTAGTGAGATAGGTGTTGTCCAAATTACTTCATGCAAAGCTTTTCGTAAAACTGTCAAAGTGCGAATTTCATCGCACAGAGCTGGACTACCTGGGGTATCGAATATCCAAGGCTGGGATAGGAATGGACCCAAAGAAAGTGAATACGATATTAGAATGGCAGGCGCCAAAGACACGGAGACAATTACAGAGCTTTCTAGGTTTCGCCAATTTCTACCGTCAGTTTATTCCTGCCTTTGCCCATATAACTCTCCCGTTGACTGAGTTGTTACGAACAAAAACAACGGGTGTAAGGGTAAGGCCAGGACAGACATTACTCTGGACTACGAAATGCCAAACAGCCTTCGATGGATTGAAAACCATGTTCTCTCAAGCTCCTATTTTACGGCATCCCGACTCAACATTACCGTTCATTGTGCAAGCAGATGCCAGCGACGTCGCTGTAGGTGCGGTCCTGTTGCAAAAAGACCCTAAAGGAATGTTATACCCATGCGCTTATACGTCTCGTAAATTTACCGTCACTGAGTGACGTTGGGCCATCTGGGAAAAGGAGGCTTTTGCAGTGAGGTGGGCATTGCTTACGTGGCGACATTTGTTGGAAGGCAGCAGTGTCCGGTTTGAAGTATGGACAGACCACAAGAATTTAGAAGCTCTCCAGAACCCTAGATGACTGTCCCCTAAACAGGTACGATGGGCCCAGTATTTCCAACGTTTCGATTTTGACTTGAAATACGTACCAGGAGGGAAAAACTTTTTGGCTGATGCGCTCTCACGATTACAACAATATGCTAGTAAACGGGAAGATGTAGTGCAAGCAATGATGCCAGGAAAACAACAAGTGGGCCGAACATCACACACCGAACCATCTGCAGAATGGAAGGAAGAGCTACAACGAGCGTTGCCTGCTGATGGTTGGCTGTCGAAACACGAAACTATGGTAACACGTCGTAACGGCTTTGCCTGGGTCGGGGATAAACTATACATTCCCGCGTCTTTGCATCATGCTGTACTGAATAAATGTCACGATGCTAAAACTGCCGGCCATTTTGGCTTTCTCAAAACATTACACCTAGTACGACGGCAGTTTTGGTGGCCAAGCATGAGAAAGGAGGTTGAGCAATATGTACACAGTTGCAAAAAGTGTGCTGTGTCAAAGCCTCAGCCAGAAAAGCCCCTAGGCCTTTTGCAGATTGTGGCGGAACCGACAAGGCCCTGGGATGAGATCGGAATGGATTTCATTGTAGACCTTCCGGAAAGTAACGGGAATACTGTGATATGGACCGTAGTCGATCTTTTTTCTAAGCAGGCCCATTTTATTCCATGTCACGGCTTGCCTTCAGCTCGAAGGTTGGCGAGGCTGTTCATCTGGCATATATACCGGTTGCATGGGGTACCTTGCCGTATCATTTCTGACAGGGGTGTTCAGTTCACCGCCAAGTTTTGGCGAGAATTCGTCCAGATGATAGGTTCGTCACAAGGACTGAGTTCAGGTTTTCATCCAAGCACCAACGGGGCTGCCGAAAGGGCTAACGCCATGGTAGAGCGGTACCTACATTGTTGCGTATCGTATCAACAGTCTGATTGGTCAGACTTACTCCCTTTCGCTGAGGTAGCATATAATAACGCAGTCCATAGTAGCACAGGAAGCACCCCCTTTCAGGTTGTATCCAGAAAAGAATTTTCTGCTATCCCTGAATTAGATGTACATGATCAAGAACAGGTGTCTCCTGATACGTGGGCTACTCGCATCGGAAACCAATGGCCACGCATAAAAGAAGCTTTAGAGAGAGCAACCGACTCATACAAAACGCAAGTGGATAGAAAGCGAGCGGACCATAAACCCTTTGCTGTAGGAGATCATGTCTATCTCTCTACAAAATATCTAAAATTACGAACACCTAGTCGGAAGCTAGGACCCAAATACATAGGACCCTTTCCCGTGAGAAAGATAATTAATCCAGTAACTGTAGAGCTAAAGTTACCACCGCTACTAGGTAAGGTTCATCCGGTGTTCCATAGCAGTCTATTAAAACCAGTAGACTGTGTTCAGGAACAACTAGAAAGGCCTGGGCCCGTAGATGGAGACCACTACGAGATAGAGGAGGTGTTAGATTCTCGGGTCAGTAGGGGTAACCTACAATATTTGATAAAATGGAAAGGGTACCCATTTGAGGAGGCATCCTGGGTGGGGGCTAAGGATGTACAGGCCCATCGGCTTCTGAAACAGTTTCATAGACGCTATCCACAAAAACCTGGTCCCTAGGGTGGGGGTATAGTGCCCTAGCTGGTTGTTAACCTGTTCCTTTCTATCTTCCAGGAGCAACCTTGGTAAGGGGAGCCGCCTGTCGAGACCGCCCCTCGACACCGGAAACCGCAGCGGCACACATGAAACCCTGGTTGACAGCCACCAACAATAAAGAACTTGTAGGGGGTGGTTGGGGTAATCGGGGACGCACAGACACATCGGTGGTGGGGGTGTTTAGGGTCCTAGGCGGTCGGTCACCGAGCGGCCGGCATAGGGAGTATCGTCGATCGATGCCTTTTCTTCGCTCGGACTGATGGAGAGGCATTTCACGCATGCGTCATGGACGCCGTACCCGGAAGGGCATGGAAGCGGCTGGCGCGAGGATTTAAAAGAGCGTAGGGAGGCAGACGCTCCGAACGCCGACTTTATGCTGCTCGCATTTGTACTGCTTGTTATCGCCGGAGCTGCTTAACCGAATTAAACCGTTGAATCAACCAGCTGCTGTTCGTAGCGTTTTCTTCCTGGTTCGGCCAGGCTCACGGCATCAAGTCTGACAGTTTCCTGTCTTTGCTCTGCCTGCTTTTAATCCAAATGTTGTTAAAAAGTTGCTTGCAGGGATGATGTTTTCTGAAACCCATCTAAAATATCTCAGAAGCTGCCAGGACTCAAAATGAAAGACTTAGCTTCTTTGCATTTTCACATATGGTGAGGTACTCTAGCTGCTGGGGTAATTAAGAATATGAGAGCTTACATTTACTCTTTCCATACAATATTCTCTAAATTCTGAATTATTTCTGTATTTATTTATTTATTTATTTATTTGTTTGTTTATTTATTTATTTATTTTTCATATTTGTATACCGCCCTACTCCTAAAGGACTCAGGGCAGTGAACAGCCATAAATAAATACAAAGACATATAAAAGTTAAAAACTATTTTAAAAAAAGATTAAATAATTTAGGCTCAAAAATTAAAAACATCCAAATTTATCTAAAAGAGATCTAAAACCCAATTTAAAAGCCAATTTAAAAGCCAATTTAAAAGGGAGAGTTAGGCCAGACCAGCCTGTTGGAATAGAAATGTTTTCAAGGCACGGCGGAAGATGCGTAAGTCTTGGATCCTTCGTAACTCCGGAGGGAGCCCGTTCCAGATGGCAGGTGCCCCACAGAGAAGGCTCTCCCCCTGGGGGCCGCCACTCGACATTGTTTGGCCGACGGCACCCTGAGGAGCCCATCTCTATGGAAGCGAACTGGTCGGTGAGAGGCTATTGGTGGCAGGAGGCGGTCTTGTAAGTACCTTGGTCCTGAGCCATGGAGCGCTCTAAAGATAGTAACCAAAACCTTGAAGCGCACCCGGAAGACCACCGGGAGCCAGTGTAACTCGCACAGGAGGGGGGTCACATGAGAGCACCACATTGCACCCGTCACCACCCGCGCGGCCGCATTCTGGACCAGTTGGAGCCTCCGGGTGCTTCTCAAGGGGAGCCCCATGTAGAGAGCATTACAATAATCCAGGCATGAGGTGACAAGGGCGTGAGTGACCGTGCGTAACGAGTCCCGATCCAGAAAGGGACGCAATTGGCGAATCAGGCGAACCTGATAAAAAGTCCTCCTGGCCACAGCCGTCATATGTTCTTCTAAAGATAGCCGCGAGTCCAGGAGGATGCCCAAGTTGCGAACCCCATCTGTGGGGGCCAACGACTCACCCCCAATAGTCAGAGATGGTGCCAACTGATTATATCGGGACGACGGAAACCACAGCCACTCGGTCTTGGATGGGTTGAGTCTGAGTTTGTTCCTCCCCATCCAGATCCGTACGGCCTCCAGGCATCGGTTCATTACCTCGAGAGTATCATTGTGGTGGTCTGGGGTGGAGATGTACAGCTGGGTGTCATCAGCGTACTGATGGTACTTCACCCCAAAACCACGGATGATCTCACCCAGTGGCTTCACATAAATGTTGAATAGAAGGGGCGAGAGGACCGATCCTTGCGGCACCCCACATATAAGGGGCCTCGGGGTCGACCTCTGCCCCCCTGTCAACACAGACTGCGACCAGTCAAAAAGAAAGGAGGAGAACCACTGTAAAACAGTGCCCCCCACCCCCAACGCTTCCAACCGGTGCAGCATGATATCATGATCGATGGTATCAAAAGCCGCTGAGAGGTCTAATAGGACCAAGACAGAGGAGCAACCCCTGTCCCGAGCCCTCCAGAGATCATCAACCAATGCGACCAATGCTGTCTCTGTGCTGTACCCGGGCCTGAAGCCTGAGTGGAATGGATCTAGATAATTCGATTCATCCAAGTACTGAGGCAGTTGTCGTGCAACCACACTCTCAACAACCTTCGCAACAAAGTGAAGATTGGAGACAGGACGATAATTTGCTAACACAGCTGGGTCCAGGGAGGGCTTCTTGAGGAGGGGCCGCACCACCGCCTCTTTCAAGATGGTGGGAAAGACACCCTCACTCAAAGAAGCATTTATAATCTCCTGGAGCCAGCCTCGCGTCACCTCCCGGGAGGCCAGTACCAACCAGGAGGGACACGGGTCCAATAAACATGTGGTCGCATTTAGTCTGTTCAGTATCCTGTCCACGCTTTCAGGAGTCACAGGATCAAACTCTTCCCAAATAATATTCTCAGGACCTGCCTTGTCATCTCCCCTGGATCAGTCCAGTCAGAGTCTAGCTGTTCCCGAATCTGAGCGATTTTGTCATACAGATATTGTACAAAATCCTCAGCTCTACCCTCCAAGGGGTCTTCCCGCATCCCTTGGTGGAGCAGGGAGCGGGTCACCCTAAACAGGGCGGCTGGGTGATTATCTGATGATGCAATAAGAGCAGAAAAGTAGTTACTCTTCTCTACTCTTATCGCCACTAGGTAATTATAATTATATAATGGTATTCTTTGGCCCCAATTTCTGTCACTGCTGTTCAATCCCATTCTCTGGCTCACTTGTCAATTCTGCCTCTTAATTTATCCTTTGAAGCTGACTTGATGTTCAGCTACTCTACTGGATTCATTCTGTATAAGCTGCTCAGTCAACTCAGACTCAAGAACGTTCCTGCAACCCAAACCTACCATTTCTATAAAATCTTACTGCGGAGATGATCAGGTGTATTATTCCTTTGCCCCATCAATGAGAGAATTACTAAAGGAAGATGTTCGATGAAACTATCTACCTACAGGACATGGCAATTAGTTCGCTGAGAGACAGAAGCCCTATATATATTGGTACTGTTAAAATTATTTGCTATTGGAAAGGTAAATATAAGCATCTTCTGCTCTCAAGCACAATGGATGTTATGTATGCATTGACTGAACACATTAATATATTTAGATTTAGCATATTTTGTCAGTCTTCTAGAAATATCAGGTCAAGAAACAGTGGTGGGTTGCCCCTGGTTCGCACCGGTTCTATAGAATGAGTAGTAAAACCGGCAGGAGGCCCCGCCCACTGACCCCGACGTCACCAAAATGCTTCTGCACATGCGCAGAAGAGCACACGCGCAAGAGCGAAGCAAGCACGAGCGCACAGCCCCATTGAGAACCAGTAGTAAAGGTAAGTAGAATCCACCCCTGTCAAGAAATCAGAAGACTTACTGTCAAACAATGTATTGACAGTATGAAGTCTCCCTAGTTCTTATTTCAGCCTGATATTGGGTTGCTGGTCTGATTATTTGGGTCTCATGATGTACTGTGAGTTATACAGAGTATGTAGGTCAATATATATTCTCCCCTTACTAGAGAGATTGCCAGGGAGGACAGACGACTTTTAGGTAGGCTTTCTCCTCCAAGACTCAACTCCAGCTACCACGCATGCAGTGGCAAAATTCTGTGTCGCTGCAATGTCCACAAGAAAAAAATTGGTTACAGAATTATAGATTTCAACTGGTGCCAATTTTTTGGAGATATCTATAACAATTATTGGAAAAATACATTTATTCACATACTTATCGGCTCTCCACTCATGTAAATTAGGGAGTGACCCTAACGGTTTGAGATCATGTATTTTCATAACAGGGTTGTTATTCAGTATTATTTTTAATTTATTGTATGTCTATTGCTGGTAGATGACCGTAATAAAGATTTTATTATTTATTGGGTCTCATGATACAATAAACCACATGACTCATAAGATCAAATTTCAACTGACTTGGTGAAATTTTAAATAGAATATTTTAACTTGATTACCTTTTAGAAATTTGTAGCCTGTTGTGAGCCTTCAAAATATGACATGGAAACAAGCAGAATAAATTTAAGAAATCGGTGTACAGGAGCTAATTATTACTAATGGATTATTTACAATGGATTAATGTAATTTTATGCAGAACTATCCTACTCATGTATACTCAGAATTTAGTTTACTGTCATTCTTTCTTTCCAGATGTGAATGAACACAATTATAATATAAATCTCATTCTGGTTGTCAAGCCAACCTAAATCATTCCATGCCTGAAGAGGTTCATCATCATAATTACATTACTGCCAGCTATAACTTGTACCAGAAAAATCACTCCAATTTGGTAAGACATTGTTACATAAAAATTGTTCACTAAATCTCACAATTATTTTGCTATATTTTCAAGAAAAAATATATGGAGAACCCATTTATTGCTTACTATGTGGTAAACCATAATTTTTCAGGCAGCAAGACCAGGTCTGGGGTTCATCTCATCATCCAGCTTATCTGAATGCTATAGATCAGGGTGTTGTGGTCGGATCCAACCCATGGGACCATCCTGGAAAATGTAAGGGGCCAGCCCGCTTAGCTTCAGCCCGGTCTACTCATTGCGAAGAGGAAACATCAAGCCAGCATGGCTTTGGTCCAGTCTACCCATATCACTTTGGCCTGGTCTACCCAATGCGAAGAGGAAACATCGGACCAGTATGGCTTTGGCCCAGTCTACCCAGTGCAAAGAGGAAACAAGCAGGTAGTTTGGGGAGTGGTGTAAAGCTGGCCACCCCCACCTGGTTGGCCACACCCAGTCAGCCACACTCGTCCAGTCTCCCAAGGTCAACCACAGCCCTGATTCAGCGCTCAATGAAATTGAGTTTGACACCCTTGCCATAGATCATAAATGGCTAGCATGGCATTCTCATCTTTGTCTTCTATCAATTTAAACTCCAGGTGTACTCCAAGGTCCAATCAATGTTGAAAAAGAGCTTTATGCCTAACTGGATGCCAGACTGTTCTTGGAACACCCTTTGCAGTCCTTCAGCAGGAGACAGACAAATACTGATTCTGGCATTGTAGTAAGACTACATAGCAGTAGAAACTTGAGAAAAGCAGATGAAGGCAGCCCTTATTCTGCCAATTCAATTTGCTATGCTGAGGCTCACAACTGGGCTGGCATTGCAAGTAGTTAAGACTATTGATCTCAATAGCATTTACTTTTAGAAGTGTGCATGGGATTCAAATTACAACCCTCATCTTTCTTTTTCATATCAAGAAAAGGACACCTCACTCAGTTGCTGTCACTGATATCTCTTTTTTAAAATCACTTTTTTGATGTCCCTGTTTTTTCATGCCACAGAAAACTCTTCAGAAGTATGCAATTTTTGTTCTAAAGTCTCATGTAAACCACTTAAATACCTTAAATAGCCACACTTCAACTTTCACAGTAAACAAATCCTACTATTACTGACCCTTAAACCTGTAGATTACTGGCCAGGTAATTTAGTGTAAGGAGGTAGAAATGGGACAGAGTAATGCTGTGTTCCAATAATATTTATTTATTTTATTTTATTTATTAATTAATTATATTTATATACCGCCCTTCTCCCAAAGGACTCAGGGCGGTGAACAGCCAGGATCAAATATATAAATATAAAAGTTAAAAACAAGTTAAAACCAGATTAAATACTTTGGCCCGCAATTAAAACATCCCATTAAAATCCAACTGGTGGATCAGGCAAACCTGATAAAAATTCCCCCTGGCTACGGCCATCATATGCTCTTTTAAAGACAGCCGCGCATCCAGGAGGACACCCAAGTTGCGAACCCTCTCCGTGGGGGCCAATGACTCACCCCCAATAGCCAGCGATGGCACCAGCTGGCTATATCGGGACGCCGGGAGCCACAGCCACTCAGTCTTGGAGCAATAGTTAAACAACTATTGGGCAGCCTTATAAATCTCATAAATAAATAAATCAAATCTGAATGCCTAAACATTATAGTGCTAAAATGCAGATTTTTTAAATGAACAGTAGTTGAAACAAGGGTATATATAAACTTTTTTTATGATTCCACATAATAATTTTTTTCCACAGCTTCTCTTTGGAAAGCATTATTGTATCAATGAAAAGTAATGTGTTTTTTTTGCATATGTAGTCTCAGTGATGTTTACTGTTTATAGTTGAAAGGGGACCAGTTAATCCCAGCTGTGGAGGTTTGAGTATATAGAATAACAGAGAAGCTATAGCTGACATTTATGAGGGCAAGACAAATGCCTAGGACAGAAATGTAGCCTAATTATCCACTTCTGCTATACAAGATAATATGTGTCTAAGAAAATGTTTGTCAACTTTGGCAAATTTAAGATGTGTGGATTAACTCTCAGAATTTCAAATGTATAGCTATGGATAATGAAAAGATGAGACAAGGATCTCCTGCTCAACTATGCATATTTGTTAGGCTATCTTATAGATGATTCCATATGTGCTATATCTTTCACTTAATCAGGAATTGAAATATTATGGTTTTATACTGGCCCTTTTTATAAATATTCTAAAATGAACGCTAAGCTTTCCTGCTTTCACTTACTTTAAATAGTTTGATAGTCTTGTTGAATTCCTTAAGGCTATAGTAGAAGTGATTCTGTAAACACTTAATTTGTGAGACGATAAATGGTTTAGAGCAGGGGTGTCCAACAGGTCATTAAGACCTGTAGACTTCAACTCCCAGAATTCCCCAGTCAGCATGATTGAAGTCCACAGGCCTTAAAGTTGCCAAGGTTGGACACCCCTGGTTTAAAGTCTGATTATCTGGGTGACTAGTTTTCCTGCTATGTATCTGCCTGCTTAAAAAGACATTTTTAAAAAAATGAAGTAAAAAGGCCCCAATCTTTACAGGAGGTTAAGAGAAGATTTTTTGGCACAGGAGCATCGCTCGGGCACCCCTCTCACAGCCATCTCTGCCCGTTTGTGGCAGAGCAACTCCTCCCTCACTGAGCATTACCCAAGGGGAAGCATCCAGAGCAGGGCATGACAGGGAAGCTTTGCACAAAAATGCACGGGCCAGGGAGGTGAGTTGGAGTTAGAAGAGAGGCAGCCAGGGAGAGTTACTCTCTTGCCAATCTCCAGTTTATTGGAGAGATGGAAGGGGCACGAAGCAGGGCAGAGAAGGGAGCAGGGTGGCCAGTCTCCTCTTCCATGGTTGGAAGCAGCCAAAGTCTGCTTCCTTCTCTGCACCCACATTCTGCCTGCATTGCAACACCCAGGGGAGCCATGCCTGAGAGAGCTGGTGGTGCCCTGGTTTTCATTTCTTTGAGCAAAAGGGGGGGAGACAGAATGCACGGGATGCGGACCTGCTAATGCATGATCCTGAAAGCAGCCAGATTTCAGGGTGGTGCAGCCCTCTAAGCCAAAATGGCTGATTTCCCAACTTTAGACTAAACTGGTGTCCTTTGGCTGAGCACAGCAGGTTTGGAGCGGGTCTCCCTCCCCCATCATCAGCCTTATGTTTTTAGGCCAGGCAAGGAGTTACTGGCAGGGGAAGGGAGGGATGAGGTAGAACCGGGTGTGGCAAGACGCCCCTTGATGTGAATGACGTTGAGTTGGCCATAACCACCCAGTCACATGGCCACCCAGCCACACCCACCCAGCCAGTCATTAGGGTAGAGAACCTGTTGTTAAATTATTTGAATCCCACTATTGAGAAGGTGTATATCTTGTATCTCAAAGCCAAGGATTCAAATAACAGATGAATAAAACTGATAAATGAATAAGATGAATAAAACTGTTTAGGAAGTAAACATGATTATAGCTATGTAACAATATAATAATCAAAATTCTACAGGCTTATTTTAATGAACTAATCAATTTTTCTGAATTACTGGTGCACATGGGAAAATAAATCACCAGAGTGAGTTAACTTTTACTTTACTTTTACTTTTATTTGATTTGTATACCGCCCTACTCCCGAAGAACTCAGGGCGGTGAACAGCCAACAATAAAATACATACATACAAAATTTAAAAAGCAGAAATAAAATTGAATTAAATAGTTTGGCCCAGACAGATTAAAACCCCAATCAATTTAAAACCAATTTAGACTTTAAGTATTAAAGATATTAAAAATGTTAAAATATTAAAATTGTTTAAAAAGAAGGAGAAAAGTTAGGCCAGACCCGCCTGATGAAATAAAAAGGTCTTTAGACCATGGCGGAAGGTGCGCAGATCCGGGATCCTTCGTATCTCCAGGGGGAGCTCATTCCAGATAGTAGGACCCCCCACAGAGAAGGCTCTCCCCCTGGGGGCCGCCAGTCAACACTGTTTGACCGACAGCACCTGGAGGAGCCCCTCTCTATGAGAGCGTACCGGTCGGTGGGAGGCTATTGGTGGTAGTAGGCGATTAAATAACAAAATAAAAGGCAATCATGCTTGGACCATCGCATTTATTTATTTATTTATTTACTTACTTACTTACTTATTCAATTTCTACAGCATATGGGTTATAATAAAATATAATATCTGCTCTGAAAATAAAGGTATTAATATAATAATTTATTTTTGCTGTTTTTTTCCCTTTAACTGTCACTTTTCTTAAAGAAACATTTTGCGTACATATCAGTCCCATCATAAGTGGGTTCCAGCAAGTTCTGACCAGTTCTGGAGAACCAGTAGTGGAAATTTCGAGTAGTTTGGAAATCCGGTAGAAAAAATTCTGTCTGGCCCTGCCCCCATGTATTCTCTGCCTCCCAAGTCCCAGCTGATCAGGAGCAAATGGGGATTTTGCAGTAACCTTCCCCTAGATTGGGGAGGGAATGGAGATTTTAAAGTATCCTTCCCCTGGAGGGGAGGGAATGGAGTTTTTACAGTATCCTTCCCCTGCCACGCCCACCAAGCCATGCCACGCCCACCAAGCCACACCTACAGAACCTGTAGTAAAAAATTTTGAAACCTACCACTGAGTCCCATCCTATTATTTGGACCAGCTCACATAAAATGAATTGCTTTCTATTCCCTATCCTCCTTTTTTTACACAAATTTTCATGTAACACTGTTTCAGATGTATAAATAATATATGATCATTCTTTTCCACTTCCCAGTATATACAAATATCAGCTTTTTACCCAGCAAGGAGAAAGGAAATAGACTTCTGTACTAAGGCAGTGAGAGACCAATACAAACAGGAGAAATGATGAAACATATTTCCAAAGTGAAAAATTCCTTCTAAAACAATCCCTAAATTTATTTTCTCTAATTTTCACATACAGATTATGATCTGCAATTCTCCCTTATATTATTGAAGATAACAGTAGGCTTATATGCTTCTGTGACATAATTGGTCCTTTAGAGATATCACTATTACAAAAAAACAGTCATTGGGTTGTATACATTATTCTGGAGAATAGTCCTGTGTCTCACTCACTATAGAATATACTAAAATACAAATTAAGCTTTATTTTACCATGAATTATCATCTAAATATCTAAAGAACTATTCATATTATTGGATGAACAGCTTCTGACAGCTCAAGAGCTTTGTGTGACAAGCTTAGTATCATGCTCCAAAAGTGGATGGGCTATTGTATTATTTTAAATTATTATTTTTTAAAAAATCCTTTCATTTTATTTCTTTCATTATTTTTGACGGATGTAGTAATAACAAGATCCATTCCCCACTTTCTTGTAGTCTTTTCTTTCATCAATAAAGTCTGCAAGCAGACTCTTTTTGCAAAATACTTGCTCTGATAAATTGAAAATATTGAGAATGTTGCCAAAAACATTTATGTGTTTGTCAGCATTAATAATGATGACAATCCTATCATGTCTCAACATATACAGCAATAGTAGGACATGAACGAACCATACTGTATGAATTAATGTTTCAATTCCTGTTATGAAATCTAAGAAGCAAACTAACCATAACGAACTTTAATGAAGATCCTCTCAGGTGTCCAAAACAAAATGTTTTATATATTTTGATTGTTAAAACAACCTGCCACTATTTTTTCAAAATTAGAACATTTCAGCTTCATTAATTTAAAATTCATATAAAGAATTCATTTCAATCCTTAACTTTCTCTCTCACACACAGTTTGTGGGCAAAACAGATTGATTCATTAGAATCATGAACAAACATTCAAATGGCAAATGCTTTAGTTGAATAAAAAGAAAAAAGATGAAGTAAATTAAACTTAATTTCAGTTGTACAATTTCAGTTGTGAAAAATGCTTCAAGTAAGAAAAATTGATCTAAAATATTTCTTACTCCACAGTTATTAAAACAACTCCTGAAGAAAGAAGTATCTTAATATCTGCCATCATATTCAACTAATAATTCTGAAATTGAGTTCAGACAAGATGTGAATTCTGTGATTTTTTTTTTCTACCTTGAGGCAGAGAATCTCAACCACTAGGCCGCGGCCTATTCGGAACAGGGCCACACGAGTGGCAGGCACTCTCTCCCACGCATGTACAATTCCACTTATACGAGTGATGAGCACTCACATGCGTGTGCATGCACATATCTGCTGTACACCTGGAACCATCCCCTCTCTCTCCCCACCCCCCATCAGTCTGCCAAGCTAGAAAGGTTGGGGACTGCTGTCTTAAGAGAAAAATGCTCAATTATAAGCCTGGAAGTCTAACAGTGCAAGCCTAGAGAATATTAATTTATGTAGAGAAAATTTCATAGGAGGGACCTGAGTAAGAAAATTATTTATATCTTTACAAAGCACTTAAGCCACAACTATAATTGGCATGTAAAGTTCTCTGTAAACAAGATGGAGATTTCAGCATCTCCAACAGCCTTGATAGCTTTGGAGGAGGAAGGATGTTGGTCTTCAAAGTTATCCAATGTCTTTTTCAGACTAGGAACTCTACCTAAGAAACAGAGGTGTGAGACAGCCTATTTATTAAATTGTGCCATGGGGATTAACTGGAAATTCTGCTATCTGCCAGTTCTTTTCCCCAAATTGCTTAATGTAGTCTTGAGGTTGGAGTTTAATTCCATAAGTAACTTCAATTAGTTTGAGCATTGTTTATTATTACTATTACTGGTTCACTGCACAGTCAGCCAGATATTCAGACTGGATTTGGCATTTTTGTCTACCTATCAAATCCTTTCCACGGATCTAGGATAGGCACATTTATATATTTGATGGTGTTACAGATATCATTGCAGGATATAAGCTGCTCACAGTAAAGCTGCCTTTTGCAATTGACTGATGGTGAATTTGTCAATGCCGATGGTATTCAAGTGGCGCTCCAGTTGTTTTCGGATTGCACCTAAGGTGCCTGTTACTTTTGGGACTACCTTTGCTTGCATTTGCCACAGTGGTTCTATTTCTAACTGCAGGTCGTTGTTTTTTGTTACCTTCTCCAGTTATTATTATTGTTACTATATTATTATTTAAGATTTAATCTTCAATTAGGTTCATAGTCTGGGACTGGTAAAAACTTAACAGTTCAAGTTCTAACCAAGGACCTAAGAGCTATTAAAGTAGTGTCTGAGTATATAAGTAGTTGCAGGTAGGGTGATATTTTGCAAAGTCAGGATATTCAGGTCTAATAAGTTCAAAATTTCCATGTATCTAGGCAGCCCTTTGGGTATTGCTCCAGGAGCTCCTATTACTATTGGTACAACTATTGATTTCTATATTTGTTCAACAATTTGTTCAATACAATAAATAGTTCAACAACTATTTATTGTATTATTTTTTTTCTCTAGTCTTATTTTGTCAGTGAATTGTCTTCTGGATACCCGGTTTAGAGCCCAGTTTAGAGTAACCAATTCTCTTTTAATATGTATATCTTTTAGGGTAACATATATATCTTGCCCCAGCTGCAATGACTATTTAATGTGGCACTTTGCTGATAAAGTCACTCAGATTCACCAAATAATGATTCTTCTTGGACAGAATCTGTTGTGGTGATTGGGTTAATGACCAATGGCTTGCCATATTATTTTGAACTCCTTCTGGCACGAGGACTCCAATGAAGTGAATGGGGATTCACTTTTCTGGGAACAATGACAGATTAGATTAAGATGACCAACACCTTGCTTCAGGATGGGATATTGTTCAGGAGCCTTGAAAAAATCTCTCCCTGTATCTTTCTGTTTCTGACAACTATTTCCTCATCTCTAATCTCCCATGTTCAGTGAATAGATATAAATTATCATAAATAAAATGAATCATCTTAATTTTTTTCAGTTAGCATTTTGTTATAATCATGGACAAAGATGGCAGTTCCTTTTTTTTGGATCATTTTTTACTCTTCCCACCCTTTTATTAAATCATTTTCTTAAGATAAATTGTTTTTTAAATTAAATCATCTTTCTCATAAACAAAACAAGAGCACTGACCCATTTTATTATCTCCAACATAAACATATTTTCTACTTAATAAATCTTTGCTAACCCATACAATACTTAAAGTTGAGTAAGAGGGAATGTCTTGAACAAATTTATTGTTCGATCTCCCTGTAGGCTTCACTTGGCCATTACTAAAACTAGAAGCCTCACTGCCTTCAAGGGTATAGTTTCTGATAAACACGTTTATTGCACAGGTGTCTGGGGATGACATTTAATGAATGATGATATGCTGCAAATACTATCACTCACAGTCTGGGTGAAATGTTGTAATGCAAGCACATAAAAGTAGGTTTAAGGCATGACATCACCACATGTGTCTTCACTTGGACATAAATTTAGTATGCTGCATATGCCAATGGTTTATTACCTTAACTAAGCAGGTCATTAGAGATATCCATCAATTAATTGGTATTAATCTACAAACTCTCCTTAAAACAGAAGTCAGATTTGATTCTTGTTTCTCTTTTTTCCACATGCAGTGTAACAGGATGAGATACTAATATTTTTCTTTAAATACTGCCACTTTTTGTCCTGCCACTTACAACTTGTTTTTGTAAGAGGCTTGTAAAATCTCATTTCTAATCCTTCTGGTAACAAAGTAAATTACAACACCTAAAATGTTGAAATCCAAGAAAGAGTATGCATTTCTGGCAGATGAACTTAGAAATCGATAGATACAATACAGATGGGAAGTTCCAGTCGGATTAGTGGTGAACTATGCAGAGAGCGATATTGCCTTAATACAATTTGGAAAGCAAGAGATTTCTACACTAACATACTAAAGGCTGGATACCCACCATCTGTGGGAGTTAAAAAAGTGAGAAATGCAACAGAGGGAAGGAAAGAGGATCTGCAGAAGCAAGCAGAAGGTGGAGTTATGAGTATACAGGATGAATTACTGCAACTTTCAAGTGCTGTCCAAGCATGGGATATTGTTGAAAAACAAGAAGAAGTTAAAGATCAAAGACAAACCAGAGCAGTTACTAAACATAAAGAACAAGAATTAAAAATGTTACAAGCGCAGGCCTTATTACAAGAAAATGTGAATACTGGTACAGAAGCTGTGGGAGGGGCAAGACCGAAAAAGAAATTCCAAGTGGATTACCAAGCGGCTCTTGCCAAGCTTCGAGAGTCTGAAGATGGCTTCTAGGTTTTTAACCTGGAATGTCAATGGTTTAAATTCACCACAAAAAAGGAAGAAAATATTTCACCATTTGAGACAATTTAAAATATCTGTTGTGGCCCCGCCCTCTGAGCCTGTCCCATCGGAGGAAGAAAGCTCCGAGCATGAGGAAGAGGAGTCAGCCAGGTCTCCCTCTCCAGGTCCCTCCCCTCTGGCATTGTCTCAGGTGCCGGCTGAGGGAGAGGAGATCAGCAGGGAGACAGCTGGTTCGTCTCAGAGTGACGATGAAACATCATTCCTGGACGCATGCCTCCGAAGGCGTGATAAACGATTGCAGCAGCTTAGGAGGCGTGCTAGGGATTAGAACTGAGTCACTGGACCACACCCCAGAGACTATATAATAGAGGGTAGTGGTCAGGGATCCTTGTGACGAACAAAAGTAAACCTTGGATAGTCACTAAAGCCTCGTCCGGAACTGCTGAGAGAAATATTATTTCTGCTTGGACTTTTTTGTACGTTAGTATCTTATCTTTCAGTTTGTGAAAATAAAGGCATTTGGCAGACGGTGTGTCTATCGCTGCCAAGTGGGAGATAAGACCTGGGTGCGTTCCAAAGTGTTTCCTTAACCCTCGGCTGGCTGTGTTTGTGTGTGTGTGGGGACGGGGACAGATCATCTTGTTCGTCACCAACACACTCCATCGTTAACCCACGATGGACCAACAGCTGCAGCAGCAGATACAGCAGATGCTGGAGGCCAATCAGCTTCTGCAACAGCAAGTAGCACAGCTAACTGCCCAACTTGCTTTGGGAAATGCTCCTGCAGCTCCACCTCCTCCCCTCCCCGTCCGAGATGCCCAGTGAACGTGCCAGATAGGTTTTCTGGGCAGCAGGAGATGTTTCCGGCCTTCTTGGGACAATGCCAACTGTTTATGGCGATGAGGCCGGAGGATTTTCCGGATGACCGGGCTCGGGTGGCATTTGTTATCAGCTCCCTCTCTGGCACTGCCACCCGATGGGCCACGCCCCTGTTGTTGCAAGATAGCCCCTTGCTCCTGGACTTTCAGGGTTTTTTACAACACCTGCGCACCATGTTTGAGGACCCCCTCTGTGTTTCCTTAACCCTCGGCTGGCTGTGTTTGTGTGTGTGTGGGGACGGGGACAGATCAATATCTTGCAGGCATATTTGATATAATATGCCTGCAGGAAACACATATAAGGATAACTGATCAAAAATATTTAATAAATGCAAAATTGGGAGCACATTTTGTTGCGTCTGCCCCGGAAAAAAGAATGGAATAGTGATCTATCTGAAAAGAGACTTGAAGACTAAATTAGTGGAAGCAGATCAACAAGGAAGATATCAAAGAACAAAGAACAAGATTTTACATTTTTTTCAGATAGACATCAATCTTTTTCGAGAATTGATTTTATATTAATTACAAATGATTTTTTTTCCAGCGTAAAGAAGAGAAAGATTTGCCCCAGAATTTTAACGGATCATAGTCCAGTTTGGATGGAACTGGAGTGTGGGAAAAGGTCTAGGAGATCTTGGTGGTTAAATGAAAATCTTTTTAGATATGAGAAAAACATAATAGAATGTAAAAAATTAATGAAGGAATTTTTTGTTTTCAATATGAATAAGGGAACATCTATGGTTATGGTATGGGATGCTAGTAAAGCATATATGAGAGGAGTTTTGAATATAGGCGAATATATTTCAAATATGAATAATGAATATAGGCGTAGACAGACAGAAAAAAGGAGGGAATTAGAAGAAGAGATTAAGAAAAAAGAAAAGGTGTTAATACATAACCCAGGGGATAAGAAAACTAAAGAAGAGATTATCCTATTACGAGGACAGTTTAATATGATACTCTCAGATCAAGTGGCAACTAATTTACAATATGCTAAACATAATACCTTTTGTAATGCAAATAAACCAGGTAGATGGTTGGCATACATGCTGAGGAAAAAACAAAAATCTCGTACCATAGAGAAAATAGAGTATAAAGGTAAAGAGGTTTATCACCAAAATATGATTAAAAAGGCATTTTTAGAATTTTACACAAGATTATATACTGCAGACAAAATACAAGGTGTAGATAAAGAGAGATATTTGGATAGACAGAATATTCCTATAGTCACAGAGGAACAAAGAGAACGGTTGAACCAATTAATAACAGAGGAGGAGATCCTCCTAGCAATTAAACAGTTAAAAACTGGCAAGGCTCCTGGTACGGATGGATTAACGGCTATGTATTATAAATATCTACAATTGGAAATGGTTGTACCTCTTAAAGAATTGTTTAACAGAATACAGTTGGGAAAAGGGGTACCACCTTCATGGAAAACAGCCTTTATTTCATTAATTCCAAAAGAAGATCAAATTTGATACACCCAAAGAATTATAGACCTATATCATTATTGAATACAGGTTATAAAATATTTGCTAAGATATTGGCAAATAGGTTAATGTCAGTAATGCAAAAAATGTTTCATGCTGATCAATCTGGTTTCATACAAGGGAGGCAAATGAAAAATAATGTAAGACAAATTGTTGATATATTGGAATATTTGGAAAGGAACAACCAAATCCCTGCGGTGCTTATATTTTTAGATGCGGAAAAAGCTTTTGATTGATTGGATTGGCAATTTTTATTGAGAGTGGTTTATAGGATGCAATTTGGGAAATGCAATCAATAAAAGCAATATATCAAGAACAGACAGCTCAGATAATTGTTAATGGCAGTTTAACAGAAACTTTCAAAATTGAAAAAGGTACGAGGCAGGGATGCCCCTTATCGCCATTATTATTTATATTAACTTTAGAACTGTTGTTGAATAGAATACGTAATATAGATGAGATAGAGGGAATTAAAGTTAGAGATTATGAATATAAGGTATGGGCATTTGCAGACGATATGGTTGTGACCTTAACTCAACCAGTGGAATCAGCAAAGATTCTGATGGATATAATTAAACAGTATGGTCAAGTGTATGGGTTTAAAATAAACATTGGAAAAACAAAGATGATAGTTAAAAATATGACAGCAAATCAAAAAGAGGAGTTACAAAGGGTAACGGGATGTGAAATAGTTAAAAAAGTTAAATACCTAGGTGTTTATATTGCACTTTCTAATGGGAAACTGTATAAATATAATTATGAGTTGTTATGGCATAAAATACAAGTTGAAATGGATAAATGAAAAAAATTACAATTGTCCTTGTTAGGTAGAATAGCAGTTATAAAAATGAATGTTTTACCTAAGTTTTTATTCCTCTTTCAAATGATACCAATACTAAAGAAGGATGCCAACCTGGAAGAATGGCAGAAAGGTATTAATAAGTTTGTATGGCAAGGTAAGAAACCAAGGATAAAATTGAAAATAATGCAGGATATACGAGAAAGAGGGGGGATGAAAATGCCCAATTTAAAATTATATTACGAAGCAGCTGTCTTATCAGCAATTAGTGATTGGATTAATTTAACAAACGGAAGGATTCTGAACATTGAAGGGCATGATTTGGTTTATGGTTGGCATGTTTATTTAGTGTATGATAAAAAGGTGGATAGAGCATTTAAGAGCCATATATTGAGGAATGCTTTATTGCGTGTCTGGAAGAAATATCAATATAAGTTAAATGAAAAGATACCTATGTGGACAGTACCCAGGCACACAATAGAGAATACGAGTATAGAAAGCAGACAGGATGTAATTACATATATAGATATTCTTAATATGGAGGGAGGTATACTAAAATTAAAACTTTTGAATGTGTTGAAAGAGGAGAAAATAATTCAAACTTGGTTTCAGTATGTACAACTGCAAGCCAGATGGAGAAAAGATCAGAAAATTGGTATTATACAAAACGATGAAAATTTAATAAAACAAACTAGGGACCAAAGTTCAATGAATATAAAAAGATTGTATAATATATTGATAGAGATAGACTCGGAAACAGAGCTAGTTAAAGATTGTATGATAAAATGGGCGCAGAATTTTGAATAACCAATAATGATTGAAATATGGGAAAAAATATGGGTAAGAAATGTGAAATTTACACAAGTGCAAAACTTAAGGGAGAACTTTTATAAAATGTTTTATAGATGGCATCTAGATCCAAAAAAACTATCTTGTATGTATCCGAATGTACAACCAAAATGTTGGAGATGTGATTGTGAGGATGCTACATACTTTTATATTTGGTGGACATGTAAAAAGGTTAAAGCGTTCTGGATAAAAATTTGGTGGATTTTACAAAATATTCTTAAAAAGAGGTTAAAATTTACACCACAGTTGATTCTGCTAGATATAGTTACGGATTGTACGGTTATAGAAACTAATTTGATTTTGAATTTAATAACTGCAGCAAGATTGTTGGTGGCACAGTATTGGAAGAAGCAAGATTTACCTACAATCCAAGAATGGACAATGAAAGTAACATACCTAGCATAGATGGCAAAAATTTCGGCGTACTTGAAGGAACATTCAAATGAAAGATATTTAAGGGACTGGAGAAGATGGATAGATTATATCCAAAGTAAATACCAGAATAAGAATAAGATAGGTTATGAATAAATATGTAGATATTTGGCGTGTTTTTAGGTAATTAAGTTAGCAGGGTAATTAGGGAATTGAAGGAATAAGAGATGCTGAATGTTATAATTATTTAGATTAGGATGGATTATGATTGTTGAATGTTATATCCTGTAATTTGTTCTGGGAAGAGGTGGGGGAGGTGGGTGGATGGGAAGGGGAAGGGGTGGGGGGAGGGGTGATGGGGTAAGAGAGGGGAGGGGTGGGGGTGGTAGGGAAGGGGGGGCAAACATGTAAACCTTCTGTAAAACTTTTTAATAAAAAAATACTAATATTTTTTAGTGGGAAGGACAATTAACATATTTGCATTGTCATATTATCAAAATTATTTCATATTTGCTTTTGACTAGAAATATCCCTTTCATTTCCATTTTAAAAGACCCTATACTCCTCAGTGTTATTTCTTATTTAAGAAACAGTCAAATATAATACAATCAAGTATTTCAATATGCCTATCACATACATGCTAAAGTTGAAGTAATATAGCATTTTGATATGCCAAGAACATGGAACAATATCAGAAAGAAATAAAGATATGCAGTTATGTTTTTGAAGGTAGCCTAGCAGCTACTTTAAACAGAGAAAATGCAGTATTTCTCCTTGGAAAGAATGACATGTCAAGTTTTGATTTCAGTGAGTGACAGCACCCAGCAGTGCAAAAAGTCAGATAGGGACAGCCCTTGATACAAAAAAGAAAAATTGAAAGAGCTGGTGCTCCACTTTTAGGAGCAGCTGTCATGTCATGGAGCTGAAGGAGAAACATGATGGAGGGACAGAAAGCAATTACAGCTTGTTTTTTCCACTTTGGTGCATAGGCAAAACATAATCAGAATAGCAATTGACACTGTGCAAAAGGAAGGATGAGTTCATACACCATTTTTCTTCTCTAGTTGAAATAAATTCAAACAAAAGAGTGACAGTAAAGCTTTGAAATATCTAGTTAGGGGTTTCATTCAACAGCAAAATCTAGAATGGCAGTTCTGGTACTCTTCAAATCAAAGCAAGATGGGTCTTTGAGATTATGCATGGATTTTCGGGGAATCAATACTGTCTATGTGGAAAACATTTACCCTCTCCTCCTTATGAAGGACATGCTGGGATACCTAGGCAAGAGAAGGGTGTTCACCAAGCTGTACTTGAGAGAAACGTATTATCAAGTGAGAATAAAAGAAGGTGATGAGTGAAAAACCACTTTCAATTATCCTTTATGGTGTTTCCAATTCCAGGTGATGCCTTTCGGGCTGCAGGGAGTATCAGCAGTGTTCATGAAACTAATCAATGAAGTACTACATGAGCACCTGTATAAGTGGGTGTTGGTGTTCCTGAACAACATTCTCATTTATTCTGAGACAATGGAAGACCATGTGAAGTTATTGCGAGAAGTGCTAAGAAAACTATTGAAAACTAAATTCTATGCTAAACTATCCAAGTGTGATTTCCACAAAACCAGTTTAGAATACCTGGGGTACCATGTGTCCAGTGAGAGGGTGGAGAAGGACCCCAGAAAGTGAAGGCCATTCTAGAGTGGGAAGCCCTTCAGACCAGAAAGCAGCTGCAGAGTTTCTTGGGCTTCCCCAACTTCTACCACCAATTCATCCCCTCGTTCACACAGATAGCCCTGCCTATCATTGAACAAAAATGGATGGAGGGGAGATGAATCCCAAGCCAGCCATTCAATTGGATTATGGAATGCCAAGCAGCTTTTGAAAAGCTCAAATGGCTTTTTGCAGTTGAGCCAACCCTTAAAAACCCAAACCTGGAGGAAACATTTGTAATACAAGCTGATGCCAGCAATGTGGCGGTTTTGTTTCTTCAGTACCAATATTGTGTATCCAATAAAATTTTACTTTTGGGAATTCAAATCTCCCGAGTGCTTCCTTATTTTGGGTTCACTAGTCAGACAGTTGACATTATCTATTTGATAGGCAACAAGACTACCTGTCAAATAGTTATCTATTATCTGGAAAGAGTGCAGAGAAGAAGAACAAAAATGATTAGTGGGCTGGAGGATAAAACACATGAAGAATGGTTACAGAATTTGGGCATGATTAATGAAAGTCTAATGAAAAGAAGGACTAGGGGTAACATGATAGCACTGTTCCAATAGTTGAGGGTGTCAAACTATTTTCCAAAGCATCAAAGGCAGGAAAAGAAACAATGATTGGAAACTAACCTGTCAAGATTGAACTGCTTTGTCTCTTTCAAAACTTAATACCACTTTATAATGCCTTGGTAAGGCCACACTTGGAATACTGCATTCAGTTTTGGTCACCACGATGTAAAAAAGATGTTGAGACTCTAGAAAGAGTGCACAGAAGAGCAACAAAGATGATTAGGGGTCTAAAACATATGAAGAACAGTTGCAGGAACTGGGTATGTCTATGTTACGATATTTTCAGGATCAGACTCAATAAGTAGATTAAGAATTAGATATTCAAATAAAGCACTGTTTATTTACAGAAGGCATTCTATATTCACTGAATATTCACAGATAGAAGCTGAGAAGGAAAGCATACAGCTCCTTATATATACAAGGGGTGGAGCTAGATATAGGAGTGGTTAAATATGAATATATTAAATAGAGAAGAATAAGTTAACCCCTGATACCCTGGTCATATGTTATTTACATAAAGGAGAATAAGGCATTTACTTGTGACAAATCCCCCTCTAAATGCCGATTCGATATATAACAATAATTACATTCAGATTCTGAACAATATAAAACTTGTAACTTAGAAGTCAAATATTTGTGCTGCTTAGAGGGTAAAGGCTTTGTTAGTATGTCAGCAATTTGCTCTGACGTTTCACAATGGACTGCTTTAATAAATCCATCTTGAGATAACTGCCTCACATGTTTGAATTTTATATCTATATGTCTGGATCTTTGTCCAATGGCATCAGATCTAGATATTTCAATAGCAGCCTTATTATCTTCATGTATGATGAATAGTAATGAAGGTTTCATCCAGGTGTCTGACAACAAGTCATTAAACCATACGAGGTTATTTGAGGCTTTAGACAAACAGACATATTCTGCCTCAGTCGTTGATGTGGCTACTAAGTCTTGTTTACCAGTATACCAGTAAACTGGACAATTGTTAAGAAAAAATATATAACCAGATGTGCTTTTTCTACATGTGGTGTCGCCAGCCCAATCTGCGTCGGCGTAACATGTGAGGATGGGCTCTTTGACACTATTGGGTTCCAATAATAAACAAAAATCTAAGCTATTTTTCAAATATCTTAATATTCTTTTGACAGCTTCCCAATGATATACTAGTGGTTTGTTGACGTGTCTAGACAACAAGTTGAGAGGCAAAGCAATATCGGGTCTGGTCCAATTGGAGATATATAGAAGGGAACCGATGACTGATCTGTAAAGTGTATTATCTTTAAATTCAGGGGATGACTCATCTGTGTTCCTCAGGAAATCAGTTTGCATGGGAGTATCACAGGGTTTAGCATTGTTTAAGTTACATTTGTTCAGGAGTTCTATAATTTTATCTCTTTGAGAAAGTTTGAATCCCTTTTTTGTTTTACTAATTTGGACTCCAAGATACTTGTTTACCTTACCTAATGATTTTAAAGAGAAATGTTCATTTAGTTTCGTTACAAATGTTTCTCTCTTCTCTTTGTGTTTACCTATATACAAAATATCATCCACATAAATTAACACGAATTCTAAAGAGTCATCCTCTTTTTTAACAAAGAAACAGTTATCAGCAGTAGTGGCATTAAAATCCATAGTTTTGAGCACTTTGACTAAACATTCATACCATCTTTTGCCAGATTGTTTCAACCCATATAAACTTTTATTTAGTAACCACGTTTCATTTTTGTTTGTATATTGACTGTGAGGCGCTCTTACATATATCTCTTTATCTAATTTTGCATGTAGATATGCAGTCTGTATGTCGTATTGTAATACATCAAGGTTAAGTGCTGATGCTATGACCAGTGCAGTTTTAACACTCTCAGTTCTTACTGTGGGAGAGTATGTATCCGTGTAATCCTCGGGATATTTTTGTGCATAACCTTGAGCAACTAGTCTAGCTTTGTATAAGGTGTTGCCTCCTTCTAAGTTTTTGATTTTATATATCCACCTAGTACCAATAACAGTTTTATCTTTAGGTGCATGTGTAGGTGTGAATACATTTAATTTCTGCAAACTATCCATCTCTTTAGTCATGGCTGATTCCCACTTTTCCTTTTCTTCAGGGGGAAGTTTTAGCACTTCCTCGTATGTGTTTGGTGTTGATGTTTCTCCATCCATATACATTATATAATCTTTGTATTTGTTTGGTATTTGGTTTCTGTTATTCCTGATTGTTCTTTTGGGTTTACTATCATTGTCATGTAAATACCTAGCTTCCTTTTTTGTTAATGAATCTGTCTTTATTTTGTATTGACTGTTTGTCCATGTTTTGTTTTTGTTTTTATGTATGTTGTGATTGTATTCTTCTCCAGTTCTTTCCTCTTGGTGTTTAGTGTTTGTATAGTTGTTTGGGAAAATTTCATTAAGATGTATTTTAGACCAGTTGGCCTGTTCATGGAATACAGCCGTTCTGGAAACTATAAATCTGTTATTATTATCGATAAATCTGTACCCTTTTGTGCCTGTTTCGTAACCCATGAACCTGAGTCTCCTAGATACGTTCTCACCTTTACGTCTTAATTGCTTAGGTATGTGTACGTCTGCAGTGACTCCAAATATGTGCATATGAGCTATTTTGGGTTTCCTATTATACATCATTTCATATGGTGTCTTGTTAACAATGCTGGACCAAGTTCTATTTTGTGTATAATTGGAATATTGTAAAGCTTCTGACCAGAATTGTTTTCCTAAGCCAGCACCTTCTAATGTGCATCTAATCATGGTTTGTAATGTCGAGTTCTTTCTCTCTACCACTCCATTTTGGAATGCAGAGAAAGGGCTAGATGTGTAATGTAACATCCCTTTGTCTTTAAGCCATTGGGAGAATTCTTTTGACATGAATTCACATCCCCTATCTGTCATAATTTGTTTTATTCTAATATTATGTTGTGTTTCTATACGTTTGTAAAACTCCTTAAATTTCTGAAAAGTTTCATCTTTGTGCTTTAGTGTATAGACAAAGCCATAACGACTATAGTCATCCACAATGGTTAGGAAATAACATTTTCTATATGTGATTGATGGTGTTAATGGACCAACTAGGTCCATGTGTACCAAATCAAAAATTTTGTTGGTTGATCTTGTTGATTTTTTGGGTTTGGGGCTAGTTTTGAGTTTGTAGATTTACATACTGAGCATTCCAAATAGTTTTTACAATTTTTTATTTTAACACCTTCAGCATGTTCAGTCATCTTTTGAACTACAGGAAAACTGGCATGTCCTAATTTCCTATGTAAGACATGAGCACACTCATCATGAATTGGTTTACCAATATTAGGTATTTTGTTGTTGGGTGTGTCTTTGTGATTATGAATAATCTCATGTTCCTCATTGTCACTATTACTACTGCTTTCGTTGTCTATGTTATTGTTATCTTCCATGTTGGAATCAATGTTGTGTAACCATTTTTCTTTTGTCATTAGATAAGGTAGACCTCCTTTAATAATCACAGTATCTATGTTTGTTCTGTCTTTCTCTAATGTTGCTTTTCCTTTTGAACACAATATTTATGCCAGAATCTCTGCTTAGTTTTATTGCACTAAGTATGTTATGAGGTATTTCAGGTATTAACAATACCCCCTCTATTTTTCCTAGGCCAGGTAAGGTTATATTTCCTCTACCTATGACTTGAACCTTCTCTTGATTAGCTACCTTAATTACGAATTTATCCTCTACAAATGAAGATAGTATATTTTTATTATTTGTAGTGTGGTTGGTTGCTCCAGAATCGATAAGCCAATCATTGTCCTCTGTTTGTTGTATGTTAATGTTGTCATGTTTGTTTAACCCATTCAGTGAGCCAGACTTTCTATCTTTTGAGTTATCCCTGCCCCCTCTATGTTCCCTATAGATGGGTGGACTTCTATATCTATGTCTATCAATTGATGACTGTCTGTTTTGATATCTATTTCTATAGTCAGGATTTTTTCTATTTCTGAGAAGTTTTGGACAGTCTCTCCTATTATGTTCTTTGGATCCACAGTTGTGGCATCCTATTGGTTCATGATATCTTTCTTGAAAAACTACCCTCTTATATTGTTTATGTTCCATGTGATTGTTACAACGACTTCTCCTTGAATTATCTTCAGATATTAGCTTGTTAGATAGACTTTCTATGGATAAATATCCTAAATTGATTGTGTCTAAATGAGATATATAGTTATCCCACGATGGGTCTAGTGAGTTAATGATAACACTCTTCATTGTTTGATCTGAAATTATTTCCCCCCTTAAATGCAGTTCTGCTCTAATTTTGTTTAAAGATATTAAATGTTCACTTATGGTAACCCCTGGCTTTATCCTAGCTGAGAAGAAATCTTTAGACATTCTTGTTGTAGTGGCTACGCTTTCACTGTGAAACAATTTAAACATGCATTGAATAATTTCTGATACAGTTAGATTTTGCTTAATACTGTGGTACATGGCAGGAGATATACTGGAAATTAATAAGAAAAATGCTCTATGGTGCAGGCAGTCTAATTTTAGAGTCCAAGGTCTTTTTGGGGGATTAGTGATAAAAAATAATAAGTTTTCTTTTAGAAAGACAATCTGGAGCTGCTGACACCATTCTTGCAAATTAATGCCATCTATTCTCAGTTTTGGGAAATCATTGGGTAAATTCCCAATATTGTTGGATCCATTACTTACAACTGGAGGTAGTCCGTGGTCTTGCAAATGTTGAAAGTTACAAAATGGCGTGGGTATGCTTGTGACGATTCTGAATGGTACTCTCTGTTCTTCATATCCCCCGAAGTTGTCTGTGTAGTCTTGCACATGCGCGTTGTTCATTTCGCTCCTGAAGCCGTCGTGAGAGGTTCTCGCTGCTGCAGCTCCCTCGCATCGCTCTTCTTCTGAGGAATCGGTCTCTGGCTCGATCTTGGGAGTCCTGGTGATAGCAGGCGCTCGCTTTCTTTGGTTGAGAACGCTGGTCCCTGGGATCGTCTGTGGTGTGGGGTGGTATCTGCAGGGCTCTCTGGGTTCAGGCGTCGGCGCTTTCGTTGTTTGAATAGAAGTGGGTGGATTCTGAGATGTTTGTTTGCTTACTTGCCTTTTCGTTGATTCTTTAGTGATTTTCAATTTTGGTCCAAAAGCAGCAAAGAGCGTTTTCATTGCTGATTTTACTTGCATATCTATCGAAGTCTCTTCAATCTCTGTGTCTGATTCTTCTGAGGTGTAAATTTTCTCTTTCATTTCTTGCATCGAGTAAGGCTTTTCGCGCCAGATATTTTGAATCTAGCTTTCTGATTGGCTCTGCTTCGCTCATCTTAGGGGTCTGTTGAAACCAAGATGGCTGCCATTTGAAATTTTGCGCGGGACTGTTAGTTTTCTTTTTCGCTGTATTTTTATTTTCAGGCAGATCGCTCACCGTTTTTGAGTCTTTAGATTTATTCGTAACAATGTGCTTCTCTTTCACTGCTCCGTTGTTTTTTAATATTTCTTGGAGGTTCGCGATGAGATTTTCATCGTTCTTTTGGCTTTTTAAGAGTTTTAGTATCTCTGACCTGAGTTCGTTGTTTTCTATTTCGTTTTCTTCTTGGTCATCAGTCTCATCCATTGTTTCTTCATTGTCAGTAGTGCAGTCTTCAGATTCTCTCGATATTGTATTCGTGGACTCATCGATTATTTCTTGATCTGCTTCCATTTCTTTGCTGTATGCCCTGGTGTTGGGTCTTTCTCTTTTATTTCTGGAGTTTTCTCTCTCAGACATATTTAAAGTTTTATTGAGTCAATTTAACCATCCTCTGCTACCAGATTGTTACGATATTTTCAGGATCAGACTCAATAAGTAGATTAAGAATTAGATATTCAAATAAAGCACTGTTTATTTACAGAAGGCATTCTATATTCACTGAATATTCACAGATAGAAGCTGAGAAGGAAAGCATACAGCTCCTTATATATACAAGGGGTGGAGCTAGATATAGGAGTGGTTAAATATGAATATATTAAATAGAGAAGAATAAGTTAACCCCTGATACCCTGGTCATATGTTATTTACATAAAGGAGAATAAGGCATTTACTTGTGACAGTCTAGTGTAATGAAAAGAAGGACTAGGGGAGACATGATAGCAGTGTTCCATTATCTCAGGGGCTGCCACAAAGAAGAGGGAGTCAAGCTATTCTCCAAAGCACCTGAATGTAGGACAAGAAGCAATAAGTGGGAACTAATCAAAGAGAGAAGCAACTTAGAACTACTCATCCAACTAAGCCATGTTTATCCTGAGCCTTATATGGCACACAAATGATTAAAGTATTAAAATAAAGGTTTTCATTTTCTCATTAAGTAACAATGTATTGATCTCTCTAAATATCTATTTGTTATTCAATACTTTTTTAAAAAATATTTTTTCATATCCTGCAAAACATTAGAGAATGGGTTTCCCTCCCCTACTCTTTGGAAAAGATCCCCTTCAAATCTAGTTTCAGTTCTAGCCTAGTTATATGACTCTGAGCATTTTTAGTATCAGCTGATTACCTGATTATCTGATAGCTCTAGAAGGCAGCTCATAAGATATTCAGTTTTAAATGTAGTAATAGTACTGTTATGTCTGCGCAGGTGTGAGCAGAAGCTTTCCTTCTGCCATGCAAGTGTGGGACATATTTTAAAGTTATTGGTTAAAGGCTGACAGTTTTCCTTTAAAAGGGGCTGTCAGTCAGAAATTGCATGTTGATTTTACTGAGTCATTATCTGCAATAAACATTGCTGCTGGAAGTTTGGCTTCTCGTCTGTGTTCCTACACTCACACATTCCAAGTAGATTAAAAACACATATATCTATTTTAAAAATTAAAGCTAAATTGGTTTTGCTGATGCTGTTACATGCTACTACTGGACCAACAGTGATTTTCTCAATTCAAAAAAGAATCTTGGAGTCTTGATTAAGGCAAGAATAGATTAAAAGATCACTAAAATGGATTTCAATATTTTTATACTAAATAAAAGAGAGATATGAATGATATTTTAAAAAGTGAATAGCAAAGAGAAAAAGACAATTAATGTGGTTTGACCTGGAAATTATATACATACTAATTCAGTGGCTTCGATATTAAAAAAAAATTATATGAAACAAAAGCAAAGCAGATTTCCCATTTCATATATTTAATAGTGACTATGGACATTTATATTAAAAAAGTTAATACATTCAATGTTGCTCATACTATCAAATATTATTCATTGGAATTAAGGTAGTAACATGAAATATTCAGAGTTGTCAATTCAGATCTAAATAGTATATAGATAAAATGCCTGCTAAGGCCAAATAGGATTTTCTGTTTTTACGTTTTATTTTAATGAACCATTGTCATGTTTGGTTTTGTTACCATATTTAAACCCCCAGTTTAGAACCATCAAATGTGACCAGATTTATCAATGAGGCAAAAAGGCAGAAGGAATTAGAATGATTCAAGACACACAATTGGTTTGGGAAGTTAATTATAAACATTATAATCTATATATGCAAATATCAGATGTGTTTGCCACTGGAGACTTGAACTGCATTCTGTTTTCTGTTTCTTCATGATTGGGGAATCCCAAAAGCTTGTTTTATCAGAAAATTGTTATTAAGACAAATTACTAAGTGAAAACTGGAATGCATTTTGAAAAATTAGTCTGCCATTGTTCTAACAATCACTTATTGTGACCAGTTGTACCTGGAAAAGAAGAAATGTAGCAAAAATCAGCATTCAATAAAAACACATGCCAGATATCTAACCATCATAGAAAGTACTCTTTCTGTCTTGTAAAGGATAGCTAGAAATGGCAGGAATATCTTTAGCACTACAAAGGAAAATACATGTTAAATTAGTAATAATTAACTCCATGTTTTTGCAGAGAAGGAAAGATAAAAGAGCAAAGAAGCAAGTGCAGGGCAGGGAGGTTAAATTCTTCTTGTAAGCCATACAATTATAAAACAGCATCTTAAATCTTAAAAGTAGTTGTTGGTTTTCTTCAGTGCAGTAATTTCCAATTTGCACACAGCAGAATATATCTCCAGGAACTTTTCCCATAAACTGAGTTTATGCATTGACTTCATTGTGTCCAGAATTTTGTATCTATATAGAAAAGATAGACAACCTCTAAAATAGCACATGAGGTCACTTTTTCTCTTAGTCACACACAGGCCTGGTTCTCTCCCTCCTGTGCAGTATGTGCCCATAAAGCCCTGCTGATTGCACATCTTCACCTCAGTCCTTGAGTTTGTTTGCTTATCTGTCTAACCATTAGGCTGCAGAGCTACTTGCTCTTCTGCCTATGCTCCCCTTTCAGCAGCTGCTACCATTTGCTGAAGTATTTATTTATTCACGGATGCCTACCATGTAACTTATAAGGAAATGTAGCAGAGGTTTTTGAATAAGGAAGTATATGGACTTGCTAAAGTCTTCCTCCCTTCCCTTCCCACCCCCCACCCCAAGTTTTCAACAAGACTTGATCTTTCTTTATAACATTGCTTGAGAATTCTTTGGAGGAAAATAATAAACAAATGCATGATACAATACTGTTTGCAAAAATCACTATTTGCATATCTTTTAAAGAATCTATAACTTGTAAGAATTACTAAATCATAAAACTACATATTCTCAAATTTAACTGGAAATATTTATCGAAGTAAATCTATTACTGTTACAATATTCAACAACCATGCTGAAAAATATTTAAGTATTTCAAGCAGCTGGAAAGGTATAAGGATTAAGCATCTGAGTTAATTGAATATATACATTCTACTGTTAAATGTTAAATACTCTAATGAATTATGCAAGTCTACATTTCATATGCTGATAACTGATGATACCGGATATATTTGTAACAAATACAGTATATTGGTTTTGTACATAAAATGAGAGAATTTGGGCAATTTCAATCATGAAAATATGTGCTACAGTTGTAATATTAACAGTATATGATAGCACTTCAATAATCCCAGTAATAAATAGTTCTATGTGAAACCTTTGAATAATTTGGATATAAATCAGTTGGAAATGTTTACACTGTATGCTGCATCAGTCACGTTAGGTAAACATAACAGTGTGGCTAAGAATAGATATCACCTGAAAACAAAAAAGGGATTAAAATATAAATATGGACTCTATGTCTGGACAAATAGTTCCTGAATTAGAAAAGCAAATTTCAAAAATAGCTAAGGTTGCTGATTATGACACAGTGTCATTTAGATCACTTGAGTTCATATGATATGTCCGGACGGGATGACTGAGGCAGGTCTTGAGAGTGTTATCTGGGAGGAGTTTGATCCTGTTGCTCCCGAGGACGTAGACAGGATCCTGGGATGGCTGAACGCGACCACATGTTTATTGGACCCATGCCCCTCCTGGTTGGTACTGGCTTCCCGGGAGGTTACATGAGGCTGGCTCCAGGGGATTGTTAACGCTTCTCTGAGTGAGGGGGTCCTGCCGGCCGCTTTGAAAGAAGCGGTGGTGAGGCCCCTCCTCAAGAAGCCCTCCCTGGATCCGACTATTTTGGCTAACTATTGTCCAGTCTCCAACCTTCGCTTCGTTGCGAAGGTTGTTGAGAGTGTGGTGGCACGGCAGCTTCCCCAGTACCTGGATGAAGCTGTCTATCTAGACCTGCTCCAGTCCGGTTTCCGGCCTGGGCACAGCACGGAAACGGCATTCGTCGCGTTGGTGGATAATCTCTGGAGGGCTCGGGATAGGGGTTGTTCCTCTATCCTGGTCCTGTTAGATCTCTCAGCGGCTTTTGATACCATCGACCATGGTATCATGTTGCACCGGTTGAGGGGGCTGGGGGTGGGGTTCTGTGGTGGTTCTCCTACCTCTCTGACCGGTCACAATCTGTGTTGACAGGGGGGCAGCGGTCGACCCCGAGGCACCTTGTTTGTGGGGTGCCACAAGGGTCGGTCCTCTCGCCCCTTCTGTTCAACAGAAGGGCCGCTGGGCGAGATCATCCGTGGTTTTGGGGTGGAGTTCCATCAGTACGCTGATGACCCTCAGCTGTACATCTCCACCCCAGGCCACCCCAAATGCCCTTGAAGTGATGTCCCAGTGCCTGGAGGCCGTGCGGGCCTGGATGGGGAGAAACAGGCTCCGACTCAACCCTTCCAAGACCGAGTGGCTGTGGCTTCCGGCATCCCGATATAGCCAGCTGGTGCCATCACTGGCTATTGGGGGCGAAACACTGGCCCCCACGGAGAGGGCTCACAACTTAGGCGTCCTCTTAGATACACGGCTGTCTTTAGAAGAGCATATGACAGCCGTGGCCAGGGGGGCTTTTTATCAGGTTCGCCTGATATGCCAGTTGCGTCCCTTTCTGGATCGGGACTCCCTACGCACGGTCACTCAAGCACTCGTCACTTCCCACCTGGACTACTGCAATGCTCTCTACATGGGGCTCCCCTTGGGGTGCACCCGGAGGCTGCAGTTGGTCCAGAATGCGGCTGCGTGGGGGATTATGGGAGCGATGGGGCGCTCACATATAACACCTCTCCTGCGCGAGCTGCACTGGCTTCCTGTGGTCTTCCGGGTGCACTTCAAGGTGTTGGTGACCACCTTTAAAGCGCTCCATGGCTTAGGGCTGGGGTATTTGCGAGACCGCCTTCTGCTGCCAATAGCCTCCCACCGACCGGTTCACTCGCACAGAGAGGACCTCCTCAGGGTGCCGTCAGCCAGGCAGTGCCGGCTGGCGACCCCCAGAGGGAGAGCCTTCTCTGTGGCAGCACCTGCCCTCTGGAATGACCTGCCCCCTGAGATACGCACAATATCAGTCCTCTGGACTTTTCGTCGGGCCCTGAAGACACACTTGTTCCATCTAGCTGGGCTGGCTTGATCCCATCCTCTCAGTTTTTTAATCGAATTCAGTTTGAATTGGGTTGTTTTAAATTTGGGCCAAAATTATTTAATTGTTTTTTTAAAATGTTTTTAAATTTTATATGCTATGTTTTATCCTGGCTGTACACCGCCCTGAGTCCTGCAGGAGAAGGACAGTATAGAAATATAATAAAATAAAAATAAATAATAAATAATAGCTATGATATAAGTACCATTATAAAGCACTATGTTATTTGTTAGAATGTTAAGAACAAATTAATACAGTTAGTTTGTAATACAGTTTACTAATACTGCTTGGAAAAATTAAAGAATATTATATAGATGCACTCATCGGCCAAATATTACCTGTTCCTGTATGGAGGTAAGATGGCGGCAGCAGCGGCAAGAAAACCACTGCAGAAAACAGCACCAGGAACTCTTCAGCTCCTGCTCGAGAAAACATATTAAATGTATTAAAAAAATCCTTTCCCTGTTGAGATGAGGAGTGCTGGAGGAGTAATACCTCCCTAAAAAAAACAAAAAAACAAACCTTGGTCCAGCTGGCCTGGCTGGTAGCACCTTGTAAGGGCCCCTTTCCAGGGTTACAGGAGAAGGGGGTCAATGGTTTTTGATGGCAGAAGAGGGCTTTATGCCCCAACAGCAGATAAAACAGCAGAACCATCTTCTAGGAGAAGGGAAACTCTGATTACAAACCTCCACTGCCTTGTGGCTATATCTACTACTGGAAAAGGCTTCAGGAGTCATTTCAAGGCAAAATCCAGAACAGGATTCCTGGAAACAGTTCATGATTGTGTACAATCACGTTCTGATAGCTCCTGCGACATATCTGGAACTAATTGTATCAGCTCTGCCATTCCATTGAACCGACTGGCGATACCCAGGGGGAGAGCCTTCTCTGTGGGGGCTCCAGCCCTTTGGAATGAGCTGCCCCTAGAGCTTCATCTTAGCCCCGACCTGCGTACTTTTTGCTGTGTCCTAAAGACCTTCCTGTTTCAGCAAGCCGGACTGGCCTAATATGAATTTTAAGTGGGTGTATGTGTGTTTTTATTTGAGGGCCAAATTTTATATATTTGTTTTAATTGGTTTTAAATTTTATAAATTCATGTGTTTTAATGTGGCTGTACACCGCCCTGAGTCCCCTGGGAGAAGGGCGGTATAGAAATCCAATAAACTCTAAACTCTAAACACTCCAGCAACGTGGAGAGGAGGGGATCTGCTGCTTGGGTAACAGTCTATCCTCCATATTAATATACCCAGGCTTTGTGCACTGAAGAGGACACTCCAGCTTTGCATACAGCATTGAAACAACACAGGAAGTGGCAGTTACCGGTTATAAGTCTTTGCTCAATTGGCATAGAGCGTGATACCAGGGGCCACTTTTGACGGTGGGAGAGGTCATCGAACCTCATTGGGCAGCTACCACTCGTCTTAAGCTGGGCAGCCCCCAGCCAGTAAGGTGCTGCCCCACCACAATCTGCTAACCACACAGGGTGCATGGGGTTTAGGGTCAAAGCCGACAAGCAGATTGATAACTTTGCACCATGCAACAAACATAAGAAAACTTTAGCCCTAAAGTTGGGCACTTGGAATGTTCGGACAATGACCCCTAGTCTTTCAGACGATTTACAAGAAATAGATGACGTACGTAAGACAGCTGTCATAGACATGGAACTGAGCAGACTGCAGATGGATATTGTTGCCCTTCAAGTGACAAGGCTGTCAGACTCAGGATCTATTAAGGACAGAAACTTCTCATTCTTCTGGCAAAGAAAACCATCAAACAAATCTAGGGAATACGGGGTTGGCTCTGCAGTCAGAAACACCCTGCTAGGATTTATTATTCCACCTGCTGCAGGGAGTGAAAGAATTTTGTCCATGCAGCTCCACTCATCAGCAGGGCTGGCTATTCTTATCAATGCATATGCACCAATACGATCATCTTCAGCAGAATCCAAAGATATTTTTTTTTTTATTGCAAAAGTTTTACAATTACATTTTCACCCCTTTCCCCCCCCTCAACCCACCCCTAACTTCCCAACCTCCCTAACCCACCCTAACCCTCCCCTCCCCCCCAGACTTCCACACAGTATACTCATATCAAGTAAAAGGAAAAACCCTCCTTTGTATATAAAACTTGAACCCCTCTCTCGTCCTTATAAATTTTCATCTTCGTTACATTAACCTATTTCTATCTTAATATAACATTTTCAAATAAATTTTCATCCTCATTACCTTAAAATGTTTCTATCTTAATATAACATTTTCAAATAAAAGCTATTTGATACTTCCTAGTTTGATATTTGTTCTGAACATAATCTATCCACTTCTTCCATTTCCATTCATAAGTCTCTTGTGAACAATCTTTTAGATATGCTGAAATCTTCGCCATCTCTGCAAAACTGGCCATCTTCAAAGTCCATTCCTCAATCGTGGGCAGCGCTTCATTTTTCCAGTATTTACCTATCAACAATCTTGCGGCTGTTATCATATACAATATCAATTTTGTTTCACCCAATGTAAAACCCTTAACTATACCCAATAAAAACAATTGTGGAGAAAATTGAATTTTTTTCTTCAAGACATTCTGCATGACCCACCAAATTTTTATCCAAAAAGCCTTGACTTTCTTACAGGTCCACCAAACATGATAATATGTAGCATCTAGACAATCACATCTCCAACATTTAGGCTGCACATTAGGGTACATACACGACAATTTTTTGGGGTCTAAATGCCATCTATAAAACATTTTATAAAAGTTTTCCCTCAGATTCTGCGACTGCGTAAATTTAACATTCTGAACCCAAATCTTTTCCCATGTTTCCAACATCACTGGTTCCTCAAAATTTTGTGCCCACTTAATCATACAATCTTTAACTAGTTCAGTTTCTGAATCCCTTTCTAACAAAACATTATAAAGTCTTTTAATATGCATTGGACCTTTCTCTTTTATGTGTCTGACCAATTCTTCCTCATACATCATAATACCAGTTTTTTGGTCCTCTTTCCATCTCAATTGCAATTGATTATATTGTAACCAAGTTAAATTAATCCCTTCAGCCAACAATGTCTGTAATGTCTTCAGCTGCCATCTGCCCGCATCTGTAAAAAGAACCTCTTTATATAAAAACCCCCCGAGTGACATTATATTTGTATTCCACAAAGTATGACCAAGATCCAGCCATAGCGGTATTTTATAATCCCATTTGAGTCGGTGCTTCTTCCAAACTCTCAACAAAGGGTCTCTAAGTATATGGCTTTTAAATACTTTATCCACTTTGTTGTCATAAAATAAGTAAGCATGCCATCCAAGTTCCAAATCAAAACTTTCTGCATTCAGTATTCCAGTCTTTTTTCCTCCAAACCAATCACTTGTTAAAGTCAAAGCTGTTGCATCATAATATAACTGTAGGTTTGGAAGTTTAAGACCTCCCCTTTCTGGAACATCTTGCATAATTTTCAATTTCACTCTTGGTTTTTTTCTCGTTCCAGACAAACTTATTCACTCCAGTTTGCCACACTTTTAGTTGTTTATCACTATTAAGCACCGGAATCATTTGAAACAAAAAAAGAAATCTTGGCAAAATGTTCATCTTAACTGCTGCTATTCTTCCAAGTAAAGACAGCTGCAGTTTTTTCGAAGTCTCCATGTCTTTTTGCACCTCTCGCCACAACACCTCATAATTATTTTGAAACAATTTCATATTTGATTCTGCAACCTGAACTCCTAGATATTTTACCAGAATCCAAAGATAAATTTTACAACAATCTGGCTGTTACTATCAAGAAAATCCCTGAGAAAGAACCACTGTTTATTCTTGGTGATTTTAATGACAGAGTTGGAGCTGATCATAGTTCTTGGCCCACCTGTCTAGGTCAGTTCAGCATTGCGAAGATGAACGAAAATGGCCAACGCCTGCTGGGGCTTTGCTGCTATTACGGTTTTTGCGTTAGCAATACATACTTTAAAACAAAGCCTCAACACAGAGTTTCTTGGAGACATCCAAGATCGAAGCATTGGCACCAGCTCAACTTGAGTCTTACTAGGCACGCCAACCTCCCCAATATTACAATCACATGCAGCTATCAGGGTGCTGATTGCAATACAGACCACTCCTTGGTGTGCAGCAGAATAAAACTGCAAGTAAAAGGACTTTCGGTTTGGTGTCACGGTGAGACAGTCGGGGAAATAGCGGGCTCTGATGAGCTCCGCGAAAACCCTGGCTGCCAAACTGCTGCCGATGGGTCTTTGGATCAGAACCGTCCTGCAGGGACAGGGAAGAAAGAGGGGCACCTCGGATGACCAAGAGGAACAGGCAAGTTCCTCGGAAGTCAGAGGGAACCCTCTGTGAGTCAGCAGCAGGGGGTGACAGCCATGGTGGGTGCCACGAAGCTGGGACAACTGGGCTAAGAGATATGCAGGAGGAAAGTGGATAGAAACAGGGCTCTTTAAAGCTGATGAGTGACAACCAACCTAGGCTTGTAACATCACTTAGAGCAATATTTTTAACCATAAGATCCCTAGCCATAAAATAGCAGCTGTACAACAAAGGGGTAATGGAAAGTTTAAAATGTAACTTTAAAGAGACAAAGATCCAATAAACAACTAATTTTTGAACAGAACCAATTGAAAAAACTAAATTTTGAGACATGGTGAAAAGACTGGACAGAGTTTTAAAATTTGAGCTGGACTTTTAAAAAGAAGATTTCATATTTTTAAAATTAAAAGAAGAAGAAGAGTAATCAAGTTGGACTGTTATACAGGATAATTGAAACAAAATGGATACTTGCATGACTAATGGAAATTGTGGATTGTAGAGAGACATCTTCTGGTTCAAAAAGAAACATTATAACTTGTTTTTTTGTATGTAAAATTGTGAACTCTACAGATAATAGCCATGGGATTTTGTGGAGGAGGTTTTTCTTCTTGTCTGCAGGCAACTTGACTTTGGTGGAAAAAAAAGGGAAACTATAATGGAACTCTTACAATTGGAATAATAACAACTTTAAAAACTGGTAAAGGAATAAGAGAAGGATCCGGTGCAGGAACAAGAGAAGGAAAAACTTGATATGTTTTATCCAGAATAAAAGTAAGAAAAAGAATTAAAATGATACATGGAAGACAAAATTTGAAAATGAAATGGAATATACGCTATTAGGTGAGAACATGAAGAAATAAGGTATACACAGTTGGAAAAAGGAAAAGAAGATTAAAACAATGTGATTAAAAATGGAAAAACAATGTATAGGCGGATAGTAATAATAAAAAGGAGGTTCTTATAGATAAATATGGATGAATAGGAATATGAGAAGAATATGTTATAGATATATAACATTGAAATACTGATGGAAATTAGAATGTAAGAGAAATAAATTATGTTAAAAGAGATTCATAAATGCATACAAAGATGTAATTGAAGAAAGAACTATGTCTCAATGTTAAATTGTCATTAAAAAAGATAATGATAATATGATTAACTGGGAATAAGTAATGTATAGATGGATGGTAACAACAAAAGGAAGATTATGATGGGATTAACAGCAAAAATAAAAATGATTATGCTGGGATTAACAGTAAAAGTAAAATGATTATGATGGGATTAACAGTAAAATTAAGATGATAAAATGAAGATGAAGATGGTGTGTTGGGATAAACAGTTAAAATAAAGATGATTGTGCTAGGATTAGCAGTAAAAATAAGATGATTATGTTGGGGTTAATAATTAAAATTAGGATGATAATGTTGGGATAAACAGCAATGAAGATGGTTATATTGGGAGCAACAGTGAAAATATTGTTTAAATGCTTATAACAATTGTAATGATTTGTACTTTTAAAATACATTCATCTAAATAAAAAGAAAAAGAAAAATGAAATGATATTTGGTTAGGATTTAAAGATTTAAGTAATGGGTTTTTGGGATAATGGCATTGTTAAATAGACAGAATTTAGGGAAATAATTGAGTAAAATATTAAGTTGTGTTAATTAAAAATTAAAATTTGTTAGTAATTTGTATCAATTTATGACCGGATCAATGCTTCGTTTTGAAAAGATGTATTTTATGTTTATGTTTTTTTTAAAAAAAATCAAAAAAAAAAACTGCAAGTAAAGAGATTGCATCACTTGAAGAAGGAAGACCACAAATTGACATCAACAAGACCTGCAATCAGGGCAAGTGGAGGAATTTGCACAAGCACTCAAGGAAACTTTCCCAGGCCCGGCTGAAGCAAATGCAACTGAACGATGGAAATATTTCAAAAATGCTGTTTATAATACTGCTTTTTCGATATATGGTAAGGAGATCAGAAAGACAGCAGATTGGTTTGAAGCCATTCAGAGAAGCTGATGCCAGCTATCAAGGAAAAAAGGAGAGATCTAACTGCATATAAAGCCTGTTCCAATGAGCGCAACCTGCCAGTTCTACAAGCTGCTCGTAGCAAAATCCACATCGCTAGGAGATGTGCTAATGATTATTGGCTGCAGCTTTGCTCGTGGATTCAGATAGCAGCTGACACAGGCAATATCAAGGGGATGTATGATGGCATCAAGCATGCCTTAGGTCCAGCAGAGAAGAAACCTGCCCTTCTGAAGTCCGCTACAGATGAGGTTATCCAGGACCGAACACAGCAGATGGCAAGCTGGGTGCAACATTACTTCGAGTTATACTCCAGAGAAAACATGGTAACTGAAGAAGCATTAAATAACATTGAGTGCCTGCCTGTCCTGGAGGAGCGTGATAGTGAACCAACTTTAGAAGAACTAAACGTGGCTCTGGATTTCCTTGCCACTGGTAAGGCATAATTAGAATGTATTAATAGGCAGATATCTTTCTACTTATGGAAAAATGTAAACTTCATATCACTGAAGGTGAGAATATGGCCCAGAAGCTGCACACCACCTGATACTTCCAGTGACATGCTGCACACGTTGTCACAGTTCACAGGGACAGTTGATCACCTTTATGACACATGGAGAGCAACCACTATCAAGATAGACTTATTTATAACTTCATATGTATTTACAGCATGTATAGGAACCTCAATGCAACCTTTCATTTTTAGCAATTAATCATGATAGCTTGTAAATAACACCAGGTAATATGCCATTCTTTAACCATCTGCTTTCTTGATATGTTTACCTTGTTGTAGACACACAGACTTAATCAGCTATAATCTTGCTGATGTTTCAGACCTATAAATTCAACTGCTCAGGATTTTTTTTCCTTCAATGCAAACTCTGATCAATGCTTACTGTCAGGGTTCCAAGGTACACCCTCAACAAAATAAAGCGCTGAGACCTGAGGTTCCTCGAAGTTCCAATTTATTAGCGATGTCATGTTGGCACATCTGGGAAAACCCGAATCTGAAAGCTTTCAGGTTTTCCCCACCCAGCTAAGAGTTCACAGCCCTGCCCGACACCCACAAGGTCATCACATTGTCCAATCAACTCTTCACACTCCACCAGATACAATCTTCAGGCAGTCTCTATCAGACGCAGGCAAAAGTCCTTGAATACGGAATGTTGTTATGACTTACGAAGGCTTTTGACTTGGTTAGTAGAGATGGCTTTTATAAAATTCTCTCCAAGATTGGATGTCCACCTCAGCTTCTTAACATCATTAGGTCCTTTCATGAGGAAATGAAAGGCACTGTAGTTTTTGATGGTAGTGAAAGGCACTGTAGTTTTGAATGTCAGATTCCTTTGACATTTGAAGTGGAGTGAAGCAGGGCTGTGTCCTTGTGCCAACTTTATTTGGGATCTTTTTTGCTGTCATGCTGAAACATGCTTTTGGAACTACAACAGAAGGTATCTATCTCCAGACTAGATCAGAAGAAAAACTCTTTAATCACTCTAGATTGAGAGCAAAGTCTAAAGTCCAGCTGAAATGCTTACAAGATTTCCTCTTTGCTGACAATGCTGCTGTTACTGCTCATGCTGCCAAAGACCTTCAACAACTTATGGACTGTTTTAGCAAGGCTTGCCAAGACTTTGGGCTAACAATCAGCCTGAAAAAGACACAAGTCATGGGTCAGGACATGGATTTATCTCCCTGTATTACAATCTCTGCACAAGAACTGGAGGTCGTCTATGACTTTGTGTACCTCAGTTCAACTATATCCGATACTCTCTCTTTAGATACTGAGCTGAATAAATGTATTGGTAAAGCAGCCACCACATTCTCCAGTCTTACAAAGAGAGTATGGCTCAAAAAAACCCTGAAAGTTTCCAGGTTTTCCCCACCCAGCTAAGAGTTCACAGCCCTGCCTCACACCCACAAGTTCATCACATTGTCCAATCAACTCTTCACACTCCACCGGATATAATCTTCAGGCAGTCTCCATCAAACACAGGCAAAAGTCCTTGAATACGGAATGTTGTTATGACTAACTTTCTACCGCTCCAACAACAACCCCCTCCCAACTTTCCCAGCTAAAATATGTGGCAGTTTAGAAGCCAAAAGAAAATTGTCTTCCAAAACTGACAGGCTTCCCTCTCCTCAGAAAAGGAAAGTGGTGGGTTCCTCTCAGTTCGGCCCGGTTCCACCGAGCCGGTAGTGGTGATGATATGACATCACTGAACTGGTTCTGCCCCCCCCACCCCCCACCCCCCACCCCCGCGTCATTCTTACGTTTTATTTAGCCCCACCCCCAATTGCTGTCTCCTGAGTCCCAGCTGATCGGCTAGAGGGGAAAAAACTGTTTAAACTCTTGCCGCAGGGCTTCAAAGGGCCACCCTACAGCTGATCAGTGTTAAAAGAAAACAAATGAGTAGACCAGAGGTTCCCAAAGTGGGTGGTACCACCCCCTAGGGGGCAGTGGGATGCCTTAGGGGGGTGGTAAGAGGCAAGGGAGGTGGCAGGGGGGCACTAGAGGCAAAAGGGGGTGGCAGGGGGGTGCTAAGTGGCAAGGAGGGTGGCCCCCATCCTTTGGTCTGTCCAGTTACCTCCTTGCCAGCAAACAGCAAGAAAAAACAACTCCTTTCAGCTTCAGCATAGGCTAATTAGCTCATTGATTAGATCAGCCTCCCGACTCTCAGCTGATTTGCTCTCAGCTGTTTTGCGCAGGGCTCTGCTGCTTGCTGCAAAGAGCTAAATTGTTGGAGCAGATTTTTTTTCTCCTTGTGCAAATCAAGCTGAAAAAGAAACTGAAAGTAGAGCAGGCTGTTGGCTTTGCTCTTTGCTGCAGCATTGGAAAATTAGGCAGAGGCAGATTTCTTTTCTTTTTCCTCACCAAAAAAGGTAGGTGCAAACAATGGGAAATTTAGGGCAAAAGAGAGTTCAAGATTTTAAAACACAAAAGAAAAAAGCTCTATTTAACTAGAGAATTGTAATAATTGAGATACTATTAATTGTATATTGTGTTGAAAGCAGAAATGGTTAAGTTGTGGTTTGGGGGAATATATAGGGAAAATTATTTGGTTTATAATTAATTGATTTGTAAGAAATTGGATTGCATGGAAATAATTCTTTTCATTTACATATGTGGGGGGGGATGCTTTTCAAGGAGCCACAAGGGGGGTTGAGAGCAGAGTCATTCTGACAGTGTCTTTTAAAATTGCTTGGAAGATCCATTTTTTTCTCTAACAATAATGGTTTGTATACTTTGGAATAAAACATATACTTGGAAAAAGTACTTGCAAAACTTGGACAGAAGGAAAAGAAAGGCAGGACTGGACTCATTATCTGTAGTTAGTTAGTTCATTGTTATCAGTGACTCCCACTGATTCTAAACTCATTTTAAGACTGGGATTGGTGACTACTGAAATTTAAGTATTCAACATTGGTCTCAGAAATCTTTGATTTGAACTATCAAATCTCTGATTTGAACTATCAAATCTTTGATTTGAACTTTAATTTCAACTATGGCAAGAAAAATCATAAAATGGGGCAAAACTCATTTAACCATAATAATTTCTATGTCAAATTTCCGAAAGAAACTTCAGTTCTCCCTCCCTCCTGCTCATGGCAACCTGAAAGCTTTGCAAGTCGACATTCTAGATATTTTAAGTGTAGAGAATTCAAGTGTTGAGAATGACCCATTATTTCGTCTCTTTTTCTGCACTAGGTACCACTATTTGCTTTCTTTTCATTTTATTCAAATAACAACAGAAAACCCAATACAGTTCAGCATGAATTGGCTTTCCAGTCCTTCCTTGATGCACTTTTTCACACTGGTTATCTAGTTTAAATGCCAAAGAAAAATCAATGATATATTTTTCAGACCTTTGGAGGATCACATTATCAATTGTTCACACTGCTCAAGCAAAACTAACAGGTGTGAATTAAGTTTTAGCTAAAAAATGGAGCTTTAATTCCAGAAGTCCACTCTTTAAACTTGGACTTCTGGAATTAAAAGGCTCTGGATTAAATGGTACTCCAGACAAAAGATGGAGAAGAGTATCTTGCTTTTAGACATGATAATAGCTGTCTAGAAAGGTGAGTTATGAGCTATTTTAACATCATCAGAAATTTAATTTATTACCTGTTAAAAATGCAAAGACAAGGAGTACAAGGGACAAATAAAAGACCTTCATGTTGGGGTTGGTTCTGGACCAAATCTTACTTGTGGAACAGAAACCAGCTCTTAGCCCTCCTTGTGACTTTTTGAAAAGCATCCCCCCACACACGCTCCACCGCCTTAGGAGGCAGGGGAGAGCTGCAGGTTGATCCCAAGAGGGTCTGAGGCTACTGGTCTACCAATTAAAAGCTTGGTAGACGAGTACCTCTGCTAAATCCTAAAGAATTGTCACATGACCATCAAGCCACGCCCACAAAATAAGCCACACCCACAGAACCGGTAGTAAAAAAATTTAGAACCCACCTCTGGAAAAAGAACACATCCTGTGACAAGTCTGAAGTCAGGGGTTAACACAATTAGCACATTAATCACCTCTCCACCCCCCCAGGAGGACCCTTAGGGTTATCAGGGAATTTATCATAAAATTGCCTAACTAAGGTGTCTGCCTGAACTTCCCAACTCTTCACCCATGTGGCTTCAGACAAAGGGTACCCCTTCAATGAACCAAATATTGCAAAAGTCCCCTCTGCAATCTAGAGTCCAAAATCTTCTTCACCTCATAATGAGTCTCACCCTACACCACAATTGGCTTTGGGGGAGCAGCAGGTTGGGGTCTCAATTTAGATCCCACAGCAGTCTTTAACAGGCTGCAATGGAAAAGTGGATGAATTGTTCCCAGTATGTGGAGGAGATTTAATTGTACAGTCACTGGGTTAATCACTTTCACTATGGGGAAGGGGCCTAAATATTTTGGTCCTAATTTCTTACTCTTCAACCTCAAACATAAGTATTTGGTGGAAAGATACACGCAATCTCCCACCCAAAAGGGGAGTTGGAGAGATTGGTGTTTATCTTCTTCCTTTTTGTATGCTTTGGCCGCTTCATTCAGGGCTTTTTTGGTATTCTCCCAGCCTTTCTTTAATGACTCCATCCATTCATTCAGAGTCATGGAAGAAGACTGTTCTCTCAGCAGTTCTGGCATTGGGACAAATTCCATGCCCCTCGTAATCTGAAAAGGTATCAGCCTCGTACTACTAGGCACCCATTATTGTAAGCCACTTCTGCAAAAGGAAGCAAGTCAGCCCAATTATATTGCTGGTAATCTACATAACATCTGATGTACTGTTCCACCATGGCATTATCACGTTCCGCGGCTCTGTTTGTACTCGGATGGAAAGTCGAGCTAAGCCCCTGAAATGACCCAATGGATGTCAGGAACTCCCTCCAGAACTTAGTGGTGAACTGAACTCCTCAATCGGAGATCACCCATCGCAGAACTCTATGCAGCTGGTAGATCTGTTTGACAAACATCTTGCCTAATCTCTTAGCCAAGGGAAGTCCAGAACAAGGAATAAAATGGGCCTGTTTGGAGAACAGGTCTATCACAGTCCATATTACAGTATTTCTGCCACTTTCCAGGAGCTCTACTCTAAAGTCCATAGCTATTTCTTCCCATGGGCGGCTGGGCTCAGCTACCTGTTGAAGCAAACCGGGAGGCTTTCCCGGTCTTGTCTTATTGCTGGCACATGTGGCACAACTTTTTACATAGTCCTCCACATCAGCTTTCATCCTTGGCCACCAAAACTGCCGTCTATTCAGATGAAGAGTCTTTAGAAATCCAAAGTGACCAGCCAATTGAGAATCATGGCTACGCTGGAGCACCAGGAGTCTCATGCTGTTGGGACATAATTTTTGAACCTTTCCAAGCTAGTCCATCACGGATCGTCAAAGTGTCTTGATTGTCGGCTAGCCATTGATCAGTAGATAGTGCTGCCTTCAAGTCGGCAGTTAGCTCCCATCAATGGGATCAGTCCACCTGCTGGCCTGACTCCGGGTAGTGACTGTACTCTGTGTGTCCGGGATGATGGCATGGATGACGTACTCCCTCTGGCTGTCATATTGGGGTTTCCTTGAGAGGGCATCTGCAAGCAGGTTCTTCCCCCCTGGGATGTAATTCAGCTTGAAATCAAACAGCTTGCAGTACTGCACCCAGCAGACCTGTTTGGGGGAGAGCCGTTGTAGGCTTTAAGGCTTCGAGGTTTTTATGGTCTGACCATACCTCAAAGGGGATCTCTAGGAAGTTCCACCATGATAGAAGAGGCCAACGAACAGCAAAGGTTTCCTTCTCCCATACTGCCCATCTCTGCTCAGTCTCTGTGAATTTTTTGGACACATACACGCAAGGAAGCAGCCATCCTTCGAGGTCTTCCTGGAGGAGCACTCCTGCCACTGCAATGTCACTGGCATCAGTCTGGACAATGAACTGCCTATCTGGGTCCGGGTGGTGAAGGATGGGATCCTTTGCAAACAGCTGTTCCAATTGTTCAAATGCTTTTTGACAGCTTAACATCCAGGCTAATGGCTGCATTGGCCACGGCTTTACGAGAGAGGGTCCTGTCTTTAGCAGTTCATAAGTGGCAGGGCCACTTCCGCAAAGGCTGGGATGACTTGCCGGTAGAAGTTAGCAAACCCCAGGAAACTTTGCAGCTGTTTCCTGGTATGAGGGGCCTGCCAGTCAAGTACGTCTCGCACTTTCCCAGGATCCATCTCTATGCCCTCGTTCGACACTCGGTAGCCCAGGTAGTCCAGAGAGGTTTTGTGAAACTCACATTTGGACAGCTTCACATAAAGTTTTGCGGCTAACAGTGTCTTTAGTACTTCTCGGACTAGTTTCACATGTTCTTCTAATGTCTCACTGAATGTTGTCCAAGTAGACTAGAACCACCATGTATAAATGTTCATGCAGCACTTCGTTAATCAATTGCATGAATACAGCAGGGGTTCCTTGGAGACCAAAGGGCATGACTTTGGGCATGAATTGGAAGCTACCTAATGGGCAGTTGAAAGCAGTCTTCCACTCATCCCCTTCCTTTATGCACACTCTGTAGTAGGCTTCTCAAGTCAAGTTTAGTAAACACTTTGCCTTTTGAAAGGTAGTTCAGTAGGTCTTTCAGGAGGGGAAGGGGATAGGTGTTTTCCATGCATACTACATTTATTCCACAAAAATCCACACAGAGCCTCATCCCCCCATCTTTCTTTTCCTTAAACAGCATCGGGGCGGCTACTCTGGATTTTGCAGGTTAGATGAACCCTCGGGCTAAGTTAGTATCGATGTACTTCCTCACCTCAGCCATCTCTTTTGGAGTCATTGAGTACATCTTTGGTTTAGGGAGTTTGGCCCCAGGCTCGATCTCAATTACACAGTCAGTGTGGCGATGAGGGGGAAGGATGTTGCATTCCTCCTCACTGAATGCTTCAACCAGATCCCTGTATTCCTTGGGGACCTGAGGAGTCCCAGGTAGGACTTTAATGGCCGTCATGGCCGCCTCTCTTTGGTGGGGCCCCTGAGGGCTCATCTCAGTGAGTTTGGCTTCAGGAGGGATGGGCAGCAAAGGCCGCACCCCTATCATGACTTTTTGGTAGCCGTCCTCCCATTTGATTTTAGGGCCCATTTGTCTAGCCAGGCAAGTCCCAGGATGATTGACTCTGCCATTTTTGGGGCTACTACTTTTGTGAATCCCTTCTGCCTTGGGCTGATGTGGCAGGGCACAGTTGTGGAACCGGTGCAGGTGACAGACACTCCTCAGCTCGATGACCACTTGTCTGCAACTGTAGCATTTGATTACCCCTGTAGATTGAGCAGGAGAGGTTTCATTGGGGTTTGTCAGACGATGTCTAGCCAAAGTTCTCCCTGGGGGCCTCTCAGCTGAGGGATTGTGGCATGGGTGAACTGCTCTATCAAGAGCTATTGACATGGTATACCAGTCTTGCAGTTGCTCTGGCACCCCCCTGGATTCCACAGGCGGTTCTGACTTCTTGATCAATGGCTTCTTTAAAATAATGCAGAAGTATTCTGTCCGGCCAATGTCCAAGATTCCCCGCGACCCATCTAAAGTCCCATACGAAGTCCTTTATGGGTCGATTTCTGACTCATCACCTTTAGCTCGGCTTTACTCTCATTGATTTGGTCTTGGTCTTCGAATCTGGCCTAGAGCAGCTCAACAAAACCTTCTGCATCATTTAATTCAGCAACCCCCTCATTATGCAGCTGAGCTATCCAGTCAGCAGCATCTCCCTCATTCATCCCCTCCGAGATCGCAGATAACAAGTCATGATCTGTTTCGTATTGCTTTCCATACTGATCTATATGAGCCCATTCCAGCCGGCTGAGGAAATAGGCCAGTATGGTAAGCTTACGATGAAACGTTGCTCTAAACCATGGTGGTGGGGCCCTTGCTGGCAGAATCACCATGGCGACTGGAGGCGGGGTGAATGCCGGTGGCTGAACTGGAACCTGTGGCAGCGGTATTGCTGGCTACTGGATCAGACCCATTGCATTGCTGGGATCGTTGGGTCAAATTGGGTCCATGGTGATCCCATAAGAGGGGTAACAGCATGCGCTGGCATCCACTGGCACTGGACCCACCCCTGGCCGGGATAGAATCCCCAGCCTGGGGGGATAAATTCCGCAGGGGGTAGCATGAAGGCAGGTTGACGAGGGCTGGATACAGGACGACATCCAGGCGATCGTTCTTTTGATCCCATCTCTGGAGGTGCATCAGGCTGGCAACTTTTCCCAGAATCCATCTCCCTGGACTGAGCTCCTAGGCTTTGCATCACCTCTGCAGCTTCAAGGGCTCGTACCATGCCTTCAGAAGGAGAATACCAGGTCTCAATAAACCTTCCGGTATGTGCTCCCATGGCTCTGCATCCTCTGCAATCTTCTCTGTCCCTTCCATCTTCGCTGAGTCTTCGCACCACCCAAGCTTTAGGTTTGTTTTACACAAATGTTTCTTTCTTTCTTTCTTTCTTTCTTTTTTTTTTTTTTGCTGAAAATCAAATCACTTCTACAGAAACATAAACATAAAATTTGAAAATATTCTACAGTTCACTACTTTTTAAATTATAAAAGTATATAAGTTGAATAATTAAAACTTATAGCCATAAGATTCTAATATATGTATAACATTGAGTATTATTAGTATGATTACATGTAGAAATATTATCTATTGACTCCTCCTCAAGATTTTCTCTCTTGCCAACAATCTGCTGATTTTGCTGCCAAAGCTGGTTCTCTGGCAGTGCTGCTTCCTGGATGTGAATGGGACCACTTAGGAATGATCCAAGATGGCTTCTCAGACAGCTGTGGACCTACCTGGAAAGGGGAGTCTTGATGATTCCATTTCCCTATGTGGGCATCCATCTTCCTCTCAGCAGTTCGTTTTCTTAAGTATGCATTGGTTTTAACTTTAAAGCTTTTTGAATCTTCTGTTTTACTCTGCTTTTTATCTTCAAAAGTTGACTGGTTGGTTGAATATAATTTATTTTATTTTAAAATAAAATAAAACTTTTATTCTAGCTATTCCCCCCACCCCCCCCCCCGCTTTATGTTGTTTTGAATAAACTTTGTTTTTCTGTAAGGAAACATGGCATGTTCTTGGATGGTAAAGCTTTCATTTAATTTACATTAATTGAACTCTCACCACAAGTTTTTTACATTTTATTAATTTGCAAAATATTTGGAGGTTTTTGGGTTTTTTTAATCTTGGATTGAAATATCCTGAAAATATCTTCCATGTTTTTTCATTGATTTCTTTACTTTGCTTTAGCATTCTTTATTTCCCGGCTCAGTTACCCAGAGCAACAATGCATCAGATTACAGGCAAGCAAAGGTGGCTAATATCTGGAAAAGGACCATTTGGTAACATGCAATTTTTAGTTGAAAGTTTTTTTTAAAAAGTTTGATGATACAAAGGTTGTTATAATGGTAATGATAATATTCAGATGCATGTAGTTTTGGATAAATTAGATTCACAAATGGAATCTAATTCAGTCCGGACCCATTGGAAAGTGCTATGGACTGTACAGACATAGAATGAACTGAGTTGATTGTATACGCCTCTCTAAAGTTGAAGCTGCATTTTTTTTACAACAGCAGAAGCTTGATTGAATTGAGACATTATAAATTGGTTTTCCCTAGGAGAGTTGAAGGAAATTGGGGAATGGATTTATCACACCTAATCAGAAATCATTTTCATTTGGACTTTGTTGGGAACATAGACCTATTGTGAAGACTGAATTTATTATATTTAACTAGACAACAATTGATAAGAGATAGTATTAAGAAACAAATGTGTATATTTGGTCCAGAATGAATTACTCTTAACTCTTGGGATAATTCAGGATAGATAAATTGCGGTGGTAAATTTTCTATGAATAGGTTATAATAATCATTAGTTATCAGAGATTTTTGAAACTTTAATCTTGCATTATTATTATTGTTCTTCCTCTTAACTATTTTGTCATTAATATAGTATATAGATGACAGATCATTAATTTACAAATAGATGTAGTAATTTTTAAAAAATAGGGCATGTAAGGGGTGAGAATAATATTGTAGTAATATATTAATCAGTATTCAACTGGGGGGAATAATAAAGATACATTTGTTGTTTTTTAATGCATTTTTCAATATCTTGTTGGCTTTGCGTGTTTTTTTTTCTTTTTTTAATAAAAAAAATGGGGTGGAGAAATACCTCTTATACTTAGAATGATTATTACTGAAGCCTGTACATTTTTTAAAAAAGGTGTCCAATATGATTTCATTGTAAAAGCCCTAAATTTGTTTCTTTAAAAAGCAAAACTTATCATACCATAGTCTCTTTTAGGACACACTTCATTTTTCCTTGATAATTGTGAGATACAACTTTTGGGGTAAAGAGAGATGAGAGAGAGATAATATATGTTTTCTGAGGTTTTCGCGGGTGTTTGTATGTAGGTCTTTGGTTATTCGGGTTTTCTCCCGCGTAAAATTGGTAGTATCTTGGCGACGTTTCAACGAAGTCTCATTCGTCATCTTCAGGCTGGTGTTTTCGGCTTCGTGCTTCTAGGAGCAATATATGTATATATATATTCGTCATCTTCAGGCTGGTGTTTTCGGTGAAGCCGAAAACACCAGCCTGAAGATGATGAATGAGACTTCGTTGAAACGTCGCCAAGACACTTCCAATTTTACGCGGGAGAAAACCCGAATAACCAAAGACCTACATACAAACACCCACGAAAACACACACACACACACACACACACACACACACACACACACATATGATGCATGTATGAGAGAGAAATTCTTTAATTTGCTGACTTATTTAACTTGAGATATAAATAAAGAATACATTGTAAAAACAAAAATTCTTAGCTTTAGAGAAATCTTGTGTGAATTGATCCACTGACTGTCATTATATAGATAATATTTCAGACCCAATGAGATAAGATTCTTATACTATCAATATTCACTGGAAACTCTAAGAAAGCATCTCCCTATCTCCAACATAGAAATTGTATTATTCCAAAAAAAGATTACATTGAATTATCAGGAGTGAAGTAGAGAATTGATGAAACAGATGGCTTTTTTATCCATTCTAATTTAATGATCCTTTGCATATTTGTAGCATATTGTTACTTCTTCAGGGATGTTTTATAGTAAAACGTTATAGTTTTGTTCTACATACTTTTAAAGCCCATAAGCTTTTAAAGTAGTAACAATTTGACTAAGTAGAAAAGTATGATTTCTTGTTATTGGAATTAGTCTTAATAGGCCTAAGCTTTGTGCTCATCCACATCCCATTCCTTTTATTTAGGAAATTTTTATTTAGGAAATTTACATTGCCGCCTATTCGTACATGGCAACTCAAATTGGTTTACAGGAATAATCTCTCTCTCTCCCTCCCTCCCTCTCCCTCTCGCTTCTCTCTCCCTTCCTCCCTCCATCTCTCTTTCTCCCTCTCTCTCTCTCCCTCTCTCTCTCTCCCTCTGTCCCCAACCCTCTCCCTGTTGTTGTGGGGAAACTAGGAGGGGGTAACTGGGTTGTTCCCAGTTCGCACCAGTTCAGGAGAACTAGTAGTAAAAATTTGTCATCGGTCACAGAACCAGTAGTAAAGGCTGGCTGGCCACGCCCCTGAACCAGTCTCCCGGTCACCGCTGCCATGTTTTTCAAACACGCGCATCCCATTGCCTTGCAAGTCCAATGGGATGTGCATGTGCGAAGAACATGGCGACAACAGCAGCAGGTTTTTCCGCCGGTACTTTTCAACGGCTTGCAGAGAAAGCGGCTGGCAAAGAAGCCTTTTTGGAGGCTTCTTTGCCAGCTGCTTTCCAGCACTGACGGCTGGCTGGGGGGCACCAAAAACTCTGGTCAGCTTGCCTTCCGGACTCTGGACCAGCCGCCGCAGAAGGTAAGCAGGCGGGGGAGGGAGAGCTGGCGGAGGGGTAATACCAGCAGCGGATGGACTGATGTGTGTGGGGAGGGAGGGAAGCACACAGGAGATCCTAGCTGCAGAGGCAGGGAGAAAGGCCAATGGTGCTCACGAGTAAACTGCAAATTAGAGGCAGAAGCCAAGAGCCAGGCCCAAAAGGAAGTCAAGCCTTGCCATGTTGTCCCCGAGGCAGCCCTTTGGCCAAATGGGCAGGCCCAGAGTTGGTCTCCCTCCCACGGTATGCTGCTTTCCTCATTTAATTTTGGAGGCACTCGGGCAAGGGCAGCCTACCGCATCCAGGCCCGGCAGCACACACACCCCAGAGGTGATCCCTGTCCTGCGAGCCAGCCTGTGTAGCCCAAGCCCGCCAGTCCCCCAGGGGCCGCAAGCAAAGGAACGATCATCCTCTGCCAACCGGCCTGAGCTAACCTGCTCGATTATGATGTGGGAATGCCTGTCCTCCCAACTGCTGCCCCCCCACCCTCTGGAATGGAAGCAGCAGTTCCAAATTGGGCAGAAACAGTGTTGTGTTGTGCTACCCGGCTGCCTTGGGAGCGAGGGGGATAAAGAGGCCAGCTGGCATCCCAAAGCATTGCTTGCTTTGTTCTCCCATCTCCGCTCTTGCAAGTTTCACTGCCCTTTCTCTTGCTGCACGGCCCTCCCGATTTTTGAGACTGCAGCTTCTGCCTAAATGAGAAAGCTGGCTGCAAGACGAGGGGAGCCGAGAAAAGGCAGTGGAGGCAGGTAAGCAAAGCAAGCAAGTGAACCTTTACCTGCTGGCCTCTTTATTTCCCCTCCCCTGAGTGAAAAGGTGGGCAGGAAAAAAAGTGGAGTGGAGGGGGCAGGGCACCCCTTGCACGCGTGCATCCTGGGCTTTGTCTGTATATGCTGCTTCTAAAGCAGAGGTCTTCAAACTTGTCTATGCTGGCTGGAGAATTCTGGGAGTTAAAGTCCACAAGTCTTTTTTTTTTTATTTGTAATTTTATTGTAACATATATATGACATTCACATAACATACAACATATACATCTTATCTCTTTTAAACATTATTTCTTCGTGGTCTTCTTTCTGTTATTTTATTTTTCCTTCACTATATCTTCATTTCTTTCTTTTTTCTTTTTTCCCCCCATTGTCCTTTCCCCCCCCTAAAAAACATGTTTTTTAGCTTTAACAATCTTAACTTTACACATTTCTCTACAATTATTATATACATATTTTCATTATATCTTTAATGTTATACATTTCTATATTCTTGTTGTATCAATACATTTTTATTCCGCTCCATACATTTGTTATGTATATATTTTATACTTCTAATTTTCTCCTCTGATATTTATTGTTCTTTATTTCTCGCCTTAAGCCATTTATACCATTTATTCCATATTCTATAATAATCTGTCTCTTCTTTTTCTTTAATTTCTTTAGTTAATCTATCCATCTCAGCACATTCTAAAATCTTATCTATCAATTCTTCCTCAGTTGGAAGTCTACAAGCTGCCAAGTTTGAAGACCTTTGCTCTAAAGTGATGAGTTTAAAAAACAAGGCGAGGGGAGGAAAAAAAAATCAATCTGTCAGGGTAAACCAAGCAGCTGTTGCTCTGGGAGGACGTGCGCCATTTGGTCTCTTTTGCTTCCCCCCCCCCCCCCCCCGTTAAAGCCCATGCCTTGTGAAAGAGAAGAAGGGGCTTCAGCACTTCAGGCACTGCAAGGGGAATGGCAAGCTCGTGGGGGAGGGGGAAAGAAGAAGAGAACGAGATTGCAACAAGAGAGGGGGAAGAGGAAGGGGAAATTGTGATGTTGGCGTTCAGGACCGCAACGTGATCTCAAACCCCTTCCTGTGCTGGGGAAGTGGATGGCTCTGTCCTCTATCAAGTTTGTATGTGCATGCGCACACATACACAAAACACACACACGAGAGAAAAAGAGTGGGGAGAAAGAGAGCAATGAGAAAGAGAGAGAGATGGAGAAAGAGAGAATAAGAGAGAAAGAGAGGGAGAAAGATGAGAGGGAAAGAGAGGGAAGAGAAAGAGTGATGAGAAAGAGAGATAGAGAGATGGAGAAAGAGAGAATAAGAGAGAAAGAGAGGGAGAAAGATGAGTGAGAAAGGGGGGAGAAAGAGAGCAATGAGAGAGAGGGAATAGAATTGAATAGAATAACAGAGTTGGAAGGAACTTTGGAGGTCTTCTAGTCCAACCCCCTGCTTAGGCAGGAAACTACACCACTTCAGGCAAGTGGTTATCCAATGTCTTCTTAAAAATTTCCAGTGTTGAAGCATTTACAACTTCTGGAGGCAAGTTGTTCAACTGATTAATTGTTCTAACTGTCAAAAAATGTCTCCTTAGTTCTAAGATGTTTCTTGATTAGTTTCCACCCATTGCTTATTGTTCTACCCTGAGGTGCTTTTGTGGCAGCCCCTGAGATATTGGAACACTGCTATCATGTCTCCCCTAGTCCTTCTTGTCATTAAACTAGATATGTAAATTAGAATACTTGCTAAGCAACTGGCCATTAAGCGAGGACCACTTGTATTTGGTTTGCCTTAAGGGTTCAGAGCTGTATGGAATCTGGTTTCCTTTGACCCTTTGGGGGATTGCAAAAGGTCTGGATGGGGGAATCCTCGTAGGAGGAACTAGGATTGTGACCACCTAGTCACACCCACACAGTCACATGGCCATCATGCCACACCCACAAGTCACATGACCATCAAGCCATGCCGACAGTCACATGACCAAGCCACACCCACCAAACAAGCCACACCCACAGAACTGGTAGTAAAAAAAATTGGAACCCACCCCTGGGAGGTAGGTATGGTGAGTATGTTCACCACCTTCAGTTATTTATAAAAATAATAAATCTGGGAAATGAATAAATAAAGTGAAAATGCTTACATTAAAAAACCCAGTAATACATACAACTTGGGGGCAAGCCCATGTTATTTACTGGTGAAATTCTCTTATTGTCATGGTCTCTTATTGTCTAAATAAAATATAATAATTGATGATAATCTTAAAGTCTATGTGGATTTACTAACAGTTATACTTTTCCTATGTTGATATACCTTTGATGAAAAAAAGGAAACAACTTACTTCCAGTTGTTTTCTGAACCTGAGCCTAGTAGACAGCGCATTTTCATGCCAAATTTTGCAGCACCAAATATACAATAACACAATAACATTTTAAAAAATAATACCCATATAATGTTTTAATCTCAGTTTGTAATGAAATAAAATCAATATGTATGCAAGAATAGAAGTAGTAGAAGCGGTCTATATGAATTTATAATTAAACCTATGAATGTAATTATACTTCCTCAATTAATTACTTTGAATATTTTTCCTATTCAGTAAGTATTTCATTCATATTGAAAAACTCTGACTCTGACTTTATATATAAAATTTGCTAGATCAGATTATATTTGGAATTAGATATTGAAGCACTAACTTAATTTGTTTGATGCTTGAAAGAACAGGAAACAGAAAGGATATGAAATTTTGGTACATGTAATATTGCTTATGAGCTTTTTATGTATTCAGACTGTAAGAGATTATTAGTATCAGAATATAAAATAGCCTTTTCTTTGAATCAATACAAATGTCTCACAATGGTCTTTGTTATTTTACAAATCACTTATCTTGAAATGCCTTTAAAAAGTGAGTTCCTTAATGTACCATGGGATCCATCTGTATATGCTATAGCTTTCTATTTCATGTAGTTCCAATCTTCAAAGAAAAGACAGTAAATAGCAGATAAAGTCATATACTCAGTTTAAAAATTGATTGCAATTGACTAGATTTGCTGAATAATAAAAATGAGATTATACATGGAGAATAGAGAAACTATTTTAATTATTGCAAATAGAAAAAGCTGTTCACCAACATTTGCATTTAAAAACCATGCATTTTTCATAAATTAAGAAAGATCTACCAACTGTATAATATGGATTTTACATCTATGAGAAGCTATATTAAAATATCCAAATATAAACTAATTTTAAACTAATTATCAGTTATATTTTCTTGTAATTTTGCTAAATTAGACTTATTATCAGCCCCAAAGTGCATGTACCCAGAACTAAGTTTAAGTGAATTTAGTTTCATTTTCTTTCTGCTTAAACTGTTGAATAAAAAGTAATGTTACAAAAAAGTAAGTTAAACCATCATTGTTTAATAGTTCTTCAATATCTTCTGTTTGTGGTATCCCTGTTAAAATATACCATTTGATCAGTAGGTTTCTACTGCTGCCAATTATGGCCTAACCAAATTAACGTTAAAAATTCAAACTCAGTGCATTATGTTTGCTAAACTCTATGAATAAAATAAAACCCTACTTTTTGAGAAAGCTGTTTATTCATCATCAGAAAACAATCTCAGTGACTATGAGTTAAGCAGTTTGGTTCAATCCATGATATGCGTAACTTTCTTGCTTATAAAACATGGCTTTTAGCTCAGTATGTTGTATGAACTCTACCAGTTGTAGTATATTCATCAAGTTTTTGAATGAAACCATATTCAGTACAAAGTATGAAGCCAGTCACTATGTTATACAACTTATAACCATGAAAATCTACAATCAAATAATGCTGTATATTTAAGTTTCTCTTCAGATGTCAGCACACAATATATAGGCTCCAGATTATGAAAACATGATACTGAGGGAAAATGCATCCATTCTACTATGATTTTCAAGTAGATTAATTATATGCTTGAAGATGTCATGAACATATATGCGCAAATGTCATGAATACATATGCACAAATAACAGTCAGCTGTGCACACACGTGACTCAATTCTTCATATATCACAGATCTTTACCTGAAAATGTTAAAATCACATACTCCCAATGTCTATATACTATACATTGCTCTGTTATGTTACCTATGTGGGCCTGCTGCCTGGAAAATGTGTTTGTGTGTGTGAGTGAGTGTGTGTGAGAGTGTGTGTGTGTGTGTGTGTGAGAGAGAGAGGGGGGGTTACGTAAGATCTTAAAACTTTTTAGCATATTTCATTTAGGATGGGAGGAATAAAAACATCTGAGTAGATAGAGAAAAAAAATTATCAAACAGCATGAAGAAGAGAATATATTAGAGGAAAAAGTTAGAAGGTTAGCAGCAGAGATGCTAATCAGAACACAATAACTTTGCTGGCTGAAAGGAAATGTAAAACATGAATTTTAAGTGTGCTCTGCACACTTCCGTTTCCGTTTAAAAGTTGGGGTGGTTCATGGCCATCCCCTGCTGAACTTGGCAATCAGGGATTGTTGCTATTTGGTGAGCATCTCCTCTGTTAGGCCCATATCAGAGGGAGTCCACTCAGCAAGTATCTGATTAATTTGCAAAGAACAAATGATAAGTTGAATTGAGACACAAGTCATGTGTAAGTGCCAAATGAACTCATGAATAAATTCCTCCCATATTTTGCTGAAACTCAACCCTGTTCAACTTATCAAAGAGTTTACCTACCTAAATGCTTCATCAGTCAAAAGAAGGCAAAGTAAAATCATTTTCAAAATGGCAAATCAATACCATGGTTCCAATTTATATAGGTCTATATTATCCTTGAAACTTTTTATATTTAGAATGTATTACAGTGTGATTAAGTCAGCTTCAAGTTCAAATGTCCTCCACACCTTTGTCAGTATACCATTGATACTCTAGGCCAGGGGTGTCAAACCCGCATCATCATGGCTGTGTCACATGACGTATTGTGACTTTTTTCCACTTCGCTAAACTAGGCATGGGCATGGCCAGAGCATGACACATCCGACCTGTGAGCCACGAGTTTGATACCCCTACTTCTGGCCATACTTTATGATTTGGGTGGTGAGACTACAACACTTGGGGTAATAATAGAAAATTCATAGACCTCATATTGAAGGGGGTTTTATTTTTGTGGATCTTATGGGTCTAAACTGTAAACTTAAATAAATATCTAGTCATGGGAAGCTCTGGTAGATAAAAAAAAAAAGTTAAAAGCTACAACATTTATAGGAACGAGAATAGTTTAGTTTGATTTAGAAGAAATAAGCCAGATCACTGAATTTTGTTGAACTTTTTTTTTATGAACAGGCATGGCTAAAATGTGACTTAAATCATTTTTTTTTCAGATTGATCAGCAAGTGAAACAAATTATACAAAAATATTTATTCATTAACAAAAAACACTAGCTGTTGCAAACACTTTTCCATATATACATATATTCCCAAGAACTTCAACTATAATTTAATAATTTTAAGAAATGGTATGAGTAAAGGCACTATGATTCATAAAATTATAGACTTTAAGGGGATATTTAGATCACCAAGTCCAATGTCCTGCTCTATCCATTAATATAAATTAAATTATCACCAACAAATAGCTGATTTGTCTGAACACATGCAGTGAACATAACTCATTTTCCTTGATTGATTTCTTTGTTGAGCTGCTCATACTGCTAGGAAGCTTTTCCTACCATGTAACCATTTTCTCCTATTAACTATGTAACCAAAACCTGCTTTCCCATTACTAAAACTATATTTTTCCATTTTTCATTCTGAAACATAAAATTGGTCCTTATATCTGTATTACGTTCCCATTGTTCCTGTCAATTAACTTTGATTTTCCTTTTATATTACATTGTGTTCCAGAGGTTTCAGGGTATTGTTCATCATCATCATCATCATCATCATCATCATCATCATTATTATTATTATTATTTAATCTTTAGTGAGATTCACAGTCTTTGAGGCTGGTTAATAGCTCAGCAGCTCGGCTTCCGGTTTGCTGCTGGCCGCCGCCAGATGTTCCTTTGGGATCGTCAGCTTCCATTGCCTGTCAGAGCCGTTACAGCGGATGGCGGCTCGGAAAAACTCCGTTTCCAAGAGGAAACGGAGATAGAGCCGGCAGGGGTGGGTAGAACTCTCCGCAGAGTCCCAAAAGTCTTTTTTTAACTTTTGGGACGGAGCGGATGAGAAGCCCCATATCCCCTGCCGTTGCTCCGGGCTTTGGGAGACCTCTGCCTATGCAGAGCCAGGCGTCAAGAGCAAGCCTGCAAATTCAACAGAATAATTAAAGAAATGACGAGCTGGACCCTTAATACTGAACCGCAAGTATTTCACCCTTCCAAAATCTATCTAAGAGAAAAGAGGAGAGGAAAAGAGGGAAAAAGAACCTTTTAAAATGGCGTCTGCTGTGGCTGGAGAAGGGCTGAAAGGGAAAGTCCTTCCGTTTCTTCTTACTACAATGTAGCGGAATAAATATCACTGGCTACATTTGTAGATAAAACCTCGCTCCTGTGCTGTTGATTGAAAAGAAGTTTTTTTTTCCTTTTTTAAGGGAAAGTTCTTTCGTTTTTTATTTCTTCTCTCTTTTTTGCTAAATCTTGTCTGTGTGGGAAATGGCATCGGGACTTACACAGCTGGACAAATGGGGGGGGAACTTCCCCTCTCAAGAAATTGCGCCAACAAATTTCAACTCTCCAGCGTCAGAAACCCGATTTTAATATATTAGAATTTATCCTTGAAGAGATTGTAAGAAGGGATGAGATTGTGAACCAGCAACTTGAAAAATTTAAGCAGGAAATTAAAGAAATTGGTGAATTGGTGAAATCAAAGTTTGACTTTTTGAATCAAAAGATTTTAAAAGCTGCTAATGGTTTATCAGGCTTTCTGATTCGGGTGGATGCAAAGACTAAATTATTAGAGTCTAAAATGAAGGAAATTGAGGAGAATTTGGATGACATGACTCAAAAAATTAAAAAGGATTTGATAAACACTCAGGATAATAGCTCGGAAGACAAATCTAAAATGGAGACTGACCAAAAGATTGGTAATGAAGAAAATGTACAACAGAGGATTGAAAGAGAAGTTTTAATGATTCAATATAATTTTACAGAATATGCAATTAGACTGAGAGGCTTGCAGGAAAATAATAGAGATGATTTAAGGAAAATATCTTCTGAAATTCTGGCTGGGATCTTAAAGATTCAACCTGATGAAGTGTATTGCAGGATTGATAGAATTTACAGAATAAACTCCTGGTTCGCAAAGCAAAGGCAATTGCCTAGAGATGTGGTGATCTATTTTACAGATAAAGAAATTAGGAATAATATTGTGCAGAACTCTTTTAATTCTACCTTGCAATTTCATGGAAGAAAGATTTGGATTTTTAAGGAGCTCCCGCCCAAGATGTTAATGGAGAGGAAGAAATTTGGCTTTCTAGTGACTGAATTAAAAAAAAGAAATATCCTATTCAGGTGGGACACCCCAGTTGGCCTAATATTGAGATATCAAGGAATAAGATATCAATTGCATACTGTTGAAAAAGCGGAAGATTTTTATCAAAAAATTTTAAAAATGAATTTAACACCTTTAGGCATAATACAGGATAAGCAAAAGGAGTTGGAAACAAAAGGAAAACATCAAATTACAGAGGCTGTGATGGATAAATTGTCTTTGGACTCCCTGGATACCCCAGCTGGACTGTCTATAAATAAGAGAGCAGTGTCATCCGACTCCAATGTGATGAACCATCAAGTCACAGACAAGTGCGCAAATCAATCAGCTGATATACAAGTGACGGAGAAGAAAGATGAGATGATAAAGCTAACCCAACAAGAACAATACATAAAGCAGAATGAAAATCAACTAGCAGACACACAATTGGTAGGCAAGAAACGAGGATGGAAATTCAACCCGGAAAAGAAAAAGAAAAGAAATAGATCGCATAGAAACAGCAATTTCTAAACTATGCAACAGTGATGCCAGGGACTTTAAAAAATGAATGAATATTTGAAAAGATAGTGGAGGCGAACAATTGTTTGATACCATCCTGAGGATTGTGGCAGATCTCTGCAAGGCCATGATTTTGGGATGTGAAAAGAGCCTCACTTTGTTGGATTTGAATCATCTAATTTTTTTTTTTTTTTTTTTTTGGTAAATATATTATAATCATTTTGAGTTATAAGGCAGGAGAGTTTCGCTGGGGTATGCAGAAGATCTGGATGTTACTCAGTAGGATGATGGGAATTAATAATCCTGATGAATACCACAACTATAACCATATGGATATAATTATAATTATAATGTCACTCGGGTGGTTGTTTTTGCTTTTATACAGATGCGAGGATATCTACTACTGATGGGGGCAGAAGACGACTGGAGATTTTGAACAAACTGTTGCACCAGCACGTTATTTTACCCTATTATGGGTGATGGATTTAACAATCCAGAGGAAAGACATCAAAGAAGATACTATATGGATTATAAATTTAAAGTTATTGTTTTTTCCTTTTTTACAAAATGGAATGCATATATAGATATGTGTATATCTTAGTAATGTGGGCAGTGGATTATATCTAGAATTGTACTGCATGATTTTGTAGGAATTGAAGGGTTGAAATAGGTTAGTTTACTGATTGATTAGTTTAAGAAAAAGGATTCTTAAGTCATATATTTAGGGGAGTGGAGGACTTAACAATTCAGTGGAAAGATACTAAAGAAGATATATTTTTTTCTCTTCTTTTTTTTTTCTTCTTTTTATAAAATGGGATGCATATATAGATATGTGTATATTTTAGTAAAGTGGGTAGTGGATTATATCTAGAATTGTACTGTATGATTTTAAGTCATATATTTAGAGGAGTGGAGGAATTGGACAGAATTGAATAAATGTTAAATTTGGATGCAGGGAGAAGGTCGATTTAAAATGTTATATTAATATATATAAAAGATTAAAGGTTAAATTGTAATAATACTCAATAAGCTTAACATGTTAAGGGTCAGTATTTCGAGAAGGGATTAAGGGAAAGGAAAGATATTATGCATGTAACTAGTTATGAAATAGCCTATTGTTGTGAAGAAGCCACAGGGGGGGTTGGGTGGAAAGGGTGGGTTAGGGAAGGGGGGGGGGGAAAGGGGGAAAAACTTGTATTTGAAAACTTTTTCAATAAAAAAAAAAAATAGCTCAGCAGCTCGAGTCCTAACCAAGGACCTAGGAACTGTTAAGGTATCGTCGGAGGATGTAAGCTGTTTCGAGTAAGGTGGTTTTTTGTAGAGTCAAAATGTTCAAGTCTGGCAAATTTAGAATTTCTAAATAGCGGGGTAGCCCTTTGGGTATTGCTCCAAGGGCTCCAATTACAATCGGGACAACACACGATTTCTTTTTCCACAGTCGCTCAACTTCAATTTGCAAATCCCGGTACTTTGTGATTTTTTCTTGCTGCTTATCTTCAATCCGTGCATCACCAGGTATTGCAATGTCAATGAACCATACTTTTTTCTTTTCAACTATTGTTATGTCAGGTGTGTTGTGGACCAAGTGCCTGTCAATCTGAATCCTAAAGTCCCACAAGATCTTGAATTTCTCATTCTCTAAAACTTTCTCAACCTGATGTTTCCAGTGGTTTTTGCTGTACTCAAATCCAAACTTCTGGCACAATTTCCAGTGAATGATCTTAGCAACACGGTCATGGCGTTCTAGGTAGTCAGTTTGTGAAATTTTGCTGCACCCACTGATCAGGTGGTCGGCTGTCTCATCTTTCTCATTGCAGAGGCAGCATTTGCTGTTGGTGGTAACATCTTGAAATTTTGCCTTCATGCAGTTTGTGGCTAGGGCTTGTTCTTGAGCTGTCAAAATAAGGCTTTCTATTTCTTTTTTCAGTACTCCTGATCTTAACCAGTTCCAAGTTAGTTTCTGGTCAGCTTTGCCTTCAATACTTTTCAAGTATTGGCCATGCAGAGCTTTGTGTTTCCAATTTTCAGCTTGCTGCTCAATTACTTCTTTCTTATATTCTGCTTTTGTTTTAATTGTCTTTAAAAGGCCCCCTTTATTTACTTCCTTAATCATTGGTTCTTCACTTTTCTGGATGTAATCATTCAAGCTGCGTTTTTCTTCTTCCACAGTCTGCTTTACTTGTAGGAGTCCTCGACCACCCTCTGCTCTTGGTAAATATAATCGGTCAACATCACTTTTAGGGTGCAAGGCATGATTCATTGTCATAAGCTTCCTTGTTTTTCTGTCCAAATTGTCTAACTCCATCTGGGTCTAGTCAATTATTCCTGCAGAGTATTGAAGCACAGGTATAGCCCAGGTATTTATGGCTTTTATGATGTTTCCTCCACTCAATTTGGACATTAATATCTTACGAATTCGCCGAATGTACTTGGCTGAAGTTAATTCCTTGACTTTATTATGCATTAAGTCAGAGGCTTCTAAAATCCCCAAGTACTTGTAGCCTTCTTCTGATTTTACTGCTTTTATCATTTCTTCATTCTCTAGTTCTATTCCATCCTCTTCTATCTCTTGCCTGCTTTGGTTGTTATTGTTGCACATTTGTCAATTCCAAACTGCATACCAATGTCTTGGCTGAATTCTTTAGTGTTTTCAATTAATAAATTCAGTTCAGCTTTTGTTTTACCAAACAGCTTCAAATCATCCATGTACATCAAGTGCGAGATTTTCAGTCCTTTCTTTGCAAGTTCATCTTCTTCAAAATGATTGTCAGTGGTAGCATTGACAGTATAAAAAGTAGGGGTGAAAGAGAATCGCCCTGGAAAATGCCTCGTTTAATTTCAACTTCACCCAGTTCTTCTTCATTAGCCATAAGTTTCGTTTTCCAGAGGTTCATTGAAGATTCCATGAATTTTTGTATGTTGCTGCTGATGCCTAATATTTCCAGGCATTTGTTGATCCAGCTATGGGGAACTGAATCAAATGCTTTCTTATAGTCTATCCAAGCTATGAACAGGTTGTTCGTCTTTTCTTTGAGTTCTTTAGGATTAGCTTGTCGATCAGCAATTGATCCTTTGTTCCTCTTGAGTTTTTGCAGCATCCTTTCTATTCTACAGGAAGCAAGTTATTTCTTTCCAGGTATCCATAGATTTGGTTTGCAATGATACCAGTAAGAAGCTTGTATGTTGTTGGCAAACAGGTGATTGGCCTATAGTTTCCAGGGTCCTTTCCTTTTTCTTTATCTTTTTGGATCAAAAATGTCCTTCCAGTTGTCATCCATTCATCATTTTCAGGTGTTTTTAGGATCTGGTTCATCTGGGTTGCCAATCTTTTGTGCAGACTTGTAAGTGCCTTTAACCAGAAGCCATGCAGCTCATCTGGTCCAGGTGCACTCCAGTTCTTCACTTTTCTTGACTGTCTTTGCACCATTGCTTTTGTTATTTTCACATCTTCCATTTTATGCACTTTAATAGAGTCCTCAACCTGTTTGATCTATTTTGCATTTCTGTTGTGCTTCTTGTTGTTTTCCCACAAATTCTTCCAGAATTTCAGAGCTTTCTCTTTATCAGGCTTTTCATTTGTTGTTACTCCGTCTCCATTTTCTAAACTCTTATAAAACTGGTGCTGATTTGCTCTGAACTGTGAGTTTTCCTTGAACTGAGTTACTTAGTTTTCATACCTTTTAATCTTTTCAGCGATGGCAACAACCCTCTGCTTCAGCTCTTCAATTACTACCGCAATCTCCTTATTCCTCAGATCATATCTTGCTTCCAGGCTGCTTTTGATCTGCTTGTTCTTTAGCTGACCTTGCCTTAGGTTCTTCAAGTTGCTCAAATCTCCACGTACTTTTTTGATCTTCAATTCTAACCAAATTTTCCACTTAGGCTTCCCCTTCTTGCCTCTTTGGTTCTTTTGTATTTTCAACCCCAGTTCTTTGGTGGTTATGATGGCTGCTGCATACATCAGTTGGTTTGTTTCGGCTAATGTAGTGGTTCGAATAGTTTGCACAGCCTCATTGACCTTTTTTAGTACATTTTTCAATTCTTTCCGGTTCACTTGGTTCAGCTTTGGCAAATGTGTTCTTTCAGCATCTTCCATTTGGTGCTTTATTTTTCCAGCTAATTGAGCACTATCTGTTGGTGTTTGTTCTTTAGTGCTTCCTTGTTCTTTATCTTCATCCATTTCAGTATCCTCTTCTTCCCTTTCTTCCTCAATTTGCTTTTGAGTCTGGAAATCATTCTTGATGTTACTCTTCTTTGTTGATGTATTCAGACCATTAATTGCTTTCTCTTCTATTGCTATTAATTCTTCTATAGTGAAAAATTTGTGGTTTAGGATTACACGTCGTTGGTCCATTAACCTTTGTTCACTGGTGTCACAGTCCATATAGTTCATCTTCCAAATCTGATACATTCTTTTTTGAAATCCATGTTTTGCTGGCTCAGACTTATAGTAAGCTTTCATAATAGAGTTGTTTTCTTCCCTGGTCCAGATTTTTCGCTTTTGGTTTTTCTTCCAGTAGCTTGTCAGCTCCAAGCCCTGATTGCCTAACAGAGGGAGTTGAGCCCTGTAACTCATTTTGCGTAGAATGCCCAGGAGCCATAGCATCCAACGGAACCCTTGTTAATCCGGGCGACGGTTCAGCCGGCATAAATTTCATTTTTTCTGTATTCACCATGTTTGAATGGGTTGTGGAGCAATTTTTGTCTGGCCCTTCACCTAAGGTCTGTCTGATATGGTTGCACCTGTTCAGCATAGCCCTTAGGATCACTAGAGCACGCAAGCCCCTCCACCACGATAAGGTAGAGCTCCTCGGAGGGGATATTATTATTATTATTATTATTATTATTATTATTATTATTATTATTATTATTATTGACTAACAGGTTCCACAGTGAGTTTGAAAAACTACTGTCCCCCACAGCTATACTGTCCTTAGTTTGTTTGTCAGATAGTTTCTCAACTATTCAACTACTAGATCCATTTACTATTAATAGATTCTCAAAGACAATCCTACTTTACCAATCTAAGTTTAGCCAAATTTCCTCCTGTGTTGGAATACATATATTGCAACAGGAACCCTGTCATAATTATATAGGATTGCTACATAGTGTAAAATGTGATTATGTAAGTTTCGAATGTGTGTAGCAGTCTCACAGTTGTAGACATTTTTCCTATGATAGATGAAAGCCATTATTGATTGTTAGAATGATGCAATGGACACTGAGTGATATAACAGATAAGGCCCAGCTTGAGTGTCTATACCATTTTGTCTTTTGTCATATAATGGAAATAATACCTGAAGAAGGGGTTAGATTGTCTGACTATAATGTGATTATCTGACTATAGCCATATATAATTTTTCATCCCATAAAATCCTTTCTTTAAAAAACACTATTAAATGTTAAAAGATTATATTTGTGTTCAAAAACATGTAAAAAAGAAATGATTTCTTGACTTTTATTCCATTATCAGTACACGTTTCTGACTAATCACATTTTTCTTTTTTAAAAGTTCCTAATTTACTAAATTGCAAAATCCTTGAGCCATAGGGCTTTCCTCACTTTTTCTCAGATCCTGAGCTCATGCATTATCTTTAAGTTACTTCAAATGCATCTCTCCTGTAGCCTGTATTATAAGCAGGGAACCTTCACATGTTACAATTTAATGAGGCTCGAGCACAAGTCACAGGTCCCTAAAGAAAAGCATTTGAAGCAGATTTGCTTCATTTATTCCTTCTAATAATCATACCATTACCTATGCTTCTATTTTTAATTAGTGATATCTAATGATTAACACTGGCCAATTTGCATCCAATTATATCCCTTGAAAAATTAGGGTTGGATGTAAGGGCTGAATATAATTAATCACTCACTAAAAAAGTAACTTGCCTAAGTATCAAAGATGATTATTCTATATTTGCAATAGCACTGAATATCTGTAGCTCGGGTGTAAAATGAGGGTGAGGGTTCTTTCTCTGAGCTTCTGGGTTGGGTTCTGAATGTTTAGTTACCAAGCTAGGTAACACCTTCAGCATAGTTCAGGGGATGCCAGTGTCAGTGTTCTTCTGTTTATGAGGGCTTGAGGTGTGGATGTGTCTAGTGGGGGTCCTGTGATGGGTCTTCTGATAAGGAGATTATATCAGGTCAGGGTCATTGGGAGGTGAACTGCTGGTAGGGGGACTTGCATGGGTTGGTTGAGGATTGATGCTGTCTCTGGTTGGCTGTGCTGTTGATTTGGATTCTAAGGGATTTGTAGGCTGGTTGCAGGTCAATGTGTCTGTTGATGGAATTGCTTGTGGAGTGCCAGGCTTTGATGAATTCACGAGCATGGCAGGTGGGATGATTTTTGTGTTGGTCCAATTGAACTGATGCTGTTTGGTGTCAGTGTGGATAGAGATTAAGGATTTGGGATTGTGGCATTTGACTGCCAACTGGTGCTCGTGGCTCTTGGTTTTTAATTGGCATGTTTGTCCCACATAGAATTGGTTGCAATGTTTACAGTTGATTTTGTGGATTACATTGTTTCTTTCATCCTTCTGTATTTTGTCTTTGGTTCTGGATAATTCCTGGTGGAATGTGGCTGTGCATTTGTGGGCTATTGTTATTCCTAGAGGTTGGAGGATTCTGGCTGTCACCCTTTTGTGTATGGTAGGGTTAGTTTTTGTATGGTGGTTGGCTGTGTGATGTGTTGTGGTTTAGGTTTTTGAAGTTTTTGGATAACCGTTACAGAAAAAGACATTGAGCAGCCGTTTCTCTTCCGTTTGACATCACAAGACCCATCACAAGACTCCCACTTGACACAACCATATCTGAAGCCCTTATAGGCAGAAGAACATTGACACTGAAATCCCCTAGCCTAGCCTGATCCCCTTACCTAGCCTGATAACAAAACTTTCAGAAACCAACCCACAAGCTCAGAGAATGAACCTTACCCTCACCATTCTATATCTTCTTAAATAAAAAGAATTTAGACAAAAATACTCAGCAGTTTAGGCAAATGGATAGTAGACATCTGTGTTTAATGAAGTGTAAAGAGTTCATGAACAGAGTTCATAGAGCAGTGAGTGCTTGGAAATATTATGGAACTGAGAACTATTTTTATCTGAACCATAACTCTTCTTTGGAAGAAGTAGCCAAAAGGAAATAAACACAGGTTCCATTAATTTATATTTATTTTCTTCTTTTATTTTGCTTGTACTATTCTACACAACAGTGTTAAATCTTCCAGTTAATTAAACTAACAAAATTGCTGATTCAGACTTATGCATATAGCCATTTCCTTTTTTTTCCTTAGAATATAAATTCCTTCCCATTCATTACAGCACATTTCCTGTAACTACATACCATTAAAACAATATCTTAACATATGATGTCATAGAGGAAAGCCAACACAACACTTCAAAAGTTTTTCTTTTATCTACTTGCATGGGAATGTAGAAATAAAATAAGGCATGCTGGTTTTGGGGAAAAAAATTCCAGGAAGAACTTTTTAAAGTAGGTGTTAATTTCTATGGATATATGACAGAAAAAAGCAGGACATATGGACAAATAGGAGATGCAGTTTCTGACAAAATAGCTAGAGTAGTGGTTCCCAAAGTGGGCGGTACCGCCCTCTGGCAGGCGGTGGGATGACTTAAGGGGGCGGTAAGAGGCAAGGGGGGGTGGCAGGGGGAGCTAGAGACAAAGGGGGCAGCAGGGGGGCGCTAAGTGGCAAGGAGGGTGGCCTTTGGCCTGTGCCTCGCAGCAGTTACCTCCTTGCAAGCAAACAGCAAGAAAAAACAACTCATTTCAGCTTCAGCATAGGCTAATTAGCCCGTTGATTAGATCGGTATCCCGACTCTCAGCTGATTTGCTCTCAGCTGTTTTGTGCAGGGCTCTGCTGCTTGCTGCAAAGAACTAAATTGCTAGAGCAGATTTTTTTTTCTCCTTGTGCTAATCAAGCTAAAAACGAAACTGAAAGTAAAGCAGGCTGTTGGCTGTTTGCTGCTTGCTGCAATGTTGGAAAATTAGGCAGAGGCAGATTTCTTTATCTTCTTTTTCCTCACCAAAAAAGGTAGATGCAAACAATGGGAAATTTAGGGCAAAAGAGGAGAGTTCAAGATTTTAAAACACAAAAAAGAAGGAGAAAGAAAGGCAAAAATAAAAATGGGGAGAAAGAAAAAGAAATGAAAGAGAAAGATGTTATACATTTTAGAATTGAAATATGAATAGTAGTAAGAAATAAATGGGAAATCATGATTGTAAAAATGAAATGAATAATAATTGGAATATTTGTCTTTGTATTTTTGAAATCTAGACAATGATAAGTTTTTAATTTTTTTTTTTTTAGAAATATTAATAAGTATAAACTGTAACAATTGAAATACCTTTAATGGTATATGATGATGAAAGTAAAAAGGATTAAGTTGTAGCCTGGATAACAGCTAGAACATTTTTAAATTTAATTAGGGAAATTGTAACGATTGAAATATTTTTAATTATATATTGTGATGAAAGTAGAAATGATTAAGTTGTGATTTGGAGGATTATATGGGCAAAATTATTTGGGTTATTGGGAGCATTTAAGATGTGAAAATGAGTAACATAAGGGGAAAGCTCTATTTAACTAGGGAATTGTAATAATTGAGATACTATTAATTGTATATTGTGTTGAAAGCAGAAATGGTTAAGTTGTGGTTTGGAGGAATATATGGGGAAAATTATTTGGTTTATTATTATTGGTAAATATAATTAATTGATTTGTAAGGATTTGCATTGCATGGAAATAATTGGAATATTCATGTTCATATTAATATACAAAAAGTTAGTTATATAACTAATTGATTTATATTAAAATGTTGAATTTGTATTATACAACTGTAATATTACATAATTAACCAATGTGAGGATGGATATAAAAATAGATGACTATGGGAAGGGGTAAAATATAGAATAGAAGAGACAAATTGAATTTGATTAAGATTAGAGATGAGGATGAAGGGTAATATTGGTTTTTTTAAAAAATAGATGAGGAATAAATATGGCAAAAAGGAAATATAGAAATTGTAAATTTAATTGAAATGACTAAACACTGTTTAAATTTGTGAACCGGCCAAATATTCTGTTCAAAGAAAATACATTGTATGTTTGTATGTGTGTTTCTAATTATTGCTATTTATTCATATTTGTTCTCTTTTATTCTTTAAAGTTTAACAATTCATTCTTTATCTTAATATCTTTATATTTGTTTGGGGTTGCCTTTCTTCCCTTTCATCTTTTTTATTGTACAGCAATCTTTCTCCTCAAATCTACCACTTCTCTCTTTTTTTTCCTTCTTACTTTCTCTTCTCCCCTCTTCTTCTCCTCCCTACTTCCCCTTCCTTTCTCCTTCTCCTCCTCTCTTCCTCCCTCTCTTACTCTCACTCCGACTCTAATTTCCCTTCCCTTCCTTCCTCCCTTCTCTTCCTTCCCTCTCTCTCCTTCCTTCTTCCATCTCTCTTCTCCTTCCTTCATCCCTCTCTATTGCTGTATTCATTTTCAATTTTATATTTTCCACTATGGAGTCTGGGCAACCCTGGTCTTTCTTTCATTTATCAAGTATATTTCTCAAAATTTCCCCTCATCTTTTTAATTATTAGCAGTATATTTCGTCTTATTCCATTTTTTCTTTTAAATCTTTACTCAAACCATCTTCCAATCCTTATACTTTTTACTTTTACCAATATTATTTACTTTACTTCTTACAAGTATATCATTTGAATCATTTTTTGCATTTCAATTTCATTCAGTTTTACATTTAATTTCCATATTCCATCTTATTCAATTAATTCTTATATTATAATTTATTCTCTCCTTTTAGTGCTTCTTCCAATATCATTTTTTCTTTCACATTACATTGTTCTATTTTTCATTTAACAGCATTTTCACATATAATTTCTACAACTAGCATCCTTCTCTTTATTAACAAATTAATATTTTCACTGACTCTTAACCATTTTCTCTTAGTCTCTCCACAGTTCTCTTTCTTGATGTTTTCCTCCATTTCGTTACCTTCTTCTTTTTCCTGTTCTTGTATCTCCCCTTCAGCTTTTTTCCTTTAATTTTAACTCTATTACTTTGCATTCTCAATCTTACCTCATTTATTTCTCTTTTCTTCATATTTGAGATGTATTTTCCCATATCCATTTTTATTCTATCACTATTGAACCCAGTGTAATCATCTTTATCTTTTTTTCAATTATTTCCTTTTCAACATTATCTCGTTTCTCTTGCTTCTCATTCATCTTTTCTCTTTCTTTTCTCTCTCTCTTTTTTTTTTTTGCAAGCTAACCAATTCTCTGTTTCTGTATTTCCCTTAAATGCCTCCCTTACTTTTTGAAACTTCTCCCTTAATGTCTCATATTCATCCTCCCAATTCTCCATATTTTCAGTTTTAAAAGGCTAGGATTTTTAAGCTTATTCTTTACATTTACATATGTGGGGGGGGATGCTTTTCAAGGAGCCATAAGTGGGACTGAGAGCAGAGTCATTCTGACAGTGTCTTTTAAAATTGCTTGGAAGACCCATTTTTTTCCTAACAATCATGGTTTGTATACTTTGGAATAAAACATATACCTTGAAAAAGTACTTGCAAAACTTGGACAGAAGGAAAAGAAAGGAAAGACCGGACTCATTATCAGTAGCTAGTAGTTCATTGTTATCAGTGACTCCCACTGATTCTAAACTCATTTTAAGACTGGGATTGGTGACTACTGAAATTTAAGTATTCAACATTGGTCTCAGAAATCTTTGATTTGAACTATCAATTCTTTGATTTGAACTTTGATTTGAACTATGGCAAGAAAAATCGTAAAATGGGGCAAAACTCACTTAACCATAATAATTTCTAGATATTTTAAGTGTAGAGAATTCAAGTGTAGAGAATTCAAGTATTGAGAATGACCCATTATTTCATCTCTTTTTCCGCACTAGGTGCGGAATTTGATTTCTTTTCATTTTATTCAAATAACAACAGAAAACCCAATATAGTTCAGTATGAATTGGCTTTCTAGTCCTTCCTTGATGCACTTTTTCACATTGGTTATCTAGTTTAAATGCCAAAGAAAAATCAATGATATATTCTTCAGACCTTTGGAAGATCACACTGTCAATTGTTCACATTGCTCAAGCAAAACTAACAGGTTTTAGCTAAAAAAATGGAGCTTTAATTCCAGAAGTCCATTCTTTAAACTTGGACTTCTGGAATTAAAAGACTCTGGATTAAATGGTACTCCAGACAAAAGATGGAGAAGAGTATCTTGCTTTTAGACATGATAATAGCTGTCTAGAAAGGTGAGTTATGAGCTATTTCAACATCATCAGAAATTTAATTTATTACCTGTTAAAAATGCAAAGACAAGGAGTACAAGGAGCAAATAAAAGACCTTCATGTTGGGGTTGGTTCTGGACCAAATCTTACTTGTGGGACAGAAACCAGCTCTCAGCCCTCCTTGTGACTTCTTGAAAAGCATCCCCCCCCACATGCTCCACTGCCTTAGGAGGCAGGGGAGGGCTGCAGGTTGATCCCAAGGGGGTCTGGGAATGGGTGTGAATTCATCCCACAGCCCTCTCCATCCCCTCCTCTGTGAAATTGCTTTCTCCCACTCCTTGGTGGTCAGCAAATTCAAAAGGAACCCCCAGCTGAGAATCACTGCTCTAGATTGGTTGATTCAGGGGATTTCTTTAATGTTAACTAATAGTGTTAGCTATTTTTGTTACAGGGATAGATTTGTATTGGAGCAGCCTGCAGGCCTCCCAAAGGCTCTGCACACTCTGTTTTTGCCAAAAACGGGCCTGTTTTTCACAAAAACGGGACATGTGGGGCAAGACTTCAGGAGGCCAAAAATGGCTGTATTCCGTGTATTTTACTGTTAATATCTTTCTTAGTGGGTCGTGCAAACCGCTATTCCGAACAATGCTATTTATAGGGGGTGGGGGTGGGGGCAGTGGTGGGTTACCCCGGTTCTCACCGGTTCTATAGAACTGGTAGTAAAACCGGCAGGAGGCCCCGCCCACCGACCCCAACATCACCAAAACGCTTCTGTGCATGTGCAGAAGAGTGCATGCATGTGCGAACAGAGTGAGCATGCGCGCATGCGGCCCCGCTGCAAACTGGTAGTAAAGGTAAGTAGAACCCACCCCTGGGTGGGGGGCACTGAGGCTGAGTTTGTAGTACCAAGGGGGCGGTGGACTGAAAAGGTTTGGGAACCACTGAGCTAGAGCTTCTCTTTAGGACATCAAATATAGAGCCAATTTGATCTAGTGGTTAAGGCTTCAGGCTAAAAACCAGGAGACCATGAGGTCTGGTGCTATCTTAGGCATGAAAGCAAGTTATGTGACTTTGAGCTAGTCACTCTTTGTCAGCCCAACCCATTTCATAGGGTGGTTGTTATGGGGCAATAGGAGGAAGAAAAAGGATTGGGTATGTTTGTCACCTTGAGTTATTTATAAAAATAATAAAGGTGGGATTTAAAAAAAGATCTTTCAAAATGTACAGCTGAACATTACAGTTCTATTTAGGACCAATCAAGATGTTATGAAGTGTTCACATTTTTCAGATTTGTTCATGAGTCTATTGTTTAAGAGAGAAGGTTGTTTATTTGCAGCATGAAAACAAATTGTGAAATTGAAATGTGATTTAAGTAATCAATGATACTGACAGATCTGCCATCACACCACTTCAGCCCTGCTTCGCTTTCATGGCATCCTGCCATAAAAAGGAGGAAGTGGGAATGTGGAAATATAAGGAAAGGGAATGACAGGAACCAGAGGTGCCAACCAGAGACAACGGTTGAAAGATCCAAGGATCCAGGTATGGTAATGGAATGCAAACACCCACTAAAGTGGCACCAAACTTTAGAAATGTTACAAAAACATCTTGTTTGAATATCAAACAAGGGCATTGGACATTACCAAGATGACCAAGAGGGGAGGTCTGGGAGAAGGGAAAATCACTGTGTTTAATGGGAATATTCAGATCTGACTTTGCTTACACTGTAACCAGGGTGGGTTGCTACCAGTTCACCCCAGTTCAGGCGAACTAGTTGTGGCAGTGGCAGGAGGTGCCGCCCACCCACCCAGATGTCTCTGCACATGTGCAAAAGAATCGCGCCCGCACGAACCAGTAGCAGCCAAAATTGAAAGCCACTATTGGCTGTAACCACTTGGATTTAGTAAAAGTATACCTTTCACTAAAAATGGAGTCAAGAGTCTTTCTTTTCTAAATGCCCAAGTTTAGACAGATCTGACAGATACTGCATTACTGAACTTTCAAAATGTTTTGTATATAAAAGTTACTTTGAAGGAAAAGTGAGAAAAGTGCTAACTAATACAGATTTATGGGTAACTTTGTAAAACAGAAAATGTAAAATTTAAAGTTTAGGTACTAGGTAGGTTCAGATGCAATTACAAAGCTTCTATTATTGATCACTGATTAAATCACAGGACTAAATATAAAAATTCAGCAGTTGGAAAATTCCTGTTTCTTTTAATTTCCTCCAAATGTGAAACCTCTCCTTGAGAAATGATTTTTCTGAAATCAAATAAAATATGTTTACAAATCTGTATGTTTCAGTTCAATGCTTCTTCAAATGGTCTTCAGATAAATTTATTACTAGAACCTTCACATCCAAACTAAATAAAAAGCTTGAAAGATGACTGAAAAACAACGAATTCCACGAAGATAAATAAGTACACTTTTAATGTTTCTAATCATCTTATTTTAATGAAGTGTTCCAGTCCATTCATCTTCTCCCATGGATTTTTCTGTTCTTTATAAACGAAAGAAAATATTGCTACAATTTGTGAATTGTTTTGCTAAATTAGAGATATTTAAAGGTCACAAACAAAATTGTAGGAAAATAAGAATTAACCCTTCAGAGTAAATTGTACTAAATTAAATATTGGTTAATATTTCATTTTCAATATGTTATTTTATTTAGAGAGATTCCTGCTTCTTATTAAATGTATTGCATCCCACAATCACATTCAGTGAGCTGGGGATACATGTAAATTTATGAGAGAGAGAGATGGATGATAGAGTGTTTGGGTTAACAGTATATATATATATACACACACACACACATACAATATATATAAATTTGGAAGTTTTATTGTAAGCAGTTGTTTGTCAGCACTGAAATAATTTGCCCTAGGTCCTTTTTTGTTATCGTACACATTGGTTCTTTTCCTTCCTTCCAGATTATCAAAGAAGCTGACTCAAAGAGTTGCTGACAGTTGGCCAGACACACTGTGGCTTTCACTAATTAGCAAATGTGGGAAATGAAGATGAACAAAATTTGAAATGATTGTCCTTAATATCAAGCAACATAAGACTACCATTTGGTAGCTCTCCAGTGGCACTGAGATGAATAACAACTTCTCCCTAGGGAATTACTTGGTACTGACAAAACAGATGCATTGTCAGTCTCTATGATGCTTGCTTGCTTTCGGCTGCCATTGTAATGGGAGTGGGGAGGCATAGGTGGTATTTGGGAGGGAAGGAAATGAGCTGGTGGAGATGTCTCAAAAAAGGGAGGAAAATTCTCACTGTCTTCATAGCAGCCATAGAGAAAGCTGATAGCTGTCAAGGTCAACTGTTCTGGCATACCAGATAGATGGGGCCATCTGAAGAAGTACCCCACATGACACTTTGGGGAGATGTGGATTGGACACTCAACTTGGGTTCTTGGGGGGAGGGATTTGGGGATGCTTTCAATATGTAATTTTTGTGCCTATTGCCTCAGTCTTTGCTTTTCTTTCACTGCATTCAGTTCATACTCAGTAAAAGTACCTTTCTCTACAAACATGGAGTTGGGATTTTTCTTTCTTGAGTTTTGAACAGGGGCACACCTGACATTAAGCAAAGTCTGCTTTGCCAGCCATCCTGGAGAAAACTCTATCTTGGGGGCTAAGAATGTCTGATCAAGACAGTTACCAAGAGGACATGGGAGCCACTAGGTCCACCTCTCCCCAGTCCAGGTGTGGTGGGGAGGTTTTGGAGTGGATGTCAGAATTACAGCTTGAAAAAAAGCCAGTCAGAGTTAAGTGGTCGCTGGGTGTGGGAAGGATGGAACCTCCAAAGGAAATCCCCTCAGGGGTGACAGTTACCAGACACCGGTGTGGAGAGGCAGTAGGAAGAGGACAGAGAAGACCTCCTGCTGACTCAAGCCATGCAACTCCTGAAAGAAGCCTTTGAAAGTCGAAAAGCCCGTGAAAGATATGCATTGCTGTCACAGTGGGAGACTGAACACCCAGGGGGGGAAGCAGAGGCTTCAGTGAGTGCAGAAGAGATTCCTAGAGTACAACCAGAGAGAGAGCAAGCTGAAGGAGTATGGAGAGGACTTCCCATCAGAAGCCACCTGTGTAAGATGCATCACTATGGCCCTGGAGGGAATGGCTGCTGATTGGTGGGTGGGCCTCCATGATGAGAATTTTCCCCTGCTGAGGAATTATGACCAGTGTATGGTGGCACTCCAAGTGCATTTTGAGGACTCCTTAGCTGAGCGGAAGGCCAGACTCAGTATGAAGTCTATAAATCAATGGCGGAGATCGGTGGCTGAGTTTCGTGAGCTGGTGCGACACATGAGGGGGGTGGTCCCAGGAGGCCCTGATGGAATGTTATAAGGATGGCCTTAATGAGGACATCTACAAGGCTTGCTGCTCCCAGGGGGGCCCTCGAGACTTGCAACGCTGGTATATGATGGTAGCTGACGTGGAAATTGATCTGGCCAGGGATTGCTACCATGGGAACCGAGTTTGGAACAAGCCTTCCCTTGCTCCACAGAAAGAAGGCTCCAGAGTGTCCAAAGTGGGGTCAGCCTCGAAGCCTAAATCCACAACGTGCTTCCAATGTGGGAAGGAGGGGCACCAGGCTGCTATTTGTTTCTCCAAACTTGGCTCCAAGCTGACCTCTGCTGGTGGGAAGAAAGCTGACAAGCCTCCAGCAAAGAATCGAGAAATGGCCCTGAAGGGGGTGGAAGTCATTGAGTTCGCTTCCCCAGGCCTGGGTGAGTTGGGAGCTCCGACCACTGCTGAAGACAGCAAAGCTGAAACCGACACCAATGATGACCCCCTGGTAAGTCAGCATGGAGTCCCTATGACATCCCAGTAGAAGTAAGGGTGCCATCATCCAGTGCCCAGGGGAAGATGCTAACCCTCTTAGACTCTGGATGTACTAGGTGTGTCATCAGCCCAGAGGTGGTGGACAAAATGGGACTGAGACTAAAAACAATGAAAGTGCCCATCGCATTCTGCCAGTTGGATGGGTCAGTAGCTGGGGCCCCAGCTCACTTTGTGACTGAACCTGTTGAGATGTGGATGAGGGACCACCGAGAGATCTTGAATTTTATTGTAGCCCCTGGTATGGAATGACCCCTCTTGCTTGGACTGTCTTGGCTATGGAAATGGAACCCCCAGGTGAATTGGAGGAAGGGATGGTTATTCATCCATTCCAACCAGCCAGGGAAAGAAGGGGGCAAACCTTTATGCATGGCCAAAACTGCAAAGGAGTTGGCAGCAGTGGCGAGCGAACACATTGCTGAGGAGGAAAAAATCCCTAAGGAATATTGGGACCTCAGGGAGGCTTTCAGTGAGACAGCATCAGATGTGCTTCCACCCCATCGACCCACTAACTGTGGCATAGAGATCCTCCCAGGGGTGAAGCTCCCTAAACAAAGATCTACTCCATGACCCCTCATGAGGTGGAGGAGCTGCGGAACTTTATTGACAAAAACTTAAAATGGGGTTTCATCCAACCAGCAAGGCCACGAGTGGCTGCCCCGGTTTTGTTTCGGGAGAAAAAAGATGGCTCTCTTCGCTTATGTGTGGATTACAAAAATCTCAACGCCATTTGCATAGAAATGTCTACCCATTGCCCATATGAAAGACATATTAGCTCCCCTGGTTAAGAGGAAGATTTTCACTAAACTGGATTTGAGAGAGGCTTACTACAGAGTTCGAATTAAGGAAGGGGACGAATGGAAAACTGCCTTCAATTGCCCCCTAGGTTGCTTCCAATTTAGGGTGTTCCCCTTTAGGCTACAAGGGGCCCCAGTAGTGTTCATGCAATTGATTAATGAGGTATTACATGTGCATATTTACACCGGTGTACTGGTCTACCTAGATGATATTCTTATTTACACAGAGACCATGCATGAACACGTGAAACTAGTGTGATCAGTTCTGAAAAAACTCAGAGCGGCCGAATTGTATGCTAAATTGTCGAAATGTGAATTCCATCAGAGTAAGATTGACTGTTTGGGCTACCGCATATCACATGAGGGGATAGAAATGGATCCGGAGAAAGTCCGGGCAGTCCTGGAGTGGGCACCCCTATGCACCCGCAAGCAGCTACAAAGTTTCTTGGGCTTTGCTAACTTTTATCAACAGCTTATCCCCACATTTGCGCAAATTGCATTGCCCATTACCAACCTCCTGAAAACAAAGGGGGGAGCCAAGCCAAAACCTAGTAGGCCATTCGAGTGGACCATGGAATGTCAGACCACTTTTGAGAAACTGAAGTGATTGTTTGCCAAGCCTGTCCTAAAACATCCTGACATGGAAGCCCCTTTCATCATCCAGGCCAATGTAAGTGATGTGGTTGTTGGAGCGGTGCAACTTCAAGCCAATGCTGATGGATCTTTACAACCCTACACCTACACCTCCCACAAATTGTCTGAGACCAAACGGAGATGGGCGATTTGGGAGAAGGAGGTTTTTGCTGTCTGTTGTTAACCTTGAGGCACTTCCTCGAAGGGGCGAAACATCCCTTTGAGGTGTGGACAGACCATAAGAACTTAGAAGCCCTAAAAACCCCTAGGAAATTATCACCCAAACAAGTCCTGTGGGCACAACCCTTTAACCGCTTCAATTTCTCTCTGTGCTACCTACCAGGAGGAAAGAACTTTATGGCAGATGCCCTCTCAAGACTGCCTCAATACAATAGCGGATGGCCAGAGGTGATCCGCCCGGTTATCCCTTTGAAACAGTTGGTGGCTACTGTTGTCCCCAGAGCCCAGGCAAGAGGAGAACTGGACCTACCCACTGGTTTAAGTGAGCAGTTAAGAGAAGCACTAAAAATTGATGATTGGTTCACCTCCCACAGCAACGAGTGAACTGTTCATGATGGTCTCGCATGGATGGGAGCCAAGTTCTATGTCCCTGCCAATCTGAGGGGGGCAGTGTTACAACAATCCCACAATGCAAAAGTAGCTGGGCATTTTGAGTTCATGAAGACCTTACATTTAGTTAAACAACAATTCTGGTGGCCCCCACTAAAGGAGATAGAGGCATATGTCACTAGCTGCCCGATATGTGCTTCAGCAAAGAGACCACCTGGGAAGCCACCTGGGTTACTCCAGAATGTGGCCAGACCTGGGACTCCTTGGAAGGAGATATCCATGGATTTTATTGTCGAACTTCCCAAAAGTAATGGAAATACAGTCATTTGGGTGATTACGGACTTGTTCTCCAAACAAGTGCACTTTGTACCCTGTTCCAACATTCCCTCAGCAAAGACATTGGCTAAACTGTTCATTCAACATGTCTATAGGTTACACGATGTTCCAGAATGAATAACTTCCAGTAGAGCGGTTCAGTTTATCTCCGACTACTGGAGGGAGTTCCTGAGGTTGTTAGGCTCCGCCTAAGGGCTAAGCTTTACCCACCATCCTCAGACCAATGGGGCTTGTGAAAGGGTTAACAATACCTCAGATGTTATGTAAATTACCAGCAAGATAACTGGGCAGACTTATTGCCATTTGCAGCAGTGGCCTATAATAACTCCATACACAGTAGTACTAGGTTTACACCATTCAAGGTGGTGCCGGGTCAGGACTTTGTGCCTATCCTGGAATTACTGCAGGAAAAACTTCAAATTCCATCCTTGGTAGATTGGATCAAACAGCTTCAAGTTACCTGGCCTGTAACTCATAAGACATTAGACGAGGCTCATAGAGCCCATAAGAAACAGGCTGATAAGAAATGTGCTACGCCAAAGGATTGCCAAGTAAGTGATAGGGTTTTCCTCTCCACTAAGTACTTACAAACTACCCAAAAGTCAAAAAAACTTGGACCTAAATATGTAGGTCCTTTTTCCATTGTACAAATCATAAACCCAGTCACCGTACTGTTGTGACCCAGGCCCACGTGGTTGATATTAAATGCAAAACAATTCCAAAAAACAAACAGATTTTATTAAAACAGCTGAGAATTAACTCATTCTCAGTATATTCTAAATTAAATGAAAGCAAAGTTCTCAAAACACCAGTTTTTAGTTTATCTCTGACCTTGGGATAATTAGGCAAACTGCCAAAGGCTTTTCTTGGCAAGAGTTCAGGAACAGAAGAAATAACTACAGCCAAACAAGAAGCAATTCTCTCAACAGTTGTTTTCCCGCAAAGAGGCCAAGAGCTGTTGCTGGTCTTTTAAGCCTTATGGGAGGGACCAATCATCTCTTGGCCCTACTCCCGAGTCGTCCTCTCTGTTTTAGCTGCTCCTGCCTTCTGGCAGCTCTTCTCATACGTGCACTAGGAACAGGCTCCTCCTGTTCCTCTGCTCTCTACTGTCAGCCTCTGGAGGCTCCGAAGTCCACACATCACTCCCCGATGGCCCTGGCCCCATCTCTGCCTCTGATGCAGAGCCCTCATTTGGGCCTTCCCCAGCCTCTAGGACTGGCCCATATTCTTCCTCAGCCTCATCGCTGTCTGACTCCACTGCCAGCTCCACAGGCTGCTGGCGGACCACAACAGGTACAGTTAGAGCTACCAAAAACCTTCCGGAGAATCCACCTGGTGTTCCATGTTAGTTTGCTGAAACCTGTACATACTTCCTCCATTCATCCAGACCAAATTCCCCATCCAGTTCCCCTTCTCGTTGAAGGAGAACAACATTTTGAGGTCAAACTAATTTAGATAAGATTTTAATGGGTTCTGATGATCATGTAATTAAAAAGCTATATGGATATTTGGTAGAGATAAAGTTGGAAGAAGAACAAGTTAAAGAATCAATGATAGCATGGGGGGAAAATTTTGGTCATGGTATTGATTTAGAAAAATGGCAAAAATTATGGTTGAATAAAATAATAAAATAAAATAAAATAAAATAAAATAAAATAAAATAAAATAAAATAAAATAAAATAAAATAAAATAAAATAAAATAAAATAAAATAAAATAAAATAAAATAAAATAAAATAAAATAAAATAAAATAAAATAAAATAATAAAATAAAATAAAATAAAATAAAATAAATAAAATAATAAAATAAAATAAAATAATAAAATAAAATAAAATAAAATAAAATAAAATAAAATAAAATAAAATAAAATAATAAAATAAAATAAAATAAAATAAAATAAAATAAAATAAAATAAAATAAAATAAAATAAAATGACTATGTCTACAGCATATAAGGAGAATTTGTATAAGATGTTTTACAGGTGGCATTTACCCCTGACGAGGATAGCCAGAATGTTCCAGAATAAATTGGAGAAGTGTTGGAAGTGTTATCAGACTCCAGGATCTTATTACCATATGTGGTGGACATGTGCAGAAGCAAAGATATATTGAACTAAGATACACACGTGGTTGGAAAAAATGACAAAGACATACATTGACTCTAAATCAGAGATATTTTTATTAGGGATCTTACCAGAGACATATAATAAAGAACTGAAATATTTAATTGTTAACGTTTTAACAGCGGCCAGAATTGTATTTGCTAAAAATTGGAAAGAAGAAAAGATACCTACTGATGAAGAAGTTATTAAGAAAATGATGGATTGTGCTGAAATGAGTAAATTGACATTTGAAATAAGAGAACAGGAAGATAAACAATATTATTTGATATGAGATTTATTTTACCAATGGATAAATAATAAAACATGGAGGTAAATATGAAATATGAAGTGGAAGTTGAGATAAAATAAGTGAAATATTTTTTATGAAAATAAGCTTTGGTCATATATTGATATTTTGAAGATGGGATTGAGCACAAAAGGATGTTAACCGATCAAGACACTGTCTGTAATTGTTTGGAACGATGATGTTTTTATGTTTTGTCTTGTTTTAAAATAAAAAATTGTTTTTGCAAAAAAAAAAATTTTTTTTGAGGTCAAAGAAATCCTTGATTCCAGAAAACGTAGAGGTAGAGTACAGTACTTGGTGGCTTGGAAACATTTCCCATCCTCTCAATCCAAACGGGTGAATGAGCTCTGAGTCAGAATTCCAAAACTTTTACAGTTATTTCACAGTAAATACCCTGATAAACCTTAGAGCTTGGGATTTATACATATTATATGTATGTTTTGGTTTTTAATCATTTGGGGAATATCTCCTGTCTATTTTAGTTTGTTTTCTTTTTTAGGACTAACGTCTCTTCTGGTAAGGAGAGCCGAATGTCAGCCTCTATGATGCTTGCTTGCTTTCAGCTACCATTGTTAACGGGAGGGGGAGGCATTGCTGGTATTTGGTGGGGAGAAGTGAGCTGGTGGAGATATCTCAAAAAAGGGAGGAAAATTCTCACTGTCTTCATAGCAGCTGCAGAGAGAGCTGATAGCTGTCAAGATAAACTGTTCTGGCATACCAGATAGATGGGGCTGTCTGAAGAAGTACCCTACATGACACCCTGGGGAGATGTGGATTGGACACTCAACTTGGGTTCTTGGGGGGACGGATTTGGGGATGCTTTCAATATGTAATTTTTGCGCCTATTGCTTCAGACTTTGCTTTTCTTTCGCTGCATTCAGTTCATACTCAGTAAAAGTACCTTTGTCTACAAACATGGAGTTGGGGGTTTTTCTTCCTTGAGTTTTGAACGGAGGCACACCTGACATGCATGTTGGCATGGTTTCTATAATCTAATATTTCCTGATTTAATAAAATAGCCAGTTAGTTAAACTTTTTGTTGTCATGTTAGTCAGAGAAAGTATGCTCACTGAACTAAATACTTTTTTCTTTGTTCTTTCTGCATCCTTGAAATTATTGTCAAGTGTTGCATGATATGTTAAGTGGCAATTTGCAGAACAATTCACACAGACACACTGGAACTCAAGATAATTTGTTTTATGTAAAATTAAAAGAATCAAATCACTTCCAAATCCTAACATCATGTTTCAATCCATTTAAATTTTGAATTTATAGCTCATCTTAGGCAGACTATGCAGGGCATATATGTCCTATATTCATGTAGAGATTGCTACAGATTTTGTGACTATGATCTAAAAGATTACCTGTAAGGGCAACTTGACTGAAATTGTATTTTTAATTTTAATTAATATTAAATGAAATATAAATCTAGTAATTTTCATGACTTTGTCTCAGCTATTAAATATTAGCCTAATCATTGCTGTTTAGTTTTATAGCTTATAATTTTATAGCAATGATTCCAATCCTTGGGCTACTTTCTTGTAACAATAAATAAAACAAAAAAACAAATGTGATCAAACAGACATGCTATGTACCTAACTTGGTTGAAACTTCAAACAGTTTTTCTCAAAATATTACAATGTTTATAGAGTGCCAGGTTTATGAGCAGCGTGGTGGCTTGGTGAAGACACTTGCCTTCCACTTGGAAGATTGGGTTCAATCCTACATGGCAGCAAATGTTTCTGTCCTAGAGCACAAAGAAAAAATATCTGCTGCAAGCTCCATGTGGTGTCAGGAAGAGGATCCAGTCAGTAAATGCTCAGATCCATCTAGTGGCCCCGACTCTACCCCAAATTAAGGGACCACACGGTTGTAAAAAATAAGAATTTTTAGCGTGGCAGGGTTACATTATGCTTTGCTTGAACAGCAGAAAAAGTACTTTTATCATTAAAAATTCATGATTTAAATATCATGCAATGATACCTATAATAAGACACAGCAGCATCAAAACAATGATATATACATTGTGATGTCATCAGCAAATCACACTGTGTAATATATGTCTGATAATATATGTCATTTTTTAAAGGATATCATGAATTATGCATTATAAATCTATAGCAATGCTCCTATGAACATCAATTTGTAATGTGTTACAAAATAAGAAATGTAGATTTTTGTCATTTACCCAGAATTCCTGTCTCCATACAGGAAGAATGAACTGATATTTCATTCACCCATCACAAAGCATTCAAAGCATCATATTTATGCCAGTTTGTTAGGGGTTTGACAGCGTCACCTTTTTCCTATTTCTCATTTTAATTTCTCAAACTTGGTTTGTTATACATAAGAATTATTTTCTTAAAAGATTAGCTTAAAATTAATTTGTGTTTTGGTATAAATTTCTCCAAACATGTATTCATTTTCAATTTTATCTAATATTAACATTTCCTGGAAAACAATGCATTTTGTACATTATTATTTTCATGGATAATGATCTACATTAATTTATTTTTTCATTTATTTTTATTTATTTATTAGATTTATATTGCCACCTATTTACCCATGGCGACTCAAGGCGGCTTACAGAATATAAAAAATCACATTTAAAAAACAGTAAAACTCATTTAAAAATGGGTGGACTTGAATTAATTGCAATGAGATAAAAATATGTACATTCATACATATATGACAGCATGGATAAGTAATCTTTACTGCAAACTAAGCAATGCCCTCCATGAGTATGAAAATAGAAAGTTTCTCTTACATTCCAGGCAATTCAAGCTCATTGCATCTTTCTGCTATGTTTAAATAGTTTTGGTTGTGATATCATCAAGTTGAAAATGAGTATTTGTTGATTGTTTATATAGCTGATATGTCCCCCATGGGAAATGTTGGTTCTTTGCTTGACTCTCAAGCATGACAAATTCAGAAAACTTCACATTTGGCACATTCATATATTCTGATTTAGGAATAAATCCAAGCAATGTGAAGTACTAAAATTCATAGCTAAATGCAAACTAAATGATTTCTCTTGATTCTTATTCTTATCTTAGTTATGAATGAAGCCCCATCTTATATATGATGGCAATCAAAATTCAAGTTCAGTTCCAGATCAAATTTATAATTTTTTATAGAAATTATAGAATTTATTCTATATTATCTACCTAGCTATATTAATTAATTTTCAATTGAGTTTATAATGTATTATATAATTTTATTTATTCTCCATAATTAATAACTTCAGAGATTCAAAAATGCATATGTCTCATATCTCTGAGATCAATACAATTGTATTTATCCTTTTTATATATTTTGACTTTACACTACCGTATTTTCCGGCGTATAAGACGACTGGGCGTATAAGACGACCCCCGACTTTTCCTGTTAAAATATAGGGTTTGGGCTATACTCGCCGTATAAGACTACCCCTCTTCCAACACACACCAAATAAAAATTTAAAAACATCAACTGGCTCACCCACAATGTAAAAGCAGCTGTGCTAGACCCAAAATGGCCCCTGCAACAAGCAGGAACCTCACACAGCCACAAAAAGCCCAAAAAAACAACTTTCACACTTTACACAAGCAAAATTCCACATACAGCTTTGTGAGATTTTGTGTGTTTGTGTAGTTAGAGTGAAACACTACAGAAACACACTAAATCTCAGAAAGCTGCACAAATATTATTTTATTTTATTTTTATTTTTATATGAAAACTAAATTTAAAACTTCCTAAACTTTAAATGGCTAGGTCTAAAAAAGAACAACTAAAAAAAAAACCCAATTAACTATTTTTTTTAAAGCTCCCAAAGGGGAAAAAAACTTACCCAATAGAACAGGGGTCTCCAACCTTGGCAACTTTAAGACTTGTAGACTTCAGCTCCCAGAATTCCTCAGCCAGCTTTGTTTTGTTGGCTGAGGAATTCTGGGAGTTGAAGTCCACAATTCCCTGCCTGCTTGATTGCAGGCAGGGAGTTGCTTGCTGATGGAATGGATTCAGGCAAGCGAAGCAAGGCAAGCATTGCAACTAGCAGCTAAGGTAAGCAAGCTGGAGGGGGAAAACTTTTTTCCTTTTACATGGCTCTGGCGATCCCAGCTGCGTTACCTGATTAGCAGGCAACTCAGCTGGGATCGTCAGAGCTTGGATCACCAGAGCCATTTAAGGCTCGTCAGAGCCTTTCGGGCTGGTCTGCCTGGTTATAGGAGAACGACACCCGGTGTATAAGATGACCCCCGACTTTTGAGAAGATTTTCATGTGTTAAAAAGTCGTCTTATACGCCGGAAAATATGGTACTTTTAAAGTTATTAAAGTTATCTTTAATAACCTCAGTTCTAATAAGATGGAGATGCTGTTGTTAAATAAAAGATTGAAATATAGTTGATTCAATACATTGTGCTTGGGATATGAGAAAGCCATAGACCTTAACAGAACATTAAACAAATGCCTTCTCACGTCTCCCCTGAGGAGTCAGAGACTCCTGATACCGCCTAAAACTATTTATCTCTATACTTGGGGGGGGGGGGTGGATCAATTTCTGACAAAAACCTAATATTTGTGTTATCTGGGCTGCACAGTCACATTTAGGAGATATATGGTTGTTTGGGACTTGAAGTTTATCACTCGCTCTTTTTTGCTGATATTTTTCTACCTCTTCTTTTGCTTCAACTGAAGCAAGGAAAGGGAGGAGAATATTTTCCATGGTGTCAGAACCTACTGATAGCTTGATCACATGTATATGTGTTGTGTGCTTATTGAAAAAGGAATCAATCCATGTATAGTTGTTGTGTCTACAGTGTCACAATACAATGTTATGGGAATTAATTGTTTAGGAGAATGATGGCATGAGGCGAAAAACTGTCCTTGTGTCTAAGTTGCACACCAAAAAACTTTTCTATTACATATTCCTTCTCTTCTTATTATAACTTTGTTGCATGTATCTTATGATTTATATTGTTTTATTTAGTTGCGTATTGCTTATTTAGTATCCTATAACTATCACTGAGTGTTGTATCTTATTTATGAATGTATTTTATAATTATAATCATGATTTATCATTTGTTGTATGTATACTGAGAGCTTATGCACCAGAGACAAATTCCTTGTGTGTCCAATTACACTTGGCCAATAAACAATTCTATTTTGTTTATAATAGGTTTGCAATTTGTTAAATGTGACCACATTTGAATTTTGAAAACTGGAGGTTTTCCTTGTTTCCAAAAGGTTGCTACATAGGCATAGAAAGAGCCAGTTACAAAACACCCATTTAGTAGAAGTAAGAGCTGTGGTGGCGCAGTGGTTAGAATGCAGTACTGCAGGCTCACTCCAGGAGTTCAATTCTGAGCGGCTCAAGGTTGACTCAAGCTTCCATCCTTCTGAGGTGGGTAAAATGAGGACCCAGATTTTTGGTGGCAATATGCTAACATTGTAAACTGCTTAGAGAGGGCTGTAAAGCACTATGAAGTGGTATATAAATCTAATGAGCCTTGGTGGAGCAGCAGACTAAAGCTCTGTTTAAGTAGCACTTAGCTGCCAGCTGCCTGCAATTACTGCGAGTTCAAATCTCACCAGGCTCAAGGTTGACTCAGCCTTCCATCCTTCGGAGGTAGTAAAATGAGGACCTGGATTGTGGGGGCAATAAACTGACTTTGTATAAAAAAGAACACCGCTTCGGGAGGGCCGAAAGCCCTACTAAGCAGGTATATACAAAAGTATGAAGGCTATTGCTTAACACATTGTAAGCTGCCCTGAGTCTCCGGAGAAGGGTGTAAATAATAAATAAATAATGCTATTGCTAGAAACAAGCTGGCACGTGCTACCTGTCTCTTCTTTAGCTTCACAAGATGTTCTTTTGTAGCCAGGTTTACTCCTGTCTTTTTTTTTTTTCACCTGGGGAGATGTGCATACTTCTGAGCAAAGCCCTAGCTCCGTGATGGCGAACCTATGGCACATGTGCCAGAGATGTCACACAAAGCCTTCTCTTCTGGCACGTGCACTCTTGCCCCAGGTCAGATCTCCATGGCATTTCTTTTGTCAACTTCTGTTTCCCTGCAAACGACAAAATAGAAGCTCATGAAAGAAAAAGATCTTACCTCTTGCCGCGCTGCAGGTGTTAGGATGCCCCACCCCAGCTGGCCAGCTGGTCTTTGGATCACTGCTGCACATGCGCACATGTCCGTGCATGCACATGGGCATGTCAGCACATTCATGCATGTCGGCACGTGCGCACGTTTGTGCATGTGCGTACACCTTTCAGTTGGGCATATGCACGGACCCAGTTTGGGCACTCAGTGTCTAAAAGGTTTGCTATCACTGCCCTAGGTTGTAGCCATATAGCAGTGATGGCTAGCCTTTTTTCCCTCGGGTGCTGAAAGTGCATGTGCGCCCATGACAGTGGGTGCACATGTTTCCACACCCAGGTGTGAATGAGTTTTAATGTTTTTAATGTTTTTAATTCTTAAATGTTTTTTATAATGAATTTAAATTCATTGTGAGCCGCCCTGAGTCTTCGGAGAAGGGCGGCATACAAATTGAATTAATAAAAAATAAATAATAATAATACATGCAATGTCCCCCCATGTGCATGTGACCCCTCCTCCACCCCCTGTGCATGCACATGCCACCCCCAGACCCCATTTTGGGCCTAGCAGGCCTCTCTGAAACTCCCCGGAACCAAAAACGGGATGCGGAAGGGCGTGCCGCACCCTCCCACCCCACACGCATGCACAGCAGAGACCCGAAAATCAGCTGGTTGGCAGGAGGTGCATGCGCAGTGGACCTGACCTAGGACAACAGTTCATGTGCCTACAGATATGGCTCCATGTGCCACCTGTGGCACGCTTGCCATAAGTTCGCCATTATGGCCATATAGCATTTAACTTTTAAAAAAACTTTTAAAAAAGGTTTTGCATGGAAAAAGGAACCTACATGAAACCAAAGAATAATTTAGTATTCACCAACAGCATGTTGTCTATTCTTGACTGATAATATATCTGATGCATGAGCAGATATTCTGATATATGAACAATGTGGTTAGTGTATTTTATAGTTGGCTTAGTATATCTTGTCAATCTTCTGCTCTAGTATAACTTGTGTGATTTAGTGTATTGTGTAAAACAAGCTACTACAGCTTTAAGCTATACTTGATATGTAATTAATACCATGATTAAACAAATTGTGATATGTGACCCATATAATTTTACTTTTTTGGAACTTCTCTTATTCCAGTTACCCTCTTTGATATTTTGGCAGAAATACTAGTGGTTGTAAAAATACTTCCATTTTTAAAATGTATTTCTTGGTGAGATAGGACGTGGAATAATTTCAACAAAGGGAAGGAAGGAAGGAAGGAAGGAAGGAAGGAAGGAAGGAAGGAAGGAAGGAAGGAAGGAAGGAAGGAAGGAAATCTTAAAGAAATGAACACAAATAATATTCTCAATATAAATCCCATTTAATATTTTCTGACTTGCTACATCAGATAATAAGAAAGTGTCCAAACAGTAGAGATCAACTGGTAATTGACAAAATGATTTTGGAAAATTGCAAGAGAAGGAAGACCTTGAATTAGATTGGATTGATTATAAGAAGGTATTTAATTCCCTTAGAGATCAAAGTCAGATGCATATGAAAAGGTTGTATAATGCATTATTGGAAATAGATTCAGAAACGGAATTGGTTAAGGATTGTATGATAAAATGGGCACAAAACTTTCAGGAACCAGTGATGATGGAAACGTGGGAAAAGATATGGGTCAGAAATGTTAAATTTATGCAAGCACAAAATCTGAGAGAGAATTTTTATAAAATGTTTTATAGATGGCACTTAGATCCTAAGAAATTATCATGTATGTACTCTAATTTGCAAGCTAAATGTTGGAGATGTGAATGTAATGATGCAACCTATTATTATATATGGTGGACCTGTAAGAAAATCAAGGCATTTTGGATAAAAATTTGGTGGGTGATGCAGAACATTTTGAAAAGAAGGTTGAAATTTACTCCTCAATTCTTTCTATTGGGCATAACTACGGACTGTACAGTATCAGAGACTAAATTGACTTTGAACTTAATATCAGCAGCTAGGCTGTTGGTAGCTCAATATTGGAAGAAGGACTCTTTGCCTACTATTGAAGAGTGGATATTGAAAGTAACAAACCTAGCAGAAATGGCGAAAATCTTGGTGTATTTGAAGGACCACACGCAAGAAAGATATGTATCAGAATGGAGAAGATGGATTGATTATATTCAAAATAAGTATCAGACAAGAAAATATCAAATAGCTTATGAATGAATGTTAGTATTAGAAGTATTAGGTTATCTACAGTGGAGTTAAGGTTTCGGGGGGGAGTTAGTACTTTGAGGATAAGTAGATTAATCTAGTTTATGATTGATTAAATGAAATACCTTGTATTTTGCTCTGGGAAGTCCGGGGGGGGAGGGTGGGATCGGGGGGGGAAGGGTGGAGGGAACATGGGGGAAGAAAATTTTTGTATTTTTTTTGTAAAACTTTTCAATTAAAAAAAAAGAAGGTATTTAATTCCCTACCACATGATTGGATAATCAAATCAATTTTTTTTTATTGGCCAAGTGTGACTGGACACCCAAGGAATTGGTCTTGGTGCATATGCTCTCAATGTACATAAAAGAAAAGATACATTCACCAAGAATCATAAGGTACAACACTTAATGATAGTCATAGGGTACAAATAAGCAATCAGGAAACAATATCAATATAAATCGTAAGGATACAAGCAACAAAGTTACAGTCATAAAGTCATAAGTGGAAGGAGATGGGTGATGGGAACAATGAGAAAATTAATAGTAGTGCAGACTTAGTAAACAGTTTGACAGTGTTGAGGGAATTATTTGTTTAGCAGAGTTAATTGGAATAGAATCTTTGAATAATTCTAATGTTGTTACTCATTATAACAACAGAACAGTTTATTTTTGCTTTCACAAATAGCGAAAATCACAAATACGATTGTTTTATCATGCATTATTAGATTGCACTAATGCAATATAAGGCAACACAATCCATGACTAATGCAATATATTGAAGGTTTATGAACAGTTTATGTCCGGGATGTGAGGGGTCTGTAAATATTTTCACAGCCCTCTTTTTGTCTTGTGCAGTATACAGGTCCTCAATGGAAGGCAGGTTGGTAGCAATTGTTTTTTCTGCAGTTCTAATTATCCTCTGAAGTCTGTGTCTGTCTTGTTGAGTTGCAGAACCAAACCAGACGGTTATAGAGGTGCAGATGACAGACGCAACAATTCCTCTGTAGAACTTGTATCAGCAGCTCCTTGGGCAGTTTGAGCTTTCTGAGTTGGCTCAGAAAGAACATTCTTTGTTGTGCTTTTTTGATGATGTTTTTGATGTTAGCTGTCCATTTTAGATCTTGTGATATGGTAGAATCTAGAAATTTGAAGGTCTCTACTGTTGATAGTGCATTTTCTAGTATTGTAAGAGGTGGAAGTATGGAAGGGTTTTTCCTTAAGTCTACCACCATTTCTATGGTTTTGAATGTGTTCAGTTCCAGATTGTTCCGGACACATTACAAGGCTAGTTGTTCAACCTCCTGTCTATGCGGATGCATCATTGTCTCGAATGAGACCAATCACTGTTGTGTCATCTGCGAACTTCAGTAGTTTAACAGATGAATCGTTGCAGTGATTGGTATACAGAGAGAAGTGGGGAGAGCACCCAGCCTTGGGGGGCCCCTGTGCTAATTGTACAGGTATCTGATATGATTCTTCTTAGCTTCATATGCTGCTCCTGTCGGTTAGGAAGCTTATGATCCATTTAGAAGTGTGTTCAGGTACTGCTAGCTGGTTTAGCTTAGTTAGAAGAATGTCTGGAATGATGTGGGGTTTTTTTCCCATTTTTTTTTATTTTTTTAAACATAAAACATAAAATACATTGTTTTAGAGCAAGGATTTGGTCCGGCATAAAATGAGTACAATTATTCACATTCCCTCAATCAATTTTGTTCCAAATTTTATCCATTTACATCTTTAAAAAAAAAAAAAGAAAAAAAATCTTATTCTAAACATTTATCATTCTACTATTACACCCAAAATTCTAAACAATAAACACTATTCTAAATCTTTATCATTTTAACAATCAATATTTCATATATATTCCTCAATCCTAAAACCCATTACCTCAAATCTATATTTTACTTCTCTTAAATGACATCTAATATCCATAATCTTGACAAAAAGTATTTTCCTCCTCTCTTAAAAGTCATTTCATAAACAATCAACATTTTCTTCTATAGTTTGTTACTTCCAGAATACTTTATTTTATTTATTTCAAGTTTATTCTCATATTTTATTAAATCTAATTTTTAACTGATTCATAGTTTAAATATCTATTTCCCAGCTGTATTTTCCAATACTCCTATCTGTATTTATTTAAACTGGTTCACAGTTTAGCTACTATTCTTCGGTAAAATCTCTTCCACTTCCTCCTAAGTTTATTTTTTAGCTGGTTCGCATTTAATCAGCTGCTTTCCAGCAATGCTTTCCTCCACTCCTTATCTTAATTATTTTAGCTGGTTCACAGTATAATTTTAACTGCACACCAACCTTCTCCTTAACTCCTCCTAAATCTATTATAAAACTGGTTCACAACTCAAGTAGTTGCCTTCCAGCAATGCTTTCCTCCACTCCTACCCCTATTTTTAACTGGTCACAACTTTTACTTCAATTGATCCCCAGGTATAGTCTCCTCCACTCCTACCTTTTTATTTTTGGCTAGTTCACAGTTTTGCTTTAACTGTTCACCAGCGTATGCTTTCCTCCACTCCTAACTCAATATTTTGGCTGGTTCACAGCTTTGCTTTAGCTGTTTTCCAGCCCATGCTTTCCTCCAGTCCTAACTCTTATTTTTAACTGGTTCCCAGTTTATTTTAACTGTTCTCCCGTATAATGCTTTCCTCCACTCCTATCTTATTTGTAAAACTGGGTCACAGCTTTGCTTTCACTGATCTCCAGAGTCATGCTTTCCTAAATTTATTTATTTAACTAATTCATAACATTTATCTCTTACTCAGTTGTTTAGCTCCAAATTGTTTCGGAATATGTTACCAATATTGTTTTCCAATCTATTCTCCTCCATATCTCTTACCAGTTTAAGATAAAAGTATATTTCAATAAATATCTTATCTCCTATTCTCTCTTAAGTTTTCTCCCTTTCCATGTTTATTTCTTATTTTCAATATGAAACATTTTGAAACACTTTAAAATCAATTTTTTATGGTTCTTAATTCTATAAGTAATTCTTTTTAACATCCAATGCCTTTAAAAGTAAATATTTTCTTCCAGATTATTAAATCTGTAAGTAGTGCTAGTTAAAAATTCAAAATTTAAAAGGGCATTAGAACATCCAAAAATCATGTTTTTCTTCAATCATTTATGCTCTTATTTCTTAATCAAATTGTTTATATATTTATATGAAAATAATAATAGAAAAAAGGAGAAAGTAATAGCAATAATAATAATTACAATAAAAGAAATACAAAAAAATAAGACAACACTAAAAAAGAGGAAAAAGGAAAAAGGAAGAGAGTAAAATGGATTTAAAAAGAAAATAAAGAGGCGAAAAGAAACAAAGAAAAGGATACTACAAGAAAAAAATAGTGAGAGAGCATAGAGAAGGAAAAGAAAGAAAGAAAAAAGTATCTCCTAGCATTATTCAACGACCCAGAAACCGTTACATTCATTTAAATCAAAATATTTTGTATAATATTTTGTTGTCTTGTTATATAATATATTCCATTATTCCTTTCTCCAGTCTGTCCTTGTATATATCTTTTCCATTTCAATGTCATCAAAGTTATAAGTTCTACAAAGTTGATTCTGAAGCTATTCCATATATGGCATCATCATGTCCTTCTTCTATTGTCACACCCTTCTTTTATTGCCACGTTTATTAGTTCAGTTTTCATTGTTCCATTTAATTTCTTCTTTCTAATCTTCAATAAATCCTCCAGTGAACAGATTATGTATCCTAAGTCAAATTCTCTGAGTCTTTTCCTCAAAGTAGTCAAGTTTAAATAACAAGCAACAATGTTTCTCTTTTCAAGTAACAAGCAACTTGGAATTCACTTTTTCTTTTCAGCTGGCAACCATTTTTATCCATCTCCGTTTGTCTTTTCCCTTTGCTTTTTTTTTTTTGAAAAGTTTTTTTTATTTTTTAAAACATGAAATATAAAATACATCTTTTTAGAGCAAGGATTTGATCCGGTATAAAATAAATACAATTACTCACATTCCCTCAACCAATTTTTACTCTTTAAAAAAAAGAAAAAGAAAAAAAAGAAAAAGAAATCTTATTCTAAACATTTAGATTTTGAACATTCTACTATGTCACCCTAAATTCTAAACAATTATTTCCAAATAGGCATCATTCCAAATCTTTGTCATTTTAACAATCAATATTTCATATATATTCCTCATTTCTAAGACCCATTATATATTGTACCTCTTTTAAATGGCAACTAGTATCCATAAGCTTGACAAAGAATATTTTCCTCCTCTCTTAATTGTTTCTAAATCAATCAACATTTCCATCTAAAATTTGTCACTCCCCAAATACTTTATTTTAAAGTCTAATATTTAACTGATTCAAAATAGCTATTTCCCAACAGTGTTTTCTGCACTTCTATCTCTATTTATTTAACTGGTTCACAGTTTGGCTTAACTATTCTCCAATATTGTCTCCTCCACTTCCTCCTGAGTTTATTTTTTGGCTGGTTTGCAACCTAATCAGTTGCTTTCCAGCGATGCTTTCCTCCACTCCTGAACTTACTTATTTGAGCTGGTTCACAGTATAATTTTAACTGCATACCAACGTTATCTCCTTCAATCCACCTAAATCTATTATGAAACTGATTCGCAACTCAAATAGTTGCTTCCCAGCAATGCTTCCCTCCGCTCCAACCTCTATTTTTAACTGGTTCACAACTGTATTTCAGTTGCTCTCCAGGTATATTTTCCTCCACTCCTAACTTTTTATTTTTTGGCTAGTTCACAGTTTTGCTTTAACTGTTACCTAGCGTATGCTTCCCTCCACTCCTAGCTCTAATGGCTGGTGCACAGCTTTACTTTGGTTGTTTTCCAGCCCGTGATTTCCTCCACTCCTAACTCTTGTTTTTATTTTTAACTGGTTCCCAGTTTTGCCTTAACTGTTCTCCAGTATGATGCTTTCCTCTACTCCTACTTTATTTGTAAGACTAGATCACAGCTTAACTTTCACTGTTCTCCAGAATCATGCTTCCCTCCACTCCTAACTTCATTTGTTTAACTAATTCATAACATTTTATTTTAATTATTGTCCAGCTTTATGTTTTCCTCCATTTCTACATCTCTTATTCAATTATTTAACTTTAAATTAATTCACACTATATTACTGATGTTCATTTTTAAATCCATTCTCCTCCATGTCTTTAACTGATTAAAAATAAAAAAGTATATCGACAAATATCTTAGTTCCTATTCTCTCCTAGGCTTTCTCCCATGCCATATTTATTTCCAGTAAATATCAATATTTTAAATCACTTTAAAATCCATTTTCTATCATTATTAAGTCTGTAATTAATTCTTCTTAATATCCAGCACCTTAGAGATTTTCTTCTAAATTATTAGGTTCTGTAAATAGAGCTTAAAAATTCCAAATTTAAAAAAGTATTAAAACATCCAAAAATCATAATTTTCAATCATTTATACTCATTTTTTCCAAGTCAAATTGTTGTATATTCATAAAATCAATTTAGATAAAAATAATAGTGAGAAAAGAGAGAGAATAGTAACAATATTAATAATAGTTAAAATAAAAACAAAAGAAAAATAAACAAGAATAAAAACAGGAAAGAGAATAGAAATATAACAAAAGAAATTGAAAAGAGAATTGGAAAAAATAGAGAGGGGGAAAGGGACAAAAGAAAAAAAGAAAAAGGAAAGAAAAAAATAAAATAAAATTGGGAGGGAGCCCAGAGAAGAAGGAAGGTATCTCCTAAAATTATTCAAAGATCAAATTCCCAGAAACCATTACATCCATTTAATTCAAACTATGGTATTTTGTTATCTTGTTACTTTATATTCCATTTTTTTTCCTTCTCCAATCTATCTGAGTATATTTATTTTCCATTTCAATGTCCTCAAAATTGTAAGTTCTATAAAGTTGACTATTCCATATATGGTATCATCATGTTCTTCTTTTGCTGCCACACCCTTTTTCTCTTGTTGCCACGCTTAATAAATCAGTTTTCATTATTCCATTTAGTTTCTTCTTTCTGGTCTTCAATATCCTCCAATACACAGATTATATGTCCAAAGTCAAGCCTCTTGAAATTTTTCTCAAAATAATCCCCTTTAAGTAACAAGCAACAAATTTTCTCTTTCAAGTAACAAGCAGCCTGGAATTTACACTTTCATTTTTCAGCTGGCAGCCATCTTTTCCATCTCCGTTTGTCTTTTATCTTTACTTTTAAAAGCATATTTATTTCCTCTTCTCCTTCCTCTCTCTCTCTCTCTCTCTCTTTTTTTATAACAATTTTATTGAATTAAGAACATATTACACTTCAAACTAAACGGTTCGGCAAACGTGATGTCATATTGCATATTTACACGTGCGGTATCTAGTCAATTAACTAATCATTTATACATTTATACAAAGATTTATACTAATCATTTATACAAAAATTCTTATAAGTAAAATTGATTACTATTTGAATAAAGTACTATAATATACAGGATTATCTAGTTGTTGTGCATTGTTCCACATTAGTATTAACTTTTGCATTTAGTTTCTAGCCACCTATACCACAAATCCCAGATCGCATAGAATTCTGAATCTTCCTTTCCGTTTAAGGTATACGTTAATCTGCACATTTCTGCGCAGTCAAGTATCTTATTAACTAACCATTCCTCAGTTGGTCCTTTTTTCTCTTTCCAGCATCTTGCATAGGAGAGTCTAGCCGCTGTAACAATATGGGTAATCAGATATTTCTTGTCCTTTCCAAGTGTTCGTTTTAGTACTCCCAGGAGATAAATTTCCGGGAGGAAGTTAATATCCTCCTCTAATATTTCTTGGATCCATTTTTGTATTTTTTTCCAAAACTTCCTCGCTTCCGGACACGTCCACCACATGTGATAGAAGGTACCTTGGGGGTGGCCACATTTCCAGCATTTAGGGCTTGCACCTGGGTAAATCTTGGCAATTCTAGATGGTGCTAAGTACCATCTATATAACATCTTGTACTGATTCTCCTTATAACTTATTGCTCTCATCAATTTGAGATTGCAGTTCCATATTTCTTCCCAATCATCCAGATTTATCTTTGATTCGAAGTTTTTTCCCCAAGCAGTCATTTGGTCTTTTAATATTTCTCCTTCTCTATCATATTCGAGAAGGTAGGAGTATAATTTAGCTAATAGTTTGTTTTCACAACCTAGCCATACCTTATCAAAACTGTTTGTCCCCATCTCTATTCCCTTTTCTTGTTTATCCTTACTAAAGCGGGATTTAATTTGTATATAGGGCCACCAATCAATATGGATCCCTTGCTCTTTTAATATCTCATTAGGTATAAGGTTGCCACTATTATCCAGAATATTTTGGTAGGTGACCATTTTCTCCCTGCCTAATGTATTTGGATGGACTAGAGCCTCCATTATAGATATCCATTTTGGGTATTTCGAGTAATGTTTATGCCTAATTTCTTTCCATGTCTTCATTAATGTGTCTCTAATTTTATGTTGGTGGAAGTATATCCCCGTCCCTTTTCCTTTGTCCCAGAGGTAGGCGTGCCAACCTCTCAATAGGTCATGTCCTTCCAGTTGTAGGATTCTCTTATCCCTTAACAAGGCCCACTCACGTAGCCATACTAAATTGGCCGCTTTATGATACAGTTCCCAGACTGGAAGTCCGAAACCGCCCCGTTCCTTTTTTCTTGCAGGGATCGTAATGCAATTCTCGGTTTTTTCCCTCCCCAAATAAACTTCCTTACTATCCCATTTAAATCCGAAAAATATTTTCTATCAATACTAACAGGAGTAGTTTGAAATAAGTATAGTAATTTGGGGAGAACACTCATCTTGATAGTGGCTATCCTACCGAGGAACGATATTTGCAATTTCCCCCATCTATCCAAATCTTGTCTTATCTTTGTCAATAGGGGTGTATAATTATCTTCCTTCAAAGTTGAGCATCTGGCAGAAATCCAAATCCCTAAATATTTAATCTTCTTAACTATTTGAATGCCCAAATTATTTACTAATATTTCCTGTTCTGTTGTTGGGATATTTTTTGTTAGCATTTTAGTTTTTGTCATGTTTAATTTAAATCCTGACAACCTCCCGTATTCATCTAATTCTTTCAATACTTTTGGTCCTGTTGTTAATGGGTCCTCCAATATTAACACTACATCGTCAGCAAAAGCTTGAATCTTAAAAATTTCATTCCTAATTTCCAGTCCCCGTATTTCTTTATTTTGCCTAATTTTCCTTAACAGTACCTCCAGGGCCAATATAAATAAGAGTGGAGAAAGTGGGCAGCCTTGTCTCACCCCTTTACCAATCCGGAAGGGTTTAGATACATCTCCATTCAATATAATATTTGCACTCTGTTTATCGTAAATTGCTTTTATCGCATTCTCGAAATATCCCCCGAAATTCATTTTTTGGATTTGTTGGGTCAAAAATCGCCAGTTTAGGTTGTCGAAAGCCTTCTGCGCGTCGAGGAAGACCATGGCCAGCTGTTTTTCGGAGTGTATTTCATAATACTCTAATACGTCCATCACCACTCTCATATTAGACCTAATCTGTCTACCGGGAAGGAACCCATTTTGATCGGGGTGGATCCAATTATTTAATATTATCTTCAACCTACCCGCTAATATTCCCATAAATATTTTATAATCCGTGTTGAGTAAAGAGATCGGTCTGTAATTCCTTACTTGCTTGGGATCGGTACCTTCTTTTCCTAGCAATGTGATGAACGCCTCCTTCCACGATTCTGGGATCCTGGAGCCTCTCAGGGCCTCATTGCAGATTATCAGAAGTTTTGGTACAAGTATTTCTGCCAGATTCTGGTTTTTATATAATTCTCCTGGGAGACCGTCGGGACCAGGCGTTTTGTTACTCTTTAATTTGGATATTACCCCCTTCAATTCCTCTAAAGTAATTTGTCTATTCAGCGCCTCCCTTTCCTCCTCCTTTATCTGTGGAAGATTCTCTTTGGTAAGGTACTGATTAATATTATCAATTGGAGTTTCCTCCTGACTATATAATGTCTCATAGTAATGTCTAACAAACTCCTGTTTCTCCTCTTCATCCTCTAATATTCTACCTTCCAGATTCTCCAAGCTATTTATAACACCCTTCTCTTTCTCTTTTTTTAATTTATACGATAGCCATCTACCAGGCTTATTTGCGTTGTCGAAATAGTATTGTTTGGATTGTTGGATTTTTTTCGCCAATTCTTCCTGTTCCAATAAATTTATTTTATGCCTTGCTGTCATCCATTGCTCTTTTATTTTAGTGTCACTCGGGTCTCGTTGTAGTCTCTTTTCTGCTTCTTCCAGTTGGGCCAGCAAATCCTTCTGGGCCTTCCTTTTCTCTTTATTGTTGTATATATTATGCGATATTGCTAATCCTCTTAAGTATGCCTTCACTGTATCCCAAACACATGTTAATGGAGTTTCCTGATTCTCATTTTCCAGAAAAAAAAATTGTAGGTCCCTCTGCAATCTCTGTAAACTCTGCTTCCCTAAGTATGTGGGTATTTAGTCTCCATCTCCTTCGTTTAGTCCTATTTATGTTCTTCCACTTAATCTCTAAAGGGTTGTGGTCGGCCCAAACGTTCGGGGTAATTTCAACAGAATGAATATCCAACCCTAAATTTCTACTGACCCAAAACATATCAATCCTTGACCAGGACATCTGGGGATTTGAATAGTATGTAAATTGCTTATTGCACGGGTGTAGCGTACGCCAGAGATCTACTAAATTATGCTCATCAACCAAATCAAAAAAGGTTTTGGGGAGTTTTTCCCTTTTAGCTTTTTTCTTTAATCCGCTCTTGTAGTCCACCTCCGGGCTTACCACCCCATTAAAGTCCCCAATGATACAAATATTTGAATATTCCAATTCAGCTATTTTATTGTTTAATTTCCTGTAAAATTCCCCTAGGTCTCTATTTGGAGCATAAATAGTTACTACTAAAATTGGAATATTACCCCTCTTAATTTCAATTGCTAGGAATCTCCCTTTGTCATCTGAGAATTTAAATTCAGCAGCAATTCCTTTTTTTACGTATAATGCTACCCCCCCTTTTTTTTTCTCTGCCAGAGAGGTAAAGCATTTGCCAAATTTCTCAAATTCTAAATATTTCCTCTCCTCTTTCTTTATGTGGACTTCTTGGAGGCAAATTATTTCCAAATTAAGCTTGATCAATTTTGAAAAGATATGTTTTCTTTTCCTTCCGTTATTTAAACCGTTTACATTTACTGAGAACAATTTCCAACCCTCCATTATCTAACTAACTACGTAGTTTTTGTTTATATTTACAGCTCTTTGTGGTCTTTGTTTCTTTCCTGTAACGTCTTTGGCTTCCTTCTCTTCTGATTCCTTATTCTCTAGTGTGTCTTCCTTAGATTTTTTTAACTGTGCATTGGTCTCATCCTGGGAGGCTATATCCACTTCCTCCTTGCTACTTTGGCCTTCCTCCTCACTTCTCAGTTGGTCCAAAAATTCTTGTGCAGAAACTAAGCTGTCGATCTTAATCCGTTTTCCTTGCCAGGTGATGAGCATTCCCTCCGGTATAAGCCATCTAAAGGGAATGCTTCTCTTATTTAATTGTATCGCCAAGAACCTATAGTCCCTTCTCAAGTCACAAACCCTCTTAGGAACTTGTTTCAGCACTATTACTTCTTTGCCTTTATAATTGATAGGTTCGTCTCTTGCTATATTGTATAGCACGTCTTTCACTTTCCTTTGGGCAAATTTGACATGAACTTCTCGAGGGAGTTTATTCCTCCTGGCATAGTTGGTTTGCACCCTGTAAATTTCATCCAGCTCCTTTATCATATCGTCTTTATCTTGTTGTAAAATTCCAGCTAATAAGTCCACCATAACATCTCCCAGGTCTTCGTCTTTTTCCTCCACCACATTCTGAAAGCGAAGGTAAAAAGCTTCCCGGTCCATCTCAAGCTGGATAATGGAGTCTTCCAGCTCCCTATTCTGGGCCATCAATTTCTGGTCGATCGAGTCGAGGTTTCTCTCGTTTTGCTCCACTCTTGTCTCGACCTTCTTTATCTTTTTCTCGTTATTATGAATGGACTCTTGGATCACGCTCATTTTCTGATCAATAGAATGAATATCAGATTTAAGTTCAACATGATTGTTAGTCATTTTTTCTTGTAGCAGGAGCATCGTTTCTTGAATAGTTGACAGCGTCGTCTGTATTGCTTGAATGGTTGGTAATATTGCTGACTTATCTGCTTTCGGTAGCACCTCAGTAAGTTTTTGCTGAGCTGGAGAAGACATTGTTAATGCAGGGTTGGAGGACGTTTTCTTTCCGGTCTTAAAAGCTGCCGATAAGATACTTGTCATTTCCTTTAGGATTCTCTTCTGATTTGTCAAAATTACCTCAATGTTCTTCCAAATTATCATCCACTATCCTCTCTTCTAGTAGCAAGGTTCAGATAATTCTTCTAATCCTAAATTTACTTAATTTTCCTATCTGCCCATAACAATTCTTACAGATATTATTATACAAGGTTATATATAAATAGGCTCAATATAATTACTAAACGCACATTCCAATTATGGTCTAGGTTATATCTATATATAAGATCAAATACAATTAATTAATCCAAGTTTATATGTCGTGATAAATACTAAATCTCTTCAATTTTAGCCTTGCAATACTAATATAAAAAATACTATCCCACCCTTATTAAATTAATCAAACCCGCTCTAAAAATAGTTCTTAAATGAGTATAAATATGGGTATCAATCTACTAAATATAAAAGGGTGACAATTCAAATAGAGAAGGATTGTACAAAAGGAGTAGATTGGAATCTATTAAATTTTTCAAGGTAATATATAGTACTAGACCAGAAAAGTTGTCTAAAATAGTTAATCAAGAAAGAGAAGAGGGTTTCAAAACCATATAAATAGAGAGATAATTATAGAATAATTAATAATTAATAGTAAATTGATAAGTTAATTAATAGGTTAATAAGTTGATAGGTGGGTGTCAATACTGGTATCGATGATAATATTGATAGATAATAAGAAGTACTATAAATAGAGTTTTATAAAGTTCATTACTTTTGTTTCATTAACTGCTGCCACTTTCAAGGTAGTTCTTCCACGTGGAGAAATGTCTCAGTTAATTAGAAAAAAAAAGTCTCAGATATATCCAACAAACAGCAGATCTTAATAAGCGGGAACACAGTTGGGAGAGAAGATCGCAGATCAGAATGTTACACAATTTTTCCTGTTGTCAAATTTCAAGTACCCGATATAACATATGGCTGCACTTCCGGTTTCTTCCTTCAGAAAAAGCCAGTCAGCTGGAAGATGGCCGCAAAATGACAGCAGGAAGTATTGTTACGATATATCCTCACGGTATTATCCACCAAGTCTGATTCTAAGCCTCTTCGTCCACGATCGATATACAAGTGCCTGCGGCTGGATTCACCCCCTCTCGGCACAGTAGACTCTCCTTGCTTCTCACAGCCTCGCCGCCTCGCCAGCAGTTCACACTCGATCCGCTCGATCCGTTATTAGTAGTCGCCGCCTTTCCACCGCTGTGAGCCCTGTTAGCTGGTTCGGCACGCAGCTCTTTGAGGTCCGCTCCTACGATCACCTGAGATCTGTAGTCAGGTCTCCTTCTCACGCTAGCCGCTCCGAACTCCTCGCTTCCTCGATGTTGGTGGAGATCGCGACTTCGGGTCCGCCATTAAACGGCGGACGCACCGATGCCAGTTTGACAGAGGAATCTGTCCAAGCGAGAGGCATTTGCACGCCGCACTCTCGCTTTTCAGATCCCCTCTCTCGTCCAAGACGCTCTCCGGGCGATCTCGCCCCTCAGGGTCCCCAAGACACGGCGAAAAAGCTAGTGCCGTGGAGCTAAGCTCGCTCACACGGCACCCTGCCGCCACAGTCCCCAACCGGAAGTCTCTCCTTCCTCTCTCTCAAGCGTAATCCAATCTCATTTAGCCACAAAAGGTAGCCAGAAAAATAAAAAAAAAGAAAACCAAATCTGTAATAAAATCAGTTCCAAAGAGTCTATAATTAACGCTATCTGTCAACAGGTCTTTTCTCCACCATTCATTTGAGTCTTTTTGCCCCGATGTTTCTCAGCTGCTGTTAAGGCTGGGGCACACTTTTTGTAATCCAGCATTTATGGGCAGTTCTCGCCCGGGCAGATGTCAACTCACCTGGCTTTCAAACTCCCTGCTCTGCTCTCCTCTTCTCGCTTCTCCTCCTCTCCTCCAGCACAATCTTTGTTCCCGGTTGCCGCGGTTTCGGGACAGCCGCCATGGCTGTTGTTCCACTGCCGCCGGTGTGAAGGGAAAGCCTTCGGCCCCGAGGAACCTCAGCTGCCCAAGGGGTCCCTTCTTGTCCCCCTGTCCCTTCAAGACAGGGTAGGTCCGAACACCTGTCGGCAGCAGCTTGGCAGACGGGGTTTTGGCAGAGCTCCGCGGATCTCGCCATTTCCTTGTCTGGATCCCCGCAGCGCCAACCGGAAGTTTCCTTCCCTTTGCTTTTGAAGGCATAATTATTTCCTCTTCTCCTTCCTCTCTCCAAAACATAGTCCAATCTCACTTATCCACCAAAAAGTAAAGAAAAAATATATCCAGATCTGTAGTCAAACATTTCCAAAAAGTCAGTAATTTATATTATCCACCAACAAGTCTTTTGTCTTTGTGCCCCAATAGTTCTCAGCCGCTGTTGGAATGATGTTGTTGAATGCTGAACTAAAGTCTACAAAGAGGACCCTTGCGTAGGTCTTTGGAGATTCAAGATGTTGTAGGATGTAGTGCAGAGCCATATTAACAGCATCATGTGTTGATCTATTTGCACAATATGCAAATTGCAAGGGTCTAACAGCGGATCCATGATGATTTTCAAGTGGGACAGCACTAGCCTTTCAAAGGTTTTCATGACAACAGATATTAGAGCAACTGGTCTGTAGTCATTCAGTTTCTTGATGGTGGGCTTTTTCGGCACTGGGATGATAGTAGAGCATTTGAAGCAAGAAGGAACATAGCACATCTCTAGCAATTTATTGAAGATTTGGGTGAAGATGGGGGCCAATTGGTCAGCACAGACTTTTAAGCAAGAAGGAGTTATCTTGTCTGGGCCTGGAGCTTTTCCTGGCTTTTGATTGTGAAATAGGTCTTGCATTTCCTTTTCTGTGATCACTAGGGGTTGTGAACCCAATGGGATGGGGTCAGTTGGCTGTTGTTGGTGTGTCTGAGATGGGGGTTGTGGAGATAGGTGGCTGTAGTTTCCTTTCAAACCTGTAGTAAAACATGTTCAGGTCATCTGCCAGTTGTTGATTTCCTTCAGCCTGGGAAGGAGTTTGCTGTAGCAAGTGATATTTTTAAGAGTTTTCCACATGTTTGCTGGTTCATTTGTTGAGAATTGATTCTTTAGCTTTTCAGAGTAACTTCTTTTTGCTGCTCTGATCTCCCTTGTTAATAGATTTCTGGCCTGATTGTACAGCATTTTATCACCTTTTCTGTAGGCTTCCTCTTTGGAATGATGTAGCTGTTCAAGTTTAGCTGTGAACCAAGGTTTGTTGTTACTGTATTTTCGCAAGTTCCTGGTCGGTACACAGAGGTCTTCACAGAAGCTGACATATGATGTTACAGAACCTGTGAGTTCACCCAGGTCTGCAGAGATATCTTCAAAAATATTCCAATCAGTGCAGTCAAAGCAAGCCTGTAGCTTTAAATTTGCCTCCTCAGTCCAAGTCTTCACTGATTTAATTGTGGGTTTTGTGGTTTAAAGTCTTTGCCTGTAAACAGGTACAAATACCTAACAATAACAGGAATCAGTGGAAACATCAGAAGCTTGGTGTGAGGAACAATGGAAAACTCAGTTTCTGCTCAGCGGGTGATAGATTGGTAGAGGTTAATATTTTATTGCTTAGCGCATTGTAAGCCGCCCTGAGTCTCCGGAGAAGGGCGGCATATAAATCAATTTTTTTTAAAAAAGAGGAATCTTTCAAGGAGACTCACTAACACCCTACTGTTTGTCATTGCACTTATTCCATTGACAACAATACTGAAGAAGTCAAACATTAAAAACATATGGCAGGCTATACCACTTCTTTTACATGGCATGTAACTTATCCGAAGTTCTATGGTAAAACACCATCTGAAATATAATTGCTGCTTAGCACAGTCCATATATACATCCAAACTATTGCAATAGAGTTTCAATTTAACAAATGTGCCACCCTTGCAATCACAAGGGGAAAAATAGTGAATGCCAAAGCAATCAAGATGTCCTATGAAACTAACATCAAGAATCTAAATGAAGATAATCATTATAAATATCTTGGCACTCATCAAGCTGACAACATCAAACACACTAAAGTCAAGAGAAAGACTGGAAGTGAATACATAATGAGAGTAAAGAAGATCTTAAAGTCCAAACTCAGTGAAGGGAATACCATCCAGGCAAATTAACACTTGGGCATATCCAGTCATTAGATACACAGCTGTAATACTGGACTGTACTCAAGTACAACTACAATCCTGGGTAGGAAGATCAGAAAAATAATGACAATGAATCATACCTTCATCTATGAAGCAGTGTTGACAGACTACTTACCAAGGAGCATAGATGGGCATGGAATGTTGTGAGCATACTAGACAGTTGAAGAAGAAGAAGAAAGGGCATTGGAAGAATATCTGAAGAATAGTGAAGAAGATGCATTGAAGCTATTATACCATGAGGCTTAATGATTACTGGAGAGACCAAACTGGCCTACAAGAAAGACTAAATGAAGAATAGAAAAGAGACATGGCAAGGCAAAGCATTACATGGACAGTACATAAAAAAGGTAGCAGGCAAAGTAGAAGACCTGGCAATGACTAAGAGCAGGAAAGCTGGGAAAAAAACAGAGGAACTCATTCTGACTCTATAAGACCTTGCCTTAAAAACAAACACATACAAATCCAGAATTGGGAAGACAGCTGCAGATAGCAAATGCTGTCTCAGCAAAGAGGCTGAAGAAAGAATGGACCATCTAGTTAGCAGCTGCAAGAAGATAACACAGACTGATTACAAGCAACAGCATGACAAAGTAGCAATAACGTTTCACTGAAAGATCTGCAAGAAATACCATTTGCCTCCAAACAGGAAGTGGTGGGATCTCAGTCACAGCAATAGATGAAATTAAAGTGCTCTGGGGTTTTCCAATTTAAACAGAGAAGTACCTACCAGATGACTTGCAATCAGTTCATGAGTTTGAATGGCTAGGAGCCATGAAAAAGTTGTTTCAGCAACAGGAGAGTATTTAAGATGGTGGGTTTGCTTAAAATTTCACTTTCTTAATCACATTTGGATTGTAATTTTAAAGCCAAAAGGTCTTTGAAGCAGCAGGACAATAATATCTGGTGAGTGAGCATTACAGATTAAAAAAGGAGTAAAGTAACAATTAGCAAATAAATAACAACAAAAATTTTGACTAGTCTCTGATTTAAGGAAATTTTAAGGGGATTAAGGGCAAAGTGAATCTTAAAATGTTTTTATTATTGTGGAACTGCTTTTTAAATAATTAAATAAATAATGCATACCTTTATCATAATACAAATTGTTCAGAATTTTAACGAAGAGGCCATTGGTGAACCAATGAATGTGATTGTTACAATGAATAAGCTTTTATTGAAATCTGAAATGGAAGAACAACAAATAAAATATTGTATGGTAGAATGAGCCAAAAATTTCAGTTGCAAAATACTGATGGACCAATGAAAAAAAATGGTTGAAAGGACTAAAATTTACAATATAATTTTTTAAAATTTATTTAAATATGCACATGCACATAGGCAAATACATCGTACCAGAATGAAACAGTTTGAGGGTTATAAATATTATCTAACATGTGGACAAGCATACTATTTCTAATAATTATAGCAGAGAGATACTGAAAGATGGAGATTGGGGAAATTTATTTTATTTTTTTATTTTATTTTATTTCCAATTTATATACCGCCCTTCTCCCTGAGGACTCAGGGCAGTGTACAGCCAAAATTAAGAACATGGAATACAAATATTTAAAAAAAACAATTAAAATATATATAAATTTGGCCCAAAAATTAAAAATCACAAACCAATTTAAAACTTTTAAAAATTTCTTCTTAAGCCAGCCCAGCTTGCTGGAAAAAGTGGGTTTTAAGGGCACAGCGGAAGGCACTGAGGTCTTGGATTCTCTTTATCTCTGGGGGCAACTGATTCCAGAGGGTAGGTGCCCCCACAGAGAAGGCTCTCCCCCTGGGGGTCACCAGCCTACATTGTTTGGCTGACCAATGCCAGGTCGATGGGAGGTCGTCGGTAGCAGCAGGTGGTCTCGAAGATAGCTAGGCCCTATGCCATGGAGCGCTTTAAAGGTGATGACCAACACCTTGAAGCGTACCCAGAAGACCACCGGGAGCCAGTGCAGCTCGCGCAGGAGCGGTGTTACATGGGAGCGCCATGCTGCTCCCGTCACTACCCGTGCTGCTGCGTTCTGGACCAGTTGGAGCCTCCGGGTGCTCTTCAAGGGGGGCCCCATGTAGAGAGCATTGCAGTAGTTAAGGCGAGAGGTGACGAGGGCATGAGTGACTGTGCACACGGAATCCCGATCAAGAAAGGGCCGCAACTGGCGAATCAGGCGAACCTGACAAAAGGTCCCCCTGGTTACAGCCGTCAGATGTTCCTCCAAGGACAGCTGCATAGCCAGGAGGACTCCCAGATTGCGAGCCCTTTCTGTGGGGGCCAAAGACTCGCCCCCAATAGTCAGTGATGAAGTCAACTGACTATATTGGGATGCCGGGAGCCACAGCCACTCAGTCTTGGAAGGGTTGAGCTTGAGCCTGTTCCTCCCCATCCAGATCCGCACAGCCTCCAGGCACTGGGACATCACTTTAAGGGCATCGTTGGGGTGGCCTGGGGTGGAGATGTACAGCTGGGTGTCATCAGCGTACTGGTGGTATCTCACCCCGAAGCCACGGATGATCTCACCCAGCGGCTTCACATAAATGTTGAACAGAAGGGGCGAGAGGACCGATCCCTGCGGCACTCCACAGATGAGAGGCCTCGAGGTCGACCTCTGCCCCCCTGCCAACACAACCTGCGACCGGTCGGAGAGAAAGGAGGAGAACCACCACACGGTGCCTCCCACCCCCAACTCTTCAGCCGGTGCAGCATGATACCATGGTTGATAGTATCAAAAGCCGCTGAGAGATCTAACAGGACCAGAACAGAGGAGCAACCCCTGTCCCGAGCCCTCCAGAGATCATCAACCAACGTGACCAATGCTGTTTCCGTGCTGTGCCCAGACCTGAAACCCGACTGGAACAGATCTAGATAGGATGTTTCCTCCAGGAATTGTGGAAACTGTTGCACGACCACACTCTCAACAACCTTCGCCATGAAGCGAAGGTTGGAGACAGGACGATAGTTGGCCAATATTGCCGGATCCAGGGACGGCTTCTTGAGGAGAGGCCTCACCACCGCCTCTTTCAAGGCAGTGGGGAAGTGACCCTCACTCAATGAAGCATTGATAACACCCTGGAGCCAGCCTCGCGTAACCTCCCGGGAAGCCAGTACCAACCAGGAGGGACACAGGTCCAGTAAACATGTGGCCGCACTAAGTCTCCCCAAAATCCTATCCACATCATTGGGAGTCACAGCATCAAACTCCTCCCAGATAACATTCTCAAGACTATTCCTCGTCACCCTGCCCTGATCTACCCAGTCAGAGTCCAAATCCCCCCGGATCTGAGCAATTTTGTCATACAGGTATTGTCTGAAATCCTCCGCCCTGCCTTCCAAGGGATCCTCCCGCACTCCCGGATGGAGCAGGGAGCGGGTCACCCTAAACAGGGCGGCCGGACGATTCCGATGATGCAATAGAGGTGGAAAACTAATTAAACTTTGCCGTCTTTATCGCCACTAGGTAGGACGTAATATGCGACCTTACCAGTGTTCGATCAGATTCAGCGAGACTGGCCCTCTAATCGCTCTCCAGGTGTCTTTTCCGGCGCTTCATTTCCCTCAGCTCCTCAGTAAACCAAGGAGCTGCCCGGGATCGGCACTGGGTCAGAGGCCGCAAAGGCACGACTCGGTCCAGGGCCCCACCAGCCGCCTGATCCCAGGTGGCTACCAGGTCCTCGGCCGAGTCATGTGCTAGATCCTCAGGAAATGGCCCAAGCTCCATCTGGAATCTATCAGGATCCATCAGGCGCCTGGGGCGAATCCATCTAATTGGGTCCACCTCCCTGCGGTGGGGGGCAGCGGTTCGAAGAGCCAGGTGAAGGAGTGAGTGGTCAGTCCATGACAAGGGTTCCATGTCTATATCCTCTATAACAAGACCACTCAACCACTGGCCAGAGACAAAAATCAAGTCCAGAGTGTGACCTCCCCTGTGAGTAGGGCCATGAACTAACTGGGTCAGGTCCATGGCCGTCATGGAAGCCATGAACTCCCGAGCCACCTCAGATGTTTCACCAATGGATGGCAAGTTGAAATCACCCATGACTAAAAGCCTGGGTGTATCTACTGCCACCATGGCTATCACATCGAGTAGCTCAGGTAGGGCTGTTGCCACGTGGCAGGAAGCCAGGTACATAAGCAACAAGCCTATCTTAACTCCATGACCCCACCTCACAAGAAGGGTCTCACATCCGGCTATCTGAGGCACAGCGGTCTCCCTCGGACCCAGATCCTCATTAATAATAACCGCCATCGCCACCGCCCCTCCCCTGGGCCCTCGGCTGTTGGAATGCTCTGAAGCCTGGTGGGCACATTTCAACCAGAGGGACGCCACTCCGGGCCCAGCCAGGTCTCCGTAATACCCGCCAGGTCCGCTCCTCCCTCTTGTATAAGATCGTGAATGAGGGGGGCCTTGTTAACCACGGACCTGGCATTGCATAGCATCAGCCGAAGGCCCAGATCCTGAGTATCTAAGCCACCTAGTATCCAAGTGGAGTCTTGGGGACCGGGGCAAGCAATTGCTCTCAGACAGCAAGTGCAAGCCCCCAACACATGATATGATCCCCTGCTCCTGCCATATCTGCCCCTCCCGTCTACTGTGCTGATGGTACAACCCTCATAGGTATCGTCCCCCATCCCTTTCCCAATCCCTCGTCCAGCACCCCCTGGATCATTACCCTGTGCCAGGCTCGGCTCTGACCCTGGTGGATTTCCCCCCCCATCCCCCATAGTCGTCTTCTCAGTTTCTCTAAAAAGATTATTACAAACCCCCCTCCCAGAACCCCTTAAAATCTTAAAAAATTTCCCTAGAAAACCCTACAAATTCTTCCTTGCTCCATGCCATCTCTCTGGACTCCAAAGTCCGTCATCGAGATAGGCCCTCGGTAATGTGGAGGGCCAAATCTGTGAGAGGGGAGAATCTCGCAGGGTGAGGAGTTCCGACACCGAATACATATAATCATCAGGGGAGACAAAGTCCAACGGTAGGGGACCACCGATGTTACAAACATAGGGAAAATTCCAGTCTATGGTCAAGCCGCCAAGCTCCATTGTCCTCTCACAGCAATGGCGAAGGAGGTACATGTCATTCGACCCCGGAAGTTTCCAGGGCAGCCGTCCTCTCACCTAGGCCGACCCATAGAAACTTTGATGGAAAACCCGGGCGTGAAGATAGCCATATTCCGCCTCCAACCGGCCTTGCGTCCATAGAACCAGTATCCCTCCTGGGATTAGTAGCATCAGGGAATCCAAACATCCTGCTCATAAGGAGGTTTAAGTTCACAAATTTACGTCAGAGAAGTTTTACATGGCAGGGAATTCAGACAGGCTAGATAGAGGTGGGGGAAAAATTAGGAATAATTCAGCAGGCCAGGATAGATGGGTATCTATAGCCGTAATAAGGCCAATAGGCCTAAACTCGGTCCAAAGGAAGGAGGAGGGAGGGGAAATTCAAACCGCATAAGTTTGTAGTCATTTTCTGACCCCTGTAAATCCCTCAACCTTCCATTCTGATGGATAAAGCTCCCCTATTTCGTTCCCCCCCATCCAGCTCGCCCTGGGGGGGGTCTCTGGGTCACCATGGAGGTAACCCTTCCCCCAAGGGTCAAACACTCTCCAATCACCCGGGAATCAAGTCCAAGGCTGCCGCTGAAGGATCCTATGCCGTCTGTTTAAGGTCTGCAGGCCTTTGGGAGCCGCCCCGACATCAGCCGCCATCACCGCGGTCGCCACCGTGGCCGCCACAGCCACCATCGTCACTGTCGCCATCGGCCCCCCCACGGATGTCCCCAGCCGCCCCCTGCCTCCACAGATCCACCTCGAGGCATCCAGGGGCATGGGGAACCTCTGTAAGGGCCTCACAACGTTGACATCGTCGTCAAGGGGCCACCACCACTGCTACCACGATTGCCCATAGCCGCCGATGCCAGCGCTGCTCCCCGCAGGCCGCGTCCGTTCATGCCATCACCCGCCACTTTCTCGACGTCGTCCTCAGAGCTGGGGTGATCCGGAGAGCTAACAAAGCTCCCAACGGGTTCCCCAGGTACTCCTTTACCCGAACGGGGGGTCATGGATGTTCAAAATGACCCCCCTCGAGGCCCCCCCAAGCCGAGGCATCGCTCCTCGAAGATCGGAGATTCAGCGCCGGAGCGCCATCTTGGAGATGATATTTTTTATTATGAATCTAAAATGCTTAAGCCTCAAGCTGGTCAAAAACATAACACTGTTGTATAAAATAATTACTGGATGTTATATCCAAAAGAGGTTCTTATTCACAGCAGAAATTAAATTGAAGATCAATTATTATTAAATTACTGCAGATGCATATGGAGTTCAGGGGATTGAAAGTCTCTAAGAGTCTAAGTGATAATAAAACTATCACAGCCATTGCTCACAAAACCAGCTTGATAGGCTCATATTTAAGATTAAATTTGGTGTGACACTGAAAATAAAAGAAAAACACTAAAATATAACTTAAAGAGAATGTTTACAAAATTATGTACTTGAAATATACTAGAAAAATTATCTAGGATATATTTGGAGATACTTCATATTTATTTTGGAAATGTGGAAAAAATGAATGATAGTTACCACACATAGTGGACTTCTGAAAAAGCTAGAAAATTATGGGTGCAAATACGTTTAGTAGTATGAAGAATTTTAAGATTAACATTCAACTGAAATCATATTTTGTTGTTATTTATGGACAATCAATTAGAAAAGACTCATGGAATATTATTTTTAATGTATGATAGTTGCAGCAAGATTATTATATGCACCAAGATGGAAAGATCTAAAAACACCTACAACAGAGGAATACTTGGTGAAGATACAGAATTTGCAAAAATGGCAAAATTAACTTGGTTAGGGAAAGACAACAAGTACATTTATTAGTGACTGGAAACCCTTTATGGACTTTTTCCTTAAAATATAAAAATTGAACTAGTGATTTATGGATTTGATGATTAGAAAGGATAAAATATGGAAAGAAGGAAATTGTTGATGAAACCTTAAAGAGGGAAATGGATGATAAATTTATTTGTAACTTCATGGATGAAGCTGCTTCTCTATCTTTTTTTTTCTTTATCTGTTCACTATCTTTCTTTGTTCTTTTTCTTAAATTTGTATCATTTTTATTATTGTATCACATTCTTCAATAAAATATTTTTTTAAAGAATTCATTCTGGGTTTTTTTAATCTTTTGGTGTTTTATTGTTTTTGCTGGTATAATATTTCTAAATTCATTATCAATCAATCAGGGAACTTTATAAATAAAAACAAATACATAAATAAATGTAGGAAAGGTTACTACCTCAGAAGATACTACCTTCAGAAGATTCATTAAATCACTCATCATGGTTATATGCAGTTGCAATAAGTAAACGTTTTACAACTTCTATTTACATAAGGTAAGAAAAGTTGTTGCACTATTTTAAATTATAGGAAACACAATATTTGCAAACATATAATCTAAACATAAATATTCACTTTATAAATAGTAGATTATTAATTTACATTGAATAAGTGTCAACAGGTTTGCCCTAATTACAACTTCAACTTGAATCAGTTCATGTGATAAGTATAATGTTATGTGCTATTATTTAAAATTTTGATCCATGGTTGACATTTTTTCTCACTGATTTCAAATATTACAAATGCACACAGTTATGAAATATGAATCCAGTACCTGCCATACTTCAAAATGGGGGTCCCATTTAACAATATTTGCACAATTGAATTTAGGGATATATTTCCCAGATTTATGACTGAAACATTTCTGTACCAAGAATGCAAAAATTACAAACACGTTAATTTCTTTAGTTTGTGTTAAGTCAGTTGGTTCACTTCAAGTCCTCACAAAATTACTAACTAGTACACTAGTTCCTGAGATTCCTATTTCATCTTTCTGCTTTTAGACTATTTTTTCTCCAGCTTTGTTATTATTGTTATGATTCAGAATTAATTCTCCTATCCAAACCCATATTTTGAGCATTTTTTTTCATTTATTGGTTTTCCAGTTCTCCTTGGCCAGTTATTGTGTATTTTTTCTACAGCCTGAAAGACTGCAGCCAAAATGGCACTTTTAATCTCATTTTCTTTTTTCAAGTCTGCATTTTGTGTTTTATTATTTATTACCACTCGGCCTCCTGCTCCATTGTGGCCATGAGCAAGCAAAAGAAGTGAGCTGGTGGCCATGTGGGCTCCTGCTGAACATGGGTGGTGCTGCTGCTGCCGCGAGGCACGTGTCAGGATGTGGATGGCCTAGTTGCAGGGGCCCTGAGGTAAGTCCATGTGGGGCATGTGGGACAGCTCCACCACTGCCTCACCTCGTGGCCACAGCACTGAGAGCAACCAGACAGAATAGGTGGGCGGCCAGCTGCGCAGGATCTTAAGTAGGGCTTATTTGGGGGGTAGGTCTTACATTAGGCATATGCATAAAAAGCATGGTGAGTCTTATTTTCAGGATAGGTTTTATTTTCAGAGAAACAGGGTACTTATTTCTTTTTTAACTAGAAACATTTAGAACTATAGTGTCAAAATATTGGAAAAGTCTTAAAGTATTACATACAGCTAAAAATAACATATCATATCTTTAAAATATTGATCAAGTATATGTAGTGATGTCTCACTAGTTTTGGGTGTCTAGTGTCCAACATGGTGCTTGGTTTCCTAGTTCTATATAATGCATATGAATTAATCTGGGAAGACATGGCTAATTCTACCGTCTTTTTCTTTTCGAATCTTTGATGCTAGTTTTGTGAAATGGAGAGTCATATAAATATGATACATAAATAAACAGAAGTGCCCAGTTACTAAAGAAAGCAGAAAAGAAAGCACTATATGGACCATAGATAGTAATTTTCCCATTTCTTTCTTGTACATGATTGGATGGATTGGTTTTCCCTATTGAATATTTCAGAAATGCTGCCAGCTCTTTTATAATGATAGTCATAATGCAATAGGGTTGTCTTAAAATACTGGCATAGAAGCATGGTAGATATTTTAGACAACACTAAATAGGAGATTTATTCCTTTATAAACTTTATAACTCTGGATGTTGTGGTTGGGGACTAAGAAGAGAAAGTGCCGGGTTTGAAGGACACATTGGAGGCAACAGATTAAAAAGATGAACTACTGACAATGAAGGTGACTGTGCAGTTTGGAAAAAGGGGGACATCTAAAAGGAAGCGGTGTGGGGGGAAACCCTTTTTTCTTTAAAAAAACAACAACAAACTCTTATGTCCGTTAACAACTAACTGAAGAGCATTTAGTATTCCATATATATATATATATATATATATATATATATATATATATATATATATATATATATATATATATATATATATATATATATATATATATATATATATATATATATCTCCCTTATATATCTATATAGCAATTGAAGTATTTATAATCTATATTTGTACTTATTATACTTAGATAATACTTATTTTTATTTACATGTACATATATTGAAATATTTATAACTTGTATTAATCCATATCAATCTTTGTGTATTTACTACTTATATATTTAGTTCTGCATATTAATAGACTTTCACTTAATTGTAAGTGAATAGAGTAGTATACATAGAGATATAGAAATATATCCAAGATTGCTAAGTGTAATGGTAATAGAAGTTTAGGAAAGAAAGAATATATTGATGAATTATTGATTACGATTGATTTGTATTATTATTGATTTACATATTTATATATTATATTATATATTAATAATTACTAATCAAATATTAATAGTGTACTAAACAATTGACTGTTAGAAATTGGAATTTACTTAATTAAGGATTATATTATAGTATAATAAAAGATTATTGGGGAACATTATAACAGTTAAAGGGAAAGAATAAAAGGGAAATATGGAAGGATAAAGATTGGAAGAGAAGAATAAAGAAATACGGTGTGTGTGTGTGTGTGTGTTTTCTGAGGTTTTCACGGGTGTTTGTATGTAGGCCTTTGGTTATTCGGGTTTTCTCCCGCGTAAAATTGGAAGTGTCTTGGTGACGTTTCGACAAAGTCTCATTCGTCATCTTCAAGCTGGTGTTTTCGGCTTCGTGCTTCTAGGAGCAATGTGTGATTGCAGCTGTTTCTTCCTTTTAACTGCCAGTGGAGGTGTGTTCTGATTGGTTGGGGGCTTGGCTGTGCTCTGATTGGCTGGGGGGTTGGCTGTGCTCTGATTGGCTGAGGGTGTGTTCTGTTTGGGTGGGGGCTTGGTTGTGCTCGGGTTAGTCTGAGTTGCAGGGGGATTTGAGCTGGTGAGCTGCATTGCTGTTGTTTGGCTTCGCGTTCGAGGTCCTGCCACATCTTCATGATGAGTGTCAGTTTGCTTCATGTATGGATTGGAGGGGTTTAAAGTGGCTAATGATGCAGCTGTGGTCTGGCTTCTGGTTTGTGGTCGTACCTCATCATCGGTGTGGGTTTGAGTTTGCTTTTTGCATGGATGTGTGGTGGTGACATCCTGTGTGGTTTTCGTGAGTGTGTGTCTGGTGTCATTCTTTGTGTTAGGGACTCGTCTGTCAATAAGGGTGGGTTTCCAAATGGCTGGTAGGCGGGAGGTATCATCTCGTTTATTCATGCTGTCTGGGCGTTTTTCTATCTCGATGGCTTCTCTGATTATTCTGTTGTTAAAGTGTTCAGTTTTGGTGATAGTTCTGGTCTTTTTAAAGTCAATTTCATGTCCTATGGCTTTAAGGTGTTGGACCAGGGAAGAAGTTGGTTCTTCTTTTCTAACTGAGTTCTTGTGTTCTTCAATGCGTGCACTTATTCTTCTGTTGGTTTGTCCGATGTATGTGGTGGGGCAGGCGGTGCATGGGATTTAATATACTCCTTGATTTTCTAACTCAATTTTGTCTTTGGGGTTTCTTAGGAGGGTAGATATTTTTCGGTTTGTGCAGAATGCTGTCTTGATGTTGTGTTTGTGGAGGATCTTGCTGATTCTGTCTGTGGTGCCTTTTATGTATGGGAGGAGGGCTTTGCCATTTTCTTGTTCTCTGTCTTGGATTTTAGTGGGGATTTCTTTTTGGATTAGATTGGTGATCTTATTTCTTTGGAATCCATTGGATGTTAGTACGTTAGTGAGAGTGTGTAGTTCGGTTTTTAGGTGTTGTTCGTCAGCTAAGCGTTTTGTTCTGGATATGAGTGTCTTGGCTACGGAGTTGATCTGTGCTGGGTGGTGGTGTGAGAGTGCGTGCAGATAGCGGTTGTGTGTGTTTTCTTCTGGTAGATGGTGTGTCCTAGGGAGCCATTGGATTTTTTGTAGACTAAGACATCCAGGAAGGGAAGTTGGTTGTTAGTTTCTGTTTCCATAGTAAACTGTATTTTGGGGTGTAGGCTGTTGAGGTGTGTGAGGAAGTTGTCCAGCTTTTCTTTCCCATGTAGCCAGATTATGAAGGTGTCGTCTACGTATCTGAGCCAGAGTTTGGTTTGTGATCAGATTTTTCTAGAACTTGGGTTTCAAAGTATTCCATGTAGAGGTTTGCAATGACAGGTGAGAGGGGTGATCCCATGGTTGCTCCTTCTATTTGTTTGGGAAAAAATAAGAGATGAAATATATAGTAAAACAAACGAAGACCCACTGATGTTCAAAGGAAAGGAGATTACTGTACTGAAACAAATTCCCAAAAGAGTAAGAGAGCAAAGACGAAATTATCATTTTCTCTCTACACAATTACTAAAATATAGAGTGATGTTTCGATGGCTCCTCCCGGAGGGGATATTGATAACGTGGCAGGAGAAAAAAATTTAGATTGACACATTAGAACTCAGGAGTTCTATAATCATTATATAAATGGAGAAGATGAACAAGACAGCAGGGAAGACGAAGGAGAAAGTAAAAGCCAGGAAGATCAAATTTCAGAAGAAAAAATTGTAGAACAAGACACACGAGACCATAAGAAATAGAGTGTCAAGTGAGGGAAGGAGCCAGAACCAGAGCACAAACCAAGAACAGAGCGAGGAGAGGACTGAGATCAATGCATAAGTAAGAAGATGGAAAATGAAATAAAGATGCTGTCACTAAATATAAACGGCATCAACTCAGCTTCTAAACATAAACAAATGCTATCAAGATTACAGAAAGAGAAATTTTATTTATTTATTATTTATTTATTATTTGGACTTCTATGGATATCATCTGCCTCAGGGAAGTACATATTAAGGAAAAACATAGTAATCTCATAAAATGTCCTAAACTAGGGGAAGTATTTTTGCATTGGCACAGAATAAAAATAGAGGGATTGCTGTATATATAAAAGATTGGTTAAATCCTAGGAAAATATTTAGTGATAATGATGGAAGAATTTTAATAATGGAAATAAGTACAAATTATAGGAAAATTCTGCTAGTAACAATTTATGCACCAAGCATAAAACAAGAAAAATTTTATAATAAATTACACAGGAAATTAACGGAATTAGAGGGCGAAAATATTTGTATAATAGGGGACTTCAATGAAGTGGTAGACAATAAATTGGATTATAAAACAGTGAAAGAAAACAAAAATAGAAGACGAAAATTACCAAATGCATTTTTTGAATTGGTAGAAGAGTTTAATCTAAATGATGCATGGAGACAATTAAATATACAGAAAAGACAATACACCTTCTTCTCTCGTCCATATAACTCATGGTCCCGCATAGATATGGCTTGGATGAATCCAGAATTGATCAATAATCTAGAAGAGATGGATATCATGCCAAACACCTGGGCGGATCATAGTCTCAGCCCCTCTGGAGCTGCCAATGCTTCGCCGGGCGATGTATCACACACGCACGAGAGAATGGAGCCAAAACCCAGTTTAATAATAGTTACACAGCGACATACAGTAGGCACTGAGCTGGTTGATCAGAAACAAAGTTGGAGATGCTCGTGCACTCCGCCCACTCGATTTTATAGGGTGTGGGAGTGTTTAGCCATCATCAGGTAATCTGCCATAGCTGCTAGAATCAAATTTGCTGCTTGGGTCGTCTGTCTTCGGGCACAGATTTCTGATGTCACCCTCAGCTTCGTCTATCATTCGCTCCATAAACTCCCAACTTTTCCCTCTTTTTGTATCCCGCCCCTTCTTGTGTCCCGTCTGTCACCCATTATCACCCGTGCATGTAATCCTAGTCACAATACATACCCCCTCCACCGTGCTCTGTTGCTGGAGTCCGTTCTGGATCGTCCAATGTTATTCCCCCCTTCATGGTCTCCCATGCTGATGCGGTGACGCAGTGTCAAGGGGTACTTGACACTCGACATGCGCCCCCACACCAGGTCTCTTCCTTTAGAGGCAAGAACAAAACTGATTAGCGGACTCATTCATTGGGAATGACCACGAGGTTTGTGTGAGTGTGCTTTATGGAATCGTTTCAGCAACCGTGGGGTGTTGAGATCTTTCACTCGTACCCACATTGCATCTGTATCGGAGTACCCCTTCCAACGTACTAGATATCAGAGTGTGCTATGGTACAATTTCAAGTCGAGTATTTTTTCTACTTTGTACATGTTTCTTGCTACGGGCCCTGGACGTGTTTCAGGGGATCGCATGCCTGTGGCCAGTTTCAGGAGGCTGCTGTGGAACACGGGATGTATCCTATTTAGCAGGGGTGGAAGTCTCGATACAGTTACAGGATTTATGACTTTGGTAATGGTAAAGGGGCCTATATACTTCAGGCCTAGCTATTTATTTATTTATTTATTTATTTATTTATTTATTTATTTATTGGTTCGATTTATATGCCGCCCTTCTCCGGAGACTCAGGGCAGCTTACAATGCGTTAAGCAATAGCCTTCATACTTTTGTAGATACCTGCTTAGTAGGGCTTTCGGGCCCCTCTAAGTGGTGTTCTTTTTTATACGAAGTCAGTTTATTGCCCCCACAATCCGGGTCCACATTTTACCTACCTCGGAAGGATGGAAGGCTGAGTCAACCTTGAGCCTGGTGAGATTTGAACTTGCAGTAATTGCAGGCAGCTGGTGCTACTTAACAGCACTTTAGTCTGCTGCACCACCACTACCTTTTGCTAGGTATTCGTAATCTTATATACTTAGTAGACAAGTACACCTTCTCTCCCACCTTGAAGTGTGGGGTATCGCTCCTCCTCTTGTCAACCTGCTGTTTGTATGCTTTGGAGGCCTTGGTTAAAGCATTTTTTATACGTGGCCAGACCCTATTAATTTTCTCTGTCCATCCAGCTGGAGTGTGTGAGGTTTGTGTCTGTATATTGAGTTCCGGGATGGCAGGAAATTCTTTCCCTGATACCACCCGAAAAGGGGTATACCCTGTGCTACTATGTACAGTGTTGTTATATGCTGATTCCGCAAATGGTAATAGATCATACCAATCATCCTGCTGGTAGGACACATAAGACCGCAAATACCTTTCCACCATTACATTGGCTCGCTCGGACGCCCCATTGGTACTCGGATGAAATGTGGAACTGAGTCCTTGGTCTGTCCCTATCTGCCATAGGAAAAGCTTCCAGAATCGGGCAGTAAATTGGGGCCCCCTGTCAGAGATAATTCGCTTAGGTACACTATACACTACGGTATATATGTTGTACGAACAGCTTTGCCAAACGTCTAGCAGAAGGCAAGCCTTTACATGGGATGAAATGTGCCTGTTTAGAAAACAGGTCAATGACAATCCATATTACAGTGTGTCCTTTGCTCTTAAGTAGCTCAATAATAAAATCCATGGCTACCTCATCCCATGGTCTATATGGATCAGCTACTGACTGTAACAGGCCGAGTGGCTTGCTTGACGGTGGTTTGGCTGCTGCACAGACCAGACATCCCCGTACATATTCCTCTACCTGGTTCCGCATTCGTGGCCATCAAAATCGTATCAAATACAATGTTTTGACAAAACCGAAATGTCCTGCTGTTTTTACATCATGACATTGCTTTAACACTTTGTCTTGTAGGGGGTTAGGGATATACAACTTATCACCTCTCCGTGGGGAGGACGCAGTCCTCCCCTTTGTGTCACTAATTGGCGATGTGTTGCTAACCAGGGGTCTACTGCCACTTCTTTTTGTAAGTCCACTATCCAGGGGGATCACACCTGGGGTATATCCCTTATTTGATTCCCCATTTGTCGAGGAGGCATAAAGCTTGTGGTAGGTCGTCCTGCTTACTCTCATATTGGGGCATATGAGATAGAGCATCCGCCAAGTAATTCCTTCCTCCGGGTATGGTCTTCAGAATGAAGGTAAACTGGTGGAAATATTGCGCCCATCTTACTTGTTTTGGTGACAACCTATGGGGTGTCTGCAGGGCTTCTAGGTTATTATGATCCATCCATACATCAATGTCAGACTGGACATTGATGCCTTCTAATAAATGTCTCCAGGTCTGAAGAGCCCATTTGATAGGCCTCTTTTTCCCACATGGTCCAATTCCATTCCATGGGAGTTAGTTCTCGAGAGGTGTAAGCACATGGGTGGAGTATACCCTGAGTGTCTTGTTGTAAAAGGACTCCACCCACCGCTACCTCGCTTGCATCCGCCTGGACCACAAATGGCTTTGTTGTATCAGGGTGCTGGAGTATAGGTTCTCTGGCGAACAGGAACTTTAAGGTTTTGAACGCCTTTTGACAGGCATGTGTCCACTCTAGTACCTGTTTTGATCTTTGTTTCTCTACAGCCAGGTTCCATGTTCGCAGGAGATCAGTCAAGGGTAGGGCTATTTGAGCGAAAGAGAGGATAAATCTCCTATAAAAATTAGCAAACCCGAGGAAGCTCTGTAGCTGTTTTCGAGTCTTCGGAGCTTCCATTCCAATACTGTTTTAACTTTGTTGGGATCCATTTCTACCCCCTCCCCTGCAATCCTAAATCCCAAGTAGTCGATCTCTGTTTTGTGAAACTCACACTTTGATAGTTTCACAAATAACTGGGCATTCAACAGCTTTGTTAGGACCTATCTTACTAGATGTACTTGCTCTTCCATGGTCGTGGAGTATATCAGAATATCGTCTAGATACACTAGGACCCCCCAATACAGATGGTCATATAGTACGCTATTTATGAGTTGCATAAATACCACAGGGCCCCCTGCAACCCGAATAGCATGACCCGGAACTTATAACTACCGGGAGGACAGTTGAATGTTGTCTTCCATTCATTGCCTTCACGAATACGGACTCTATAATACGCTTCTCGTAGGTCGAGCTTGGTGAATATTTTACCGGTTGCTAAGGTGGAGAGCAGATCTGTCATAAGGGGCAACGGGTACAACGGTTTCACACATACGGCATTCAGACCCCGAAAATCAACACATAAGCATAGACCACCATCTTTCTTTTCTTTGAATAGTACCGGTGCTGCCATATGGGATCTGCTGGGTTTGTTAAAACCTCTGGCCAGATTGTTATCGATATATCAGCGTAGTTCCTCCAGTTCCTGAGGAGTCATTGCATATATACCTGGCTTGGGCAACCAAAGACCAGGTTTTAGTTCTATTGCACAGTCGGTAGTACAATGCGGTGGAAGGGATTCACATTCCCTCTCACTGAGGGAGTCCTTGTCTCAAATCTCTGTATGTATCCAGGACCCCCTCCAGAAGGGATGGCTGTAACTCCCTCCCTACAGCTCCTGTACTGTGGTCATTGCCCAGGGGTTCGGGACCTATTACCATTCTCAGCTTGCGATAACCCCCCTCCCACCAAAAGGTGGGCTTCCACCTGTTCAACCATGAAAGCCCCAGGATAACGGGTTCAATCATTTTCTCAACCACCTCAAACCTCACGAACTCCTAATGTTGTCTGATTTCGAGCTTCACCAGTTCTGTCACATGGGTAGCAGGCTGTCCACCCAGGGTTGAGCCGTCCATTTGCTCGAATACTATGGGCTTCTGCAAATTTATGATGCGGAGGCCTAGGCTCTCTGCCATTGACCTTCGTAATAAACAGCGCATACATCCTGTATCTATCAAAGCCCCCAGGTGATCTGCCTTACCTGTTCGTGGATGTTTTAATGTCACCTGGATTGTAAATGGGCGTATCAGATCACATACCATGGGGTCTTGTGTTTCCGCCTTGTCCTCAGTGATCCCCAACTCTTCTGGTACCCGAACCGTTCATGGGTGACAACGGCTCTCATCACATATATTGAGGTTGCCATCTGTTGATTGATTCACTATGCAAGAGCATTCCAATGTCACCTGGGAAGGTGGTCTGGATCTACCTCCAGGAATTGATGTTTGTGGCGTTGATACCCAGAGTGGTGGAAGCAGACATTCGACGGCTTCGTGTCCTTCCTGGTCACATCGGTAGCATCGGAGCAGCCCTGGTTCCTGTAGGTATGTTTGACCTCACAACTCCTCGCCCCATCAGCAGTCTCTCCAACATCCTACGTGGTTGGCCCAGTCCCTCTCTTCATGCACAAAACTCCTTCAGACCTATATCTAGCTCCATGGCCGCTTTATACCACTCTGCTATACGAGGACCAAGTCCCCTATAAACACAGGCTTGCCGTAAGTCTCTGTCCAGACCCATGTGGAACTGGTGTACAAGTAAATGCTCAGGCCACCTTCTCAGTCGTCCTGCTAGTTTTCGAAACTCCTGTAGATAGTCTTTGGCCACCCGGCCTCGTTGCCTCAACGATACTAGATCACCTTTGGCGGCTGCCTGAGCACTAGCATCATCCTCAAACCTGCAACACAGGGCTTCCAGGAAGAGCCCTAAGTTTTCTAGCTCCCGAGCGTGCGTATTGTGTAAACTGGCCACCCAATTAGCTTCGTCACCTGTTAAGACCATGGTGATGACTACTACTCTCGCCCATTGAGAGGGATAGGAATGCCCATTGTCCTGTCCCCGTTGCATGCACACACACAAACAGACAGCCAGGAGTTAATGAATCAAACAGTCAGGAATTTCTTTAAGATAACAGACTTGGCAGTGAACAATGAACTGCCTGCCAAGAGATTTTACTCACTAAGGGAGGTTTTTTCTCCCCAGTCTGATATACCAAATTAACTCCACAAAGCAAAGAATTGTCAAAGTCCAGTCTGAAGAAATCCAAAAAGAGATTCTAACAGGGTTCTAGAAACACGATATGACTTTCGAGCTTTTCAATTTGTCCATCACAAAGCCTGAATAGCCGACACACCCCTTTTATCCCTTGTGGGGTGTGGTCCAGTAACTCAGTTCAATCTCTGGCCCGCCCATGCCTCTCTCTGCTGCGCGCGCTTATCCTTCCGACGCTGTCTGGGATCCAGCCAAAACTCATCCCCCTTGCTCTCTATCTGCGGCTGCTCCGAAGTGCCTTGCTCCTGGCATATCTCTTGGCCTTCGGAGGAAACCTGAGGCATTGCCAGAGAGGATGGTCCTGGAGAGGGAGGCCTTGCCAAATCCTCTCCTTCACCTTCTGAGTCCCCTCCTTCTGTTAGGACAGGCTCGGGGGTCAGAGTCACAACACCCATAGGCATCCATGTAGCTGATCACCTGGCTCAAAAAGAGAGCCACACAGTCTGGATTACCATCAAATGTGGCCTGCAATGGAGGAGGTCCCCATGGGATTTGCTGTGGCCATATTCCTGGTGCCCACATGGGTACTGAATCCCTACCTCGCCCAGAGCCTTCACCGCCCTGGTGGCCCCTCCACGCTTCTGGCTGCTGATGCCTGACAGCCAGTTCTCCTTCCCTTTCTCATTGGACCCTCCTGTGGGGTTGGACTGCTCCACACAGCACCTCGCCCAATGAGGATGTCGCTTCGGGGTTGGTGGGTTCCTCCCCCCTCCCCCGATACTGCTCTTTGTCCACCCTCAATTTAGGGCTGGCCAGATGAAACCTGCTCTCAGATGTTCCGACCGATGGTGGTCCACCTCCTCCCTGCCAGGCAGCCAACGGGTCCACCCCCGGTGCCCATGGCTGCCAGGAAGGAGCATCCCTAAAGCTGGCCTCCCCAAACCTCTCCCTCAACAAGTCCATCGTGGTCAGCCCCAGGCCAGTGGAGTAACTACAGTCTCCCTCTTCCTCGTTGGCCCACTGTCACTCTCTCCAGCCTTTATATTGTGGCCCTGAGGGGCGGGGGAGTCAGCGCCTGAAACCCCAGTTTCCCCAACAGGGCTGAACTATGCCACCAATTTCCTGAGGAGGTTTGGGTGTTCCCTGGGGCTATGGAGTCCTGACTATCCTGCTTCTCCTCTGTTCAGACTGCTCTCTGTTTAGGGCATACCACCGGCTGTTCACACTCCTCCTTTTCTTCCGCTCCTTCTTCAGTACCGTCAGTCCCTGCCAAATCCAGCACACCAATCCCCTCCTCTGTCCCTTCTGCCATCGCTCCCTCTAGTTCCACTCAGTGTTCCTTGAAGGGGGAAAGGAGCATCTCCAACTTTCTCTCAGCCCCTCTGGAGCCTCCAGTGCTTCGCCAAGCAATGTATCACTCACGCACAAGAGAATGGAGCCAAAACCCGGTTTAATGATAGCTACACAGTGACATACAGTAGGCACTGAGCTGGTTGATCAGAAACAAAGTTGGAGACGCTCATGCACTCCACCTGCTCGATTTTATAGGGTGTGGGAGCGTTTAACCATCATCAGGTAATCTACCACAGCTGCTAGAATCAAATTTGCTGCTTGGGTCTGTCTTCGGGCGTGGATTTCTGACATCACCCTCAGCTTTGTCTATCATCCGTTCCATAAACTCCCGACTTTTCCCTCTTCTTGTATCTGGCCCCCTCTTATTGTGTCCCACCCATCACCCGTTATCACCGGTGCATGTAATCCTAGTCGCAACACACACCCCTCTCCACCGTGCTCTGTTGCTGGAGTCCATTCTGGATCATCCGATGTTATTCCCCCCTTCATGGTCTCCCATGCTGACACGGCGATGCAGTGTCGAGGGGTACTTGACACTCGACACATAGTCCCTTAGTATTAAAATGGAAAGGTAGGGGGGAAAAGAAGAGATGGACATTAGATCAAAGAATTGTAAAAGAGAAACGTTATTCACAAATAATGGGGAAGGAATTAAAGATGCTTTTTAAAGAGAATAGGAATGAAGATATTACAATACAAAACCTATAGGACACTGCCAAAGCTTATATGAGGGGGATAACTATTGCATATATGGCAAGGAGAAACAAAGAGAAGAAGGAACAATGAATGTCAACATTGGAGAAGCTGAAAAAATTAGAACTATCACTTAAGAAAGATCCCCAAAACAGGGAAATCAGAAAGGAAATAGAGTTAATGAAACATAAAATTAATATACTACAACAGGAAGAAATGATAAGGTATATAAAATTGACAAAAAAAACCTATTTTGAATCGGCAAATAAACCAGGGAGATGGCTCGTCCACAAATTGAAAAACGAAAAAGCTAAAAAATTGATACAATATTTACGAGATGAGCAAGGAAATTTGCACTATAGAATTGAGGGGAAAAAATATTATTCAAAATTATTTTCAAATACTGTATAGTCAAAAAAACATTAAAGAAGAAAATATCATAAATTACCTACAGGAAAGGAATTTGCCAAGTATAACAGATGAAAATAGGGAAATGTTGAATGGGGAAATTACATTAACAGAGTTAAGAGAGGCAATTAAAAAATGAAAAATAACAAAACACCAGGGACAGATGGCATTCCGGCGAAAGTATATAAAAAATTTCAGGAAGGTTTGGAGGAAATTATTTTGGATATATATAACGAGGTATTAGAGAAAGCCAAAATGCCAAATTCATGGATGGAGGCATATATAGCATTAATTCCAAAGGAAAGTACAATCAATTCATTCAAAACTATAGGCCAATCTCGCTGTTAAATGCCGACTATAAAATCCTGGCAACAATAATAGCAGAAAGACTAAAAACGATATTAACTAAAATAATTCATTTGGATCAAAACGGGCTTTTACCCAAATGACAAATTAAGAACAATACAAGGATTATCATGAATATTTTAGAATACTATGAGGCTCATCCAGAAAAACAATTGGCAGTAATAATGATAGATGCACAAAAGGCGTTCGACAACTTGAATTGGCGGTTTTTAATTAATCAATTAATCAGGATGAAATTTGGTGAAAAATTTAAAGAAACGATTAAGACAATTTGTTCTAAGCAAACAGCAAAAATTATGGTCAATGGAGATCTTACAGAAAAAGTCGATATAAACAAAGGGGTTAGACAAGGCTGTCCATTGTCCCCCCTCTTATTCATCCTTTCATTGGAAATATTATTGGCACAGGTAAGGGGAAATAAGGAAATAAAAGGGTTAAAAATTAAAAGAGAAGAATACAAAACACAGGCCTTTGCAGACGACATGGCATTTATATTAGAGGATCCTTTGGAAACAGGAGAAAAACTCCTACTACAAATAGAAAAATTTGGAATAGTAGCAGGCCTGAAAATAAATAAAAACAAAACGAAGATAATTACCAAGAATCTCACGCAAGGCCAAAACAAGAAATTAGAGGAAAAACTAGGAATTCAACTTGTCAAAAAAGCAAAGTACCTGGGCATTTGGCTCACAGCAAGAACATCTTCAATAAAGGAAGACAGCTACTCAAAATTATTGCAACAAATTCAAAAAGATTTAGAAAATTAGGCTAAACTACAAATTTCTTTGATTGGGAGAATCACCACGATAAAGATGAATATCTTACCTAAAATATTGTATTATATATACAGTGTATGATTACACACTATTTATTACACCATTTATTCAGTTCCTTCAGTTATTTATAAAAATAATAAATGTGGGATATAAATAAATAAAGACTGTAAATATGGCTATTTGATGTTTGCAGGAGGATTTTCTTAAAAACATTTCCCTCTTTTTTATACCTGATTAGGCTCATATATCTACTCTTCCTCTGGCCGATTTAACTGTAATACTTTCTCCTGTGCTGCTTGTAAACATTAGTCACTAAATGTAATGTCCAATATCAAATATGGCTGGTGTTATTATCAGGTAAGCCAGAAATGTTAGAAAATATTTTTTTATTTCTAAAAATATTACAAAAGTTGTAAGTAATTTGAATATAGTATTGATCTCACAAAGAACATTAGTAAGTTCACCATAGTTCTCCACAAATATTTTTATCCCTCATTCCAAATTAAATTCTTGCTGAGATACATCTGGTCCCAATTAATTAATGCCTTCTTTCTATGATTTACTATTCATAGTCAGGGACATTTCTCAAAGAACACAAAGTACCATATAAAGACAAAATGTATGCCAACAGCTGTTCTCAAGTACCTTAATTAGCACTTCTTTACATTAGTCTTGGAATATTTAAATGATATAGAAATGTATAATTAAATTTATTGAAATAATCTTGCTGTATATTTATGTTGAATATTTTGATTCAACATACTGTATGACATTTGTGAAATGTCATATAGAACAATTTCCTGAAGTTGTGAGTTATTGATCCTGCTGATAGTTGATTAGGATCCTAACCTTCACTCATCCTGCACACTGTAATAAGCATTTTGTTTTTTTTCTAATTGTATATGACAGGTATTTATATGACTGAACATATGATGATAACTATTTGTCAATTCCCATCAGCTCTCACTGAAATCAGCATTTAAAGTCACAACTGTAATTATTAAATGTATTGTAAAAAAAACAGTAAAAGTTGTATTCTACAAAGCATTTGGGAATCATTTTATTTATTTATTTTTAAACAAACTTTATTAAACATAAAAAGATAAAATATCAAATCAAGTACATACAAAATACATTTATATTCACCCCATAAAATAGAAAAATAATACAAAAAGAAAAAAACTAGATATATATACTATATATAGAAAGTGACTTATTACATCATTTATCTTATTGACGGTGCTTGTTGTTAATTTTATTTTCTTGTTTTCTTGTGGAATTTTACATTTACTCTTCTTTCTTTTGACTTGTCCAATCGTACTATCTATTCCATACAGTATAATATTTTGAGTCTACCTTGTCTTTTAACTCAAATGTTAATTTAGCCATTTCTGCACAATTGTAAATTTTTTGGATTACTAGATGATCTGTTGGCAATTGATCTGTTTTCCAATGTTGTTCTAATGCCAGTCTGGCTGCCGTAATTATATGTAATATTAAATATTTTGTTTCTTTGTTAAGGTTTCCTTTGATCATGCCTAATAAAAAAAAATTCTGGTTTCAGCTCTATTTCCTCTATTGTTATTTCTGTTAGCCAAGTTTTTATTTTTTCCCAGTATTTCTTAATTTTTGGGCAAAGCCACCAGACATTGAAGAATATGCCCTGTGCTTGTTTACATTTCCAACAAGTTGGATTTAAGTTCTGATACATCTTCACTAACCTCGAAGGGGCCAGATACCATCTATACCACATTTTATACTGATTCTCACTATAAACTACTGATTTTGTCATGATATAATTGGTTTCCTATGCATTTTCCCAGTCTTCTAATTGTATGTTATGTCCAATGTTTCTTGCTCATGCTATCATTTGTCCTTTTACTAATTCCTCTGCTAGGTCAAATTCTAATAAGTATTTATAAATTTTTGATATTAATTTTTCTTCCTTGGCTTCTAACAGTTTATCTAATCGGTTCAGTTTTAGTCAATTCCTCCTTCCTCTTGATCCTTTTTATATCTTTTTTTTATCAGTAAATAGGGCAACCAGTCTATCAATATTCCTTGTTCTCTAAGTTCTTCTTCTGTTTTTAATACTCCCTGGGAATCCAATATTTCCTTATATTTTATCATTTTTTGTAGTGTCAATGTGTTGGGGTGTATTTGCGCCTCCATTGTGGATAACCATCCAGGAACTTTTATTTAATGTTTGTTTTTAATTTCTCGCCATGTACAGATTAGTGAATCTCTTAGTATATGATTACTGAAGTTTTTATATGTTTTGTTCCCGGTGTTCCATAAGAAGGTGTGCCACCCCATCATCAAATCATGTCCTTCTAATTTTAATAGTCTTTGGTTTTCCAAATTCACCCATTTCTAATCCATGTTAGACTTGTTGCTTTGTAATATGTTTCCCATGCTGGTAAACCAAATCCACCTCTAGTTCTATCATCCTGCAATATACTTAATTTGATTCTTGGTTTTTTCCCTTCCCACGCAAATTTTGTGGTTATTCTATTCAAATTATTGAAGAATTTTTTATCTAATTTTACCAGAATTGTTTGAAATAAATAAAGGAGTCTCGGCAGTGTTGAGGGTAAAACTTCCCTCTGCATAGTAGGCAACGGACTGGACAGCAAAGAGATACGTTGTTGGTTAAACACACAGATACTCACAGACTCTGAACAGTGAAAAAAAAACATTCTTTACTCTTAGTGAAAAAACAAACTTGGTTTCTCAAAACAATGATAACATGTCTTCGAATAATCACTCTCCAACACAAAACATAGTTTGCTTACAGTTCTCTTCAGTCACACACAGTCCCTCTTCAGGAGATCAATCATCAAATAGCAGGAGCAGGAGCTCCCGGGTTTCCTGTCTACTTTTAATGGACCTTCTTGGAAGATCAGGATTTACAGATGGTCTCTCCACCTTCACCTGTTTCTGTATTACGTCCTCTTCTACCTCTTTGTTCTGAATTTCTGACATTTCATTAGTAGCTTCAGTCTGAGTTTTAATGATAATCTCATTCTCAGTTCCCAATTTATTCCACCCTACATGCTCCATAAACTTTGCATTCGCATTGTTAACTACCATTGTTGTTCCTTTTAGCCAAAATCTGTAGGACCTGTGGTTTGAATTATAACCAACAAATATTAATTGTTGTGCCCTACTCTGGCCCTTACGTCTTAACTGCATTGGAATATGTACCCATGCAGGTGACCCAAATGTGTGAATGTAACTCAAATCCGGCTTTTTTCCATGCTATACAGTATGGGGAATTTTCTTAGTGGTTGTATTTACGACATTGTTCAAGAGTGTATTTGCACACATTATGGCTTCTCCCCATAGACTGGCCAGTAAACCTGCATCAGCTAACATTGTTCTCATCATTGCTTGTAAAGTTTGTCCTCTCCTTTCAACATATGAGTTACGTTGTGGTCTATATGGAGCTAAACATTTATGTTTTATACCAGCATTGTCCAACATTGATTTAAACCTCGTGTTTACAAACTCAGTACCGTTATCAGTTACAATGGTAACTATTTTTTGCTTTGTTTTTCTCTCGACAAACTTGATCTACTGAACAAAATACGAAATGTATCTGTCTTATTCCTCAATAGGTAGCAAAAACCATACCTGGAGTAATGGTCAACTATGCTTAGGACATAACAAGCACCCCCTAGACTAGCTTTCATTGGCCCTATGAGATCAGTGAATACCACTTCCAGTGGTCTCTTCGTTTTAAATCCATCAAACCTATTGGTAGGGAGTGTTCTGCTCTTTTGCTGATTACAACTATTGCAATTTAAATACTGGTTACATGGCTTTAGCTTCAACCCATCAACTAATTTAACAGTTTTCTGCAGCATCTTAAAACTGATATGCCCCATTCGTCTGTGGAGCAAGTGAACACATTCATGATGTGGTTTGACATTCGAGTATACAGCATTTGTAACATGATTATTAGATAATACATACAAACCATCTTTCAATTTTCCAGTAATCTTCGTTCCACCCTTTTCAATTAAACAATCATTATCCCTAAAAGTTACTGTATATCCTAGCTTAACTAATACTCTAACCGATAATAAATTAAAGTTTAGATTTGGAACGTATAACATATGCATTTTTTCTTTTACATATGGACATATACCGTTCCCTCACCACATGCCTTTAACTTCCACCCATTTGCTAAAGAAATCTTATTGTTACTGGGCAACATTTTTACAAAATAGTTTCTAGTTCTGATAATGCACAGTGACACCCCGCTATCAATAACCCACGATTCGTAGTTAACCAGTGCCTTATCAGACATAGCTACATTACATTGTTTCCTATCTTTAACCATGGTTGTTTGTTTCAGCCTTGGCCATATGACCCTTCTTGCCACAATTCAAACAATGTTTCACAGCATACACATGGTTATTTGCATTTGCATTTACATTAGTCGACCCAGGTTCTTCTCTCAGCTGTTTTCTTTCTTCTCTCCTTCTGGCCTCTTCTAGTAGTCGCGAGGTTACATTGGCCAAAGTTAGTTCTTGCTGTGTGAGGACTTCAAATGATGTTACTACGTCGTTGTAGCTCTCATCCAGCGATGATAACAGTATATAAACCTGTTGCTGCTCAGAAAAAAACACCTCCTTCTGATGTAGCTCTCGAAAAACGCCTTTCATGTAATTCAGGTGTGTTAACATGTCACCACCCTTAAGAGTTGTGTGCGAAATAACTTTCGTGTAATGTTAATTTGTGCCCCACAGTGTCACAAACATAAAGCCGTCTCAAATTACCCCAGCATCTTGCAGCAGACTGTTCACCTTCAATGTGAACAAGCTGGGTATCGTCTAGAGTCAAACCAATTATACCCAATGCACTCTAATTTTTCCTCTGGAACTCCGCTATCTTCCTGGCATCCTCGGCATTGTCAGCATTCCAGGAGGTCACATCTGGTGTTTCTGCACTACATCCCATAGCCCCTCTTTGAGCAACAGTAGACTGCACTTGGTGGATCAGGATTTGTAGTTGGTGCCATCCAGCCGGGTAACCAGTGATAAATTTGGAGCTTGACCATGTGTCATCCTCACCAGGATATGAAATATATCAGAACGCCTGGAGGAGTTATGTGTGTCGCAACTCCCTTATTGCTGTAACAGTACATACAGACTGGCCCATAACCAGTGTTGAGGGTAAAACTTCCCTCTGCATAGTAGGCAACGGACTGGACAGCAAAGAGATACGTTGCTGGTTAAACACACAGATACTCACAGACTCTGAACAGTGAAAAAAAAACATTCTTTACTCTTAGTGAAAAAACAAACTTGGTTTCTCAAAATAATGATAACACGTCTTCGAATAATCACTCTCCAACACAAAACATAGTTTGCTTACAGTTCTCTTCAGTCACACACAGTCCCTCTTCAGGAGATCAATCATCAAATAGCAGGAGCAGGAGCTCCCGGGCTTCCTGTCTACTTTTATGGCTGCCTGATCATAGCACAGCCAATCATTCTTTTTATATCATTTAAAGTCACAAACATAGTTTTTCTATATATTACCTACCCAACCGTAGGATAAATATCCAACAGGCAGTATGTTCATTTTTATCTCTGCAATCCTCCCTAATAGAGATAATTTCAATTTCCCCCATTTTTTTAAATCTTCATTTATTTTTTGGACCAATATTCCATAATTGTTCTCCTTTATAGTTGCACTTCTGGCTGTCAAATTTATACCTAAATGTTTCACCTTTTTTACCACCTGTAATCCTAATTGGTTAACTAATTCTTCTATTTGTTTTGCTGCTATATTTTTCATTAACATTTTGGTCTTATCTTTGTTAATTTTTAAACCCATCACTTTTCCAAATTCTTCTATCTCTTTTATTAAAATTGGTCCTGTTTTTAACGGTTCTTCTATGAAGAATACAAGGTCATCAGCAAATGCTTGGACCTTGTATTCTTCTCGTTTTACATTTAGTCCTTTTATTCCTTTATTTGACCTGATTCTTATGAGTAAATTTTCCAATGTTAAAATAAACAATAAAGGTGAGAGTGGACATCCCTGCCGTACTCCTTTACTTATTTCAAAAAAATTAGTAGAGTCTCCATTTACTAATATACTTGCTTTTTGTTTTCCATATATAGAGGCTATCATTTTTTCAAATCACTCCCCAAATTTCATGTTTTTCATTTGCTGAGTCATAAATTGCCAATTCACCTGATCAAAAGCTTTTTGTGCATCCAGAAACACCAGTGCTACCTCCCTCTCTGGATGTACCTCATAATATTCTAATACGTTTATTACATTCTTATATTGTTTTTTTACCTGTCTCGTTGGTAAGAAGCCGTTTTGATCTGGGGGTATTCTATAATTCAATAATTTTTTCATTCTGTTTGCCATTATATTCATGAAGATTTTATAATCAGTGTTTAATAGAGAGATCAGTCTATAATTTTTTATTTTTGTTGTATCTGCTCCTTCCTTTGGTATCAGCGAGATGTATGCCTCTCTCCATGAGTCTGGTAGCTTTGCCTCTATCAATGCTTCATTATATGTTTCTAGTAGAATCCAATTCAGTGTCTCTCCTAATCCTTTATAAAATTCAGTTGGTAGACCATCTGTCCCTGGGGTTTTATTTTTTTGCTTCCTAATCGCTTTCTTTAGCTCTTCTATGATAATATCCCTATTTAGTATTTCTTTTTCTTCCTCTGACAATGCTAACATTCCCTCCCCACTCAGATATTGATTTATTTCTTCTGTATGTCACTTTGTCTTTCTTGAAAGAATTGAGTTGCTATGTCCTTTTTCTTTTCTAAGCTCTGTTGCATTTTACCCTTTTTGTCCTGTAATTGTTGGAATGTTCTTTTCTCCCCTTTTTTTCATAATCTATAAATCAACCACCTCCCTGGTTTATTTACGTGCCCAAAATGGTTCTGTTTTATATATTTCAATGCCGTTATATATTTTTCCTGATCTAATATGTTCAATTTATGTTTAGCTGCCATCCATTTCCTTCTAATTTGCTCATCCCCAGGGTCGTTTTGTAATTTTTCTTCCCAATTTTTAATCTCTTCTTGTACTTTATTATATTCTTTTTCCTTCTCCTTTTTTCTTTTTGCATTATAAGCTATCGTCAATCCTCTCACATAAGCCTTTGTTGTATCCCATAAATTCTGAAGGGAGGTGTGATATTTTGTGTTATCTTTAAAGAACAATTTTAATTCCTTTTCCATTTGTTCAATATATTCTTTTCCTTTCAATATCTGTCTGTTCATCGTCCATCTACTCTTTTTCCTCTGTTGTCCTTTCCATACCAGCATTACTGGATTATGGTCAGTCCAATTATTTGATATTATTTCAACTTTTTCTATTTCTTGTATCAATATGTTGGTTACCCATGCCATATCAATTCTAGACCAGGATTTATGGGGGTTCGAATAATATGTAAAAATTTTTACTTCAGGGTTATAAAATCTCCATCTATCAACTAAATTTAATTCCTCTACTAAATCAGTAAAAGTTGTAGGTAATATATTTTTCTTTTTTTAAATTGCTCTGATCACTTGTAATCCTTCCTTACATCAACAATTGCATTAAAATCGCCAATCAAACATACGTTCTCCATTTTTTGTTCTATTATTTTTTCATGTACTTTTTTGTAAAATTCCGTTTGTCCACTATTTGGTGCATATATAACCACTAATAAAATACTTTTATATTTAAATTTTACCTCTATTATCAAAATTCTTCCTATTAGGTCTGTGTATTTCAAGTTGCTCTCTATTCCTTCTTTAACATACACTGCTATTCCTCTTTTCTTTTCTTCTGCTAGTGTTACGAAAGATTTACCTAATTTTTTGCATTGTAAATATTTTTCATCTTTTCTTATATGTACCTTGGGAATCATTTTAAATGAATGTGTACATATCAGTACACATACAGACACATACAGTATATGCTTATTTCAGTGTCAAAATGTTCTATATATGACGTGTTGCAAATCAAATTAATTTTCTTAATTTGCTACAATGGTAATGATGATAATTAGCATGCTATCAAGAGCTACCTCCATGAGGATGTATATAAAAAACAATTTCTTAAATTGATCCCATTCTGCAAATATACCCAACAAAATATGACTACTTATATCTGCCTTTTAGAAGATCCTTACAAAAATCATGAAAAGCATGATAAGTTTAATGTGATATAAAGGCAAAATAGGTCTAATGTAATGTACAGAAAAAGAGCTCGCTATCTACCTTCCATTTGTGTAATGGTACTTAATACTTTTAATGTACATTGAAAGAGGAAATTGCTGTATAATTCCTTGTTATGATACTATTATTAGTCACATATGGCACTTACCTTCTTCCAAAATCAGTTGTTACTTTCTGGACCTTCTAAAGTTCATTCATTAATCCTATTATCAAGCTTATAACCTTACTGTTTTAAGGTATAAATGATACTTAGCGACAGTCTCATGCAGAAGATTTTCCTAGTGCCCAAGAACAATATGTTTGTTTATTAATGTCAATATTTGATGCTATAATCTATACTAAATGAATTCATACATTTGTTAAATTAATGTGGAAGATCCTGAAACTCCCAACCCTGTTTCTGCAATCTTTAGACCCTATGCCAATCCTGTAATCAGTGAAATGATTACACTGAAATTTAACAAAAAAGCTAATTTTCAGTGCTACCATTTTTATACTTTTTAAAAGAAAATATAAAATACAAAAGATAGACGCTCTTAACTTCCCAAAAGGCACAAAAAAGTGTGAAAGTTCAACTTGGCACATCTTTCATCACTACCATGGCTCTGGCAGCTTCTAGAAGAGTGTGTGTGTGTGTGTGTGTGTGTGTGTGTGTAAAGAAAGAAAAAAAGATGTGGTTGCTTAACTAGAGGAAGGTCTCAGTACATACATTCAGTCATAATGCAGTTTAATTTTGTTTAGCATGTATCTGAACAAGTCATTCTGATTTTTAAATGGTGGCTGTATCAAAGCAATGGTTAAGGAAGCAATGGCTTATTGTAATATGTAATTCAGGGATTCTTAATATGTAATCCAAAGGTGACTCCTACCAAGGCTGAAGTCAAAATCGGAATTCAGGCTGTGCCTAGTAAAGGGAAACTAGCCCGACCCTGGCAGTGAGTTTTATAATTAGGAAATTTTCTTTTTGTGCAACTTTTTATGTCTGGTACTTTACTTTCCCACAACATTTATTTATTATTATCATTTTTAATCCTACCAGTATTATTTGTATAAACCAGTCAAAGTGGTGAATTTATCAACTACTCCTTCCTCCTGTTTCCCCACAAAACAAAAGCAAAAACAAAAAATCTGTGAGGTGAGATGGGTGAGAGACAGTGACTGGCCCAAAGTCACCCAACCGGCTTTCATGTCGAAGGTGGAAGTAGAAGGGGCATTGGTCTTACCTGATATGCCCTTTCTCATGGTGATCAACGGGAGAACTCTCCTGGTTTCTAGCCTAGTGACTTAACCACTAGGCCAATTGGGTCTTTATGCCCCATGATTAATGAGGGGAAAAATAATATATGGTTAAACAGGATGCTGAACAACTGAAACTAATCCAGCCCTGGGAAAAAATAGTTGTATAAACTCGTTCATTCTTCTAAACTACTGTTCATTGGATGGCTATGGGTTATTGATTCATATATAATACTAATCCAGAAGCCCTAGTTTACAAATAATATTGGGTTCACACATTGTGGTAAATCAGAACCATGAAAATTACACTATACCTTTGTGAACCCAATCAAAATAATTTCCAAGGGATAAATTACTTTAGATTGAAACAATGAATTTTCAGTCTACTGACAAATTATACAATGGCAAAATATTTTTGTAAAGATTCAGGAACTATGTGAGTACAAAGAAAAGAGAATCATTAATATTGTTGGAATTAAGAATGGACTGCCACATAAATCCTGTATGGTGCTTATAATTACTTCAGAATCAGTTTGAAAATCTCTAAAACTCTAGTCTTCACTAAAATTAGTTTGATTTCACTAATCACTTGTTATTTGTGCAACTTACTATATGAAGACTAGTATGAAATTCACTCTTTCAGGTGAACCCAGTTTAGCATATTTTATAGATCATATTAGTCACTAAGCGAAACATATATGGCTTGTTTGGACATATCATGTAAGGGGCAAATGACATGGACTTTGTAATTTAGTCCATGTAATTTAGCTAACATAGATACTTTATATTTTAACTTTGTATTTTTAACAGTTATTTTCTATTTTAATTTGACTTATTTCCTTTGTCTTAAAATGATGTTTAGGATCTCTGCAGACTGGAATGTAGGAATAGCTTTTAACATTCCTAAACTGAAAAGATAAACAGGCTGGAGACTATCTCCAGAGAAGAAAAAGTTTGCTAGTACAAATGACCTAGTTTGCTAGGTCTTTCAGGAACTCTTTTCCTTACAGGTTATCCCCCTTCTGAGGTCAGACTTCATTTTAATAACCATGTGTGATTTTATGGGAGGCAAATATGTAACGTTTGACTACATGTAATTGATTTCCTGTGCAAAGGGGAGGTTACTTTTATTCTGTCCAATCAACTTTCCTCTTGCATTTTTCTTTGTTATGTTAACTTTAAAAGGGGATGTAAACTAAGGTGCGGGGGGGGGGGTGTTTCCCTCTTTGAATTAGAGGAATCCCTTTGTCTGAATATTCTGATAAATTGTAATAAAATGATCTTCCTGTCTTGGTCTGTCTCATTGAAAAATATGCATGCTGAGACACGAGCCTGAAAAAGCCATATTTGGCCTTCAATAATATATGAAAACAATGGTCTTTTGTTAAATTAGGTTTTGTGTGTTTCCTAGAAATCAGATTATATATCAACACTATCTTCATTTACAATTGTCTATTACTTCCTAATGCATGTTTTTCCCCAATCTGCATCACTGAATTGTCCTTCCTGACTGCCACTACAATTCTTCTTTCAAAGTTCCTCACATATCATTACCTAATACCCAGCCCCTCATAAGAAAAATATTTACATAATGCAACTTTGCAAAGGATGTATGTATGGAGGAGGCAATATGCAACAAATCTGAAGAGCCCAGTATTTCCACTGCAACTTTCATCATATGACTAAGCAGGCAAAAATCATTCTCAGTTTAAAATGTGACTTGCCTGTTCAGCTGGGTGAACAGCTCAATAAAGCTTTCCTCTGGCTGTGCATATTGTTTTCTCTTGCACATACACGCAAAGCTTTGACAAGCTGTTGCTGATATGGGTCTTTTTTTCACTCGCTGAAGTAAAATATTTTTTTTTCATAATCCTTTGTTCTGTTATCCTCATGACATGCCTTTGAGGTACTCATTATTACACGCCTTCCAGGTCAAAAGAATCGTAGAAAGGAGATTCTCAGTCATGCATCTAGAAGAATTTTCCAACAGCCACTTGAAGAAAATAACAAGTTGTTTCTATTAGTACAACTTGCCAGACTTGATGTGTTTGATTTTTCATTCAGTGCTCCAACAATACTTTTTGAAGTGGTTCGGGAATGATGAGAGGCACAAGCAAGCAAGTGACAACAGCTCTTTAATATACAGTGAGACTTCAGCAAAAACTCAGAGGCTGCAGTCCTCCTTATATACAATCCTGGAGAGACTGTCAGCCAATCAGAAACGTAGGCAGGTTTGAAACTCCCGCTTAAAAGTATCAATACATAACACCCCTCCCTTCCCAGAAGGCACTAACACTCAAAAATTAACATATGTACAAACAAAGTCTCGCAGGTGCTTAGGCTGAGTTCTCGCCCTAGTTGACCTGCGCAGTTCAGTGTTTGGTGAGGCGTCGAGCTGGTCGGAGGGACTCTTTGTCTCTCCCGGCTCCGCCAATGGAACCTCCTGGATTTTGTCCGGGGCGTGGTTATCCCCGGCTGGGAGTGGCGACTCGCTGGGGCGGCGCTGGAACCAGGGCTTGTCAGCTAAGTATTCTCGCGGCCCCGGGCTTGAGTTAGCTGTTTTGGAGAAGTGGTCATAGTTAGGCTCGGACATGTCTGCGTTGATGTTTGCCTCGCCAACCACCCGTTTCCTCAGTTGGTCTATGTGGCGCTTCCAGAGTCTATCTACCCCCACGTCCACCGTGTATGATTTTGGGCCTGTTATTCCCACTATGGTTCCTGCAACCCACAGAGGACCGCTGGCATAATTGCGAGCGAACACCGGGGACCCGACCTGAAACTGCCTTAAGCCACAGGTCTCTCCCTTAAAGTTTTCGTGCGAATAGTTAGGGTGAAGCCTGTCCAACACGCACCGGAGCTTTCTCCCCATGAGAAGCTCTGCCTGGCTTCTCCCAGTTGCTGTGCATGGTGATGCATGCTGAACCGCAAGGAATTGATCTATCCTGGCCTGCCAGTCTCCATTGTCTAATCTGGACAGTGCTTCCTTGGCTGTCCTGACAAATCGTTCAGCCAATCCGTTGGAAGCCGGGTGAAATGGGGCTGATAGGGCATGGCGGATTCCCAGGCCGGCCAAGTAGCCTTCGAAAAGGGTTGCTGTAAATTGGGGCCCATTGTCCGATACCAAGGTATCCGGCAGGCCGTGGGTGGCAAACAACTTTCTTAGGGCCTTGATAACCGCTTCGGCCGTTGTGGATGGCATTAATACAATTTTGAGCCATTTTGAAAAGGCATCCACTACTATTAAAAACGTTTGGCCATGGAACGGGCCGGCAAAATCAATGTGGATCCTCCCCCATGGGCCTTTTGGTTTCTCCCACTCTCGGATGGGCGCTACTGGGGGATCGGGGCGAGACTCCTGGCAGGGTCTGCACTTCCCCACCCACTCGGAAATGACCTGGTCCATGTTGGGCCACCAGACATAGCTGCGGGCTAAACACTTCATCCTAACGATGCCAGGATGCCCTTCGTGCAATAACTCTAAAACTCTATCTCGTAGTTTTGCTGGAATTACCACTCTGTCACCCCACAGTAAGCACCCCCCTTGCGTAAACAGTTCATTTCGTTTGTTGGCAAAACCTTGGTACTCCTCCCCGACCACCTTGTCCGGCCACCCTTTCAAAACCCAACCCAGAACAGTCCGGATAACAGGGTCTCTATTTGATGCCTTCGCCACCTCGCCGGAGGAGATGGGCCCCAAGGTTAACGTGTCCAACAACAGGATGGAGGTTTCCGGTGTTGGGTTGTCCAGCAGGTCGGGAAGGGGGCAACGGCTAAGGGCATCCGCATGACCCAGGGTCCGCCCAGGCCGATGGACGAGCTGGTACGAGTAGGCCGATAAGAAAATCGCCCATCTAGTTAAACGGGGGGAGAGGGCAGCGGGGGTTGGCCTGTCGCCTGCTAGCAGTCCTAGCAACGGTCTATGGTCAGTCACAAGTTCGAATTTTCGGCCATAGAGGTATTCGTGGAACTTCTTAACCCCCGCAATCGCAGCCAGAGCCTCTCTGTCCAATTGGCTATAGTTTCGTTCTGTGCTGGACAGAGTTCGGGAGTAGAAGGCAATGGGTGCCTCTAGGCCGTTCGGCAGTCTATGGCCTAGGACGGCACCAACTCCTACGGGGGAGGCGTCGCAAACTAAGACGAGCGGCAGCTCTGCATTGTATTGAATCAGGAAACTGTCCTCAGATAGGAGTTTTTTTACTGCCTCAAAAGCGGCCGCTTGCGGTTTCCCCCAGACCCATGGTACATTCTTCCCTAAGAGTTTGTGAAGGGGATCAGCGACCGTGGCCTTATCTCTTAGGAACATTGAGTAGAAATTGAGCAGTCCAAGGAAGGCTTGGAGCTCAGCTTTGGATTTGGGGGCTGGTGCGCTTTTGATAGCCCTCACCTTGCTTTCGGTAGGGTGGATGCCTGTGCCGTCCACCCTGTATCCCAGAAATTCAACCGAGGGGACCGCTATCCTGCACTTGTTCTTTTTAAGTCTTAGTCCCGCTTCTCTGAATCTGGACAGGACGTTCCGTACCCTGTCCCCTAGCTGGTGTTCGTCTTGGGCGCTGACTAAGACGTCATCGAAATAGGGGACTACTCCCGGAAGTCCTTGCAACAGGCGCTCCATGGTGCTTTGAAATAAGCCGGGTGCGACGCTCACCCCAAATTGGAGCCTGGTGCATTTAAATGCACCCCTATGAGTCACGATCGTTTGCGCCTCTGCCGTGGCGTCGTCGACCGGTAACTGTTGATAGGCTTGGGCCAGGTCTAATTTGGCAAAAATTTTTCCGGGGCCCAGGGAGTGTAGTAGATGGTGCACGATCGGCACCGGATAGGCGCTCGGCTGCAAAGCCTTGTTGATCGTGCACTTGTAGTCGGCGCAAATTCTGATTGAGCCGTCGGACTTAACTGGGGTGACTATGGGGGTCTCCCACTTGGCATGGTCAACGGGAACCAACACCCCTTGCTTAATCAGTTTGTCCAGTTCTGCATCGATCTTTGGTTTCAATGCGAACGGCACTCGTCTGGCCTTTAGTCTTACTTGGGCTACGTTGGGGTCTAAGTTCAGTGAAATAGGGGTCCCCACATACTTGCCCAACGTGTCCCCGAAAACGTCCTGGAACTCGGACAGGAGGCTGTCTTTCAGGGTTGACTTGGACATCAGGTGGACGCCGGTGAAGCCCATGCCAAGGGCTCGGAACCACCCCATGCCCAGGAGGCTCGGCAGCTGCTTCGTGACGATGGTCAGCGGCAGGTCTCTTTTGTAGTCTCCGTAGGTGACCCGGAACGTGCCCACGCCTTCGAGGGGGACTCGGTTCCCCTGGTAGTCCAGGATGCGCAGTCTCTGTCTGGAGAGTTGATCCTTCCGGAATGACGGCAGGAGGGTCTTTAGGGTTGTCCACGACATGATGGAGAGAGCTGATCCGGTGTCGATCTCCATCGAGCACGGTCTTCCGTTGATCTCGACCACCGTGCTGACTTTGTCCTCGACCGTTGTGCTGGCCTGGTCGATGTGTATGCTGCGGCCATCTCGCGGTTCAAATTCGCGCCGTTTTTTCGCGCCGCCTTCTCTCGTTGGCTGCTTCTGGCGCGCTGATTCCGGTTGGTTGCGGCGCTCACGTGGTTTGAGACTTCTGGGCAGAATGGCTCTGCAGACTCGCGCCAAGTGCCCTTTCTTCTCGCAACGCCTGCAAATAGCCTCTCTGTATTTGCAGGACAGTCTATCATGGTGCCCGCCACAGCTGGGACAGCTTCGCCGGGGGCTGCCAGTGTCTTTTCTCCGGTGCTCTGTTCGGAAGACGTCCTCATCCGACTCGGACTCCGAGCTGGATCCGGCGTCTTCTCTGTGCACCGGGGCAGACTTGGGGCTGTCTTTGCTGGTCGGCGGACGCTGTAGCGTTTCAGCGGCCTTTGTGGAGGCTTCGTGAGCCCTGGCCTCGTCAAGGGCTCCGGCAAGCGTCAGATCAGGCTTGGCGAGCAGACGCCGTTGCAGCCTAATGTCCCGAACACCACAGATCAGTTGCTCAAGCAACGCATCATCCAAGTCTCTGTAGTCGCAATGAGTTGCGGCTTTTCTCAGGCTGGCCATGTACGCGCTGACCGGCTCTCCCTCTCGTTGGACGCGCTGCCTCAGTTGGTATCGCTGCACGAACTTGGAGGGGACGGGAGCGTAGTGAGCCCGGAGAGTTGCCATCAAGGTGTCCCATGAGACTGTTTGAACCGGCGTTGGCTCACACAGTGACTCGGCCATCTCGAACACGTCCGGTCCGCAGTGGCTTAGGAATAGGGCTCTCTTTCGATTAGCCGAGAGGCCCTGCATGTCGCTGGCTTCTAGCGAGCATTCAAACCTTGTCAGGTACGAGACCCATTTTTCGCGGGTCGGATCAAAAGGCTTGGGCGGAACGTAGGCAGACATGTCCGGTATGTCTCCTGTGGTTCGCCTCGTCGCCTAGCTGAAGCTCGTGGTCTCACTGGTTGGCTTCTTGTAGCCTCAATCCCACCTTCGTCGCCAATGAAGTGGTTCGGGAATGATGAGAGGCACAAGCAAGCAAGTGACAACAGCTCTTTAATATACAGTGAGACTTCAGCAAAAACTCAGAGGCTGCAGTCCTCCTTATATACAATCCTGGAGAGACTGTCAGCCAATCAGAAACGTAGGCAGGTTTGAAACTCCCGCTTAAAAGTATCAATACATAACACTTTTTAGTCTCTGACACAGAGAAAAACTGAATGAGAATTTAAGTAGGTAGCTTTAGAATCAGCATACTCATTCCATTCAGCTGCATGTTGCATTTTACTTTATTGTCCTAATAAAACACCACTTAAAATGCTTCTTTGTGCTTTACTTTCTTGGTTCTTCCTTTTTCCTCTTCCTCCCCTCTCAATTTACCAAATTTTAAAACATCCAAAGAGAGCAAGAAATGGCTAGTGAAGGCTATACCATGCTGAATATCAGCAGGGACTTTTCTGAAGAGCTTCAATTTTTCTGTCAGGAAAACCACATTATTACATTCAGCTGCAAGCTATTTTGATTGAACTGAAAGTCTGATTTAATTTAATACAAATGGCAAATTGCTCTTCTATTTATCCTTGAAAATATATGTAGCTGTGAAGTACTACATTTCCTGGTAGCCTTGAAAAAACTGCAGTAGAAATTATGGGTTTTAAAATATACTCTTATGTGTCAGCAAAAGTTATGAATATGCTTATTTCCAAGTGCAAGGAATAGACTTTCAAAAGTACTTTGGCAGTCATCAACTCCTATTTAGCTAGAAATAAGTACACCAATTTTTTTTCCTCAGCATCCTCATCAGCTGTTGTTGAGAGATAATGGCTGTTAAAAATTGCATGCCATCTGGCCACCTATTTAGGTCATGTATTTTGAAACTACTGTTTTATATTATTTTGCTAAATAATAAGATACCAGTGCCTTTAATTTCAAAATATGGATCTGATAAATCAATGAAATCCATATGGAACACAACCTCTCAATGCTTTTCCTGACACAGAACATTGCTAGAAATATAGTAAATAATTACAAAAGAATATTATAAATTAATGCTAATTCTATAACAATGACCTTTACTGGAAATACATATAGATAATTCTTCATTAGTTATGCCCTATTAAACTCCACATCTTTTTTTCCAAATATAAAAAGATTAGAGGTTGGTTATGATTCCCCAAGATACTTTATACTAGAATGTGCAGGTTTTCAGATTCAAATTCCAAGAGCTGCTTTAGAACTTGGGGAGAAATTATTCAGTGTCTGTGCCTTTGCAGGAAAAGATACAGCTGCTTAGTGCACTCCAGACAGATGTGGCATTTGTACTCACATATCCTAAAGCACCTGAAGAAATCTGAGTCTCTGTATATCCCTATTATGAATCTGATCAGCAAATATTCTTGTTGCTCTTTAAAGTTAACTGTTTTCTAGACTTTCATAATAAAGTATGAAATATACACCTAAGTAAGGTTTCACTGCTTTTATATTTATTTTGTTCTGCTACACTGAGATTTAGGCAAACCTCCCAAACAATATAAGGAATGACACCATTAGCTTCTGCTTCTTGATTTGTTGGATGGCTATCTTGGTTGAGCCTCGAGTGGTTCCCTGTGACTAGAGCTATTCCCTGCACGAGAAAGTAGTTTATACATGCTTTCAATATTACAGGAAAGTGTTTGAATAAGCTAATGTTTGAATCTGGGAACAGATTTTGGAATTACTAAATTACTGTTGAAAATTATTTGCAATTGATTAGAATCAAAAGCCTATTTCAAATTACAGGACAAATTACAGAAAAAAGTGGTGGAACTGATGGCAAGATATCAAGGCTTCACTCTGCCAGTCAAAACAGGGTGTGGGATTAATTACAAGATGTGGGCTTTGCTTTGTGACAGCCAGACCCAGTGAGTAAGGGATGTGAACTGCACAGAAAATACACTTTTGTTCAGTTATGAAGAAATATCCCCAAAGTCAGATGTACACTAAATATAGATTGACTTTTAGCTACACATCTTCCTACAAACAGCAAACTTTGAAGCTCCAGATAAAGACTCAGAGCCTGCCTTATATGAAATGACTCCCAGTGGATTTCATTCTAAATTTTGATATGATTTCTGTAAATAAGGAATGTAGAATTATAATGGCTGAACATTTGATCCTTCATATATCAAAAAAATACAGAGCCAAGGAATAATAATAATAATAATAATAATAATAATAATAATAGTAATAATAATTTTATTTCTATACCGCCCTTCTCCCGAAGGACTCAGGGCGGTGTACAGCCAATTTAAAAACACAAGACACAACAATAATTAAAAATTAAAATAATTAAATAGATTTGGCCGATTTAAAACCCCAAAAATTTAAAATACCCCAATTTTAAACAAATAAAAAACAGATTTGAAAAAAGAAAAGGCTCCGGAAAGAAAAAGAATGAAAGTGTACGAAAGAAAGAGGAAAAGAAGGAAAACTGAAAAAGAATGACTTCCAAATTTCTTTGGTACAAATATAAGTAGAAAATATATCAAACTCTTACTCTATGGTTAACATTTGTCTATATTATTTCCATAATCCCATATCTAATCATCAAAGCACAGATCAACGTTTAATTTGTTTCTCACAAAAAGTCCAATAATGGTTCATATTGCTTTAATTACTATTTAATTACTATAAATTACTTTATACTACTATAACAGGAATGGAAAATCCTAAACTCTAGTGTAGAACCATGCTTCTCAACTTTGGCAACTTTAAGGTGAATGGGCTTCAATTCCCAGAATTCCCCAGGCAGCATGAAGTTCACCCATCTTTAAATTGCCAAGACTGAGAAACGCTGATCCACAGATAAGGATTTTTCCATTCCTTTTTACTGGTTCCTACTTACTTATGAGCAATCATAATGCAAAATATCCACTTCCACACTAGTCCAGAGCAATCAGCATTTCCTCACTAACCTGTTTTCCAGCTCCATTCTCTTGCTTGCAGGGCAACAAAATAAAACCATGTGACTACCAGTTTAAAAAGAAACCTTCAGTCAGACCTTCCAAGGGGGGGGGGCAGGGGGCGGGGGAGATATCAGGAAGTTGGAAGGTCTGACTGAAGTTTTTTTTTTTAAAGTTGTAGTCACATAGTCTTCTTTTGTTGCCCGCTTGCCAGAGAACTGAGATGGAAAGCAGGTAAGTGAAGGAAATGGTGGTTGCTGCAGGAGTTTGCAGGAAGCTCTCCAGTCTAAAAATGGCCTGAGTGGTGGGGGAGCAACCTCCCAGCTGATCAAATTGAAAGGTGGTTGACTCCCACCAACAGAGAAAGCGGGAACTTTCCCATTTTCCCAAAGTTGCTCAAGCTGTGAACAATTGGGGAAATATTATTTCTCCATTCCTGTTTTTAATTCCTTCTTCCTTTTTTTTTCTTTTTTTCTTTTCCTGCCTTGGATATTTTTCCGGGCAGAAAAAACTGGATAATCATCAGCAGCGTCCCAGCTGCTCGGCTCCACTGGTCCATTTGCAGGCTCCCAGGCAGGCCCCTGTAGGTTCCCCACCCTGAATGGCAATCTCTGGTGGGCGGGGACTTCCTCCCCTCCCTCTTTGGGGAACATTTTTAAACAAATGGCTGGAAACTTCAAGTGAGGTGTGCGCTGCAGCCTCGCCCACCCTGCCAGCAGCTCTGGGCTAGGCAGCGGTTCAGCTTGTCCAACTGGCTGCAACCTTACTTTCCTCTCAGGGCTGGTGGCAGAGGGGAAGGCGAGCCAGCCAGGGCTGAGCCATCGCCGCTCAGCTCCCCATCAGTCCACATCTCATCCCCTGTCCAGATTCTCTGCAGCTGCTGGGGCTCACCTGCTGGAGGGATGCGGGGGGGGGGGGCAACCAGGGAGCATGAGGCTATGCCACTTGCATCATCCCTCTGCCAGCTGACCCTTCCTCTCAGGCCCACGGGCTTACATTTGCAGGCAGCCTCGGTGAGCATAGCAGGCCAGGCACAGAGATCAGCTGGGCCATGTGGCCGACATGGTAGTTCCAGTGAAGGCAGGCAAGCAGCAAGGCGCAGAGGCAGGCAAGCTGGCTGGGCCACATGGAAAGCAAGTAGGCTGGCATTCGGGCCTTGCTGCTTGCAGGCTCACCCAGGTTGTCAGGCAGATCAGAGCAGCTTAGCTGGGCCATGCAGAGAGTGCTGCATGGGATGCAGCCGAAGGCAGGCAAGCTGGCTGGCCCTCAGAGACTGTGTGGTCGAGGCAAGCTAATCGAATCCCACCACTGTTGAATTCCTAAAATTGTTATACTTAAAACACATAAAATATTTTAAAAGAGGGAAATTATACTTAAGGCTAAAATTATACTTGAAGGCTATTTTGTATCTTTGTTACATTAGGTGTAGCAAAATGTTTACTAATTGTTCTTGTTAGGGAATACTTTGTGTGTTCATTTTACTGACTATATTTTATAGATCAATGACTGACATAAAGTTTTTGTCTTTTTATTTGTAGATCTTATGTGCAGATCCAGTCAATCCCAGAAATTCTCTGGAAGAAATAAATTTACCTCATTTGAAATATGGGAGTGGAAAAGTTCTACATAAATAAACTTAGGATATTATTCCTGGCTTCCAACTAGAATAGCAATGTGTTCACTATTTGAAGTCTTGCCTTCTGTCTGAAAGGCTATGCTGTCCAAATTTAAGATTTAGGGGAAAAAATGTAATATGTGTGTGTGGGGTCCTTGAAGCTGCAATCCACAATTACTACCTCAACAGCAAACTGGACAAATCCACAAGATACTTCATTCATGACTTCCGGTTTGGCGTCACGGCGAGACAGTCGGGGAAATAGTGGGCTCTGATGAGCGCCGCAAAAACCCCAGCTGCCAAACCGCTGCCAATGGGTCTTTGGACTGGAACCGTCCTGCAGGGACAGGGAAGAAAGAGGGGTGTTCAGACAACCAAGAGGAACAGGCAAGTTCCTCGGAGGTCAGAGGAAACCCTCTGTGAGTCAGATGCGGGGGGCAGCAGCCATGGCGGCTGCCACAAAGCTGGGACAACCGGGCTAAGAGATATACAGGAGGAAAGTGGATTGAAATGGAGCACTTTGAAGCCGGGTGAGTGACAACCAACCAGGCTTGTAACAACGGTTAGAGCAATATTTTTAACCATAAGACCCCTAGCCATAAAACAGTGGCTGTACAACAAAGAGGCAATGGAAAATTTAAAATGTAACTTTAAAGAGACAAAGACCCGATAAACAACTAATTTTTGAACAGAACCAATTAAAAAACTAAATTTTGAGACATGGTGAAAAGATTGGACAGAGTTTTAAAATTTGAGCTGGACTTTAAAAAAGATTTGATATTTTTAAAATTAAAAGAAGAAGAGTAATCAAGTTGGACTGTTATATAATTGAAACACAATGGATACTTGCATGACTAATGGAAATTGTGGATTATAGAGAGACACCTTCTGGTTCAAAAAGGAACATTGTAACTTGTTTTTTGGCATGGAAAATTGTGAACTCTACAGATAATAGCTGTGGGATTTTGTGGAGGAGGTTTTTCTTCTTGTCTACAAGCAGCTTGACTTTGGTGAAAAGAAAGGGGAACTATAACAGAACTCTTATAATTTGAATAATAACAATTTAAAAAAACTGGCGCAGGAATAAGAGAAGGATCTGGTGCAGGAACAAGAGACGGAAAAACATTTTTACATTTTATCCGGAATAAAAGTAAGAAAACCTAAACAGAACCTAAAAATATAATTAGATATAAAGACTTAATTGAATATCAAGGGAAATTGAAAACCAAACAACAATTGGAAATAGACCTAAACAGAGAAATCGACTGGTGGACTTTCACACAGATCCAATCTAAACATAAGGAACACACAAAAATGTATGAAATATATATATATAGAGAAACAAGAACTAGATAAAATTATATTAGACTCAGAAGAGAAATTAATTAGTAAAATTTATAAATTTCTGTTGTGATACAAAATGGAGGAGGAAACAGTGAAGTGTACAATGATCAAATGGATGCAAAACTTTAAACATACAATAGATTTGGAACAATGGGAAGAACTATGGCAAGTGAATACAAAACTAACACTAGCAGTGGCATACAAGGAAAACCAGTTGAAGATGTTTTATAGGTGGTATATGTCACCCACAAGATGGGCAAAAACCCATCTGAAAAACAGTTCATTATGTTCGAAATGCAAAAAATCATAAGGTACCTTTTATCATCTATGGTGAATGTGCCCAGCAGCCAAAAAATTTTGGTCTAATATTAAGAAATGATTGGAACAAATAACAAAGCTACAAATGGAGAAGGAACCAGAAACCTTCCTGCTAGGAATCTTTACCAAAACATATCCTAAAGAAATAAAATACCTGATGATACACATCCTAACGGCAGCTCGGATGATGTACACAAAAAAACTGGAAACAGGAAAAAATCCCATTGGAAGAAGAATTAATAAATAAAATCGCACAGTGCACTGAAATGGACAGAATAACAAAAGAGATTAAGGAAAAAGAAGAGACAGAGTACTATAGAATATGGAACAAATGGTACCAATGGCATAACACCATTACTAAAGAAACATAGACACAAGAAGGACAGAATAAAGATGTAAATATGTAGATCAATAATCTCTTATGGGTATATAAATATGAATATGGTAATCCAAAAACAATGTTATAATCCAAATATATAGATTGCTAAGAGGGGAATTCTAAGGGGAAAAAAGAGGAGGGGGGAGGAAAGGGAAAAGGAGAAAACTACTAGGCTATGAATAAGGGGAATAATCACAACTGTATTAGTTGAAGAACTACTATAAAGCAATACTTCAAACGAATAACTTATTTCCATGTTGTATGTTGTATAAATGTTTTTATATGTGTTTTATATGTGTTTTAATAAAGTTTATATTTTTTTAAAAAAAGTAAGAAAAAACTAAAATGATACATGGAAGACAAAATTTGAAGACTTTGAAAATGAAATGGAATATATGCTAGCAGGCGAGAACATGAAGAAATAAGGTATACACAGCTGAAAAAGGAAAAGACAATGTGATTAAAAATGTAAAAACAATATATAGGCAGATAGAATAATAAAAAGGAGGTTCTTATTGATAAATATGGATAAATAGGAATATGAGAAGAATGTTATAGATATATAAAATTGAAATACTGATGGAAATTAGAATATAAGAGAAATAAATTATGTTAAAAGAGATTCATAAATGCATACAAAGATGCGTTTGAAGTAAAAACTATGTCTCAATGTTAAATTGTTATAAAAAAGATAATATGATTAACTGGGAATAAGTAATGTATAGATGGATGGTAACAATAAAAAGAGGATAATGCTGGGATTAACAGCAAAAATAAAAATGATTATGCTGGGATTAACAGCAAAAAAACAATAATTATGCTGGGTATGACAGCAAAAATAAGGAGGATTATGCTGGAATTAACAGTAAAAATGAAATGATTATGCTGGGTATGACAGCAAAAACAACGAGGATTATGCTGGGATTATCAGTAAAAATGAAATGATTATGCGGGGTTTAATAGCAAAAACAAAAATGATTATGCTGGGATTAACAGTAAAAATAAAATGATTGTGCTGGGATTAACAGTAAAATTAAAATGATTATGCTGGGATTAACAGCAAAAAACAAAAATGATTATGCTGGGTATGACAGCAAAAACAAGGAGGATTATGTTGGTATTAACAGTAAAAATGAAATGATTATACTGGGTTAAACAGTAAAAATAAAGATGAATATGCTGGGATTAACAGTAAAAATGAAATGATTATGCTGGGTTTAACAGCAAAAACAAAGATGATTATGCTGGGATTAACAGTAAAATTAAGATGATTATGCTGGGATTAACAGCAAAAACAAAAATGATTATGCTGGGTATGACAGCCAAAACAACGAGGATTATGCTGGGATTATCAATAAAAATGAAATGATTATGCTGGGTTTAATAGCAAAAAACAAAGATGATTATGCTGGGATTAACAGTAAAAATAAAATGATTATCCTCGGATCAACAGTAAAATTAAGATGATTATGCTGGGGTTAACAGCAAAAACAAAAATGATTATGCTGGGTATGACAGCAAAAACGAGGATTATGCTGGGATTATCAATAAAAATGAAATGATTACGCTGGGTTTAATAGCAAAAACAAAGATGATTATGCTGGGATTAACAGCAAAAAACCAAAAATGATTATGCTGGGTATGACAGCAAAAACAAGGAGGATTATGTTGGGATTAACAGTAACAATGAAATGATTATGCTGGGTTAAAAAGTAAAAATAAAGATGAATATGCTGGGATTAACAGTTAAAGATGAAGATGAAGATGATGTGTTGGGATAAACAGTTAAAATAAAGATGATTGCGCTAAAGATGATTAGCGGTAAAAGTAAGATGATTACCTTGGGATTAATAATTAAAATTAGGATGATAAATGTTGGGATAAACAGCAATGAAGATGATTATATTGGGAGCAATAGTGAAAATATTGTTTAAATGCTTATAACAATTGTAATGATTTATACTTTTAAAATACATTCATCTAAGTAAAAAGAAAAAGAAAAATGAAATGATATTTGGTTAAGATTTAAAGATTTAAGTAACGGGTTTTTAGGATAATGGCATTGTTAAATAGACAGAATTTAGGGAAATAACTGAGTAAAATATTAAGTTGTGTTAATTAAAAATTAAGATTTGTTAGTGATTTGTACCAATTTATGACCAGATCAATGCTTCGTTTTGAAAAGATGTATTTTATGTTTATGTTTTTAAAAAAAATTCAAAAAAAAAAAAAACAAAACCCTGCAAGTAAAGAGATTGCATCATTCGAAGAAGGAAGACCACAAATTGACATCAACAAGACCTGCAATCAGGGCAAGTGGAGGAATTTGCACAAGCACTCAAGGAAACTTTCCCAGGCCCGGCTGAAGCAAATGCAACTGAACGATGGAAATATTTCAAGAACGCTGTTTATAATACTGCTTTCTCAATATATGGTAAGGAGATCAGAAAGACAGCAGATTGGTTTGAAGCCCATTCAGAAAAGCTGATGCCAGCCATCAAGGAAAAAAGGAGAGATCTAACTGCATATAAAGCCTGTTCCAGTGAGTGCAACCTGCAGGTTCTGCAAGCACTTTTCATCCAAGAGCTCAAGCTAACTTTTACCACCACCTTACAAAGTAGGCAGGGCTGAAAGGGAATTATCCAATGGGTTCCTATCAGTGGTGGGTTTCAACCAGTGTAACAACTGGTTATAGTTGTTCGCTTCACACATGTGCTTTGCCAAACTTGCGTTCTGCGCAAACGCATTGCATTTCAGAACAGCTGTGGCGCAGCAATCCACTCTGCCATGCCTATCAGCTGGGCTAAAAACGAATAAATATAGGTAGGTATAGTGCAGGGGAAGGCGGGAAGGCCCAGCTGATGATCAGAGCGAACAAGTTCGCTCTCAGCTCACCATCGCCACTATCGGCTCGCCCAAACCGCAGCGAACCAGTAGAAACCCACCACTGATTCCTATGCTTAAGGATAGACTAGAACCGTGATGGCGAACCTATGGCACATGTCCCACAGGTGGCACGTAGAGCACTCTCTGCAGTCACGCAAGCTGTTGCCCCACCTCAGCTCCATCACGCATGCATGCACATGGGGGTGGGGCCCACACAGAGAGGTCACACTTGCAGGGGGTTGCGCGCACATCCACAGGAGGCCAGGAGAGCATGGGGTCACGCACACATGCACGGGGAAGCACGGAGATTGTGTGCATGTGTGGGGGGAGGGGGCACAGTGGATGCACATGCATTGCATCATGGATGCATGTGCGCACTTTTGGCACATGATGGCAAAAAGGTTTGCCATCACGACTAGAACTTGCATTTGTTTCCTCAATTCCTCTTTAAGTCACAAAAATGTGACTGCCCTAAAATTCCTAGCTTATTTTCTATCATTTTCCACCTTCTCCAAATGCCCTCTTTTTAAAATTCCTTTCTTTCTGCTTATTTTAATTAAAGTGCATAAAGTATGAATATCAATCATCTTGATTTAGAATGATTAATTACCTTGATTACTAACATTAAAGTTTGCATTTTAGACATTCACTCAGAAGCAATATGTGCAATGAATATAGAATTATCAGTGTGTTGCTTTTAGATTGTGCAAATCGAATAAGAATTGCTTCAGAACATGTGGTAATATGTACAAATTATCTCTGTTGTAATCACTCAAGTAGCCATGTCTTTTTCTACTGCTTCATTGCTTCATAAATTATTCCTAGCTGTGTTTACACACAAGAACATGCACAATCATTTTACTCCTCTTCCTTTTCCTTTCCAGGGAAGCAATTATAACAGTATTTGTAGAGGCACTTGAATGCAGAGATGGTCAAGATATATTTCCAAAGCAGCCATTGGAGTCTGCTAAAAATGTGATTATTTTAACTATTCAGAAAGAAGTGCTTTGTAAACATTCTGCGTATTCTGAAATTCCTCATGAAGAATTTTATAGCCTTATATTATTAGGTGGACAGGGTTTCATCTAACCCTGGCGATGAAGGTGGGATTGAGGTAGACAGGTTGCGCAAATAAGAGCTGACAACTGAATCCAGCCAGGCAGGAAAATCTGCACGAGCCGAGCACAGCAGAGAAATGTCCGCCTTTGCACTGCCAACGCCATTCGATCCTGCGAAAGAGAAATGGGGATCGTACATGATACGGTTTGAATGCTTCCTCAAAGCAAACGACCTTCAAGGGCTGTCCGACAATCGGAAGTGAGCCCTCTTCTTGAGCCACTGCGGCCCTGAAGTGTTTGACACAGTTGAATCGCTGTCAGAGCTAACACCGGTGCAGTCTGTACCATGGCAGGTCCTGCAGACCATGTTGAGGATACACTATGCCCCTGTGCCGTCCAAATTTGTTCAGCGCTATGAGTTCCGGCAAAGACTCCAGAAGGACGGTGAGTCAATAAATACATACATAGCAGCGCTACACAAGGCTGCCACGCATTGCGAGTACCGCGATCTAGATGATGTTCTCCTAGAGCAACTAATCTGCGGGTTCAGGGACATCCACCTCCAGAGGCGACTGCTGGCCAAGATGACCCTCACCCTCCACATTGCCCTTGATGAAGCCAGGGCACATGAATCATCGAATAAAGCGGCAGAGTCACTGCAGCAGCAAGTGCCACCCCAGGCGGCACACAAATCTACCCCCATCCATAATGAATCAGCTGAACCTGACAATGCCAAAGAAAGCAACGAAGAAGTCTTCAAAACAGAGAGCAAGAGGCATATCGATAATGACGACCAGAAGCAGAATTGTGCTAGCTATGGAGGGTTTCACCAGAGACAGACATGCCGTTTCAAAGATGCCATTTGTTGGCACTATAATAAGAAAGGGCATTTGGTGCGAGTCTGCAGGGTGACTCAACCATCCAACAATAGGCAGCGAACATCTACCAGCCAGGCAGGCCAACTGTGACCCCCCCAAGAGGGACAGGGACAACTTCCAGAGGAGAAGCGCCTATGCTAAAACCCCCAAGACATTCCAGACTCGCATCAGCCAGGCTACCACATCCCCGGAACACAAGCAACATGTGACAGTCAAGATCAAGGGATCGCCATGCCAAATGGAGACAGACACCGTCTTGTCCATCATCATCATGTCGTGGGGCGAACTAAAGGCGGCCATTCCAAAACTGCAGAAACATCAGCTGAAACGTCAGCATTTAAGACTAAACTATTACCAGGGAAATTGCATCCCTGTGGAAGGCTATGAGACATTCCAGGTGAAATTCAGCAAATTCAATGAGCGGTTGCCAATCACTGTGGTCAGTGAATGCCTGCCAAGTCTCCTCGGACTCGATTGGTTCAAGGCCCTGGGTATGGAAGTGACCGGTATCCATTCCATCAGCAGCAGCCTGACGGATGACCTGCTCCGTGAATACCAGGATGTTTTCGACAACCGCCTCAGCAAGTATGTGGGGACTCCTATCTCTTTTAATCTAGACCCCCAGATAGCCCCCATTAGACTGAAAGCAAGGAGGGTGCCATTCGCACTTAAACCTAAAATAGACCAGGAGCTGGATAAGCTCATAAGCCAGGGTATACTAGTGCCGGGTGACCATGCAAAATGGGAGACCCCAATAGTCATGCCAATTAAATCTGATGGGTCTGTGCGCATATGCGCCGACTATAAGCGCACCCTCAATAAAGCCCTCCAGCAGAGCGCCTATCCTGTCCCTATTGTGCAACACATCCTCCATTCCCTGGGTCCTGGCAAGGTTTTCACTAAGTTAGACCTTGTGCAAGCATACCAGCAACTACCGGTAGATGACACTACCGGGGAAGCACAGACTATAGTAACACATAGAGGTGCCTTCAAGTGCACCAGACTACCCAAGGGGGTTGTTTGCTATGGGGTGACCAGGTGGCGAAGAGGTTTTAACAACATTGCATGTTGCCCCAGAATTGTGAGAATGAAGATGCTGGCAAAGAGCTATGTATGGTGGCCTAACATGGACAGTTGTATTGCTGAATGGGTAGCCAAGTGTATCCCCTGCCAAAAGTCTTGCCCCGCTCCCCCAGTTGCCCAGTCCAAAGAGTGGGAAAGGCCCCGGGGACCATGGTCCCACATTCATATCGATTTTGCTGGTCCATTCTGTCAAATATTTGCAAGCCATTGGCACATGTGTCATATAGACACCAGTGGAGGCAGAGAGTGTCTCCACCCCTATGTGGAAAGGAGAGGCTTACCCTGAGTATAAAACCCCCTCCAACCTTTTCCACCTTGCTCTCTCACTCGCTCTCTCCATCTCTCTCTTTTCATGTTTGTTCCTCATGAGACTTGATCTCTGTTGTACATAGTTAATATGATTTATTATATGAATAAATATGTTTAAGACATTTATTGATGCATCTGCCTCTGAACTCTTCTATGCTCCTGAGTGTTTCTACGATCCCAATTCCACAGAATGGTAGCAGAGGGAATGATAGCAGAACTCCATTCCAGGAGCTGTTGAAAAGGCAAGATGCCCTCCAAAATAACCTGTGAGAGAAGCTCCCCTGTTGTGACCAGAAGCCTTCAACGGAAGAGAACTTCACATCAGCCCCAGTCTGAATCAATGGAAAACATCGAAGGGAATTTCCATCTTGCTACAACCTGTCAGCCAGAGGCCACCCAGATGCAGCAAGAGATCCCAGGGGCTGAGCCAAGCGATGCTAGAGAAGGCTTCTTCAGCACTGACGACGAGGGGGCAGAAGGACAAGATGAAAGCCTGGACAGGCAAGTGGCTGAGATGTCAGAAGAGGAGTGCCGAGCAGTGCTCGCCTCCCTCCTAAAGACAAGGGCAGCAGCCAGAAAGAGGCCTGAGAAGGCAGCACCAGAGATGCCTGCCATCCCAGTAAGGATTCCCCTGCCTGATCTCTCCAAAATGGTGCCTGCTGCCAGAGAGACTCTCCCCTTACACAGTTTCCCACCAAACAAAATGGCCGTCAGCTCCCTTCTGGAGCCAACTTCCCCCAAGATGGCTGCTCCCCTGGGCACTTTGTCAGAACCACAAGCCAGACCTACCCCAGCTCCACGGTCCAGGCCTACAACACCAGCCAGTCAGTTCAGCACTCCAGCGGCCCAGAGGACCACTCCGAACCTACAAGCCCCTTGCCAGGCCACGCCTACCAGGCAAGCATGAAAGAAGTCATAGAGACCCTGATCACCGCCCTGGAAATTAGGGAGCAACAACCCACCAGCCACCCTGAGGTCCCAGACGCACCTCATCTGATGTGCCTCCAGTCTCCTGAAAGATGTCCAGGCCTTCTTCCAGCTACTCCAAGGTTTCCCTGCCACACAGCTGATTTTTGGGCCTATGCTGAGGCTTCAGCCAGGCCTGACTTCAGAACCCAGAGAGGGAGATCAGAGCTCCAACAAGAAAAGGCTTTGGAGCATGCTCCATTTCCTGCACGTGCCCAGTTGCTTCAAACTACAGAAAGACTACAAGAAGGAGCCAGACCTAAGCAGTCGATCCCAGGCTTAGGGATCCCAATGCCATTCACAACAGGCTCTTTTCAGCCCTTTGAACAACTCCCCATGTAGTTTAATGGTAATAGTTTTGTAACTTTGCCAAATAATTTTGAAAAATTACATTTAAGTGGTCAGAATTTTAAAAAATGGTGTAAAGAGATTCAGATAATTCTCTTAAGAGAAAATTTATTTTATTTTATTTATTTATTTATTTATTTATTTATTTATTTATTTATTTATTTAATTATTTAATTATTTACTTAATTAATTAATTTGTATACTGCCCTTCTCCCAGAAGGGACTCAGGACGGTGAACAGCCAAAATTAAAAAAATATACAAATACAAAAGTTAAGATTATTAAAAAGAATTAAATCATTAGCTTCTCAATTTAAAACCCCCAACCATAAAATTTAAAATCCCAATTAAGAACCATTTAGGCTAGGCCGGCTTGGTGGAATAAATAAGTTTTCAGGGCTTTACGGAAGGTACGGAGGTCCAGGATCAATCGTATTCCAGGAGGCAGCTCGTTTCACAGGGCGGGTGCCCCCACAGAGAAGGCTCTCCCCCTGGGGGCCACCAGCCAACATTGCCTGACCGACAGCACCCTGAGGAGGCCTTCTCTGTGAGAGCGTATTGGCCGGTGGGAGGTTATCAGTAGCAGCAGGCGGTCTCGCAAATATCCTGGCCCTAAGCCATGGAGCGCTTTAAAGATGAGAACCAACACCTTAAAGCGCACCCGGAAGACCACCGGGAGCCAATGCAGCTCGCGCAGAAGAGGTATTACATGGGAGCGTCATGTCGCTCCCATAATCACCCGCGCGGCCGCATTCTGCACCAACTGGAGCTTCCAGGTGCTTCTCAAGGGGAGCCCCATGTAGAGAGCGTTGCAGTAGTCCAGGCATGACGTGACGAGGGCATGAGTGACCGTGCACAAGGAGTCCCGATCCAGAAAGGGGCGCAACTGGCATATCAGGCGGACCTGATAAAAATCCCCCCTGGCCACGGCCGTCATATGCTCTTCTAAAGACAGCCGTGTGTCCAGGAGGACACCCTCAAGTTGCCCTGGACATGATCAAAAGACCACCTCCTTTACTTTAGAGCCCTGAAATTGAGTTCCTGCATAAAAGAGCTTACACAACCCTGTTAAGTTCTATAGACACAGTTCTTTATACCAGTCTTTCAGATGGCCTCACAGCTCAGGAAGTTTGGACTGCCTTATATAATTTGTTCCATATTGACAATATGACTGCAACCAGCAGATTGTCAAGAATTTTTCACAATTATAAACTCAAACCTGGTGTCAAGATGGGGGAACATTTGGCAACGCTTAAAGCCATGAGGAATGAGCTTATACAGAGGGGGAAGCCTGTTCCTGAATCCACTTTAATTAGTGTAATGTTGAACTCCCTAGACAAATCCTGGAGTCCCTTCATTATTTCTCTAGAAGGGGTTTCTAGGGAACAAAGAAATATAGAATACTTTTCTGGTTGCTTTATTGAGGAAGATTTAAAGCACAGAGATAAGGAACAACAAGAAATGAAGGAGGCATACCACAGGCCTAGGCCTCAGAGGAGGCTCCAGGACACAAGTGAAAGGATTAATATCCTTCCCACCTGCTTTGACTGTGGCATGCAAGGTCACTTTAAAAGGAAGTGCCCTCGCTCTAGGGCCAACACGGCTGGACCTAAGCATAATAAAAATAAAAGAGGCCGTGGAAGAGAGGGAGGTGGTCATAAAGGATACTAATTCTGTAGTGTCACAGGTGACAATCCCACCTCCCAGGTACAGGATGCTGAGGAGCTGTGGCTTCTTGATTCAGGTGCATCAACACATATAGCTAACAAGAAGCAACGATTTAAGATTTTACACCCACTCAAGTCCTCAGTAAAAGTTGCCACTGGGGACAAGGCAGAGGTAACTGGGGAAGGCGTGATCAATGTGCCTAGTATAGGAGATGTTACTGGGGCACTGTATGTTCCCTCAATCAAGAACAACCTTTTAAGTATTTTAAAATTGACTGAGGATAAAAATGTAAAACTGGTATTTGAGAAGGATGGAGGTTATATTTTCGAAAGTGGGGATGTTGTTGGCGATATTGTAAAAATCAACAATTTGCCTTATTTTTCCCCAAAAGCAAAGGTCAAAAGGCACAAGACACCTAATAAGAGGGCACAGGGGGCTAGCGCCCAGATAGAGCAGAAAGCTCCTGTGCCAGCCCTCAGGTTCTCCAAACTCAAGGATGCTGGACCTAATCCCAATGAAGCTCCTAAACCGGCTCCTAGGACATCCAAAGCCATTAAGGCTGAGCCCATTAAGATCACAACTCCTCAGCCAACCCTGAGAAAGTCTAAGGTGACCATTAATCCAGTGTCTATTGTCATTACTGCACAGACCAAGACTGGTAATGATAAGATACATAAGGTTGACAAAGTGTGCATGGGTAAACCTTTAATTTGGATTGTGTACATATATTACACTGCAGGTTCGGCCATGCCAGCTTCCCGGTTATTACGAAAATGCAAGATTTTTCCGATGGGCTTAAGATAAATAATTGTAATACCTATTTGGAATGTGCCATCTGTAAGGCAGCAAAATCAAAAACTGCTGCTATACCTAAGGTCTCTTCCCGACGTGCAAGGTACCCTTATCAGCTGGTACACATGGATTTGGTTGGTCCTTTTAGACCCTCCCTTGGCAAGGGGTGTAATTTTTTAACAGTAGTCGATGATTACTCTCATTATGGCCATGTATTTATTTTAAAGGACAAAACTGAAGTCTTTACCAACTTCAAATATCTTTACAACCAGATCCAAACGCAACACAAGGTGTGCATTGCTCAGGTGCAGAGCGATAGGGGAACTAAGTTTACATCCAGGACTTTTGAAAAGTGGATGAAGGAGAGAGGTATCCTCCATTTTAAATCATTGCCTCAAACGCCTTCGGAGAATGGTATTGTAGAAAGGAGAAATGGCGTGCTGCAGAATGTCATGAACTGCTTACTTGCAAATGCCGACATGAGCCAAAGTTTTTTGGGGAGAAGCGGTCAAAATGGCTAATTATCTAGTCAACAGGACATGGAGTAGTGCCATTAACCAAACCCCTTACTTCCTGGTCCATGGAAGGAAACCTAGCCTCTCACACCTGAGAATTTTTGGTTCCTATGCCTGGGTCCATATTCCCAAGCACCTCAGAAGAAAGGGGGGCAAGGCATCGAGGAGGCTCAGATTTATAGGTTATGCAACTGGCAGCAAGGCCTCTAGATTTGTAGACAAAAATAACCTTGTCATTGTCTCAAGATCAGCTTCCTTTGAGGAGGGGTCAAATTGGTCAAGAATTCATTCCAATGAACCTGGTTATTCCCCTATTAGGAATGACACTGAATTACCAGCACCACCTAAAGAGGATGAACCAACATACTCCAAACTACAGACCAGCGAAGATCCGGATGGTGATGAATCCCTACCTGACTCTGACGATTTGGACAAGCAATCCCTAGGTAACTTCACACCTCCTGCCTCACCAAAACGTCCATATCTTCACAGTGCCTGGGACAGAGGCCCACCTCATATCGATTGGAAAGATGCATTCGGCAGCTCCAATTCTGACACCAATGCTCCGGATGACAGTGATGATGGTGAGTGGCAATTCCCCAGACGGTCAAAACGCTCCAATAAAGGGGTGCACCCAGAAGGTTGGACATTGACTGTGTGGCCTCGGTCAACAGCGTTACCATGGCCCCTAAAACATACACAGATGTCCTCCAGCTTCCCGAGGAAGAACAGCGCAGGTGGAGAGTGGCAATGGAGCGAGAAATGGACAGTCTCAAAAAATTGAAAGTCTTCATCCCCATGGAAGTCCCCAAACAGAGGAAGGCAATTGGCACCCATTGGGTCTACAAGGTCAAGCCAATGCCCAACAACAAACTCCTTTATAAGGCCTGTCTAGTAGCACAAGGCTACGCACAGCGTTACTTACAGGACTTTGATGAAACCTAGTCCCCCACCGTGAGAGCAGAAAGTGTGAGGGCTGCTTTGGTCACTGCAGCAGCACATGGGGAACACATTTTTCAATTCGACTTGCAAACTGCTTATTTACACGCACATCTAAAACAAAAAAATTACGTCAGAGGTGCCCCCGGATTCCAGCAGCAGGAAGGCCACACCTGGCTTTTGAAGAAAAGTTTGTACGGCCTCAAACAATCAGGCAGAATGTGGTACAAATGCCTGACTACAACACTCAAATCACTGGGTTTCCATCCATCTCCAGCTGATAAATGTACCTTCACAAGGGATACCAAAGGGGGGCTGGAGAAAGTCCTAGTGTATGTCAATGACCTTTTATATATAGGGCCTGACAAGGGGGGATGTAATATATTTGCCAGGACCGTACAAAAAAGGTTCACTCTAAAGTTTTTAGCATATGTGGACAAGTACCTAGGCATACAAATCATCACTACACCAAAAGGCTTTGCTCTCTCCCAAAAGGAGAAGATAGAGGAACTTTTGGTGAAATATAAAATGGAAGATAGCAAGCCAACTGCTATCCCAATGCAGACCGACTACTATGGTTTGGCACACAAGGATAGCCCAGAGTTCCAAAATAATACTCTATTTAGGTCAGTGGTCAGCTCATTATTATATATAAGTAATTGGAGCCGTCCAGACATTGCCCTGGCCTGAACCTGCTATCCAGACAAGTGGAACATCCTACCCAGTTCCACTGGTTGGCCATTAAAAAGTTATTAAGGTATCTCAAGACCACAGCAGATTACGTGCTTTGCTTGGAACCTGAGAATAGAGACAAGGCCCAATTAGAATGCTTTGCGGATGCGGACTGGGCCGGAGATACCAAGACACATAGGAGTACTTCGGGCTCCTTGGTACTGTTAAATGGGGCACCCATTCATTGGCATGTGGGGCAACAGAAATTTGTTTCGTGCTCCACCACTGAGGCCGAATTTGCATACCTATCAGAGGCAGGTAACGATCTGATATGGCTTGATTCCTTAATCTCTAGCATCTGGACTCCACCGACTTTGCCCATCCAAATTATAGAAGACAACACCGGGGCCATAGGCATTGCCAAAGCCTATGCGGTGGGGAAAAGGTCCAGACATATTGATATCCACTATCAAAATGTTAGACAACTAGTAGAAATGGGGTTTATATCTTTAACACACTGTCAAACCAAACATCAATCAGCTGACATTTTCACAAAACTTCTACCAGCGGATAGGCACAAAGATCTGTGTAGGAAGTTATGTCTCACAGGGTAAAATCTGTTGTGCATTGCATTAGTGTGTTTGCATGCCATTAGCTCGCAAGGAGGCGAACTGTCAAGTATTTGCAAGCCATTGGCACATGTGTCAAAAAGACACCAGTGGAGGCAGAGAGTGTCTCCACCCCTTTGTGGAAAGGAGGGGTTTACCCTGAGTATAAAACCCCCTCCAACCTTTTCCACCTTGCTCTCTCGCTCTCTCTCTCCATCTCTCTCTTTTCATGTTTGTTCCTCATAAGACTTGATCTCTGTTGTACATAGTTAATATGATTTATTATATGAATAAATACGTTTAAGATATTTATTGATGCATCTGCCTCTGAACTCTTCTATGCTCCTGGGTGTTTCTACGATCCCAATTCCACACATTTCATGGTCAAACCTTTCTGATAGTGGTGGATGCTTATTCTAAGGGGCTGGAGATCATTCTAATGCACTCCACCACTGCGGAGGCTGTAATTAAAGCGCTCCGGAAACTATTCACTACGCATGGGTTACCGGACACCCTGGTGTCAGATAATGGACCTTAACTGACAGCTACTCAATTCGAGGAGTACCTAGCTGAGATAGGGATCCATCACGCACTCACAGCACCTTTCCATCCGGCCAGTAATGGTCAAGCTGAAAGATTTGTTAGATCATCCAAAGAGGCCTTAGCCAGACTTGGACCGGGAAACTGGCAAGCTAGTATTAATACTTTTCTAGCAGCCCAGCATGTTACCCCGTGCATGGCCATGGGACGAAGTCTGGCAGAGCTCTTAATGGGTCGGAGACTCCATTGCACCTTAGATAGGCTACACCTCAACTACTTCCCTGAGGGGTACATGGATACCAAAAGTAAGACTAGAAGTTTTTCCATTGGGTCCGCAGTCTTCATAAGGAATTATGCGGAAGGTCCCCTCTGGGTAGCTGGGCAAATCACTGGCATTACCAGGGCCCGGTCTTATATTGTAGAAGTCAGCAATGGTAGGGTATGGTGAAGACATATTGAATAGTTAAGGAAACATCTGGCCCAAACATTGCCCGATGAGCCAGACAAACCAGTCCCTGACTCACCAATCATTCATCCAACAGCTAACTCAAACCCAAAGTAGCCAGAAGACTTACCTGATGACTTTGGTGTCCAGTGCTGCCTTCCTGAGAAGCCAGGCCCATCTGACTTCCAGTGACGTCACTGCAATGGACGGCTGGACAGAGTGAAAGCTCTATATCCAGCTTTCCCTTTTCTACAAATGGCGGCTTTATTTAGCCATCGCAAACCATGGAGAGGTTTGCGAAGGAGAGGGGATACCAAGGCGTGTGTGGAGATGGCATCTTCTACATGCTGAAGAACCCCCCCGGGATGCCTTTGTAGGAAGAGGGCGGCAGAATGCCACTCCGAAGCTGTGACTGATCCTCTTGGAAAGGGAAGTCAATCTGTCACGGTGTAAACTATTGGACTGAGATTGCTGTGCTGAGTGAGTAGGAGAGAAGAGAACGATACTAGCCTCTTTGAACTGTATTGGCCCAATGAAAGTGAGTGGCTGGAGCGGAGACTGGCCATTTTTGACTTTTGTGGTGTGGAGCCAGCTGTTTTTTGTTTGTTTGTTTGTTTTTGGGAATAGTGGTGGTGGAGTGATTGGAGTTAGCCATGGTTATTTCCTTTTGCCTTTTTATTTAGGTTTCTGGAAACACTCCCTTTGTGTGTTAAATATTGGAGACGTTTAGTGATCGTTTGGCTGCTTCTTATTTGAGACTCTCTTGAGATTTCTCTGTTTAAAGAGCTCCTGGTGCGTGCTGGACTGAGGGATACATAGTGACTTGACATTTTTCCCTTTCGCTTTCTGATCGTTATTGTCGGAGCTGTCTACAACTGGAAGAGCTCTTTCTTCCACCTTGTGGCTGAAGCTGATACAGCAGGGAAGAGAAAATCTGAGTCACTGAGAAAGAGAATTAACTGGCTTGTGTTGGAAATAGTTTTTAAGGGCTATAGCCTATGCTGATTTGGAAGAAACTCTGGCGTGACCCAGAAATGTCCACAACGTCTGCGGTTACTAAAGTGAATAATAAGATCCTAGCTTTCCTTGCATCTGCATCTCCACTGGCTTCAACAAGATCTGCTGAAGATACGTCATCGGTTGGAAAGTCTCCCTCTATGCAGGCTCTCCAAGCTATGCTCCAGACCATCCAGGAATCAATGACCAAGAATCAGGAAATGATGTTTAGGAATTTTGAAGACTTGAGAATGGATGTTAAGAGTGAGATGGGGGGAGTCAGAGAAGAGGTTAAACAAATGAGTGAGAAGCTTGGAGAACTACAACAGGCAGTAATTAAACAGGAGGAAAGGATGCGGAAGGTGGAGACAAGGACAGAAAGGTGTGAACAACGGATAGATGGATGGGGAAAAAAATAAGTGATGGCTAACAGGGAACTTGAAGACGAGATCATTTTTCCGAGATGGAAAGGTCCTCCTTTTTTCTTAAGCTCCAGAACGTGGCAGAAGATAAGGGAGATAAACTGGACGACATCGTGGGGAAGATAGCAGAAGCAGGAGCCCTGGAAGTAGACAGAGCCTCAGTACAATCTGATATCGACGAAGTATTCAGGTTCACTAGTTATGCAAAGAGACACAATCTCTCTCGTGAAGTTCATGTGCATTTTAATAAGAAGGCCCTGTGCGAGGAATTTTTCCGACGCACGAGCGACCACACTACTACTTATAGGAGCCACCAAGTGACGATCCTAAAGCAAATTCCGAGACGGGTCAAAGAGCAGAGAAGGAGGTACCAATTCCTCACTTTACAGTTGAGGAAGAATGCAATCCCCTACCATTGGCTCCTACCAGAAGGATTGCTGGTGACTTGGTGAGATAGACGAATTAGAATAAAGAACTTGCAGGATGTGAAAGAGTTTTTTGAACAACAACTTAATATGGCGGATTTGGATATGGAGGAGGAGGTAGAAAGTAGAAGTTTGGAGGAGTCTCAGGAAGAAGGTAATATGAGAACTGGTAAAGGTAAAAGTGACAGAAAGAATGGAAAGAAGGACCAAGGAAGAGGAGGAACAGCAACGGCACAAAGAGAAACAAGACAGACGAAAAAAGTCTAAACAATGGGAAAGTAAGGGCTGACTAGGAGGAAAGGGATGGGAGAAAATGTACGCTTGCTATTGGTAAACATTAATGATCTAAATGCTCCTATTAAAAGAAAAAGGACAATGAATAAATTAAGAAAATGTAAATATTATTTGTCTACAAGAGATGCATATAAAAAAGTCTCAAGATAGCTTATTAGAAAATTCTAGATTAGGTAAAAAATTTACCTCACTAGCTGATCAAAAAAAAAAAAAAGAAAAGAGGAATGGTGATTTATGTGCAGCATCATTTGGTGGTCAAGAAAGTATTCGCAGATCAGGAAGGTAGAGTATTAATGGTGGAATTGGAGATTGGTCAGAGGAACTGTTTATTAGTTGGTATTTATGCCCCCAACTGTAACCAAAAGACCTTTTATGAAAATTTATATAACAAATTCACAGAAATGGAATATGAATATATCTGCCTGCTGGGTGATTTCAATGCTGTTATAGATAAGGCCAAAGATTATTTCCCAGGGAAAAGGAAAGGAGGAGAGAGAGATGTGAAGAGATTGATTTTTGTCGATGCCCAAAAGGTGTTTGACAGAGTGAGCTGGGACTTTATGATTTCTCAGATAAAATATATGGGTTTCGGTGAGAGGTTCATGGGAGCAGTGCAAGCAATCTACCGTGAACAGATAGCGAAAGTATTAATCAATGGGGAGGAAACAGAGAAGATTTGGATTGGTAGGGGTACACGGCAGGGTTATCCACTCTCTTTGCTATTATTTGTGCTAACACTAGAACCATTGCTTAGGGAGGTTAGGAGGAACACGGAAATAAGAGGAATGAGGGTTAGGCACCAGGAGGTGAAAGCTCAGGCATATGCGGATGATTTAGTTTTCATACTGGAAGATCCATCAGAAATAGGATTGAAGCTATTACAGGTACTTAGGGATTTTGGGAGAGTAGCAGGATTGCTAATTAATGAGGAAAAAACGAAAATATTAGTTAAAAACATGACACAGAGGCAGGGATGTCAGTTGGAGGGACTCCTGGGGATGCAAATAACTAATAGAATAAAATATTTGGGAATTTGGCTGACAGCATGGTGTTCATCAGTAAAGGAGGATAATTATGTTCCCCTTTATAATCAGACAGAGATTTGGAGAGGTGGAAAAATTTACAGTTATCACTTATGGGAAGGATTGCTGCCATCAAAATGTATGTCCTCCCCAAATGGTTGTTTTTGTTCCAAACTGCCCCGGTAAGTTTGGATAGGGAATTCTTTAACACCTTGAACAGAGTTATTTCTAAATTTATTTGGCAAAGTAAAAAATCAAGGATTAAGCTCAGGCTGATGCAGGAATCTAAAATTAGAGGGGGATTTGGACTCCCAAATTGGAAGCTTTACCATCAGGCAGCCATTCTGATATGGGTGAAGGACTGGATCGCCCTGAAAAGGAGGCGGCTATTGGCGGCAGAAGGTTACAGCCTTCAACACGGTTGGCACCACTTTTTATGGCCAGGACAGTCAGCCCGACCGAGGTATTTTCGGAATCACTATTTACATAAGATCCTAGGGGATACCTGGGAAAGACTTAGAAGAAAGTTGTATCTGAAGATGTTGGATCTCGATTCAGGAGGCCCTGGTATACCCGACGTTATATAAAGAAGAGAAGGTCTTGACCTATGAAGATATTTTGGATACTCAGGGCAGACTGAAGACACGGGAACAACTGAGGTCGGACGGGTGTAACATAGACTGGTGGGCCTACACCCAAATACACTCAAGGTGGAAGAAAGATCAGGAGAGTGAAGGGATATATCATGGAAAACAAGAATTGGATAAAATCTTATTAGGTAATGACAGGAAAGTCTTAAAGTATTGGAAAGGTACATTTGTATACAAGAATCTGTAAATATTTTCTATTTTTACTCTCTGATTATTGGTGTGTATATATATATATATATATATATATATATATATATATATATATATATATATATATATGGATATTTTGGCGTTGTTACACTGTGATAGAAAAATTATTATACATTATACATTTGTTTTTGATTTCTCTTTTTTGATGCTCTAATAAAAAAAAAATTAAAAAGAGAAGCCAGGCGGATCTGAAGTGTGTGACGCCCATAAAAAACTCCAGGAGGTTCCATTGGCTGGGCTGGGAGAGACAAAGGGTCCCTCCAATCAGCCCAAACCCCCACCTCAGACTGAATTGTGCAGGTCAACTAGAATCAGGGAATGCCTGCGTGATTATGTATGTAAATAGTTTGGTATAATGCCTTCTGGGAGGGAAGGAGTGTTATGTATCTAATTTTGGAAGGAAATTAGAGTGGGGAAAAACTCAATGCTCATTGGTTAAGACATGTGGAAAGTAGGTATATAAGGAGAGCTGTCGAACGACAAAGTTGCTGGATTCTCACTGTGCATTAAAGAGTTGTTGTTCACTTTGACCTGGCTCCTGGCTCCTCATTCGCCCTATCTAACAGAAATTACACCTACAGAAAAAGTGGTAAATAAGCACAAACACACTTCTCCTGCTTTTTCAATGAAAGAGTAAATGTTTATTATGCTCCCTTTTAGAGTGAAATTAGTACCCCCCAAAAATTATGGGCATATGGCAGGTCTGAAAGACACTCAGACTATAGCTGTGGCTATAGAAGAGGGCAAAATCTGGGGAACAAATGGAGGAAGTGTTAACAAAGAAAGGGGTGACATGATATCAGTGTTCCAATATTTGAGGGGCTGCCATAAAGAAGTGGAACTTACTTACCAAACTACCAGAAAGCAGAACAACAAGCAATGGTTGGAAACTAATCAAGGAGAAATATCCTGACAGAATAATTAACCAGTCCATTGGCTTGCCTTCAGAAGTTTTGGGTGCTCCATCATTGGAGTTTTTTAAGAACAGATCAGACAACCACTTGTCTGGAATGGTATAGGGCCATGATGGCGAACCTATGGCACGTGTACCCAAAGTGGCACACAAAGCCATGTCACCCAGCATGCAAGGCCTTGCCTGTTTGTCTTCCGGGTTCCTGGCACACATGCACGCACAACGATCAGCTGTCCTTCGTGTGCGCAGCAATGCTGAAAACCAGTGAGTGCATGCCCACCAGCCAGCTGATCATCGGGCGCACATGCACGCTAGAACCTGGAAGTTCAGCTTTTCCAGAGTCTGGCCCCAATGAGCACGCACAACGTTTCTGTGCAACCTTTTCGGCACTTGGTGCCAAAAAGGTTCGCCATCACTGGTGTAGGGTCTCCTGCTTGTGTAAAGGGTTTGACTAGAATACCGCCAAGGTCCCTTCCAACTCTGTTATTCTGTGCTGTTCTGAAGTCTAATGGCCAGAAGGGAATGGCATACCACACCTCCCAGGATTCTCAAAACTCACCAGTAATCATAACCATTAATGGTCAGCTGACTTTTTTCCAAGACAAGATGATTGATAATATTACTGATAAAGCATACAAGATTTTACACAACTTTAAGCTTTTCCTTGGGTGATATCAGAGTAAGTGGGACTCTTATTAAATTTATATTAGCATATCTAATACAAGTAGTCCTTGACTTACAACAGTTCATTTAGTGATTGTTCAAAGTTACAATGGCACTGAAAGAAGTGATTTATGACAGTTTTTCACACTTATGATCTTTGTGGCATCCCCATAGTCATGTGATTAAAAAACCAGATGCTTGGCAACTGACTCATATTTATTACCATTGCAGTGTGTCAGAGTTATGTGACCACCTTTCTGACAAGTTTTCTGACAAGCAGTCAATGGGGAAACCAGATTCACTTAACAACCATGTTACTAACTTAACAATTTCAGTGATTCACTTAACAACTGTGGCAAAAAAGATCATAAAATGGGGCAAAACTCACTTAACAACAGAAACTTTGGGCTTAATTGTGGTCATAAATTGAGGATTACTTATAAAAACTTAAGCTTGTCCCATATATAGACTAGTGATGAAATAAGGATAATGTTATGGGAATAGGAAGGGAAATGACAGTTGCCAAACCAAATTTGTGCCACAGTTTAATTCAACTGAGGACTGGGCTTACAATGCACACTAAAAATAAAGACCAGTACTTTGGGCAATAGAACCCAATCCTGATTTCACATGCTGAATTAAAAGTTAGCTGAAGCCTCATACAAAAACGGTAGAGTGATATTCTTATATTTATAATTTTAGAGAAAACTCAAATGAAGCCAGACTGAACATTGGAGGTCCTAATAAATGTAGAGGATAACTTCTCATGGCAACCACTGACACAGAAAAGGTTAAAGTATCTAGTATAATTCTGATCCAGTTTTGCTTAAGCCTCATACATTAATAATTTAGTTTATTATTTAATTTAATTTAATTTAATTTAATTTAATTTCCAATTTATATACCGCCCTTCTCCCTGAGGACTCAGGGCGGTGTACAGCCAAGATAAAAAACATAGAATACAAATATTAAAACATTTAAAAATATATATAAATTTGGGCCGAAAGTTAAGAATCACAAACTAATTAAAAAATTTAAAAATTTCTTCTAAGCCAACCCGGCTTGCTGGAAAAGATGGGTTTTCAGGGAACGACGGAGGTCATGGATTCTCCTTATCTCCGGTTATGCTAAACTTTCTTAATTTTCCTCACACAATTCTATTTCTCATGTGACCTTTCATGGGGAAACAAATAATAGTTAAATCACAGACTTATAATTAATATTATGTCAATGAAAAAGAAACAAACCAACAAAAAAGATGATTTATACCACCATTAATGGAAAGAAAGTAAGGTTTACAAAAATAGCACTCAACCCTTCTTGTAATAATTGTGGCTTGTGTAAAATACATGCCATACTGTACCAATTAGAGATTTATTTACCATATTTTTTGCACTATAAGATGCTCTGGACTATAAGACGCTTTAGAGGAAGAAAACAAGAAAAAAAATCTGCCTCTGCCTCCCAGCATGCATCCAGTATTCATCAGGCTAGCATCCTTGCAGCAAACAGCAAACAGCCTGGTCAGCTTCAGCACGTTATCGCAGCCCTAGTACCAGAGGTGGGTTTCAGCAGGTTCTGACCAGTTCTGGAGAACCGGTAGCAGAAATTTTGAGTAGTTCGGAGAACCATTGGTAAAAATTCTGACTGGCCCCGCCCCCAACTATTCTCTGCCTCCCAAGTCCTAGCTAATCGGGAGGAGATGGGGATTTTGCAGTAACCTTCCCCTGGATTGGGGAGGGAATGGAGATTTTACAGTATCTTTCCCCTGCCATGCCCACCAAGCCATGCCCACCAAGCCACACTCACAGAACCAGTAGTAAAAAATTTTGAAACCCACCACTGCCTAGTACGTGGCTCGTCAGGGCACCGCTCCGTTGCACCCATCACCAGTCAACTGAGCTGAGCTGCTGCCACTGGGGAACACTGGAGTCTTCGCAGCCAAGCAGCTCAAGTCAATCTTGGGTTGTATAAGGAAGGCGGATTTGATGACGTCAGTAGACCTCAGGGAGCCCTATCTTTATGTTATGTTTATCTCATAGAAGGTTCCTGCAACCAACACCAACCCTCCCACCCCACCACCACAATATTCACTCTATAAGACACATAGACATTTCCACCCACTTTTAGGGTTGGGGAAAGTGCATCTTATAGTCCAGAAAATACAGTAATTGTCAAATTTATACAATTACCCATCTTACACAAAGTGATTGTGAGCAGTACACAATGAAACCAAGATTAAAACATTCAGTGAAATCAATTAAACAATAAACATGGATAAATACAAAATAGAGCAAGATCACAAGAGGGGAAATATTATATATAATATAGCTAGCACATGGATTCTGTGCAGTGTGTTATCCTTTATATTTCAAGCTGAAAAGGTGGTTTGGAACAGGCAAGGGCACACATTCCATCCCATTTATCATTCATCCTGCAGATCAATTAGAGTGGCATTTCCATCCTGCTCTCTTCGGCGAACTGTCAACCAATCTGCCTGGATATTGGTTGATCTGGAGATGTGCTGTGCCGTGAGAGAGTGTGTCTGTCCACCCAGGACAGCATCTTCGCTGACTCGTCCATGAGTGGTTTGGACCGCGTGCCGCCCTCACAGTTCACATGTGCTTTCGTGGTTACCCTGGCTGTTACGATTAGCATATGGTGGCCTGCTATGGTGGATCGGAAGTGGTGGAGGGCAAGGTGCACTGCCCACAGCTCCAACCAGTTGATATCGTTCTTGAGATCCACCGGAAACCAACGACCTTGAGCTACTTGGCAGAGAAGATGACCGCCCCAACCCAACAGGCTCACATCCATTGTAACAGTGATGCATTGTGGCTTTTGGAAGATGCATCCCTTTTTTATGGCCGCCGAGGTCCACCAATGGAAGGATAGGCAGACCAACACCAGGAGTAGTGAGTAGTACCTTGGCCCTGGAGTTGTTGTGGCGTGACTTCTGGTATGGTAGTAGGTACTATTGCAATGGCCGGGCATGGAGCCATGCCCATGGGACTATTGCAACACACGAGATCATCTTCCCAAGCAGCTGAGACAGGAGGAGCAGGGGAACTAATCTGAGGGAAAGAACCTGAGATACTAAGGACCTGATGCTGAGACGACAATCCAGAGATAGGAAGACTTGACCTTTGTCGGAGTCTACCACTGCTCCCAGATGGAGAATGTAGGCAGCAGATGACTTTTCTCCAGGTTCAGGAAAAACCCGTGTAGCTGTAAGATTTGGCACACTGTTGTCAGGTCCTGCGTAGCTTGGATAGATGATAGAATTAGCATGTCGTCCAAGTAGCAATGAACTCTGACGGGAATCTGCCTGAGAGTGGTGGCCACAGCCGCTAGTAGTTTTGTGAAGGTCCTGAGGGCCGATGACAGGCCAAATGGCATGGCCTGATATTGAAAATGCCAATTGGTATATGTGAAATGCAGGAACCTTCTATGAGATAAACATAACATAAAGATAGGGCTCCCTGAGGTCTACTGACGTCATCAAATCCGCCTTCCTTATACAACCCAAGATTGACTTGAGGGATTGCAGTTGGCTGAAACTGAGCACTGAATGAAATGATTGGGAGGGCTGGAGCAGAATTCCAAGGTGAGGCCCAGCCTCACTGTTTGGAGGACCCAGGCGTCTGTCATAGACAGCTCCCATTGGCGAAGGAAGTGATGGAGACAGCCGCCGATGGGACAGGTAGGTTGGCAGTCACTTGTCTCGCCTGAAGGGCCGATTGCCCATCCCTGTAAATGGCTGCTTGGCCAGAGGTTGGCATCTACCTCGATCTCTAAAGGTAAACCTGTCAGAAGGCCGGTCGAACCTCTGGGAATAGGGCCTGTAAGGATGGGACCCAGTGGGTCCAATTTCAGTCCGAAAGGGTTGCCTCTGCATGTATGGAGAATACCTGCGATCAGCCCTTTTGTAGGAGGAAGGCATAATCTTACGTTTATCTTTGTCCTCCACCAATACAGAGTCCAACACCTCCCCAAAAAGGTTGGAGCCCTTGTATGGTGCCGATGCAAGCTGCCACTTGGATTTCATATCCGCCCTCCAATGTCATAACCAAAGGAGGCAATGAGATGTTAGAGTGGAGGCTAGGGCACGAGAAGCGAATTTCACTGCATTCAGAGATGCATCAGCAGAGTATTCGGTGGCTGCCACTAGTTTATTGATGTCTTGGTGCAGCCTCATGTCTTCAGGAGGAAGTCTTTCCTGAAGTTGACGTAGCCAGATCAGCAACACCCATTAAAGAAGGATGCTGAGGTAGCAGCTTTGATGGCCCAGGCTGCCGCTTGGTGAGTCTTGCGGAAGGCAAGCTCCACTTTCTGGTCCTCCATTCACAGGCTGTCCACGATATCATTGGACAGGATAGTGGAGGAGGTCAAGCTGGCCATTGGCAACACCGGAAGCGTGCTTGGTGCACTTCTTGGTCCTTCTTGACTATATATATTGGGGGAGGTGTGAGTCAAGAAGTAGGGTGATCTCCCAGCGCAGCCCCCAACTTGTCCCACCACAAGCATTGGTAGAAATTCTGGCGCTAACAGCAAAGCATCCCTAGAGCACTCAGAAAGGCTGAATTACAAGTGACAAGCAGCAATGTAATAGCTCTGCCAGTCGTCAATCAACTGGAGGGCACAGAAGTAAAGCCTTACCCCCAGGCGCTGCTTTGCTATTCAGCCCCAAATGTTGGCACAAGAACCAAGCGGTTCCTTCATGCCCCAGCGGCTTAATATGCAGCAATTATCACGGCACGAGGTTGAAAGTGTTCCTCAGCGCCTCCGCGGTCAGCCGTTGACAATCAAAATGGCGCGAGGATGGGAAACAGCCCTCCAGCGCCTCCGCGGTCTCCACAACGAGCCAAAGTGTGCGAACAGTAAAAAGTGTTCCCAGTGCAGTGAAGCAAGTCAATCCAATGGAGTTTGCTGCGGCTCACCGGGCAGTGACTCCGGAGCCACCCTGAGAGTCCATGGAGCTGAAAGAGGTAGCGGTGGTTGTGCCAGCAAGCCAGGAAACCAGCGTGGACACCGGCGGCAATATCAGACAAACGGAGATGTCCTAGAAGGGATAGAGCTCCGTGGCTCTGCCACTGAAGTCCTGGGCAATGGTAGCCAGCCTGGAGCCCCAGGGACAACTTACCCACCACCGGCAGTGGAGGAGGGAAAAATCTCACACTCTAGCCTCCTCAATTCACAAATACGGCACAGCTCCAGTGGCAGATGAAATTATACAAAATTTTAAGTTGAAGAATCCAAAACATGGGCAAAAATCATTATAAGTAGAGCAGAAGAAACCAAAAACCGGTCTCTCTAGCCTGACTGAGTGAATAAAACTGAGCCTCACCCTAGCAGAGGAGGCGGGGTCAAGAAAATTTAAAGATATATACACTCAGTCTCTGGTAATAGACGAAGAATAACCCACGCTTTGGATTCTCCAAGCAGCGCGCTGGAGAATAGAGCTAAAGCATGTCCCTGCTCTCCTTACCTTGTTTTGCACTTCCAAGCACATGAAAGCATCTCACTAATAGTGAATCCATATGTGGTTATGTCATAACAGTAGGATCATCCGTCAATTACTGATACTATCTCAAAACCTCATCCAAATTGTATAACTACACATGTGCAGAAAAATCTTATTCATGCATTTCAGAACCATAAATAGATTTCTTGAATCCATACAAAGACATGAGCATTTTGTGCTCATGGATTTCTTTTCAGAATATACTACATGTATCAAAGGGCCAATGTTGATGCACAGATAACATGGAAGACGGATTCTTTTTTTGTCTGCTATCCAAGAGATTGATCAGGTTCTTATTTGACTGTTTTAGAGAGGGGAGCAGTAGAAGGTAATTGTCCTGGGCCTCACAAATGAAATATACCATTGTAGAATAACCCAAAGTTTAAAATAAACAGATGAACCAATGTCTTTCATTCAAAGCAGCAAAACTAATTTAAAGTATAATGCCAAAAATTATTTCAATATTTTAACTGAGAATCCCTACATACTTTCAATACTTTAAGTTTTGCAATTCATTCCAATTATTGTGCTATTGACTTCAATGAACACAGAGCAATGTAGAAAAGAATTGCAACATTGTAAGATGCAGAAAGAAAGCAGAAGGAATTCTATATTGATCATTCTGTCTCTGGGTATCACAGAGCCTTAATAAAGCCCTGGATTCATGCCTATTTAGCTACTGCAATATTACACCCTCAGTTGCTTTCAGATCATTCACTAAAACATTGATAATATTTATTTTTAGAATGTCATTATTTAATGAAGAGTTTGCAAAATAAAAGTCCTGCTGAGTTTTATTCCATTTTCTTAACCAAATTACATTCATTAGTCATCCGCTTGCCTCTAGTCTCAAACTATACTTACCAACCTCATTTATCAGTTGTCCATCTATAAAAAGCAGGGTGCTTTTCTTAGCTTCTTAAATGTCCTTGTCTATTTGTTAATGTACAATATGTCTTATCAAAGGATGAGGATTTACAACAAAATCTTATCTTCCAGGTATTAAGAAGTTTACTGCATTTTCTCTTCCCCTGGGAATCATAATTTCTCTTTAAAAGATTCTTCTGAGAATAGGACAAAAAGGTAGGATGATCTATATCAGCTAGATGAAATATATGATAACTTTGACTTGAAACATGGCCATGTCTACTCACTTTATGTAGCAGTACTGCTGTCATCAGATGATAATCAGAAGATGCTCCTTGATCCCTGAATCTAGAAGGTACACCATCTCTTCTCTATAGTTCAAATGTACTTTATTCTCCTTCTAACTCAAACTGATCCTCAAACTTGGTTTCAAAATTTTTGATACCTGGCCTTAAAATTTATTCATTTCTCATAGGTTTTAATTGATATTTATATAGTTAATGGTTATATATTCATGATTTTTTCTTAAAGTTCTATATGAAGCCAGAATGTTACACTTTTGTCAAAGTCTCACATAGAGACAGAATGCTAAGAGTGACATGTACTACATGAGATGTTTTGCTCATTGTGCAAAATGCAAATAATGCATCAAATGTTAAAATGTTTTATAAAATAGGAAAATGTACAAGAAAGCAAAGGGTCAACTAATAAGGGTCTATTTGTAAATTTAAAGGATCTTTGAAATTGTTCTGTTAAAAGGACAAGATATAATTGAATTCAAGACCACAAATCAAATAAAAACTAATAAAATCAAATGTAGGAGCACCGTAACTATGGGGAGATATTAGGAAAAAAAGAATCAGTAGCAGAAGATAAACTGAAATAAATGAAGTTGAAAAACACTGTCAGAAACAGAAACACAGTTACTATATAATTCAAGAGCAAAAAATGTTCAACAATAGCAAATTGAGCAAGTATCATAAAAAGACAACTGTTAGTAGAAATTATGAAAAAAATCATCCCTTTCAATATTCTGCAAATCCATCAAGACTGGCTATGCCATCAGGCCTGGGGGTTCTAGGGACTGGAAATGGTTCCCTTACTGCAGCTAATATCATAATTGCTTGTACTTGCTTTATAGGTTTTTATAGTTTTTAACAATGATTGTTTTATATATTTATTAATTTTCCTTTTTAGTTGTTGTGCACTACCCAAAGTCATGTTCTTATGACATGGACAGCCATATAAATATGAGAAAAGAGAGAGGGGGAAGAGAAAAAGCCAGAGGGAAAAACTACCATGAGGGTGAAAGATAGTCACTATGGATTCCTTCAGTAAAGTTATATAGTCTCAAAAGAAATCAGAGTATGGATCCCTACATTCAGAAACTAACGTAGTGTGATGGCTTCCTCAGATGCCTCTCAGAACACCAGTTCAGATGAGGAGGAGCCAGGAATGTCTGAAGGAGATGTGGAGGAAAGTCTAGAGGTTACTAGAGCTTTGTATCAGGAGCAGCAAAACTGAATACTATAGGGCAATCACAAGAGTAGTGATTGGATGAGTAGGCATCTGAGTTAGGGATAGGAGAAGCACAGCTGCAGCTGGAAAGTCCAGAGGCTTCTGGAGGAGAGGTCACAAAGCTGCAGCTGGCCAGCAGAAAGGAGGAAGAACTGCCTCCTCCTTAGGGTTCAGAGGAGGCAGGCATAATGAAGATCAGCCAGATTACTTGTGAGGAGGCAGCCTTGCCCTTTTGACGAGATGCACCTTAGAGCAGCTATTTAGTTCAGCAAGCGGACAGATCCGATGCTGGGAACAATGCATCCATTTCTTTCCTTGTCTTGTGCACATCAAACCTCTTTGCCTCTTGCCTTGAACCTTGTTTCCTGGCTCAGACTGTGCACTTTGGACTCTGGCTTGTGCCTTGACGTCTGGACTTGTTTCACAGATTTTGTCTGTGCCTCATGGACTTGACTTGCCTCTGTCTTGTGAACTTGTCTTGTCCTATGGTCTCATGTTGGGTTTCTTCATGGACTGAACTGTGAATTTCTGGGCAGTTTGCATGGTTGTTAGTGTGAGGATTTTTGGAGAAAACTATTTGTGGCTTGGAAAACCTCAAATAAGAACTTTAACCTACCTGTGACATGAGCATGTGTGAGCGGGATCAGGACACCTATTCTTTACAGTTGTGTGTGAATATGATGTGCTTTTTCAATGTGGCTTTCAGAAAAAAAGATTTGGTAAAAGATTTTGTTAGATCAGGCGCAGGGAAGGAAGACATGACCAGCTTGATACATTTAGTAACTTTATTGCAACAGTAACAAGACTGGCGCTGCGCTGCCGGAGCTCTCCTTATATTCGCTCCGACAGACGCATCTGTATGAGTAGCTGGCTAGGAAGATGGCCCATCTTGTCATTCGCGGGGACATGAAGGTCGGGGTTGGTTGGTCGCCTGCGAGGAGCCCCAGCAGCGGCTTGTGGTCGGTCACTATGGTGAAGCTTCTCCCGTAGACGTACTCGTGGAATCGTCGGACTCCTGCAACGATAGCCAGAGCCTCTGTCCAGCTGGCTGTAGTTGCGTTCCACACTGGACATTGTCTTGGAGAAGTATGCTATGGGGGCTTCCGAGCCATTCGGTAGTTCATGGCTGAGCACTGCTCCAACCCCGTATGGTGATGTGTCGCAGGTGAGCTTGATTGGAAGCGTCTCATTGTATTGAATGAGGACGCTTTTGGATATTAATAATCCTTTGATGGCCCGGAATGCTGCTTCCTCCTCTTGGTCCCACTTCCAGGAAGCCGCTTTCCCCAGTAGGCAGTGGAGTGGCTCAGCAATCATGGCTTTCTGTTTGAGGAATATGGCATAGAAGTTAAGCAATCCAAGGAATGCCTGAAGCTCCGTTTTGTTTTTTGGGCTGGGAGCTTCATGGATGGCTTTAACTTTTGATTTGGTGGGGTGGATGCCTGTGCCCAGGAACTCGACCTCCTGGACTCCTAAGATGCATTTATCTCTCCTGACTCTCAAACCCTTGGGCTTGAAGCGCTGCAGGACAAGCCTGAGTCTTTCAAGGAGTTGGGCTTCGGTATCCCCAGAGATTAGTACATCGTCGAAGTACGGCACCAGGCCTGGAATGCCTTGAAGAAGGCGTTCCATCATTGATTGAAAGATTCCTGGGGCAGCGCTGACTCCAAATTGGAGACGGTTACATTTGAATGCCCCCCTGTGAGTAACGATTGTTTGGGCCTCAACCGTTTTGTCATCCACTGGCAGCTGCTGGTAAGCCTGGGCCAGGTCCAGTTTAGCAAAAATTGAGCCAGTGCCTAGGGAATGCAGCAGATGCTGCACCACTGGCACTGGGTATGCGCTCTGCGGCAACGCCTTATTGATGGTACACTTATAGTCAGCGCAGATGCACACAGATCCATCATGCTTCATTGGGGTCACAATGGGGGTTTCCCATGAAGCATGATCGATAGGTTCCAGAACGCCTTGGGCGATCAGCTTATCCAGCTGAGCGTCTACCTTGGGCCACAAGGCGAAAGGAATCCGGCGGGGCTTCAGCCTGATTGGGGTGATTCCCTTGTCCAGATTAAAGGAGATTGGCTTTCCCACAAATTTACCCAGTTTACCATTGAAGACTTCCTTGAACTATTTGATGAGGTTGTCGAGTTCGTCCCTCTGGATCTGGTGGATGCCTCCGATTGATATCCCTAGTAGCTTGAACCACTCCACTCCCAGCAGGTTCGGTCGGCTGTATTCCATGACGGTGATGGGAAGGTTGCCTTGGAATTGCTTGAAGGTGATGTGGAGCGTGGTTCTGCCCAGGACCCCGATGGGGTTTCCGCTGAAGTCCACAAGCCTCAACCCCAGGGGCTTTAACTGGTTCTTTTCACAGGCTGGCTTCAGGCATTTCAGATGCTGCCAGTCCATAATGGAGTAGATGGAGCCTGAATCTACTTCCATTGTGCACGGTGACCCCTCTGCCAGCAGTGTCACATTGAATTTTGTGGCACCGTCATCGCTTGTGTGGGCAATTGTGGTTTGGTGCACCGCTCTGCTGCGAGGATATTTGTCGTCTCCATGCCTGGACTGGTGCAAGGACCGTTTGGATGTCCTCTGGTTGTCTTTGTGATTTTCGCGGAATCTTGGCCTGGGTGGTTCAGGGGCTGGATCTGCTGCTCTGCAGGCTTTGGCTATGTGTCCCCTCTTCAGGCAACGACGGCAGGTCGCGTCCCTCCATCTGCAGTTTGCTCTGGGATGGTCGCCCTTGCAGCTGCCGCAGCGTTCTCCCCAGTCGCCATTTTGGGAGCTTTCACGCCTTGGGGGGGAGCGGGAAACCTTGTGCACGGCCATTTCCTCATCAGACTCAGATGGTGTGGCGGAGTCATCCGAGGAATTTTGGCCTGACTTGTGGATCTTGTGGACCCCGCTCGCCTTTACCATTGCGGCAGCCGCTTTCTCGGATATTTCGGCGGCTGTGGCTTCCTCGATGACTTCCTTGAGTGGGATCCTCTTGCGGCTCAGGAATTTCTTTTGGAGGCCCACATCCCACATCCCGAAGACGATGCGGTCTTGGATGGCGTTATCCATGTTGTCAAACTCGCAGTTGGCGACGATTTGATGAAGTGCGGCCATGAATTCTTTGATGGATTCACCTTCCCATTGATTCCTCTGTTGGAAGGTGAATCTGTTTGCGATCAGGGTTCCTGTGGGTGCATAGTGTTCCTGCAGGACTTCCTGCAGGTCACTCCAGGACATCTCTTCAATATCTCTGGGCGCCACAAGGTCGATGGCCATCTCAAGGATGTCCGAACCACAGTGTGCCAGGAACAGGGCTCTCTTACGCTCGTTGTCGAGGTTTTGGTAGCCGTTCCCTCGGAGGTATTGCCTGAATCTTATCATATACGATCTCCATTTCTCTCTTGCTGGGTCGAATGGATTCAGTGAAGTGATCGGTGCTTGCGGGGTTGCCATTCTGGAGGGTGCTGCGGTTGAGTGACTTCAGCTCGGTTGGCGATTGTGCCACGCGGTCTTGCTCTGGTTCTCTTCTCTAGTCCTTCGTCGCCTTTGTTAGATCAGGAGCAGGGAAAGAAGACGTGACCAGCTTGATACATTTAGTAACTTTATTGCAACAGTAACAAGATGCGCTGTGCTGCCGGAGCTCTCCTTATATTCGCTCCGACAGACGCATCTGTATGAGATGCACTGCCCCTAAGACAGCTATTCAAACTTCCCGCCCGAGGCTGGCAGCCAATCCGGACGGATGTCCTTATAAGGACATAACAGATTTCATTAACTGAGGAAGAATATTTGGCATGAGCTTTTAAGCAGGCATTGAAACAACTCTATCCTTACCGCAATCCCATATTGTTTTGTGATATATCACCTAATCTTTTTTTGCATTGCATTCAAATAAAATTTCCTTTATTGATTCTATCTTTGCATCTTTCTTATTTATATATACAGAAGGGTAGAAAACATTTTTGGTTCTGCTTTGAGAGGAAACATTTAAGGAATAAATATTGAGTTTTGAAAGAAAACTGACTGATTTTTTTTATTTTTTTAAGGATTAAGACATTTTAGACCTAATTAGCAGGTCCAGTACAAGCCAGGAATAAAATGGAGGCTGATTAGAAAAAAAGGTTCTGTTTATTGGTGAACAGAACTAACATATAGAGTGTGAAGTTCTGGGATAGCTGACAAAATGGAGTTGAGAGTAGGGTGGATTTTTATACCTTTTTTATTTCTATGGGATCATGTAGGGGTCATGGCTGGCTCTATAAGCAAAAAGGGAATGCAAATAATAATAATAATAATAATAATAATAATAATAATAATAATAATAATAATAATTATTATTATTATTATTATTATTATTATTATTATTATTATTATTTTATTTCTATACCGCCCTTCTTCCGAAGGACTCAGGGCGGTGTACAGCCAATTTAAAAACACAAGACACAACAATGATTAAAAATTAAAATAATTAAATAGATTTGGCCAGTTTAAAACCCCAAAAATTAAAAATACCCCAATTTAAAATTATTATGTTGATAGCCTGGCCTGGCGGAACAACAGGGTCTTCAGTGTGCAGCGAAACACCCGGAGGTCGGAGACCCTCTCTGTGGGAGCGAACTGGCCGGTGGGAGGCTATTGGTGGCAGAAGTCGGTCTCAAAGGTACCCGGGTCCTGTGCCATGGAGCGCTTTAAAGGTGATTTCCAACACCTTGAATCGCACCCGGAAGACCACTGGGAGCCAGTGCAGCTCGCGCAGGAGGGGTGTCACGTGGACACGAGTTGTCCCATAACCACCTGCGTGGCCACATTCTGGACCAGTTGGAGCCTCCGAGTGCTCTTCAAGGGGAACCCCATGTAGAGAGCATTATAATAGTCCAGCCGGGAGGTGACAAGGGCGTGAGTGACCGTGCGCAAGGCGTCCCGGTCCAGAAAGGGCTGCAACTGGCAGATCAGGCGAACCTGATAAAAGGCCCCCCTAGCCACGGCCGTCATATGCTCTTCTAAAGACAGCCGTGCATCCAGGAGGACACCCAGATTGCGAGCCCTCTCTGTGGCAAAGATTCACCCCCAATAGTCAGCGATGGCACCTGCTGATTATATCGGGACGCCGGCAGCCACAGCCACTCAGTCTTGGATGGGTTGAGTCTGAGCCTGTTCCTCCCCATCCAGACCCGCACAGCCTCCAGGCAGCGAGACATCACATCAAGGGCATTGTTGGGGTGGTCTGGGGTGGAGATGTACAGCTGAGTATCATCAGCGTACAGATGACACTTCACCCCAAAACCACGGATAATCTCACCCAGCGGCTTCACATAAATGTTGAACAGAAGGGGCGAGAGGACCGACCCTTGTGGCACTCCCCATGCGAGACACCTCGAAGTCGACCTCTGCCCCCCTGCCAACACAAACTGCGAGCGGTCGGAGAGGAAGGAGGAGAACCACCGCAGAACGGTGCCCCCTATTCCTAGCCCTCTCAACCGCTGCAGCATGATACCATATTTGATGGTATCAAAAGCCACTGAGAGATCTAATAGGACTAGGACAGAGGAGCAACCCCTGTCCCGAGCCCTCCAGAGATCATCCACCAATGCGACCAATGCCGTTCCTGTGCTGTGCCCCTGCCTGAAGCCCAACTGGTATGGGTCTAGATAGATAGCTTCATCCAGGTGCCTGGGCAGTTGTTGTGCCGCCACACTCTCAACAACCTTCGCCACAAAACGAAGGTTGGAGACCGGACAGTAGTTGGCTAATTCAACCGGGTCCAGGGAAGGCTTCTTGAGGAGGGGCCTCACCACCGCCTCTTTCAAGGCAGCAGGAAAGGCACCCTGACTCAGAGAAGCAGTTATAATCCCCTGGAGCCAGCCTCATGTAACCTCCCAGGAGGCCAGTACCAACCAGAAGGGACACGGGTCCAATAAACATGTGGCAGCACTAATCCTACACAGAACCCTGTCCACATCCTCGGGAGCCACAGGATCAAACTCCTCCCAGGTAATATTCTCAAGACCTACCCTCGTCTCCTCCCCCGGACTCACCCAGTCCAAGCCTTCCCGAATCCGAGCGACTTTATCGTGCAGGAATTGCACAAAATCCTCAGCTCGACCCTGCAAGGGATCTTCCCGCACTCCCCCCCCGAAGAAGGGAGTGGGTCACCCTAAACAGGGCGGCTGGGCGGTTCTCTGCAGATGCGATAAGAGCGGAGACATGGTTAGATTTTGCCACTTTTATCGCCACTCAGTAGGTCTTGATATAAGACCTCACCTGTGTCCGGTCGGAATCAGAATGACTAGTCCTCCAAATGCTCTCTAGGCGTCTTTTTCGACACTTCATCTCTCTCAGCTCCTCAGAGAACCAAGGAGCCAATTGAGATCGGCATCGGGTCAGAGGCCGCAAAGGCACGACACGATCCAAAGCTCTCCCAGGCTGCCACCAGCTCTTCAGTCGAGTCGTGTGTCAGAGTCTCAGGAAACGGCCCAAGCTCCGTCAGGAACCTTTTGGGATCCATCAGGCGCCTGGGACGGAACTATCTGGTTGGTTCCGTCTCCCTGCGGCAGGGGGAAGCGGTAGGAAAGTCCAAGTGAAGGAGCGAATGATCTGTCCATGACAAGGGTTTAATATCTAAATCCTAGGTGTTTGTCTGAGCTAAACTTGTCTTGCCTAATTGCTTATCTGGAGATTCTGTCTGACCCAGTTTTTCTGAATGGCTTATCAAATCTGCATTTTTAAAAGCTGGTCTCCTTAGTTTCTGCTTGGGGCAGGAGATGGGTGCTGGTTTCTGCCTCCCTTAAGATTTTTTCCCATTTCCCCTTTATCCTTTAAATCTCAACCAACAAATGCTCTGTCTTACACATTGGCAAAAAGAATCAGAACACTAAATACAAGCTAAGTGGACATAACCTTGTAGATGACCCTCACTCTGTCAAAGACCTTGGAGTACTCATATCAAATTATCTAACTGCCAAAGCCCACTGTAACAACATTGCCATTAAGGGTTGTAAACCTAATCTTGTGTAGGTTCTTCTCCAGTAATATTACACTACTAACCAGAGCATACAAAACATTTGCTAGACCAATTCTCGAATACAGCTCATCTGTCTGGAATCCGCACTGCATATCGGACATTAATACAATTGAGCATGTCCAAAAATATTTCACAAGAAGAGTCCTCCACTCCTCTGCTCGTAACAAAATACCCTATGCCACCAGACTTGAAATTCTAGGTTTAGAAAATTTAGAACTACGCCGCCTTCGGTGTGACCTAAGCATAGCTCATAAAATCATCTGCTACAATGTCCTACCTGTCAATGAGTACTTCAGCTTCAACCACAACAATACACAAGCACACAATACATACAAACTTAAAGTGAACCGCTCCAAACTCAACTGCAGAAAATATGACTTCAGTAACAGAGTTGTTAATGCCTGGAATGCACTACCAGACTCTGTAGTCTCATCCCAAAAGCCCCTAAACTTTAACTTAAAACTGTCTACTGTTGACCTCACCCCATTCCTAAGAGGTCTGTAAGGGATGTACATAAGAGCATCAGCGTACCTACCGTCCCTGTCCTAATGTGCCCTTTAATTGTATTCATTTTATGTATTCAATTCATGCTTATACTTATATATATTATCTAATATGTACTCGACCAAATAAAATAAACAAACAAATAAATAAAAAAAAATACACTGACATAGCAAGTCTTGAATTTTTCTTCCTTAATATATTGCCATGTGATTATTGAATTACAGCTGGCTATAATTGTAGCTGATTTTATTACTTATTGAGTGTTAATCTAACCAGGCTTATTAAAGGCTTTGCTCCAATAAAATATATATATATATATATATATATATATATATATATATATATATATATATATACCTATACCTATACCTATACCTATACCTATACCTATACCTATACCTATACCTACCTACCTACCTACTTGTGTGTGTGTGTGTGTGTGTGTGTGTGTTTTCTTCTCTTATCGTAGGCCCTTTATGTGTATTTCTCCTTAGCCGGGTATTTTCCTACGTAAACCAAGATTTTCAAAATGCTGCCATAGCTCAGTGAAATCACAATTCACTAGTTCTAGGCTTTTCCAGACAGCAAGTAAGCAGTTTGCTGCCCTTTAGGAGACTAATATAGATCTATTTCAGACTAATTAGTCCTCATCAATTAGCCACACCATCATCACATGTTTCCATGATTATTCTCTTGTTGAAGTGTTCAGTTTTGGAGATTAATTTGATTCCTTCAAAGTCAATTTCTTGTCCTGTTGTTTTAAGGTGCTGGAAAAGAGAGGAGGTTTTTTCTTCTTTTCTGATTGCGTTCTTGTGTTCTGCAATGTGTGCATTTATTCTCCTTTTAGTTTGTCCAATGTATGTGGCTGGGCAGATTTTGCATGGTATTTCATACACTCTGAATTGAACACTTCAACAAGAGAATAATCATGGAAGCCTTTGAAATAGAGAAACACCCCCATAACATGAATAAACGCGACGATACCTCCCACCTACTGGACATCTGGAAACTAGCCCTAGTCGACAGAAGAGTCCCAGCCACGAAGATTAACACCAGACCCAAGATAACTCATGACACCACCACCAATCATCCTCACCAGATTCAAACCCAAACCCATCCCATAGACGAAATACAACCACCATTCAAAAGCCAGACCACGGCGGCATCACCAGCTGCTGCACCCCACTCTGATCCCCACACAAAGCAAACTGACACACGCCATGAACACATGGCAAGACCTCAAACTTGGAGCCAAACCAAAGCCCGGGATGTGGCATCACAGCGATCTGCTCAGGACATTACATCAAAAAACTCAGGATATCACAACATTAGAACTCAGGATGTTAACACACAGCCCATTATCCGGGTCATTAAGACACAAAAGACTAATGGGCACACATCAAGGACCTCACCCACACAGGATGTCACGAAACAGAGACTAATCTGCAAACATCAACTCCATCAACTAATCAAGATGTAAAAACACAGGCAACCAACCCGCTCACAGCAACAAAGCCAGCACCTCACACCTCCCCACCAGTATTTATAGAGAGACGGCAGCTCCAATCATGCTTTCCTCGCACAAGCACGAAGCTGAAGACACCAGCCTGAAGATGACGAGTGAGACCTCGTCGAAACGTCGCCAAGATACTCTCAATCTTACATGGGAAAAGACCCGAATACACCAAAACTTGCATACACACACACACACACACACACACACATATATATATACTGACATATAGCGTTAGTCTATTGTTTTCAGTTTTATTATTGAACATTATTGTCTTTTATCTACTTTGCTCTCTGAATATATAAATCTTTCTATATTCCTTAACTGAAAGTTCTTAGTTATAAGAACTAGCTCATTTCTTAGAGGAACCATTTTTATTTCTTTTATGCATCAAGCTAGAATGATTGTTCTAACATCATTAATCAAGCTATAATTAATATAGCTTATTATTTTTATATTTCCATGTGCCCACATGCTGTTTAGGTATACTGATGGTTAGTAAATGTACAGAGTGCTCAAACCCACATCTTGAAGGTGTAATAGCTAGCCAAAGACTAAGGTGGATAAGTAGTCAGTAAGAGTTGGTGTCACGAGTAAATGCCTTATTCTCAAATGGAGATAATATATGTTCATAGAACATCAGGGGTTAATCCACCCTTCCTTTCTTAATGTATTCATATGTAACCACTCCTACCAATAACTCCGCCTTATTGTTATAAAAAGGGGATGTACGCACCTCCTACTTGCTTCTATTTGCAATCATTCAGAGAATATAGAATGCCTACTGTAAATAAATAGTACTTCGTTTTGAATACTTTGTTCCTGATCATTTATTGAGTCTGATCCTCAAATTTATGCAACAAAATGGTAGCAGAGGATGGTTAACTGACTCAATAAAAATAGACATGCCTAAGAAAGAAAACTCCAGAAACAAAAGAGAAAGACCCAACACCAGGGCACATAATAAAGAAATGGAAACAGATCAAGAAATGATCGATGAATCTACAACCATAATAACAAAAGAATCTGAAGACTGCACTACAGACAACGAAGAAGTAATCGATGAATCTGATGACCAAGAAGAGAACGAAATAGAAAACAACGATCTCAGATCAGAGATACTGAGACTGCTGAAAAGCCAAAAAGACGACAAAAACCTCATCGCGAACCTCCAAGACATCATAAAAGTCAGAGGAGCAGCGAGAGAAAATCACATCGTAGCAACTGAATCTAAAGACCTCAAAACGGTGAGCGAATTGCCTGTAGATGAAAATATAACAAAGAGAAAGACTAACGGTCCCGCGCAAAATTTTGAATGGCAGCCATCTTGGTTTCAACAAACCACTAAGATGAGCGAAGCAGAGCCAATCAGAAAACAGAATTCAAAATGTCTAGCGCGAAAAGCCCTGCACAGTGTGAAAAGTAAAAAAGAAAAATTCTACTCTTCAGAAGAATCTGATACAGACATCGAAGAAACTCCAATCGAGCTGCAAATAGAATCAGCCTTGAAAACGCTTTTTGCAACCTTTGGCCCAAATCTGAAAATAACAAATAAATCAACGAAAGCTGCCGATCAAAAAATAAAGAAAAGGCAAGCAAGCAAGCAAACGTCTCAGAATCCACCCGCTTCTACCCGAACGGCAAGAACGCCAACTCCTGAACCCAGAAAACCTTGCAAATACTCGCCAACGCCGCAGATGATTCCAAGTGCCAGAGACCTCAACCAGGACAACTTCAGTGAAAGGAAGCAAGCGCCAATCGTCGCCTGGACACCCAAAGTCGAACCGGAGACTAAGTCATCAGAGGAAGAGCGCTACGAAAGAGCCACAGCGGCGAGAACCTCTCCCGACAGCTTCAGGGACGAAATGAACAACGTGCATGCGTAAATACACGCAAACAACTACAGAGGCAATGAAGAACAGAGAGAACCGTTCAGACTGATTGCAAGCATTCTTACACCATTCTGCAACTTTCAACATTTACAAGATCATGGACAGCCGCCAGTTGTAAGTAATGCAACGAATAATATTGGGAACTTGCCTAATGATTTCCCAAAATTGAGAATAGACGGTATTAATTTACAAGAATGGTGTCAACAACTTCAGGTTGTTTTCCTAAAAGAGAATTTATTATTTTTTATAACTAACCCTCCCAAAAAACCTTGGACTCTAAAATTGGACTGCCTGCATCACAGAGCATTCTACTTATTAATATCTAGCATATCTCCTGCTATGTATCATAGTATTAAGCATAATCTGACTGTCTCAGAAATAATTCATTTCATGTTTAAATTGTTTCATAGTGAAAGTGTAGCAACTACAACAAGAATGTCTAAAGATTTCTTCTCAGCCAGGATAAAACCTGGGACTACTGTAAGTGAGCATTTAATATCACTAAACAAAATCAGAGCAGAACTTCATTTGAGGGGAGAAATAATATCAGACCAAACAATGAAAAGTGTTATCCTTAACTCATTAGACTCATCATGGGATAACTACATATCACATTTAGACACAATTAATTTGGGATACCTATCCATAGAGAACTTATCGAATAGACTAATAGCTGAGGATAATTTAAGAAGAAGTCGCAGAAGTACATACATGGAACATAGACAGACTAAGAGAGTAGTATTTCAAGAAAAACATAGAGAATCAATTGAATGTTATAATTGTGGATCCAAAGAACATTGTAGAAGAGATTGTCCTAAATTTCTTAAAGAAAGACAAAAACAAGACTATAGAAACAGATATCACAACAGACAATCATCTATTGATAGATACAGGTATAGACACTCACCAAATTTTAGAGAACATAGAGGGGGCAGAGATAACTCAAGAGATAGGAAGTCTGGATCATTAAACGGATTAGATAAACATACCATAACCAACAAACAAAATTCAAAAGATAATGCTTGGCTCATTGATAATGCTTGGCTCATTGGCAACTAATCACACGACACATGACAAGAAAATACTATCTTCCTTCATAGAAGATAAATTTATAATCAAGGTAGCCAATCAAGAAGAAGTCCAAGTTATTGGGAAAGGAAGTGTAAATTTACCCGGTCTAGGGAAAATAGAGGGGGTATTATTAATACCCGAAATACCCCATAACATACTTAGTGTAATAAAGCTAAGCAGGGACTCTGACATAAATATAGTGTTCTCAAAGGGAAAAGCAACTCTAGAGAAAAACAAAACAAATTTAGGTAATGTGATTATCAAAGGAGGCCTACCATATTTAATTACAGAAGAAAAATGGCTACACAACATTGATTCAAACATGGAAAATGACATTAACATAGAGAATGAAAACATCAGTAATAGTGACAATGAGGAACATGAAACAAATCATAATCACGAAAATACATCTATTGGTGATACACTCAATAACAAAAAACCAACAATTGGAAAACCAATTCATGATGAATGTGCACATATATTACATAGAAAATTAGGACATGCTAGCTTTCCCGTAATACAGAAAATGATTGAACATGCTGAAGGTGTTAAAATAAAAAATTGTAAAAATTATTTGGAATGTTCAGTATGTAAATCCTCAAAACTCAGAACTAACCCCAGATCAAAAAAAAGCAACAAGATCATCTAATCACACTTTTGACCTGGTACATATGGACCTAGTTGGCCCATTAACCCCATCAATCACATATAGAAAACGGTATTTTCTTACTATTGTAGACGACTATAGTCGTTATGGATTTGTCTATACTTTAAAACACAAAGATGAAACATTTCAAAGATTTAAAGAATTTTACAAATGTGTAGAAACACAACACAATATTAAAATAAAACAAATCATGACAGACAGGGGATCTGAATTCATGTCAAAAGAATTCTCCCAATGGCTAAAAGACAAAGGAATGTTACACTTTACATCTAGCCCATTTTCTGCATTCCAAAATGGAGTGGCAGAACGAAAAAACTCGACACTACAAACCATGATTAGATGTACATTAGAAGATGCTGGCTTAGGAAAACAATTCTGGTCAGAAGCCTTATTATATTCCAATTATACTCTAAACAGAACCTGGTCTAGTGTCATAAACAAAACACCATATGAATTAATGTACGATAAAAAACCTAAAATAACCCACATGCACATATTTGGAGTTACAGCGGATGTACACATACCAAAACAATTGAGACGTAAAGGAGATAACGTATCCAGAAGACTTAGATTCATGGGATATGAAACAGGTACAAAAGGATACAGATTTATTGATAATAATAACAAATTCATAGTTTCTAGAACAGCTGTATTTCATGAACAGGCCAATTGGTCTAAGATACATCTTAATGAAATATTTCCCATCACAAAGACAGACATTAAAAACCAAGATAGGACAGAAAAGGAAGAGCATAATCACCCCAAAATAAAAACAGATTCATTAACTAAAAAGGAAACAAGATATTTACACGATAATGATAGTAAACCAGAAAAAACAATTAGGAGTAACAGAAATCAAGTACCAAGCAAATATAAGGACTATGTAATGTATGTAAATAATGAAGCATCAACACCCAACACATACGAGGAAGTATTAAAACTTCCCATTGAAGAAAGAAAAAAATGGGAATTAGCTATGGCCAAAGAAATGGACAGTTTACGAGAATTAAATGTATTCACACCAACACCTGCACCAAAGGACAAAACAATTATAGGCACCAGGTGGATATTCAAAATTAAAAATCTGGAAGAAGGCAACACATTATATAAAGCTAGATTAGTTGCACAGGGTTATGCTCAAAAGTATCCTGAGGATTATACACTGTACACTATACACTGTAAGGACTGAAAGTGTTAAGACAGCTTTAGTTATAGCCTCCACACTTAATCTTGATGTCTTTCAATATGACATGCAAACTGCATACTTACACGCAAAGCTTGATAAAGAGATATATGTAAGAGCCCCTCATAGTCAATATACAAATAGGAATGAAACTTGGTTATTGAACAAAAGTTTGTACGGACTAAAACAATCCGGCAAACGTTGGTATGAATGTTTGGTCAATGTACTCAAAACTATGAATTTCAATGCTACAACTGCAGACAATTGTTTCTTTGTCAGAAAGGATGGTGATTCACTAGAATTTGTGTTAATTTACGTGGATGACATTTTATATATTGGTAAACATAAAGAGAAAAGAGATACATTTGTAACGAAACTGAATGAACATTTTTCTTTGAAATCACTAGGAAAAGTAAATAAATATCTTGGAGTTCAAATCAGCAAGACAAAAAAGGGATTTAAATTATCTCAAAAAGATAAAATTATAGAACTCCTGAATAAATGTAATTTAAATGATGCAAAGCCTTGTGATACTCCAATGCAAGCTGATTTTTTAAGAAACATGAATGAGTCATCCCCTGAATTTAAAGATAATACACTTTACAGATCAGTTATTGGTTCCCTTTTGTATATATCTAATTGGACTAGACCTGATATTGCTCTACCCCTTAATTTATTATCTAGATACGTTAGTAAACCCTTAATGTATCATTGGGAAGCCATTAAACGAATACTAAGATATCTGAAGCACAGCTTAGACTTCTGTCTACTGTTGGAACCCAACAATGTTAATGAACCCATTCTCACTTGTTACGCTGATGCAGATTGGGCAGGTGACACTAAGTGCAGAAAAAGCACTTCAGGCTATGTATTTTTTCTTAACAATTGTCCAGTTTACTGGTATACTGGGAAACAAGATCTAGTAGCCACATCAACTACTGAGGCAGAATATGTTTGTTTGTCTAAGCCTCTAATAATCTTGTATGGTTTAATGATTTGTTATCAGATGTCTGGAAGAGCCCTTCATTACCTTTTATTATACATGAAGATAACAAAGCTGCTATAGAGATATCTAGGTCTGATGCTATTGGTCAAAGATCTAGACATATAGATATTAAATTCGAACATGTAAGACAATTATCTCAAGATGGATTCATTAAAGCTATTAATTGCGAAACCTCAGAACAAATAGCTGACATACTGACTAAGCCTTTGCAATCAAAACAACACAAATATTTAACTTCAAAACTACAAGTTTTATATTGTTCTGAATCTGAGTGTAATTACTGTTGTATGTCGAATCGGCATTTAGAGGGGGATTTGTCACGAGTAAATGCCTTATTCTCAAATGGAGATAATATATGTTCATAGAACACCAGGGGTTAATCCACCCTTCCTTTCTTAATGTATTCATATGTAACCACTCCTACCTATAACTCCGCCTTATTGTTATAAAAAGGGGATGTACGCACCTCCTACTTGCTTCTATCTGCAATCATTCAGAGAATATAGAATGCCTACTGTAAATAAATAGTACTTCGTTTTGAATACTTTGTTCCTGATCATTTATTGAGTCTGATCCTCAAATTTATGCAACAGTTGGAAACATTTTCTTAAAACAAACTTCAAGAATCCAATCACACAGGTGCCTATGGAAATCTGCCATACCCTAACAGCTATATCCAATGCATGTACAGCTGCTGAACTGCACTTATTAAAAGAAAAGTTTACATACTAGGCCAATCAAACTACTTGGTGTACAGTTCCCCCATTCTTACCTAAAGGATTTATTTTATAGTACAAAACAGAATAAGGGAAAGTGTACAAATGGAAAACTGTATTTGCCAGATTGTCTGTTTATCTTGCAAAGAAACAGGTGAGGCTGTTATCTTTCTAAATTATCTTCTGTAGTTTTACCTAGCCTTTAACTTCCCCGACTTAACTTCATTTCTGAATTAATTTGAATTAATATTAAGAGAACACTTGCCAAAATGTTAGATGGTTTTTCATTTTTATTTTTAATGCAATCTGTCAGTAAGAATCTGAAAAATATTTTGTTTGTGTTTTTATAATTTGGAACCAGTGTCCTCATTGAAAAAAAGATTACTCTTTTTCATCAGGAAAGGTCAGAACAGGTGTTTTTAGAAGATAACAGCAAGAGAGATTTTAAATCCTAAAAAGGACAAAATCACAGCTTCTGTCTTTTCTACTTACTGCTTCCGATACAATATATTAAACCTTTTAATCTCTTGCTGTATTTACCTTATTACACCTTTCCACTTGTATATTTACTGCCACAAGGCTCACATTTCAAACTAAATCAAGGACTTAATGATAAGAACTTGGCTTTCCCCCCCATTCTTTTTCAGCAGAGAGTTCCTTTTCAGCTTCCCTGAAAATTCAACTTGCAATTACTTGGCACTTGATGTAATTCAGAAAAAAAGTTCAGATTCTCTCTCTGACTCAGAGTATGTTATCTTTCATAAACACTCAGTTGGAATCTCTGTTTTCTCTTTCAGTTTCTTGTATGCTGCCCAGAACCTGGATGGATGGATGGATGGATGGATGATTGATAGATAGATAGATAGATAGATAGATAGATAGATAGATAGATAGATAGATATGTATGAAAAACTTTAAGGAATTATATTTCAGGCAAAAACCTATATTGAAAACTCAGAATTAAAAAAATATATAGTGAAGATCATATAGAAATTTTAAGCAAGTTAATAAGAGACTAAAGAACTGCTGGTCTGAGCTCCGAGCTTGGCAATTTGGCTGCAAACATTTCATCAACATTTAAGGAGACATTGTCAGTGCACTTTGGATTGTGGTAGTCTGTCAGAGCACTGGTCTTTAAATACCTTTTTATTGATGCAAATTAGTGTGTATGTTGTTTGTTCAGCTCCTTCTGAGTCATGGTCTGACTTTGGACTGTTTGATTGGCTGGCTGTTGTTACTGAGACATGGTCTTTGGTTTGAAGTACCATCTGTCTGATGTAAATTAATGTTGTTTGTTAGCTGATGGGTTGTGATTTTCGTTGTTGCGTAGTGGGGTGCCTGTTTGTTCATTTTAAATGCTATCTTCAGAATCACGGTTGATGCAGTTCTTTTGTTCTCAGCAATTGGTAGACTGGATCAATGTCAATATGGTTGTTTATTGACTCATTGGTAGAAAACCAGACTTCGAGGAATTCTCTTTCTCTACTTGATTTCACCTAGGTTACAACTATGTCCCGGTTAGATCAAATTTGTGTCCTTCTGAATGTTCAGGGATGGACATGATAATGGGTCATGTCTTTTGATAGCCAGGAAATGTCAGCTCACAAGAAATCAGACCATGTCTCAGTAACAACAACTACCCACACAGACCGTAACCAGACTATGACTCAGTATCTGAACAAACAACACTAATTTACATCACACAGACGGTACTTAAAATCAAAGACCATGCTTCAGTAACAACAGCCAGCCAATCAAACAGTACAAAGTTAGACCAGAAGTAGCTGAACAAATAATATACACACTAATTTGCATCACATAAAAAGGTATTTAAAGACCAGTGCTCTGACAGACGACACAATCCAAAGCACACTGACAATGTCTCCTTGAATGGTGATGAAATGTTTGCAACCAAATTGCCAAGCTCGAAGTTCAGACCAACAGCCCAACTACCAACCTGAGCTACTTACATTCAAATACATTTCAGAGGTTAAAGAAGCAATAAAAACATTAAATATAGTGTCGTGCCAGGCCCAGATGGAATGATAGCTATACTATACTATAAAACTATACTATAAAAAGCTTGAATGGGCACTGATGGAACCACTATTGAAGATCTGAAGAGATTTTCAGTCATCCAGGTCATGGTTGTCCCAGAACTGCTTTTTCAGGAGGCAATTTGACTTTCTTGTTTTTTCTTTTGAAGGTATTTCGCTTCTCATCCAAGAAGCTTATTCAGCTCTGACAAGATAGTGGGGAATGAAAGGATTTATATACAGACTTTTAGCTACACAATTTGGGATGAACACCCTTTGAATGATGTGGATTTAGGAATGGATTTCCAGAGGGAAAAATTGCAGACTACAGGAACCAGGAGCACTACCCAGGTAACCCTGAGGACACAGATAAACCTCCAAATGGCCTCAACAATTCTCTAAAAGGATGCAAATTACCAGCTGTCTGCAAGGGATATAAATCCTTCCATTCCCCACTATCCTGTCAGAGCTGAAGAAGCTTCTTGAATGAGAAGCAAAACATCTTCAAAAGAAAAAACAAGGAAGTCCAGTTGCCTCCTGAAAAGGGAATACACTATTGAAGATAATGAATGAAATTCAAACAAAAATATCAATACCAAAGAATTGGAAAAAAGCATAGATAACACTAACACAATTTCTTTTTTTAGTTTTTTTTTCATATAAATGTTCTGTATTTTTCCCTTTTTCTGTTTTATTATATTTAATTTTAAAAAAGCCCTTCACTTGAGCACTATATTGACTGTCTTCCATTATAGCTTGATACACAATACTATCCATGGATCAAAATTTCCACAGTAAATATCATGCCTGTTTGTGCTGAATATACATAATGGGTGGGGTTTTATCCCTTGTTGGGAATTGATCAGATTGGCTTTTTGTTGTTGTTTCATTTTGCCTGTAAAAACATTAGTCTTTAAAAAAGACTAAACAAAAAAGGAGGGACCCAGATTACTCTGTCTTTAGAAAGGCCCATGTTTGCAGACAAATTGCATGAATCTGATCATTGTGTTGCCACTGAAAGCAAGAATGTTTTCCATGTTTCTAACTCTGTGAATAAACTGCATGGAAATGGCTTGCAAAATCCTTCTCCAGATCTCAGCGTCTTCTTCCACTTCGTAATGGCCAAGTATTCTGCAAGACCATGGTTAATAATAATTGATAGATGGATTTTCCTGGTTCTTTTCTGCTCCTACCCATGCTACCTGGAATGTCTATAGTAGCTGTCAAGTTGTGCTGGGCTGTATTTAACAGTTCACAAACAGCACAACAGTGTTTTTGAATGTTTATAGTGTTTTCTTGATAAATGTACTGTTTGTGGCAAAATATTTCTGCAAAGTATCTTCATCTGGGATACAGAGAGTAGGTCTCTAGGGAGAGTGAAATCTATTATTAGGACAAATATTTTATCTGATTGTTGTTTATTCTGCCTTTAATGTTCCAATCTTCTCTTTTCCAATACAGTGACCCTGTAAGTATTAGTTACACTATGCCTGTAGCAGTGGTGGTATTCAGCCAGTTCTATCCAGTTCGGGCGAACCAGTAGCGATGGTTGCGGGAGGCTCCACCCACCCACCCAAACATTATCACATCCCATTTTTGATGCTCTGAGCATGCGCGGAAGGCCCTGCGCATGTGCTCACATTTGCGAACTGGTAGCGAAGATAAGTGAATACCACCCTTGGCCCATAGTAATATTACTACCTTTTACAAGAGACAACTAAGATAAGGTAAGTAGTTGGTTTAGATTTAAAAAATAATGCATTGCTTTCCTGCAGTTGTAGTATGAGTTATGTAGAGTTTTTGGATCTCATTCTAAAATAATGAGAAAAGTTTTCAATATATTATTCATTCAAAACATGAAAGTCATGAAACCATGAATTGTGGACTTCCAGTTGGCGATCCGCGGCGACATGGTGCTGAGTGAGTGATCGCCACTCCTCAACGCCGCTAATCACCGTGTTTTGGGAAACCTTTTGGAGACGCGGAGCCTGGAGAGCCTTGCGGACAATAGAGAGAGCCGGGTGAGCGAGAAAGCGAAGCGCAAACGCTTATCGCAAGACCAGGCGGCTCTGTCAAACCAACACGCATGAGTCAGCCAATTAATGGCGGACCCGAAGCTGTGGTAACCAGCAACTAGACAGGAAGCAAGGAAAATCGGAGGTTGCAGTGCTGAAATCGGACCAACACGCCTTTCCCTGCCTATGTGAAATTCGACATCAGAAGAACGGGTCGGTGGAGTCGGGTGTGAAGGGCCCAGAGAGGAAAAGAGCGGCGACTGTAAGCAGAGAGCAGATCGAAAAGCTACAGAGCCCGACTAGCCAGCGAGGAGAATAAAAGACTGACAAGACGAGACCACCTGCGCAAAAAGAGGATTGGCGGGCACAGCAAGTAAAAGAAATAAGAATCCAGGAAAACTTTCTCCCTTTGTTGCCTATAGCAGTAGAACTATTGGAGGGTGAAGCTAGATGGACTGTACCTGACTGTACCAGGGAGCAGGAAGTGCAACCATTACAGAGACCTGACAGAGCAACAATTGAAACAGCTGACCCACAGGCAGTCCAGCAGCGAGAAATACCATAGATTGCTGACTTTGATTAATGAACTTGGAAAAAAGAGAGGCTTAGAGAAGATTGGAGGCTGAGTAATAAAGAATAGCATATATTCTAAAAGGGGGGGGGAAAGTAAAAAATAGTAATTCTGATATCTTTTGATAACCTTTTCTTTAACATCTTGATCGTTTATATATAATAATCAACAAGAACTGTTAACTCCTATATCAATTAATTTTTGATTTTGCATATATGGTATATATCTTTATATTATATACAGTTTTTAGATTTATTTATAATTGTATTTACTCGCATTCATAGTATTTATTCATATTAATTTATTTATAGATAGCTAGGAATTAAGTTGGATATAGAAAATTAAGCTATAGATTATAATTTTGTATCACTTTGGTAGTAGTGTTGTATTATATGTTATTTAAGTTATTAAGAGAGATTAGATAATTATTGTATGTTAATAGGACTTGAATTAATTATTTGCAAACAAAATCAAATTCTTATCAATTAACTAATTATCAATTGTTAAACTCACCAACTACAAATTAATTATAAATCATGAATCAATTTCTATTATTAATATCATAAACTAAGAGACATTTGTTCAAGACATTGATTGGAAGTGACATAGACTGTCAAATTGATATTGATTGATAAATAGAATCCACCTTTACCTGAAGAATTAGAAAAGGCATTAGCAATACAAAATAACAGATAAGATTAGGCAAGAAGAGGCGGCAGCCAGCAAATGAGAATCTGGAGAAATATTGAGAGAATAAGTAGAGAACAAAAAATAATTTTGAAAGAAATGACAAGCATGTCATCAACGATTGTGAAAACAGGAAAAAAGACCCCCTCCAATCCCACTATAACAATGAACTCTCCGGCTACTCAGAAATCAACGGAAGGATTGGCTAAAATGGAAAAATCCATAGCAATACCAACAATGCAAACCATGCAATCAACATTGACCCTAATTCAAGAAACTATGATGGCTATGCAGGAAAAAATGTCAAACAATCATGCTGAATTAAAAACAGATATCCATGCACTGGACCAGAAGATGAACGAGATTCAAGTCTTAATATTTAATAATGAACAAAGGATTCAGAAGGCAGAATCAAGAATAGAACAAAATGAGAAGAAATTAGACACCATGGACCAGACATTGACAATGCAAAATAGGGAGCTAGAGGATTCGATAATCCAATTGGAGATGGACCGGGCGTCCTTTTATTTACGCTTCCAAAATATTGTAGAAGACAAAGAGGAGGACCTGGGAGAGAAGATGGCAGAACTAATTGCAGAAGTACTCCAACAAGACAAGCAAGAGATAATCAGAGAACTGGACGAAGTCTACAGAGTACAGACAAACTACGCAAGGAGGAACAGGCTTTCTAGGGAAGTGCATGTTAGGTTCGCGAAAAAAAAGTGAAAGACATTTTGTACAATATGGCGAGGGAAGAACCGCTAACATACAGAAGGAAAAGAAGTGATAATCCTAAAACAGGTGCCAAGAAGAGTGGGGGAGGACTATAGATTTCTAGCTGTGCAGCTAAACAAAAGGAATATACTATTTAGATGGCTCCTGCCAGAAGGGATGCTAATCACCTGGCATGGGAGGAAAATAAAAATAGATAGTCTGAGTACAGCACAAGACTTTCTCGATCAGCTGAGAGGTACGGAGGAAGAACAGAGTAGTAAAGAGGAAATAGAGACAATAGCAGTAGAAGAGGAAACCTCACACCAGCGAAATACTAAGGAAGAAACTGTGGAGGAGAAGAAAACAGAAGAAGAAGCCAAAGAGAAAAAAGCAAGACCAGTAAGAGCTGTATGAACAAACAGAAACTAAAAACCAGACAAGGAAAACAGGAATGAACGATCTGAAACTAATATCAGTAAATGTCAATGGACTAAATGATTATAAAAAGAGGAAATTAACACTAACAAAATTAGCTAAACAAAATGCAGATATAACTTGCCTACAGGAAAAAGGAAAAAAGGAAGAGGGCAAATGTTTAGAATACAAAAAATATGAGAAAACATTCACTTCACTAGCAGAAAAAAAAGAGGAGGGTGGTAATTTACTTTAAAAAAGGAATTGAAGCAGAGCTAAAGTATAATGACACAAAGGGAAGAACCCTTATGATTGAGGTTATGAGAGGGAACTCCAAAATATTATTAGTGGGTATATACGTCCCAAATAAAAAACAGGGAGAATATTTAAAAAAACTTCACGAGCAACTAGGAAAAATGGAATATAATGAAATTTGCATAATAGGTGATTTTAATGGAATTGTAGATTTGGATAAAGATTATAAAAGAGCCTTGATAGTACAGTGGTTTAATGCAACCTGTTATTAACACAGCTGCCTGCAATTTCTGCTGGTTCGAATCTCTCCAAGGCTCAAGGTTGACTCAGCCTTCCATCCTTTCTAAGGTAGGTGAAATGAGGACCCAGTTTGTGAGGGCAATAAGCTGACTTTGTATAAAATATACAAAAGTATGAAGGCTATTGCTTAACACATTGTAAGCCGCCCTGAGTCTCTGGAGAAGGGCGGCATATAAATCAAATTAAAAAAAAAGCAATAAAAATAATAAAAATAAAAGGGCAAATTTACCGAGAGCTTTCTTCGATTTAGCAGACGAATTGAATTTAATTGATATATGGTGAACTTTACACCCAAATGACAGACAGTATACGTTTTATTCTAACCCACAAAAGTCATGGTCCAGAATAGACATGGCATGGGTCAGCAGGAAGCTTGGATTAGAAATAGGAATGGCAGAAATTAACCCGAACACCTGGGCAGATCATAACCCCTTAGAAATAAAGTGGAAGCGTGCAAAGAGAAAGAAGCAACAGAGATGGAGGTTCAATGCTAAACTATTGAGTGATAAAGAGTGTGTAAAAAAACTTAAAGAAAAAGTAACGTCCTTTTTCAAAGAAAACGAAAATCAAGGAACACCCCATGCAATAGTATGGGATGCAATGAAGGCTTACTTAAGAGGGGTTGTGATATCATACAGAGCGTACAAAAGCAAAGAAAAAAGAAAATCCCTGGAAGACTATTTAAACCACCTAGGAGAAGTGAAAAGAAAACTCCAAGAAAACCCGGGAGATAAAGCAGCAAAAGAAAGTTTTCTGATGTGGAGGCACAAACATCATAGATCAAGAGGATCTAGCACAAAAAATAAAAAGAACGAAACAATATTATTTTGAAAATGCCAACAAGTCGGGCAAGTGGCTTGTCTACAAACTAAAAAAGGAAAATGAAAAAGGGACAATTCATATATTAGAAGACTCAGAGGGTAACCTGTTAAATAAAGAAGAGGATAAACTAGAAAGAGCTAGGGAGTATTATGAAACCCTATACAAAGAAGAGGAGGTCCCAGAAGAAAAAATAGAGCAATACCTGGTAAACGCAGAGCTTCCACGAATAACAGAGGAAGAGACAGAAATGCTCAATGGAAAGATAACAGCTGAAGAACTAAAAACAGCTCTTTCTAAACTTAAAAACAACAATTCGCCAGGCCCGGATGGATTCCCAGGGGAAATATATAAAAAATTAGAAGAAATATTACAACCAAAATTAGTGGTAATTTTCAATGATGCATTGATGGGTTTTAAAATTCCAGAATTGTGGAGGGAAGCACATGTCACACTACTGCCGAAAGAAGGTGCCGACCTAAAACAAATTCAGAATTACAGACCAATCTCCCTTTTAAACCCCGACTATAAACTATTCATGAGTATAATGGCGGAAAGAACCAAAAAAAATTAAACACTTGGATACATAAAGATCAAAATGGATTCCTCCCAGGGAGGCAAATTAGGGACAATTTGAGAATTGTGTTGGATATCCTAGAATATTATGAAGAACACCCGGAAAAACAGATGGCCTTAGTTTTTTTAGATGCCCAAAAGGCATTCGACAATTTAAATTGGAACTTTATGATTAAACAAATTAAGATAATGGGATTCGGAACAAATTTTGAAAAGATGATAAAAACTATTTATGATAACCAAAAGGCGAGCATTTTAGTAAATGGAGATAGGACAAAAACATTCCAGATCAGGAAGGGGGTAAGACAAGGATGCCCCCTGTCACCATTATTATTCATTTTGGCTCTAGAAGTCCTGCTACGAAAAATCAGAAATAATGAGGAAATTAAAGGCTTAAAGATTAGGAAAGAGGTTTACAAAACGCAAGCATTTGCGGACGATGTAGCCCTAATCCTAGAGGACCCAATAGAATCTGGACAAAAAGTGCTAGAGGAATTGGCCAAATACGGAGAGGTGGCAGGCTTTAAATTGAATAAAACCAAAACCAAAATATTAACCAAGAATGTAACCGAGGTATGGAAGAAAGAGATAGAAGAAATGCTGGGACTACGGGTTATTAAAAAAATAAAATATCTAGGAATTTGGATAACTACAATGTGTTCATCCTTAAAAGATGATAATTATACCCCTTTAATTAAGAAAATGAAACAAGACCTGGATAGATGGAAGAAAATACAACTGTCATTTTTGGGAAAGATAGCTGCAATTAAGATGAACATCCTTCCCAAATTACTATTCTTTTTTTTATTGAAAAAGTTTTACAAATACAAATTTTCCCATTTCCCCCCACTTTCCCTCCCTAACCCTCCCTAACCCTCCCCTCCCCCCATGACTTCCCCAAGGTGAAATCCAAATCCAAATCATATTGTATCATACTTTACCGCCCATCTATTCTACCCCCTGTGTACTATGCATTTCTACATGACATTCAACTATTCTACCTCCTGTATACTATACATTTCTACACAACATTCAGCTAAAAGCTATCTGGTACTTCCTAGTTTGATATTTATTCTGCACATAATCTATCCATTTCTTCCACTCCCATGCATAGGTCTCTTGAGTCCGGTCTTTTAAATATGCTGATATCTTCGCCATTTCTGCAAAACTGGCCACCTTCAAAGTCCATTCTTCAATAGTAGGCATAACATCCCTTTTCCAATATTGACCAATCAGTAACCTAGCTGCTGTCACCATATACAATATCAATTTTGTTTCACCCAGTGAAAAGTCCTTAACTATGCCCAATAAAAACAATTGAGAAGAAAATTGGAGTTTTTTCTTCAGAACATTTTGCATAACCCACCAAATTTTTATCCAAAAAGCCTTCACTTTCTTGCAAATCCACCATATATGATAATATGTAGCATCTAAACAATCACATCTCCAACATTTTGGTTGAACATTAGGATACATGCACGACAATTTCTTAGGATCTAAATGCCACCTATAAAACATTTTGTAAAAATTTTCCCTCAGATTCTGTGACTGTGTAAATTTAACATTCTGGACCCATATTTTTTCCCACGTTTCCATCATAACTGGTTCTGCAAAGTTTTGCACCCATTTTATCATACAATCTTTAACCAATTCATTTTCTGAATTTCTTTCTAGCAAAACGTTATAAACTTATAAATTACTATTCTTATACCAAAATATACCGGTGAATCTAGGTAAAAGAAAATTTTTAGAATTAAACAAAATCATTAGGGAATTTGTATGGGAGGGGAAAAAGCCGGGGTTCTCTCTTAAAATTTTACAGGGAAAAAGGAACATAGGAGGATTTGGACTTCCTGACTGGGATACATACTACAGGGCAGCTAAGCTAGTTTGGATAAGGGACTGAGCTACCCTGGAAAATAAGAGGATCCTAACTCTGGAAGGCCACGATTTACAGAGAGGGTGGCACACATACCTATGGGACACAGAGAAGAAAAAGAAAACATATTTTCATAGGCATAAAATTAGGGACTCATTAATACAAACATGTACTGGAATCAGGCAGCGATATTATACAAAAGTCCCAAAATGGCTCTCCACGATGGAGGCCCTGATCTATCCCAATAGGTGGGGAATGGAGAAAATGTGTAGGTATAAAGACATTTTAGATGGAGGAGGAAATCTTAAATCTAACGATGCCCTGAGAGAGCAAGGAATAAATCTAGACTGGTGGACCTATTTGCAAATAAAATCCAGGTACCAGAAAGACAAAGAACATTGCGGCATAGAACTAGGATATAACGGGCTAGATAAAGTTTTGATGGGAACAGGTAAAAAGATTTTGGCTAAATTATACAACTATCTATTAGATGAGGACAGAGCGGAGGATATAACTAAAAACCAAATGAGTGTATGGGATAAAAATATTGGACATAGCATAAATTTTAATGAATGGGAAGAGGCATGGAATAAAAATTATAAATTGACCAGAGCTGCGACATATAAGGAAAATCATTACAAAATGCTCCACAGGTGGTATTTAGCCCCTGCTAGGCTAGCAAAGATGTATCCCAATATACACCCAAACTGCTGGAAATGTGGCTATAGTCAGGGCACCTTCTTTCACATGTGGTGGACATGTCCTGAAGCAAAAAGATATTGGAGCAAGATTAGGGGATGGTTACAAGAAATAATGGAGAAGATATTGAATTGACACCGGAAATATTTATCCTGGGAATAATAAAGAGGTCATATGGAAAGAAAAAGAATCACCTAATAATACACATAATCACAGCTGCTAGACTGGCCTACGCACAATATTGGAAAGAGAAAGCTCTGCCACCAGAAGAACTTATAATTAGGAAAATACTGGAGTGCGCAGAGATGAAATAAACGATGATGAGAATTCAGAATATTATACCATGTGGGGAAGGTGGTATGAATGAATGAATGATAAAATGAAAGAAAGAGAAAAAGGTGTGTTAAATAAAAGGGAAAAGTAGCCTAAGTGACACCAGGTATATATTTTGTATATATGTATAAACACTGCACATCCGATATTAATGGAAATATTATTTTATATACATGTGTAAACTCAATAAAATATTTTTTTTTTAAAAAAAAGAAACCATGAATTGTGATGAATGCTGGTGAACCACAATCCCTTCTGGATTTTTTTCTAGGTCTGCATAATGTTTGGAATGAAAATGCACATTTTGAAAAATTAAGTTATGCCCAATAATGTAAATTCTTCAAATATTATTTAATTATGAATTGTTTTCATCTTCACACAAAGTTTCTTGTATGAAAAAACTCATACAAATGACATACAAATAAAATATTTAGGATTATGGTTAACAAATAAAGGTTCATTGATCAAAGAAGACAACAATAATAAATTAATACTACAGATAAAGAAAGATTTGGAAATTTGGAGCAAATTACAATTAGCCTTTTTAGGAAAAACAGCATTGATTAAAATTAACGTGCTACCACAATTACTATTCTTATTCCAAGTAGTTCCCATAAAATTAGGAAAAAACTTTTTTAAAAATCTAAATAAATTAATAGCGAACTATATTTGGCAGGGGAAAAAATCAAGAATCAAAATACAATCATTGCAAAGTAGCAGAGAAAGAGGATATGGACTCCCAGATTGGGAAACCTACTATAAAGCAACATCACTTATATGGATCAAAGACTGGATGGAACTACAAAATAAAAGGGATATGATTTACAGAGAGGGTGGCATGCTTTATATGGGAAGGAAAAAATAGATAGTATAACTATTTTCAAAGACACCTAATCAGAGTTGCAATACTACAAACATGGCAAGGGATAAAAAAGAATCATTATGACAAAATTCCAGAATGGTTATCCACAATGGAGGCACCCAAATGCATTAGACATTGACAAAATGAAAAGATATAAAGATTTGTTAAATAGTCAAGGGGAATTGAAAACAAGACAGGAATTAAAAGAACAGGGTATAGACATTGATTGCAAATAAAATCTAGATATAAGACAGATTTGACACAATATGGATTCCAAAGAGAAGTACATGAATTAGACAAAATCCTCCAAGGCACAGAAGATGAATTGATAAAAAAAAATTACAATTATTTATTAAGATACAAATTGGAAGAGGAGGTAGTTAAGGAAAATATGATAATTTGGGTAAAAAAATTTGGATACAAAAATTATAAACTGACAATGTCTGTATCCTAAAAAGAAAATCTGTATAAAATGTTTTATAGGTGGCACTTGCCACCAGCCAGATTGGCAAAGATGTTTCCCAATATCTTACCAACGTGTTAGAAATGCAAATAGCAAAAGGGAACATATTACCACATGTGGTGGTCCTGCCATAAAGCGAAACAATATTGGAGTAGAACCAGATCACAATTAGAAGAAATAACCAAACAACAGATAGAGATGAGGCCAGAAACACTTTTACTAGGAATACTCCCAGGGTCATATGAAAAAGAAATACAATATTTAATTAACCATATTTATTGGTTCAATTTATTTTACTTATTGGTCCAATATATATGCCACCCTTCTCTGGAGACTCAGGGCGGCTTACAATGCATTAAGCAATAGCCTTCATACTTTTGTATATACCTGCTTAGTAGGGCTTTTGCCCCACCCCCAAGCGGTATTCTTTTTTATACAAAGTCAGCTCATGGCCCCCACAATCCGTGTCCTCATTTTACCTACCTCGAAAGGATGGAAGGCTGAGTCAACCTTGAGCCTGGTGACATTCGAACTTGCAATAATTGCAGGCAGCTGATGTTAGTTAACAGTACTTTAATCTGCTGTGCCACCAAGGCTCTTATCATATTATCACAGCAGCAAGAATAATGTACGCTCAGAATTGGAAAATAATAATTTGACTAGAAAAGTTTTGGAATGTGCAGAGATAGACAAATTAACAAAGGAGATACAAGGAAAAGGAAAGAGAATATTACTTAGTGTGGGGAAAATGGTATGAATGGCTGGAAGAAAGAGATAAAAGGCAAGGAAAAAATTAAATAACGGTTGAAATAGGAGTAGAAGTATAATTGCAAATATGAGGAAACAAAAATTGTAGAAATGAAAGTGTATACATGGGTATTTATATGTATATATGTAAATAAATTAATATTAGAAATACGTATAAAAGATATAGAATAAGGGAGAAAAAAATGTATAAGTAAGAAATTCTTGACTGATGTGAAACTGTTGAAAAGGAAAAAGTGTTAAAGCTTTCTTTTTGTTTTTAAAAAATGTTTAATAAAGATTTTTTTAAAAAAAAGCTGGTTAAAGACATTAAAAGTTTTTCAAGGATTAAAAGAAAAGGTAAAGAAAGAAAATTAACATTTTGAAAAATTAAGTTATACCCAATAATGTAGATTCTTCAAATATTATTTAATTATGGATTGTTTTCATCTTCACACAAAGTTTCTTGTATGAGAAAACTCTGAAAATTAGGAGAATAGCTATTCTAATGAAAAGTATTGCTTATAGGGATTACAATATCTTTTTATATTTTAGCAATGTTTATTTAAAGGAGATTTATTTGTTGTCCTTTTTCTATAGAGAAAAAAAGCAAACAAATCAGGTAATATAATCACAATCAAAACAGGTAATTAAAAAACAGGTGGTAAATTAGTTTTGCCTTGAGATTATTAATCAGCAAATAGCCTACTTAAATTAAAACACACACACAGTTTTAAGAAAGTGTAAAAGAGATATAAGGAAGAAACTTCATGGTTCCTTCCAAATGTGGAATATTTCACAACTAGAGAACCATCTCAAAGAAAACTCTTTACTATGGCGTTTCCAGGTCATTCCAGTACAGATTGAACATATGAAAAGTGTTAAAATGACCTCCAAGATTAGAAGATTTACATGTCAAGATATCTTTTAATTGCTTGGAGTCTCAAATCACTTACTGCACATGCCTCTTTCTCTAAAATACTAAAGTTTCTCACTGATAACTGTGAATGCACCATAGGATTTAGTTTTCTTTAAAAAAAAAACAGTATCAAGTTTAGGGAAAGTTGAACTTTAAGAATAATGTAATAATGGTTTCAGATCAATTATCTACTGATACTAAATATTACTTTATTTTTAAAAAAGAATCACTGACCTCCAGATTCAATCGTATACTTAACAACTTCTGGCCGGTGTCTAAAACTGCCCAACATTAGAACAAATAAAATGAGAATAGTGCGTCAAAATATGCTGTTGTAATATCTGCATTATAAGCCACCCACCATTTCTAGGAAAGACTTGGAAACATCTAGTGATCCTTCAATTTTTGTCAAACTGTGGTTTCCATCACCTCATTTATATTCAGTCATATCTGATACACATAATATTCAACATCTGGAGAGTGCTGCCATTCCCTTACTAAAGAACCAAGAAGTTGACTTTATTGTCAGTTGAGTTATACACGTAATCATATTGTACTCATTGCCTGACTTCATTCAGGCATTCAGACTTCATTCATTTTTTAATAATTACCAACAGTTTATTCTGGACGAAATGTGCAAGCTAACTTGTTTGTTGAAAGATGGTATGAGGTGCCAGAATTCAAGATGGTATAGGGGTTGTAGAATTCAGAAAATTAAAAACCAATCAGCCTAACATTAACACCTGGTGAGATGCTAGAAAAGAAAACCAAGCAACAGATCTGAGAACACCTAGAATCAAGCAAAGTTATACACAGAAGTGAACATAGATTTGTCAAAAGCAGATCATGTCGAACAAATCTTATTTCATTCTTTGACAAAGTGACTAAATTATGAACCAGCAAACTGCTGTAAACATAGCATGCTTGGATTTCAGTAAGTATATGATAAAGTAGGCCATAATCTACTTCTTGGTAAATTAGAAAAATGTGGGAATAAGCATCAACACCAGATGGATTTGTAATTGGCTGACAATCTGCACTCAGCATGTAATCCTTAATGGAACCACATCTACTGTATATCGAACAAAGTAAGCAGTGAGGTACCCCAAGGTTCTGTCTTAGGCCCAGGAGTCTTCAATATCTTCATAAACAATTTAGATGAGGGAACAGAAGGAGAATTCATCAAATTTGCAGATGATCCTAAACTGGCAGGAATAGTCAATACCCCAGGTGGTTCTTGACAGATTTGAACACAGAGCATATCCAGCAAAATGAAATTTAATGGAGAGAAAAGTAAGGTTTTACACTTAGGCAAGAAAAATCAAATGTACAGGTACAAATTAAGTGAAACTTGGCTTAATAGCAGTAACTGTGTGAGGGATCTTGAAATCCTAGTGGACAATCCATTAAATATGAACCAGCAGTGTACAGCAGCAGCCGAAACAGCCAATGCAATCCTAGGCTGCATTAACAGAGGGCTAGAATCAAGATCATGTGAAGTATACCATTTTATAAAGTTTTAGTAAGACCACACTTGGAATACTGCATCCAGTTTTGGTCACCACATTATAAAAAAGATGTTGAGACTCTGGAAAGAGTGCAGAGAAGCACAACAAAGATGATTAAAGTCCTGGAGACTAAAACATATTAAGAAAGGTTGCAGGACTTGGGTATGTTTAGTCTAGTGAAAAGAAGGACTAGGGGGCAACATGATAGCAATGTTCCAATATTTGAGGGGCCGCCACAAAGAAGAAGGGGTCAACCTATTTTGCAAAGCACAGAAGGCAAGACAAGAAACTATGGATGGAAACTAATCAAGGAAAGAAGCAACCTAGAACTAAGCAGAAATTTCCTGAAAGTGAAAAAAAGGTAACCAGTGGAATGGCTTGCCTTCAGAAGTTATGGGTGCTCCATCACTGGAGACTTTTAAGAAGAAACTAGAAAGTAATTTGTCTGAAATGGTATACGGTCTCTTGCTAGAGCAGGGAGTTGGACTAGAAGATCTCAAAGGTCCCTTCCAATTCTGTTATTCTGTTGTTTGTTAAAGTTGCATTCTTGCTTGCTTGCTTGCTTTAGTTATTCTGTTTGCACTACTCTTCAAAACTTTACCCTTGCTGCCTATGTTTCTTGTTCTGACAAAAGATTCAAGAAAATGTTGTCTCTTTATATTTTCTGTCAGGATTTAATTTACTCATAGGAAAAAAGCAGACTGCAGGAGAAACCATTTCACACTAGACATGGTATGCATTCATTCTTCTTAGTCACCTTAATTTAGAGAAATTAATCCTGCATTAATTAAAAGAATTAATCCAGTAGAAGTGCTATTCACCTGATGTGTCAGTTATTTATCCAGAATCCAAAGTCAACATATTTTTTGGACCTCTGAGATATTGTGTAAATTTTTATCTCTTTTGTTGGAATTTAGCTTCAGTTTATTGACTATTATTTCATTCATTTAAATTACGGGTGTCAAACTAGCAGCCTGCAGGCCAGATGCATCATGTGCAGGCCACACCCACCCCAACTCCCCGAAGGGAAAAAAAATGTCACAAAATGTCACATGGTGGCAATGTGACACCGCAAGTTTGCCACTAGTGATTTAAATATTCATTTGATACAGTATATGCAGTAACTCATTTCATTATGATGACAAGAATATAGCACTGGATCATCCAGTAAGATCATACAGAAGCTTCACAAAGATGACATCATAGAGCTATGTGGGACTCCATACCATTGCAGCTATACGTAAGCTTTCTAAATTCCCCCTAGGGAGCCAAATGTGTAACTAAGAATAGGACCCTAAGAATAGAATTACTTCTATTCCAGATAGTCAACATAATGTTACCACAATATTTTTTTAATTTGAGGGTATCAAAAGCTGTATGAACATACAGCAGAATCAATACAGTTATACATCCCATTTTCCTCAAGAAACATCACGTGTCAGGGAGATCAAAATCAAGGCCATAAATGACTTGACTATATCTAGATATCTGCAAGAATGCCTAAAACCACTTAACCATCATCCTGTCAAATATTTTGCTCAAGGGAATAATTGTGATAGTACAATAGTTCTTAGTGCTTTTCATCTAGAAGTGTCAGATTTGAAGCATAAATCATATTGAGATTGAAGTACATAACAATCACTACATAGGACAAATACACAGACCCTTCCATCAAATTTCTTATGAATGATTCTTCAGCTTTGATGAAATTGCGATGAAAATACAGCTCTGTATTATTATTTTTTTATTGAAAAGTTTTACAAAGAAAATTTCCCCCCAATATTCCCCCCACCCTTTTTCCCTCCCCACCACCCCCACACCCCTTCCCCCCTTCCCACCCACCCCTCCAGACTTCCCAGAGCAAAATACAGGGCATTTCAATTAACAATCATAAGCTAAATTAGCCTAACTATTCTTAAACTACCTAATCCCCCCCGAAACCTTAACTCCACTATGGATAACATAATACTTCTAAAATAAAGTTTAACATTCATTCATAAGCTATTTGATATTTTCTTGTCTAATATTTATTTTGAATATAATCAATCCATGTTCTCCATTCCGATATGTATCTTTCTTGTGTAAAGTCCTTCAGATATGCTGAAATTTTCGCCATTTCCACTAAGTTCGCTACTTTCAACGTCCATTCTTCAATAGTAGGCAAAGAGTCCTTCTTCCAATATTGTGCTACCAACAGCCTAGCTGCCGATATTAAGTTCAAAATCAGTTTAGTCTCTAATACTGTACAATCCATCGTTATACCCAATAAAAACAATTGAGGAGTAAATTTCAACCTTTTTTTCAGAATGTTCTGTATCACCCACCAAATTTTTATCCAAAATGCCTTGATTTTCTTACAAGTCCACCATATATGATAATAAGTTGCATCATCACATTCACATCTCCAACATTTAGCTTGTAAATTCAGATACATACATGATAATTTTTTAGGATCTAAGTGCCATCTGTAAAACATTTTATAAAAATTCTCTCTCAAATTTTGTGCTTGCGTAAATTTAACATTTCTAACCCAAATCTTTTCCCATGTTTCCATCATCACAGGTTCCTGAAAGTTTTGTGCCCATTTTATCATACAATCCTTAACCAATTCTGTTTCTGAATCTATTTCCAATAAAGCGCTATACAACCTTTTAATATGCATTGTAAAATGTCATTTCTGATCCTCCTGGTTGTAAAATAAATCACCACATCTCTTGGCAACTGCCTTTGTCTTGCCACCCAAGAATTAACCTGTAGATTTTATCAATTCGACTTGCCACATCATCTGGACTTTCTTTGATTAGCCCGGCAGAGAAGAGCCACCAAGATGATTAGGGGAATGGCTGCATGAACTGGTCATGGCTAGTCAGGGGAGACATGATAGCAGTGTTCCAATATTTGAGCAGCTGCCACAGAGAGGACAGGATCAAGCTATTTTCCAAAGCACCTGAAGGCCAGACAAGGAATAATGGATGCAAACTGAACAAGGAAAGATTCAATCTGGAATTAAGGAGAAATTTTTTGACGGTGAGAAAAATCAATCAATGGAACAGCTTGCCTTCTGAAGATGTGGGAGCTTCATCACTGGAGGCTTTCAAGAAGAGATTGAAATGTAGAGATTTTTAATGTAAATTAAAAAATGAAGTGATAAAAAAAATTGTGATATTTGGAAGTACTGAATGGTAATAATTAATTAATTAAGTTAATATGAAGTAATGGTAACATGTACGGGTGTTTAAGGATTGAAACAAGATTCAGAAATATAAATAAGCTTAATATATAAGATTGTAATAGTTGGAACATCTGAGTTAAGATTTATGCTTAATTGGTTTTGTGATCAGAATAAGGGAATTTAAGGAAATAATTGGGAATTGTATTATGTTGTGAGAATTTAAATTTAGGGGTTCAAACTTAGGGAGGAAAAAGAAAAATTGAATTATACCAGGATTAGAGGTTAGGATGTAGGGTAATATTGGTTTATTAAAGTTAGAAAGAATAAATAGTATGGTAAAAAATGAATATATAAAATTGTGTTAAAGATGAACAAAAATTTGTATAAATTTATGACCAGGCCTATATTCTGCTCAAAAAAGATGCATTGTATGTTTGTTTGTGTATTTTAAACATATAAAAAACTTTTATTAAAAAAAGAGAGAAGTGATTGGACTAACATCTGTCAGAAATGGTGTAGGGTCTCCTGCTTTGGTGGGGATTGGTCTAGATGACCTACAAGGTCCCTTACAACTCTGTTAAACTGTTAACCTGACCACAGAATGTCTATTGGTTCTCTGAGGATTTCCAGAGATGAAATTCTTAAAACTATCTGAAGCAAATCTGATCAAGCATGAGTAAGAGCTCACATTCAGGATTGCATCATGGCCGTAAGAACTTCAAAATCCAATTATTTGCTGATTTTATTGAATCCACTGATAGCTGTCTAGTACCCTGTTTATTGTGACTTGTTCCCTGTTGGGGACGGATGAACCACTGCTTCATCTGCAGGGCTATTACACAGAATATTAGGAATAGAAATTTGGTTGGAAAAAAATTGCTTAGATCCTCTCAGAGTTGACTGACTCGGAAAGTCTGGTTAAAATGTCTAAAGTGTTTAACAGGGATGGATTTAGAACATGTGATTCATAGAAGAAATAGACATGGTCCTTAAATTTTTAACCTAGCCATTTATTTATTATATCCTTGTCACTCTTGACTTGCTAAAGCTACTCATGAGGTGACATTGGTTGAGTCCATAAAGACTCAACTTTCTTGAGGAAAAGGATGATTCTGGGTTTAAAGGAGATAATTGTGTGTCTCAGGAAATCATTGCTGGATTCAACAGTTCTGAACAACTTTCATCCAATCTCTAACCTTTCCTTCTTAATTTATTGAGAAGGTTTAAGGCTACAACTCCTGGGAACTATGGTTGAAATATATTGCCTGGTACCATTTCATCGGTTTTCAGACTGGGACATGGTATAGAGATAGCATTGATCATACGATCGATAATCATTAGCAAAGCCCGGATGGCAATAGCATCCTTCACATTACTCCTTCTTTTTCCATGGTCAGTTCCAATTCCAGTTAATATTGATGTGACAAAAGATCAAAGCCCATGATTCCTCACTTCATGGTTTTCTCAAGGCTTGACACTCTCAATTTCTTTAACATCTACATTAAGCTATTGAGTAAAGCCATCTGTCAGTTCAGGGTCTGGTGCCATCAGATCCCCCCTGCCCAAATCCAAGCAAAAAAGGATTGACTTTTTCTGGGGAAGCTAGCAAATAGCAATCACATGACCAAAGGACACTTGGCAACCACAGTTCATAATCACTTGGCCATGGGGGAGTGTGATTTGTGTGATAGTCAAAAAGTGCTTTAAAGGCTGTAAAGCACTCTTTCCAAAGCTGTCCTTAATTTGATTTGTCAAAAATAAATGATCATCAGTCAAGGGCTATCAGTAACCATATCACCTTTTTGGTTAAAAATAGTTTAGGAGATCCCAAACTGTTATAATTAATATTTCTTACTTTTGAAAAGTTAGTACTGCTTCAGTAAAGCATTTTTCCGTGAAACGTTCATCTTAATTTTTTTTTATTGGCAACAGTAAGAATCAAATAATAAGAAAATAAATTGTTGATGGCCTTTAGATAATGACATTCCTGCTAAAATGTCAGTTAAGAATACCCTACAGCTTAAAACAACTGTTATTAGCAAACTAAACATTTGTTATTTTCCATCTCTACACACTAAATTTCTTTAATGTACATCAACTCTTCTGTTTAACAAAAAAGATTTCACTGGGTTTGCACACTTTTTGCACACTTTTTTAAATAAAATTGAAACTGAAAAACCTTAGAATGATTTTATTAGAGTATTTATTATTTATTTAGTATTTATTAGAGTATTATGTATTTTTCAGAGTATGAGACACACCTTTTTCCCCCCTAAAATGGGGTGAAAATTTAGGTGCGTCTTATACACCGAATGTAGCCCCGACCACCCACTGGCCCCCACCCTTTGGCTTCTGCCTTGCAGCAGTTACCTCCTTGCAAGCAAACAACAAGAAAAAACAGCTCCTTTCAGCTTCAGCACAGCCTAATTAGCACAAGTTGATTGGATCGGCCTCCTGACTCTCAGCTGATTGCTCTCAGCTGTATTGCACAGGGCTCTGCTGCTTGCTGCAAAGAGATAAATTGCTGGAGCAGATTTTTTTTTCCTTGTGCTAATCAAGCTATGCTGAAAATGAAAATGAAAGTAAAGCAGGCTGTTTGCTGTTTGCTGCAATGTCGCAAATTAGGCAGAGGCAGAGGCAGAGAGAGAGGCAGAGAGAGATTTCTTTTTCTTCTTTTTCCTCACCAAAAAAAGGTAGTTGCAAACAATGGGAAATTTAGGGCAAAAGAGGAGAGTTCAAGATTTTAAAACACAAAAGAAAAAAAGGAGAAAGAAAAAGGCAAAAAGAAAAATGGGAAGGGAGAAAAAGTAAAAGAAATGAAAGAGAAAGAGAAAGATGTTATACATATTTAGAATTGAAATACGAATAGTAGTAAGAAATAAATGGGAAATCATGATTGCAAAAATGAAATGAATAATAATTGGAATATTTGTCTTTGTATTTTTGAAATCTAGACAATGATAAGTTTTTATTTTTTATTTTTTTTAGAAATATGAATAAGTATAAACTGTAACAATTGAAATAAGTTTAATGGTATATGGTGGTGAAAGTAAAAAGGATTAAGTTGTAGCTTGGATAACAGCTAGAACATTTTTAAATTTAATTAAGGAAATTGTAACGATTGAAATATTTTTATTTATTTATTTTATTTTATTTTAAATTTGATTTATATGCCGCCCTTCTCCGGAGACTCAGGGCGGCTTATAATGCATTAAGCAATAGCCTTCATCCTTTTGTATATTTATACAAAGTCAGCTTATTGTCCCCACAAACTGGGTCCTCAATTTACCTACCTTAGAAAGGATGGAAGGCTGAGTCAACCTTGAGCCTTGGAGAGATTCGAACCAGCAGTAATTGCAGGCAGCCGTGTTAATGACAGGGTGCTCTAGACCACTGTGCTATCAAGGCTCCTTTAATTATATATTGTGATGAAAGTAGAAATGATTAAGTTGTGATTTGGAGGATTATATGGCAAAACTATTTGGGTTATTGGGAGAGTTTCAGATTTGAAAATGAGTAACATAAGGGGAAAGCTCTATTTAACTAGGGAATTGTAATAATTGAGATACTATTAATTGTATATTGTGTTGAAAGCAGAAATGGTTAAGCTGTGGTTTGGAGGAATATATGGGGACAATTATTTGGTTTATTATTATTGATAAATATAATTAATTGAAATTAGATTGCATGGAAATAATTGGAATATTCATGTTCATATTGATTAATATACAAAAAAGATAGTTATATAACTAATTGATTTATATTAAAATGTTGAATTTGTATTAAACAATTGTAATATTACATAATTAACCAATGTGAGGATGGATATAAAAATAGATGACAATGGGAAGGGGTATAATATAGAATAGAAGGGAAAAATTGAATTTGATTAAGATTAGAGATAAGGATGAAGGGTAATATTGGTTTTTTTAAAAAAAAGATGAGGAATAAATATGGCAAAAAGGAAATATAGAAATTGTAAATTTAATTGAAATATATATTTATTATAATAAATAAATATAAATATAAATAATTGAAATGACTAAACACTGTTTAAATTTGTGAACCGGCCAAATACTCTGTTCAAAGAAAATACATTGTATGTTTGTATGTGTGTTTGTCTAAAAAATAAAAAAAAACTTTTTATAAAAAAAAACAAAAAAGGTAAGTGCGTCTTATGCTCCGGTGCGTCTTATACTCCGAAAAATACGGTATATATAAAAAGGCTAGTATACTAATATTTCTATTTCTTGTTTTTTTTCCTTTCAATGAAGCTAAAATTGGAGAAGACAAGGATAGAACAGGATAACTCCTATACTCACAGAAAGATAATTGAAATCAAATCCTTCCCTAAACTGCACAATATTGTGAAATAGTCACACTTTTTTGACAAAATCACATCACTAGTGTGAAGAAACTAGGCAAGGGAAAACATGAAAATGTCTGAAGAATTATGGTAACTTTATTGGGACCCCAGAAAGAAGATAACCCTCTATAGGCTCTTGGTATCATTCCATTTATTTAATATCCCATTCGTAGCTGGATTTAAAAAATTCAAAAAAAAGACAAAGCTATCAGAATAAAATGCAGCTTCGCATTGTTATTCCTGAATTCAGTTTCCAATCATCAGTGTTCGCCACACTGACAAGAAAGAAGCAATCCTAAGCAATTCTTCTCTAGGACCAAATTGTGTTACAGAGATTTTGAGCTTTAAGAGGAGACTTAGAGAAAACTTCATCAATGAGCTTATTCTACACTGCATAGCATCCATCTCCTGTTACTGTCACAACAGTTTTTTTGTGCACTTGTTTTGTGCACTTGTAAAACAGGGAAATAAAGACAAATGAGAACTGACAATATTTCCATACAGTTATAATGTATGCATGCAAAGTGTATAAGGGAAGAGATATCTAAGCAAAGATAAGTAGGATCAAGAAAAAGTTTTTATGAGTTGACACTGGGTTGCCTGCAATAAAGTGAAACACTATCCAGCAAAGTTAACTCCATGTTACAGTCTGATTTTAAAACAATACTTCATTATTTTCTAATTAACAAGAAGATATTCCCAAATCCTTTTCTTATCACAATTCATTCATAATTTGTATTTGATTTATATAACCATTGAAGTTCTTCAGTCAGATGATAAGCACTGCTCTAGTAAAAAGGTATCACAGTCAAGCAAATATTTGTATATCGGGTAAGGGTAAACATGAAAAAGTTTGCTATTTGTTATCTACTGTATTAACCAAATTTATATGGCCATCCATCTATCTAATGAATCTCTGGACAGGAAGAAAAATTTAAAATACCATTATACTATAAGTACCCCCCAAAAAACCATATGGAATGACCACATTGCTTCATTCATTGTTCTCTTCTTTGTCTGTTATGGAGGAGCTCCTGCTGGGTCTTGTGATTGGGAAGTTACATCTGGTGAGGGTCATTGGGAGGTGAAGTGCTGGTTGGTGAGGGCTTGTGTGCATTGATGCAGGGTCGGTACTATCTCTGGTTAACTATGCGGTTGGTTTGGATTCTGAGGGGTTCATAGGTCAATGTGTCTGTTGTTGGAATTGCTTGTGGGGTGCCAGGCTTTGATGAACTCATGAGCATGGTGGGTGAGATGATTTTTGTGTTGCTCCAATTGAACTGGTGCTGTTTGGTGTCAGTGTGGGTAGAGATTAAGGATTTGGGATTGTGATATTTGATTGCCAGTTGGTGTTTGGATTCTGAGGGGTTCATAGGTTGGTTGTAGATCAATGTGTCTGTTGATGGAATTGCTTGTGGAGTGCCAGGCTTCTATGAACTCATAAGCATGGAGGTAAGCTCACCAGAGACAGCACCAACCCTCAACCAACCCACACAAGCCCTCCACCACCAGGACTTCACCTCCCAATGACCCTCACCTGATGTAACCTCCCCATCACAAGATAACACTGATGACTCACACCTGACCCATCACAAAACCTATTACAAGACCCTCATTTAACATACCCACACCTAACTCAACATAAGGCCCATCACAAGACCCAAACTTGACACACCCACATCTAACCAATTGCCAAGACCCGCTGACCACACAAAGCCCTTATAAACAGAAGAACATTGACACTGACATTCCCTAAACTCTGCTGAAGCTTTAGCTTGGTAACAAAACATTTGGAACCAAACCCACAAGCTCAGAGAACGAATCTCACCCTCATCCTACACCTGAGCTACAGATATTTGCCACTATCACAGAGGATATACCTATTTTTCTTTATTTTTTTCATTAATTTATTCTGTCTATTATTTGTTACTTTTACATAATCTTCCACATGCCATGGTCATTGCCAGACAGGCCTATAAATATTGACCTCCACTTCCCATGACATCTTCAGTGAACTAAAGCTTTCATATGAATTCCAGTAAGACGGTGATCTATGAAGGCTCAATTTATTTTTCTCTAATTCCAAAGCTATGAAAACAATAATCTTGGATTATTTTGAAGAGAGTGCATAAGTAAGTATTGTTCTTTGCACTTTTTCTCATATACCCAAGAAGCAGGTTTTTTTCTTCTTCTTTTCCTAAGATACAGACTTTCCTTGAACAGGATCCAATGTCAGATCTGGCTTTTGAAGAAGCAGTTAAATCAGTGGACATGACACTTCATCTGAGAAATTATCTAAACGTTTTATGGGGCAGGAGAGAATAATCTACAACCCCCATTCAAAAGGGGTAACCTGAGAGCTATTTCAAACCTGAAAATTCCATCTGATGATGCTTGTAATTTTAAGATTCTTGTAATGTTACAAGTAATAAATTGCAGTTGATCAGAATGTCCTGATAAAATTGATACAATGAAAAAAAACACTAAAATTAAGAGGTTAAAGTAACAAGAAGCTAAAGATAAGACAAATGAGAAATTGATTGCAGCTTAAGCTACTCAAGACAAAACAAGATATAAAAAGCTGATGGCCTGCCAAGGAAGCTTTCAAAATACTCAAGGTCAAGCACACAAAAAACCCCACCCTCTACTTAATTTAATCTAGAACATACAGTTTCTAAAAGAAGCCACAGCAAAGTGTGTTCATTCCCTGTTTCAGTATACAGTGCTGAAGTTATTGAGGCATCTTCTAAATACAAATACTTTCAGTCTCCAGATCCTGTTATTATTGAATCCTTTTGGGGTATAACTGTGACAAATGAATTGTAATTATCTTTAAGAATTTCCTTTAAACCCTTTAATTTTTAATTTTGCATTGGAATATATATTTAGTATTGTTACATTATTTTTAGAGGGTTGTTTTTAGAAAATCTAATTACAATGCTTTTAAAATTCTATTTAAAAACTACAAAAAGAAGCTTTCAATTATTCAATCTTTGTACAATAGAGAACATGCAGACTAGGGTTTTTATTTTATTTTTTTTGCTTTTTTATTGGGGGGGGTTCATTTTTGTTTTGTACCTTGAAGTCAGTCTTGAGGGTGATTGAAGAAGTCCATGAAATTTTCTTGGAAAGATTTCAGAAATGATTTGCCACTGTCTGCTTTCTAGGGCTGACAGAGTGACTAGCCAAAGTCACTCAGCTGGCTTCCTGCCTAAGGCGGGACTAGAACTCATGATCTCCCAATAGACATTTTGCTGTAAGCAGCATTGCATTATTGCTTGCATGACTGTCTCTTTGAAACATGTGTGCAATGGCATAATGCATATACATATCATGATGACTCATCACTGCTCTCATCAACTGATTGATTATTTTATGTCCTTCTGGAGGCTGCCATAATAAAAGCAATCAAACTCAATTTTTCCCCTAAATTACAGTCTTATACTATGGTAAATTAATATGCTAAGATACAAATTATCTTGTAAGCCAACATACTATTACCCTACCCTACCTATTAGGAAGCATATGCTGACACATTCTCAGGACACTCCAATTTAATATATTTTGCATTACAGATTGGTTTGATTCCCTTTTCTTATTTATGCTACCAGTAGTTACAATAATGAGATAGTCACAACTTATTAGAAACTGTAATGTCCTATTCAAATGCCACATATTGACTTCAATGATTTTTGCACAGAGAAGAATGGCACAGAGGAAGCAAATCCATGGAACTGAAGTATTATTAAACTGGCCTCTGGCAGAAAAAAATGTCAATCAGCACGAATTAGTCTGATGTAGTACTTTTATTCTGTAAACAGTCATTTGATGCATAAATTAAAATGCAAGCTCCCAAGATCAGATCTGTCTTTAAAAAACCCTCCCAAAGTAAGCAAATATTTTAATTCATGGTCTAAAATTCAGTGCAGGATAAATTAGTCAACTTACATCTGCAAGGACATGCATATCTAATGCTTTCTAAATATCCTGAGCAATCAAATTTATCAGGTCTTCAATACAAAATCCAAAAAGAGCAGTCTCTTCTTAAAGGACAAAGAAACTGCTGTAGTCATCCTCATTAGTGTTTAATGCTTTGCCAAACAATCAATTTTTAAAGATTCTGAGAGCACACAAAATTCTTTTCAAACAGCCAAATTACTCCTGTACTAGAAAACTTCCTTTTAATCAAAAACAGCCAAATGCTATTTCATCAAGAACCATTGGCTGACATTCTTTATGAAAAAATAAGCAAGGCCAGTCTTTAGTACAGACCATCTGTCCTGTGTGTGAAGAAAGATTACTGTTTAAAGTTGATAATAACCTTGCATTAAATCCTGAAGTGAGATGACCATTTATTATTGCTAGCCATCTTATATACGTTTCACAAAATAACAAGCTTGTCAAATGTTTATATTACTTACTGTAATGTCTGTTCATAAATCTATGCTTGGTTCCAAAGTCTTTTTGGAATACAATGGGATATCAATGCAATGCTGCATGTCTTTTCATTGTTGCCTGAAAAAGGACTGGTAAATTCAGAAACTCATTATTCAGAGATACATTTCCTAAGTCTTATTTATTCTTGGCCTGTATTTTTCTTTTCTAATGGACAATCTGAAATAGAGAACTTCATTTTGATTTTAGTATTTAAAAGTGATTTCTTTCCATTACGTAAATGTGAAGCTGCTCAGTGAGGCAGACATTACATGTTTAACTAGGAACTTAATAGTCACTGGTTCTTTCTCTATCCTATGAATAGGAAAGCACATCATATAATAGTCACAAAATGTTGATAGGAAGGAATTACTGCAGTAGTGGATGTCGTACAGTAGGGCATATAAGATTTATTTGGTAGAAGACAAAATGATGAGGATGATACTCATCAGCTTTCTAGCCTCTGGGCCAGTGGCGGTACAGCAAATTTCTGAGCTCCTGGAAAATGCTGATATCTCAGCTACTTTAGGGGATCCTCAGGGATCATAGCTGTCCTGTAGGGACAGTGAAGAACGGAAGCAAAGGCAGGCATGAACAGGGAGGTTGCAAACTCCCTGAAGTGTCTGTATCAGCCTCCGACCCAGCAGCAAGCGAAGATAGTCTTTAGGAACTGTCAAAAGCCAGGCTTGCCACATGCAGGATAAGGGAGAAAAGAACGAGGAGCGATGATGAAACGGAGTATTATTACAAATGAGTGATTGGCCAACTCATAGGTAAGAAGAAAAAACTTTTTTAAACTTTAAAAGAGGTCCCAACCTGAAATAAGTAGCTAATTGGCATCTGGGAATTTAAAGCAAAGGGGGGAAAAGAGGAACTTTAAAAACGAAAGCCCTTAAAGAGAACAAACCACTTGGATTTGAATTTGACTGGGAGGAAATTGAGAATAATAAAAAGAATAAGAAATTGAGAGAAAGCATTTACTTAACAATAACAGGAACTAATTGAAGGACAGGAAGTAACCATCTTTGTGGATTTACAATTTGACAACTTTCACTTGGGGATTTGTGGATTGGAGAGAATCATCTGCTGGTGGAAAGGAAACATTGCATCCAATTTCAGCGTGGGAAGCCGAAAGAGGAGTATTTGTTTAAACAGCTACAGTAAGATTACAAAAAAGAAACTAAAAGGTTTAAAGGACTATTTGAATTGGACACTATTTGGAAAGAAGAAAGAAAACAAAAAAGACATCAAATGGATTTGAATTTGAACTATATATAAGTTAAAACTCACCTGGATTGAGGGGGTTTGATTATTTTGATGGGTTTTAATATATGTTTTAAATTTATATTTATACATTTATGTATTTTGTATGTATTTTATGTTTTATTGGGTTTGTTTTTATTGTTGTGAGCCGCCCTGAGTCTACGGAGATAGGGCGGCATATAAATCACATAAAATAAAGAAAGAAAGAAAGAAAGAAAGAAAAAGAAATTCAAAAATTATTTCCCCTTAAATTGAAAATATGGAAAACTGTGAGTATGAGTATGAGGAGTTGAGGGAGATGTTGCAAAGGATGCAAGAAGCATTTAAGGGAAACTAAGAAGCAGAAGAATGGATAGAATACAAAAAGAAAGAAAGAGAAATGAGAAGCAAGAATATAATGTGGGAAAGAAAATAATTGAAGGAAAAAATATAGATGGTCACACTGAACTTAACAATGAGAAAGCAAAAATTGATAGAGGGAAATATCTCAAAAAAAGAATAAAAGAGAAAGAAAGAGGAAAAGACTAAAGGGGAGAATTAAAAGGGTAATAAAGTCAAAAATTAGAGAAAAAATGCAGGAAGGAGGATACAAAAAAACACATAAAGAAGAAGAGGAAGAAAGAAATAAGTGAATGGAAGAAAATATTAAGAAGTGGAATACAGGAAAGGTTAAAAGAAAATGGTTAAAAGGGGAAAGAAAAAAAGAAATTGAAGTAGCAATATCTTGAAGGGAATGATATTAGAAGTAGAAATTGTATGTAAGAAATTAATTGGAATAAATATATTGATTACTGTAAAAGGGAATATTTGATTGAAATTAAGACATAAAGCTGAAAGTTAAGAAATGTATGTTGAAAGTAAGAAATGAAATTGAAATGTTAGATAAATGATATAAGAAAATGTTGTAAGCGGACCATCAGATGTAGAATGGTCCAAATGTAAAAATAATTGGAAGTAATTGAAATGATAGGGTAAAAGAAAAATAACTATTAAAATGAAAATAAGGGTGGAAAGTTAATTAAATTGAAAAGATTTTAAAGTAAATATGAAATAAGTTGGAAATACACTGTTAAGAATTTTAATAGTATGATGGAAATCTTGAGGAATATATGATATAAAGAGAAGAAAAACGGGGATGCCTGGACATCATAGAAAGAGCACTGAATTGAAAATAAAAACAGCAATAGAGAGAGACAGAAGAAGGAGTAGGGAGATTGAAGGAAGGGAGAAGGAGAGAGAGGAGCAGAAGAAAGGGAAGAGGAGAGGAAGACAGGAAAGGGAAATAAGAGTAGGAGAGAAGGTTAGATAGAGGGGAGGAAAGGAGGAGGGGGAGAAAGGGAAGGGAAGTAGAGAAGGAATAGGAGAGGAGGGAAGAAGAAGATAGAAAGGATGAAAAAGGGAGGGAGAAAAAGAGAAAGAGAAGAAAGATTGCTGTAAAACAAAAAAGATGAAATGGAGGAAAGGCATCCCCAAATAGGTTTAAATATATCAAGATAAAGAATGAACTATTTAAAAAAATTAAAGGAGAATGGAAAATGATTAAGAATGGAAAAAATAGAATTTGAGTGTGAAAGAAGATACTGTTTATAGAAATAAGAAAAGAAAAATTAAAAGTTGATTAATAAATATAGAAAAAGAACACTTTGGCAGAAACAGTAACAAAGTAAAATATATTTGAATATGATAAATTGTATATGATATGATGTGATACGGTCAATGCTCTTTCAAAAAATATGCGGGTGTGTATTGGGGGGGAACCAATAAAACTTGTCAAAAAAAAAAAGCTTTCTAGCCTCCCATGATACTCTTTAACTAAGACTGTACACACTTTTAAAGGGTAGTTTGAGTCAACAAATCTTTGTGGAAAACTACTTTAAAATTCTTTGTGATGTGGGCTCTCACACCTAAATGATCATGATCAATTTGCTTCCCTTACAGTGAGAAGATTACAGGGTTACTGTAAGTTTAAAGTGTAAAAATATGTTTGCCCAGTGTGGAAAATTGAACATACTTTGTGAATCAGTCTATATTTATCTAATTATACTGTTTAAGATAAACAACATTAATAATTCAGTTATGTAATTTGGTTCCATAAAATGTAGTAAGATGTTACCCATTTGGAGCTTTTATCAGAATAGATAATTCATACAGAACACATCTACCAGTGGCTGCAATTCATGAAAATTACAAGATCAGAGCCAGGATACTTAATAATAGCTGCTAAGAAATAACAGCACAAGAAGAGCGTTCCATTTAACAGCTTGCATAGGCTTTCCTTATCTTTTTAAATCTGTATAACCCCTTTGAATCAACCATCTGGGGCTAAACAGACACATATGTTTCTAACTAAGGCTGAGTTATAAAAACGCCATAGATCTAAGAATATTTCCACATGGCAATAGAAGAGAAAAGTCTCATCAATGTTTTCTTTTTTCCCCAAGGCCTAAATATTTCTCAGACAAATTAGGCTTTCAAGAAAGACTCTATTGAGAGCAAGTTGACATTCATTCAGATTAGTGAAGAGGCTTATCATTGCTTATTTTAGATTTCATTGTTAGTTAAATGCAATAGATGGTAAAAAGCAATGAACCATAATGATTTCACATTTATGGAAGGCTGGTTACAGACAATTAACATGTATTAAACAATAATTGGTATGACTGAATAAGTACATGAATTTTCACAAAGAAAACATATGCAAGTTTCATTTTTATGAACATGCATTTTTCATTCAAGAAGCAGCAATTGCCTTACATCACACACATTTCTAAAAGTTCTGATTTTTAGAAAGATCAATGGAGTACTGGCTATGTATTATTTTTTATAATCACTTTTTATTTATCACTTTTTATTCTTAATTATTTCATATATTTTTGGGGTTTAATAAGGGGTTTAATAAGAAATATGTCAAAAATGTCCTTTTCATCCATCTAATAAGAATGTCTATTCATTTTTTAATAGTTGCTAGGTTAGAATTTGTTCCAAAAGAAGTATGACCATGTAAATCTTATCCAAGAAGTTGTACGCAATAAAACATAAAGATGTTTACTTTTTTTAAAAAAAGTTATATTTAATGTAATCTATATATGTAATGTAATGTAATTTAATGTAAATTAATTAATTTAATATTTTTAAAGGCTAGGGGCACTTGTGTTCTATTCAGCAGATTTCCTGTTTCACAGTTGCCAGTTCCCTGGTGAATCATTTTGCTGGACTTTCTCTGCAACAATATAGCTTTTCATTGGGAAGAAAATGTTTGCCCATTATGAAGATTTTGCCTAATCAATATTGAAGAAGAAAAGAATAACTTGATATGGTTCGAAGTGAGTCCTTTTTCTCAAGAAGCAATTTGTAGCATTGGTGCAATGTGGAAATTTGCTTTTGTGTATGTACAAAAGAGAGAGGAGAGATTTAGCATAAGCAGAATTGGAATGGGCAGCTCAGCTGAAATGGTATATTATTTCTGGCTCAATCCTCCTTGCAGCAATCAAGTGACATTTGACTATGAGGCACTCTGCTTGATTGTTTATGAAAAAACAATCAGAAAGCTCAGACTGCCCAAGGAACTGCTGATAGAGTTCTACAAAGGAATTATTGAGTCCGTCATTTGTACCTCTGTAACTGTCCGGTTTGGCACAGCACCCAAACAAGACAGACACAGACTTCAATGTGCGGTATATAAATATAAATTAATTAATTAATTAATTAATAAGATGCAGAAAAAACAATTGCTACCAGACTGCCTTCTATTGAGGACCTGCATGAGCCAGAAAGAGGGCTGTGAAAATATCTACAGACACCTCACATCCTGGACATAAACCGTTTCAACTTCTTCCCTCAAGACAATATTACAGGGGATTGCATGCCAAAACAACTACACAAAAGGACAATTTTTCCCTCATGCCATCACTCTGCTAAACAACTCATTCCTACAATACTGTCTTATGCCCTGGGATGTCAAATCACCTAGCAGGGCTGTATTACTACTATCCTTCTCATCTTTCCTATTACCTATTTCCTTACCTTCTTGTGACCATAACTTTGTTGTTTGTATCATGTGATTTATATTGATTGCTTTTATTAGTATCTTATTATGATTTATGTTGATTGCTTATTTAATAATCTATAACTCACTGAATGTTATAACTTACGATTTATTATTATTGTATTTTATGATTATTATCATGATTTTTCACTTGTTGCTTATAGGTGCACTAAGAGCTTATGCACCGGAGACAAATTGCTTGTGTGTCCAATCACACTTGGCCAACAAAATCAAAAGCAACTCCAACAATATAGAAAGAAGCCTTTGGAAAACTCAGCTGTATAGAAACTTTTAATCATATTGTTATGTTATGGTAAGAAATCTACAGTATATTATTTGATTGCTTTTTAGCATGCTTGATTCCTTTTGTGTCTTTTCATTGCTTCTTATTCTCTTCCTCTTCCTCCTCCTCCTCTTTCTTCACCACTATAAGATAACAGAAGCAACCAAGAAAAATGTTAAAACTGAGCAAAACTGTGCCACGATCAATCGATCTAAAACCCATTTTAATGAGAAGCAACCATTCAGTAATATATTTTAAACAAAATTTAATTTCCTGCTTACTTTTCTTTATTATTTTAAAATGAACTCAAAAACAACCATACTTCATATTGCAAATTTTCCATAATTAACAGGAAAAAAATTGGTCCTCCTGTTTCTCGCTTTCCCTGGCACACATACACAATCTGAGTGGCTCTTGAGACCAAGAAAAGAAATGATACATTTTGCTTATAAAAAGGAATATACAAACGAAGGCAAATATATGTGTCCCAGGATAATGTTGCAGGATCCAATCTGGGTCAGTCACCTGGACCAGAGGTTTAGCTTTCTGAGCTTTCAGATTTGTACTGGAGCCCATCCTCAGGGAACTTCTCTCTAGTAGAGGGTGTGCTTTGGCCTACTCCCTGCGTGGTATTTATATGATGTCTGTTGTATGTAGCTTTTTAGATATTGATTGGGGTATTGATCGCTGTCTATTAAATCATTGAGCATTTTTCCTTGTGCTGCAACAAACAGCCAATGAACTAATAGCCTGCTATCAACAACCCAGTCAACATCTGACTGACCCAGATTGGATCCAGCAAAAGTATTATAATCCTTCAATAGGGGAGGGAGAAAAAGGCAAAGGGGATCTGGGGCCAAGTGTTTTGCATATACTTGGCAGAAGTCCTATAACCTGCATTGTGTCCAAAATCCATAGGGGAGCAACCATATTTTTAATAGGAAACATCATGGAAACACAAAAGTGACCTTTCAAGAATTCTGTAAATTATAACAGAATATAAAGCTAGATATATTGTTAGAAGCTGGATCTAGCCCAATAACTCAGAGACAAACTCCAATTCTTTTCTGTAGCTTTATTGTAGATCTCAATTGTTACTGGAGGTCACTGACCTTGTACCTTTCTCTTTCAGGTATACATCTGGAATGATCTGTGGACCATGTGGTTGGACCATTTGTACCCAGAAGGAGGGGCAAAGAGGTAAGGAGTGGTTACAGGGATTATGGGATATGTGGTCAGTTAACCCTTGCAGGTCTGGGTGACCAGGGAGATATAGTAGTTAGGCATTTATCATGACAAAACCCCCTCTAAATGCCTAACTGGGTACCTGGGGAAGTGATTGTATACATACAGAGAATACACAGACATAGGTACGAATTACAAACAAACATGCATTTTGGACATGAGGTACGCATGCTGTTTTTGTGGTAGGGGTTTAGTGAGAATGTCTGCTGTTTGCTCCTCTGTGTCACAGTGTACTGCCTTAATGAAGCCTATCTCTGAAAACTGCCTGACGTGTTTGTATTTAATGTCAATGTGCCTAGACCGCTGACCTATGGCATCGGCCCTTGAGATCTCTATCGCTGCCTTGTTGTCTTCGTGGATAACTATTGGATATGAGGGTTCAGCCCAGATGTTGCAGAGCAGGTCATCGAACCATACTAAATTGTTTGCGGCATTTGACAGGCAAACAAATTCTGCTTCCGTAGTTGATGTGGCCACCAGCTTTTGCTTTCCAGTGTACCAATGGATGGGGCAATTGTTGAGTAGTAGCACGTAGCCGGAGGTACTTTTTCTGCACTCTATATCTCCAGCCCAGTCAGCGTCAGCATAGCAGGTTAGCTTTGGTTTTTCGGACGTTTCTGGCTCTAGGCAGAGTAGGGCATCCGCACTGAATTTTAAGTATCTAAGTAGTCTTTTGATGGCGTTCCAGTGTGTTACCGTGGGTTTGCTTACATGCCTGGACAGCAGATTGACGGCTAGGGCGATGTCGGGCCTGGTCCAGTTGGATATATACAGCAGTGATCCTATCGTTGATCTATACAATTTATTGTCTGTGAAAGGTTCAGATTCCTCGTACATAGTCTTCAGGAACTCAGGTTGCATGGGGGTCTCGCTGGGTTTTGCTTCAGACATGTTGCATTTGGACAGCAGCTCGATGATCTTTTCTCTCTGGGAGAGGCGGAAACCCTTGTTGGTTTTTATCACCTGGACCCCTAGGTATCTATCGATCTTTCCAAGTGACTTTAAGGAGAAGTGGCTACCCAGTTCAGTGGCGAATTTGTCACATCTGTCCTTGTGTTTGCTGATGTACAAGATGTCGTCCACGTAAACGAGCACACCTTCGAATGTGTTGTTTTCTCTCTTCGTAAAGAAGCATTTGTCGGCTGAGGTGGCCTCGAAGCCCATGGATCTAAGAGCCTTGGCTAGGCAGTCATACCACCTTTTGCCTGACTGCTTGAGCCCGTACAGGCTTTTGTTCAGCAGCCAGGTTTGGTTCTCGCCCTCGTTGTACCCAGGCGGTGCTTTAACGTATATCTCTTTATCCAACTCGGCGTGCAGGTATGCTGTTTGTACGTCGAATTGGAAAACCTCCAAGCCCAGGATGGTGGCGACCACCAGGGCGCTTTTGACGCTCTCCGCCCTGATGGTTGGCGAGTAGGTGTCTGTATAGTCTTCAGGGTATCTTTGGGCGAAACCCTGCGTGACTAGTCTTGCCTTGTATAGGACTTTGTTGTCCTCTAATGTCTTAACTCTGAACACCCACTTGGTTCCTATTGGTTTTTTGTTCTCTGGAATTTGGGCAGGTGAGTATACCTGGAGGTTCCTAAGACTCTCCATTTCCTTCTCCATGGCAGCCATCCATTTTTCTTTCTCTTCCTGGGGGAGCCCGAGGATGTCCTCATATGAGCTGGGTGTGGAATGGGTGTTGTGGATGGCCATAACATAGTCCTCTAGTTTCTTTGGTAGCTTGTTTCTGGTTTCTCTGATTGGCCTGCTGGGGGTTGGCTCGGTCTCCTGCATGTTGTCTGCCTCCTTGTCTGTCAGGTCATCTATCTTCAGGGAAGGATGACCTTCTTTCCACTCTTTGGCGCTCGCCATGCGATGGTTGTCTTTGTGCCCTGCGACCTCTCTGACCTCCCTTTCCCCTTGGCCATGCTCGAACGTGACCCTATTGGTTGGGATGTCGTTGGAGTGTACCCTCAACCAGTTTACATTTTCATGGAAACAGGCTGATCTGGAAACCACAAAACGGTTATTGTTGTCGACAAATCTGTAGCCCTTCGTGCCCGGTTCGTAACCCACGAATCTCAGTCTTTTTGATAAATTCTCCCCTTTCTTTCTTAATTGTCTGGGAATGTGGACATCAGCAGGGGCGCCGAATATGTGTAAGTGCGCGATGTTGGGCTTTCTGTTGTATAGCATCTCGTATGGTGTCTTATTGATAGAGCTTGACCACAGTCTATTCAGAGTGTAATTAGCGTAGTGTAATGCCTCTGACCAGAAGTGTTGCCCCATCCCAGCATCCTCCAGGGCGCATCTCATCATGGTTTGCAATATCCCGTTCTTTCTCTCTGAGACTCCATTTTGAAAGGGGGAGAAAGGTGAAGAGGTGTAATGCGTTATGCCCTGTTCCCTTAGCCACCTTGTGAACTCTTTGGCCATGAATTCTGAGCCCCTATCTGTCATTATCTGCCTTATTCTCATGTTATGTTGCATATCTACTCTTCTGTGGAATTCTTTAAACCTTTGGAACACTTCGTTTTTGTGTTTGAGGGAGTAGACATACCCATATCTGGTGTAATCATCCACAATCGTGAGGAAGAATCACTTCCTATGCCCTACAGAGGGTTTCATTGGCCCTACCAAGTCCATATGCACCAATTGGAAAGGGAACTCTGTGGTTCGTTTGGATCCCCTGGGGATGGCCTTAACCTTGATCTTAGAACGCTTACAGACCGAACACTCCAAGTAGTTTTCGCAGTTCTTTAATTTGAGACCCTCGGTACATTCCGTCATTTTCTTTACAATGGGGAAGCTTATGTGTCCCAGCCTCCTGTGTAGGAGGTGGGCGCAGTTATCATGCAATGGCTTGCCGATAGATACAGATTTGTTTGCCTTCTCATGGCCACTTCCTGCCTCTTGCTGCACCCCCTCTATTTCTGGATACTCATCTTCTTTGTGGTTCGTGTTGGTATCAATGCCTTCTCCCTCCCTTGCGTTGGGTGTGAAATAGGGAAGTCTCTCATGTATGGTTACCTTTCCTATCTCTTTGCCTTGCTTGATCAAGTATGCTTTTCCATCTTTAAATTTTATCTCTATGTTTGTGTCCCGTGTCAGCTTTGTGATGGCCAGCACGTTGTGGGGTATCTCTGGCACGTACAGTACCTCTTTTAAATCCCCTATCTGTGTGATGTGTACGTTTCCTTTTCCCACTACTTTGACCTTGCTTTGGTTTGCCACCTTTATTTCTGAGTCTACTTCTGTGAGTGAGTCTAGCAGCTCTGGGTTACAAGTAGTGTGGCTCGTGGCCCCTGAGTCCAGAAGCCATGTGTTTCTCTCTGTCTTATGTTTGTCATTTGGGTCATCTTGCCTGATCCCGTACATGGAGCCAGAGTTACTGTCCCTGGAGTGGTCTCTGCACTCGTGGTGTTTCCTGGGGTTGGGTGACCACCCTCGCCCTCTTTCCTTTGGGTACCTGCGTTCAGGTGACCTCCCCCCTCTACTGTCGTGCTGTCCCCTGTCCCTATGGTTCCTGGGGCAATCCTTTTTTAAGTGGTTCCTTGACCCACAAGAATAACATTCTGAGGTATCCCTGGCCCTATCCTGGAAATCCACCCTCTTCATGGGTCTAGGATCCCTTTTGGATAGTTGGCGTTCCCTCCTTAGAGTGTCCTCAGCAACGAGTTGACTGGTCAGTGCGCCTAGTGTTAGGTAGTGCAAGCTGAGGCTATTTAGTTGGGTTATGAAGCTGTCCCAGCTGCTATCAAGAGAGTTTATAATTATACTTATCATGCTCTCTTCAGTGATGATTTCCCCCCTCTGCATGAGCTCTGCCCTTGCAGCATTCATCTTTAGAATGTGCTCACTCATGGGGACCCCTGCCTTGTGCTTGGTGGAGTGGAATTCCCTAGATAGTCTAGTGGTAGTGGCTCTGCTCTGGCTATAAAACAGGTTACATAGTTTTTGCATCACATCATAAACAGTTAGGTTGTCCTCAATAGATGGATACATAGCAGATGGAATGGAGGTTAACATGATACAAAATGCCCTGTGATGAATGCAGTCAATTTCCAGTGACCAGGGCTTTTGGGGGGGTCTGTTAGCTAGGAACAGTGCATTCTCTCTCATGAGAGCAACCCTTAATTGTCGACTCCATTCTATAACATTGCCCCCATCTAACTGTAATTTTGGCAAATTGGCATGATTTGCCCCAGAAATGTTAGTAAGGTTACTTACTGGGGGAAGCTGTCCATGGTCCAAAATGTGATTGAACTCACAATAAGGCTTTGGGATGTCTGTGGCCATTCTGTACTTGCTTGGATCTATGTAACTTGCTTCTCTTGTTCCAGGCAGGCACTGGGCATGCGCGAAACTCATTCCGCGCTGGAGTCCATCGGGGGAGGTTCCTGTTACTGGAGCTCCCAGGCCTAGGCCTGGGCCTGTCGGTGGGAGGCTGGACCCGCCCCCAGTGGGTCCGAAGATTCCTCCTGGAGGTGGACACCACTGTTGGATGGCCGGATCCCTGGCGAAGAAGGGCAGAAGGTGATCCCCGGGATCACCGGCAAAGACGATGCAGTCGTAAGTCGAGGACTTTCGCGGGTCGGCGGCGCGGCAGCAGCGGAGGTCGTAGGTTGAGGATTCCCTGCACCCAGCGGCTCGGCGGTAATGGCGGCGGTGGCAGATCCTCCCTCGTGGTCGCTGGTCCCTGGTCATGTGGATCAGCCTGGTGGATGTCGTGGCGTTGGTGAGTAGCCGGTTCTTCTCTTCTCCCTCGGGCCTCGCATAGTTGGTGTAGCGGGTGGCGAGTTCGAGTCCTGCGGTTGATTCTTCCTGCAGGTGGGCGGTCTTTTGTGCCGGTTGTAGGTGTGTTCGGTGTTTTTAGTCGGCTGTGACTCTGTTGCCTGGTCTTTGTTGGTTGTCCTGGCCTTCTTGTGCTTTCCAGGATTTTTCTTCGATTTGTTGATAGCCGCAGGAGGTTCGAAAGCGGAGCCTAGGGCAGCGGTGATGGTCTCGATTGCCTTTTGCAACTCGAGATCGGTAGGTGTCTTTTTCTGAGTGATTGTGGTTTCTTCGTGGTCGCTTTCTGATTCGGGCTCTTCGTAGTCACTTTCTGAGTCCCCTTCGTCTGTTTCAGGGTTTGGGCATTTTCGCGCCGAGGGATTCAAATCCTGGCTTCCCATTGGCTGGTGTTCGTCCCAAGATGGCCGCCGGGAAGGGGGTGTAAAAATGGATTCTGCCAGCTCAGGATTATCGGGTTGGGGTGTCTTACCCTTTTTTGCTGGCTTTTCTTTCTCGGTGGTCTTTGGGGCCTCAATCGCTGCTTCTTGTTGCTCGAAGAGGCTTTGAAGGTCCGCAATGAGGTTTTCTTTGTCGCTGCTTGCCTCCATCAGCTTCAGGATGGAGAGTTTGAATTTATTCATTTTCTGTGCTGTTTCTTCTTCCGGGGCAGCGATCTCCTTGGATGGCCCCTCTTCATCTGATTGCGAGTCCAGGCTGGAGTCCTGCTCGCTTCCAGCTTCTGTCTCCTCCATGGCTGTGGCTTTGGTTGCAAGTTTCTCAGCCATCTTCTTGGTAAGAGCTCTGGACTGTGCTCTGTTTGCTTCTTCAGGGTAGGTGTTTGGTTCAGTCATTGTCTGGAGTTATGGGCAACCATCCTCTGCTACCATTTTGTTAGAAGCTGGATCTAGCCCAATAACTCAGAGACAAACTCCAATTCTTTTCTGTAGCTTTATTGTAGATCTGATGGTACTGGAGGTCACTGACCTTGTACCTTTCTCTTTCAGGTATACATCTGGAATGATCTGTGGACCATGTGGTTGGACCATTTGTACCCAGAAGGAGGGGCAAAGAGGTAAGGAGTGGTTACAGGGATTATGGGATATGTGGTCAGTTAACCCTTGCAGGTCTGGGTGACCAGGGAGATATAGTAATTAGGCATTTATCATGACATATATTGACCACCAAAAGTAAATAGATATGCTTCTTTCTTAATTGTTTTTTTCCTAAAAATCAATGTAGGGTGTAAAGACAGATTAATTAATCAGTGTGATCCAACTAACGCATTATCAACCCATAGATTTATTACAGTGGTTTCAGAAACCAGCAGTTCCCTTCATATTAACAATGAGCAGTTATTTAGAATCCAAAGTGCTGTGTAACACTTTTGTATCTTTTTGGTGCAATGCTGCCCTCCTGTGGGAGAAAAAAATCACATCTGGCACTGTACTAGTTTTCAAATTACATTTAGTTCAAAATTTTCTGCAGATACAAAAATTGAAAGTAAGTCAAATCAAATCTGCCTTTAATGACATAATGCTCTATCATTAAATGGTTATCAGAGAGATGCTTACAAATTTTCTGAACGTCTCTCTGGATTTGGAGTTTCCAAATTGGCTAAGAGTAATTTTGCACTCTAATGCGAACCCAGCAACATTTATAAGCCTGTTAAAACTCTGTGGAATTTACTGCTAAATAGCATAGGATAGAAAATTATGGAAGGCAAAAGTAGTGGAATATATTTCACTACTTTTGCCTTCCATAATTTTCCCTACAGCCATAACATGTTCTTTCACTTCCTCCATCATCGGTCACACTTTTATCCATAGAGAGCTATTCAAAAACTTTCTTAATTCCCTTCTTTTCATTTTATTTGTTGTTCTGATTGGAGTCCACAATTTTATAGTGAACCAGCATTAATTAGTTCTTTCACCTTTATAATGTGTAAATTGGACTAACATAATTACACTGGAAATGAAATTTATATAAACAGCATGAGCAATTAGGCATCATTAAAGTCATATCAATTAACATTTAGACCAATAATATCAATTCATGACAATCACCATTAACCCTTATAAGGGTCAGGAGAACTATAAGGTTAATAAAGGTTATATAAAACAAGTTGCAAAGATATATTCAATAAACTGGCTATATTAAGCCTAGAAATAGAAAAGAAACTCCATCAAATATCTTACAGAATGTCAGAAAGCCAAGTTGGGCTTAAGCCATATCAGGCTTTGTATGATATGGCTTTAAGCCATATACAGGCTTTGTAAACTGAGTGCCTTGAATATAGCTCAGAAAACCAGGGTAACTGTTTCAACATCTCTACACATGGAGAAAGTGCAGATACTGAATGGGAAAAAATGCAACCAACATTTGTCCACTATTTGCTTGTATGTTTATAGCATCTCTCAAATCCTCCAATTCTCCAAATGAAGTGCATAGGACATTTTCCAATTTATCTTCCTAAAATGAAATAGGAGCCTAAACACTTCCCTGGAAAACTCATCACTCTCTTCAGGCCCTGTAAAAGACCCCCAGTAACATCCAGCATGGTTTGCAATATAGATTGTCCTTGACTTACAACAGTTCAATCAATAACGTTCAAAGTTACAATGGTATTGAAAAAGTGATTTATGACCGTTTTTCACAGTTATCACCTTGGCAGCATCCCTATGGTCACATGATCAAAATTCAGAAGTTTGGCAATTGGTTCATATTTATGTTGCTGTGTCCTAAGGTCATGTGATCTCTTGCAGCCTTCTGACAAGTAAAGTGAATGGGGAAACCAGATTCAATTAATGTAGACTGCAAAGTACTATAGGTCTTCATTGGACATTCTTTGCTACTATAGTTTCCTAGTCTTGGGTCATCACCTTGTTAGACTGCCTGTGTGAACATTCTCACCTAAAATATACATTGTCCTATTTCCCAAATACTGTCATGTTTCTAGAGAAATGAAGTTCATGGTACTCAGTGGACTTTCTAAAGTGCTTAGTTATTCCTAGAAATCCATGACCCATTCATTCCCTGATTACCAATTTCAAAGACAGGTCTTAAATGTGGTAAAGATACATACAATGATTTCTTATTCAGATAAAACTATCATATTGCTTATCCTATTACTTTATTCAGAAAACAAAATATTGGGCACGTACACAGTAGATTTAGCTTCTTAAACTCAGATTTAGAGCACCAAGTATCAATAAACATTTTTGGTGTGTTTTTAAAAAATCTGGAAGACCAGCATAATTTCACATCCCTAAATTTTCCATGTTAATATCTCCTTCTCCACAAATAACACTCTAGTAATTCTGAATATCTGTCCTACTATGGATATAAATATGTGCCAGCTTTAATGAAAATCCAGTATTTTATGACCTCACAGTTTTAATAGCACTTTCCAAAATCTGCATAAATATTAATTGTTACTTCCCTAATACTGTCATAAATATTTGGGAAAACCTAATAAAGTAGCTCAAGGTGACAGTGTTCTATTGTACATTGCTTTAATAACTTCCCCTAGGAGTATAGATTAGTTCTTTGTCAACAGATAGCTGTTGTTATTTTCCAGCAAAGTGATAGAAATGGATGGAGTCTGTCAGAGTTTTAAACCATAAATCAAGTAGAAGAAAGTTCCGTAATGAACCTAGCTCATTTGGAGGCCTATTCAAATTACTGGGGAGTTATAATTGTAGTCTAGATTAAAGGGAATGGAATTGCTGAACCCAAAGACTAGCCCATAATAGATAGAACAATAATGCCACAGTCATCTCACTTCAAAACGTAATTGGCTCTTTTCAGCCTGTATAGAATGTACTGTAAGTATTGTTAGGAAATGATAATTACCTAACTTGTTGGGTTGGCCATATATGAACCATCATTATAGCTTTAAGACTGCTGTATTGCTGTATTGCATCATGCTGTGTCCTGATTGGTTAGCTCTGTAGACAATGTCTTTAAGAGGGAGCTAGAAACATGGTTTGTCTCTCTTCGCTGCTCTTTGCTGATCGTTACTCCTTTTTGCTGTGTTTTGCTACTGTTTGCAAATACAGAAGAACTGATTATTGTGTATGACTATGACGACTGGTAAGAAGACTTTTTATTGGATTATCCCTGGACTATTATTTTACTATCTATTGCTTTATATGTGTATGATCTGGACTGTTTATTGGACTGTGCCTTATTACTATTTCCTTTTCAGTTCATATATAACAGTGAATTTTACTTTTAACAAGCATGAAATAGATTCAGTGATCCATTTTGGAAGGAATCTATAGGTACAAAAATTAGAATATAAGTAGTCACAGCTTTATTGGAAATTGTTAACTTAATTGATGCATAATTTAAACATGTGACAGACACATAATTTTGCACAATCTTCTTATATACTTTAGGCTTGAATCAAAAGAATATTTTAAGATGTATTATTATTCAACTTGATGCCATAGAATTATGCTGGGACTATAACCCCTTTGGTTATGTTGCTCAGGAAGACAATTTTGTAGCCAAAATATAGACAAAGCCAGTTCAAATGAAAAGGCCAATCTAATCTGGAGATGATGAGAAAGTTATTTCCTTTGTGTTATGCTAGGGGCATCATCTGCCTGGTGATTCTTAAAAATGAATCAATGTATAACCGTTAATGTTGCCAGGTGTCCACTATTTGAGCGGACAGTCCACTTTTTTCACATTATGTTCACTATTTTTTTTCACAAAATAGTGGACATTTTTTTTATTCAAAAGCTTTATGATGAAATGGTACGTAATCTAAAGTTGTACAGTCTAAGAGAATAAGGATAGGAGAATCGTGTTTTGTCTTTTTTTTCATAAGTTACAATGAGACAAAGATCGAATATCCATTGATCTCGATTCTCCCAAAAAATTAATTATGAGATTAAAATAAAAATATATTATAAAATTATGTACAGTTCACATTTTTAAAATGTATTGTAGCTTGTGTCGACTGACCTAAAATGGTGTCGAGTGATGAGAGTGACAGCGGCGAGATTTCAAATTCTTTAAAACGAAAGAGAGGAGTGTGCAAATACACCAAAGACTGGGAAGCTACTTTTGCATGGATTACCAACAACGAAACCGACAGAACAAATACGACGGCCTACTGTAAATTGTGTCAGAAATCGTTCACAATTGAATATAATGGTATAAAAGCTGTCACACATCATGCAAGTACAAAAAAATCATTTAGATAAGGAGAAAATAGCTTCCAGCAACAAGCGAATCAATTTGTTTTTCATTGTTAAATACTCCTCTTTCAGTGATTTTTTTTATTTTTTTACTACTTAACCTCCCCCCCCCCTGCTTGTCCGCTATTTTTTGGAAGCAGACCTGGCAACCCTAAACCTCTAAATCAACAAATATACCATAAATTTTCTTCTTCAAATGCATATATTTCTTACTAATTTCTGATGAGCATATATGTAGTCTGCAAACATCCTGCCTGGCATATTGTGATCTCAGTTTTGCTTATTGTCACCTGTTCTATGTTTTGAAACACCATCCTAGGTATCCCAGAAAATCATTTTTACATTTACTCTTGCTACCTTCCTTTTCATATTGGGAAATAATAACTGCATCCAATTGTCCAACCAATTTTCTTTGGTTACTAAAGGAAGTATTTTTAGTTCTATGTTAAACAAGTTGCATGCCAAAGCATAAGCAAACCACATTTGAGTTACACAATCTATGCTTGCAACTTCACATTTTTTCAACATTCTTGCAACAGTCATGACTTTCTTTTCTTTTAATTTAATGTACAATTCCATTTGCTTTGATGGTAACTCTTTGTTTATACCTTTCCATCCACTTCCAGAATCCCTTATAACCTTCACAATTATAACCTTATAAACTTCAAAATCATTTCCGCTTCCTCTTTAATCCTGAGATTTAAAAAAAAATTCTCCTTCCAGAAGCAGAGATGTTCTAGAAGATTTTGCAAAATTAATTGTTATGATTACACTTTTTTATGGTTCTGTTTTTATTGGTTTTTATATTTTATTTTGTTCTTAGGTTTTCACAGGTTGACCTACTACTTTCATTAAATTGGTGGTATATAATCACAATAACATAAATAATCTAAACCATTCTTTGATCTCTTTCATCACATTCTTTGCAACTATATTTTCTTTACATAAAACTTACACAGTTCCTCTCATTCTCTGTTCAACCTCTCACTTTCTCATCTGTACTTGAACCTCATCTGCTTCTTTTCATTTTATCATTTCATCAAAAATTATATATCCAAAATATTACATAAATTTACAAATTCCAAATTTTAATGTGGAAATATGAAAGTTAATGAAATTTAGTAACATAGTAATATTTTAAATTTTTTACTTCCTTCTAATTCTTTTCTTGAATTAACCTGGCTTTCAATGTTTATATATTAAGATGTATCATAAAATATAATGCACCCTCAGATATTTTACATCCATCAGAAAAAGTATATGCTTTCTATGCTTTCTAATGTATCCTTTGAGGAGACTAACAGACAAAATTTTTTGATGAATTCAACCTCAAGTCCAAACAAATAAACCTTTTTTAAATAACCATTTTTAACAAATTGGATCCATTGATGTTCCATATTCCAAATCTTTGCTCCATAATTCATATATATCAGTACTTTAAATGTATTTTTTCAGGTTTTGATGTAATTTGAAATTTGTAATTTGATCTCAGGCTTCTTTAAGGCATCTAAATCCTTACTGAAAGATCAAAGTACACGTAATTATATTGCCAGTGATGTCTATTAGGCAAAGAAAATTGTAAATCAGAAAAATTAAGGAGTAATGATAATCCCTAAAATTATCATTATAAAGTAATAATTTTGAGATACCATATTTTTTGCACTATAAGATGCTCCGGACCATAAGATGCACCTAGCTTTTAGATAGAAAAACAAGAAAAAAAATATGCCTCTGCCTCCCAGCATCCATCGGTATTCATCTGGCTAGCGTCCTTGCAGCAAACAATAAACAGTCTGGTCAGCTTCAGCATGTTATCGCAGCCTGATTTAGCATGAGCATCTGATTAGCGATCCACCTCCCAAAATACCACTGATCACCTGTTCCAGGCTGTGGGGATCGCTGCTCCCCATCACCACCACCCATCACTGCTGCTGCCGCCATCTCCATATATCCTGTTTTCAGCCTCCGTGTGTTCCGTTTTTGGCCCATTCCAGGTGGTGGGGATTGCCGCCACCCATCGCAGCTACTGCCGCCAATCGCCAGTGGTGAGAGGCAGCAGCAGCGAGCAGCAGCAATAGGCGACAGTGGCACCCGCCATCTGGAATGAGCTCCCCCCGGAGATACGGAGGATCCCGGACCTGCGCGCTTTTCGCCGTGCCATCAAAACATTTCTTTTCCAGCAGGCCGGCCTGGCCTAACCTCTCTTTTAAACTTTTAAAATTCTTTAATTTTAAATTTGTCTTAGGAATTTGGGGTGTTTTAAATTTCGTTTTCCAGGCCAAATTATTTAATTATATTTTAATGCTTTTTTAACATTTGTATTATATGTATTTTATCTGGCTGTTCACTTCCAGTTTGCTGCTTGTCGCCGCCAGACGATCCCTCGGGATCGCCAGCCCCACTGCCTGTAAAGAGCCGCCTTCACAACGGAATGGCGGCTCGAAAAAACTCCGTTTCCACGAGGAAATGGAGATAGAGCTGGCTGGGGTGGGTAGAGCTCTCTGCATAGCCCCAAAAGTTTTTTTTTTTACTTTTGGGACAGAGCAGATGAGACTCCCCATTTCCCTAGCCGCTGCTCCGGGATTTGGGAGACCTCTGCTAATGCAGAGCTAGGTGACAAGAACGAGCCTACAAATTTAACAGCTTAATTAAAGAGGACGTGAGTTGGACCTGTGATCCTGAATCGCAAGTATTTTATTTAGTTTATAAAAGTTATTCAAGAAGGAAAGAAGGAAAAAGGATTTTTTAAAAATGGCGACTGCCGAGGCTTGAGAAGGGGCTGAAAGGGAAAGTCCTTCCGTTTTCTATTATTACAAAGTAGCGGAACAAATACTCTTGGCTACAATTGAAGATAAAACTTCACTTCTGTGTTTTCTTTCTCCTGGAGATTAGATATTGATCTTGGTTGGGAAGAAAGTTTTTTTTTCTGTTTTTCTTTTCTTTTTTAAAAAAGTTTGTCTGGGCGGAAACATGGCATTGAGACTTATAAATTCGGACAAACAAGCAGTGGGGGGGATTCCCCCATTAACAAATTACATGAACAAGTTCTAAATCTCCAGTCTCAGAAACCTGATTTCAACATAATAGAATTTCTCTTGGAGGAGATTGTAAGAAGGGATAAGATTGTGAATCAGAACTTTGAAAAATTTAAGCAGGAAATTAAAGAATTGGTGCAATCAAAGTTTGATACTTTGGAACGAAAGATTATAAAAATGGCTAATGGTTTTACAGAATTTATGATCCAGATGGATGCAAATACTAATTTATTAGAGTCTAAAATGGAAGAAATTGAGGACAATTTGGACAATAGAATGCAAAAAATTGAAAATGACTTGACAAATACTCTAGATAATAGCTTAGAAGAAAAACCTAAAATGGAGGCTGATCAAAAGTCCTGTAATGTAGAAAATTTACAACAATGGATTGAAAGAGAAGTTTTAATGATGCAATATAATTTCACTGAATATGCGATTAGACTGAGAGGACTGCAGGAAAATAACAGAGATGATTTAAGGAAAATATCTTCTGAAATTCTGGCTGGGATTTTAAAGGTTCAACCTGAGGAAGTATTTTGCAGGATTGATAGAGTTTATAGAATAAATTCCTGGACTGCAAAGCAAAGGCAATTGCCTAGAGATGTGATGATTTATTTTACAGATAAGGAGATAAGAAATAATATTGTGCAAAATTCTTACCATTCTACTTTGCAATGGTTTGGAAGAAAGATTTGGATATATAAAAAGCTCCCGCCTAAGATGTTATTGGAAAGAAAGAAATTTGGTTTTCTGGTGACTGAACTTAGAAAAAGAAATATTCTATTCAGGTGGGATGCTCCAGTTGGTATTATATTGAGACATCAAGGAGAAAGATATCAATTAAATACTGTTGAAAAAGCGGAAGAATTTTATCAAAAATTTTTGAAAATGAATTCAACATCTTTATGCACATTACAGGATAAGCAGAAGGAATTGGAAATAAAGGGAAAACATCGAATTATAGAGGCTTCTGTAGACAAATTGCCTTCGGAGTCTTAGATACCCCAGCTGGATTATCTACAAATAAAAGAGAAGTGGCATCGGACTCTAATGTGATTATGATTCAGCAAGTCACAGACAAGCATGGAAATCAATTAGCTGATATACAATTGACAGAAAAGAAATATGAGTTACAAAAGCAAAACCAACAAGATCAAGTCATAAAGCAGAATGAAAATTGCTCAGTCGAAATACAACTTGCAGAAAGGAAATTAGGATGGAGAACAAACCCACAAAAGGAAAAGAAAAAAAGGAATAGGTCTCACAAAAATAAAAATTTCTAAATTAAGCAACAGTGAAGCCAGTTTTTTTTTAAAAAAAGAAAAAATGAATGAATATATGAAAAGACAGCTGAGGCGAAGTATTGGTTAACATTATCCTGAGGAGAGTGACAGACCTCTGCAATGCCGTAATTTTGGGATGTGAAAAGAGCCTTAACTTGGTTGGATGGGAATTATCTATCTTGGATTTCGTTTTATTGATAAATGTATTATATTTATGTCGAGCTATAAGGCAAGAGAGTTATGCTGGGGCACGCAGAAGATCTGGTTGTTACCCATTATGATGATGGGAATTAATAATCCTGAAGAAAACCACAATTACAGATATTGTATGGAATATAATTATAATGTCACTCGGGTGGTTGTTTTCCTTTTATATATATATATGAGAAGATTTATTACTGATGGGGGCAGAAGATAACTGAGGAATTTGAACAATCTGTTGCAACTAGGATGCTATGTTGCCCTAATATGGATGATGTACTCAACAATCTAGTGGAAAGACATCAAAGAAGATATTATATGGATTATAAACTTAAAGTTATTGATTTTTTCTGTATAACGGAATATTTTTTTTCAGTAGGGTGGGTAGTAGATTAAAGATATTAAGAATTGTTGTGTATGGTAATTTTGTAGGAAAGTGGGTGGAGATAGGTTAGCTTACTGATTGTTTAGTTTAAGAAAAGGGATGCTTAAGTGATATATTTATGGGAGTGGAGCAAATGGATGGAGCTGAATAAATGCTAAATTAGGATTTATGCGGAAGGCTGCTTTGAAATGTTATATTAATATACATAAAATATTAAATGTTAAAGCAGGATTTATTATATAGTTTAAAAATGGAAGGTTGTTATGAAATGTTGTATTAATATATAGATATAAATATGGGGGAGGAAAAAAAGGGCAGATTACTGTTAAATCGGGAGTTATAATAATATTATTATGTTAAATTAGAAGTTAGTATGTAATGCTATAGTAAAATGATATTTTGAAATGTATGGTTAAAGGGGGAAGTAATAATACTAATAATATTATTAGTAAGTAAGGGTCAGTATTTAGAGGAGGGAGTAATGGGAGGGTAAAATATTATATAATCTGTTATGAATTAGGTTTTTGTTGTGAGGAAGTCATGGGTGGGATGGGTGGTGAGGGGGGGTTAGGGAGGAGGGGGGGAGAAAAATGTGGGGAAAAAATTTGTATTTGAAAACTTTTTTAATAAAAAAAATCTTTAATTTTAAATTTGTTTTAGGAATTTGGGGTGTTTTAAATTTCATTTTCCAGGCCAAATTATTTAATTGTATTTTAATGCTTTTTTAACATTTGTATTATATGTATTTTATCTGGCTGTTCACCGCCCTGAGTCCTTCGGGAGTAGGGCGGTATACAAATTCAAATAATAATAATAATAATAATAATAATAATAATAATAATAATAATAATAATAGTAATAATAATAATAAAAAATCAAGAAAAAGATACATTAGCGGATCATTCATAAGACTTATAAATATATCCAACAGATTGTTTTTATCTATCTGTAAGAAAACAAATTTGGAAACTATTATGCTTTGCACACCTACATAGATAAATGTCACTTTGTTCTCATACTTCATATTATGTGTGCAAAGATACACAGCATTATGAAGACATACGTCTCTAACAGAAAAAGAAAATTTATAATTTGGGATTTCTGTGTGATTTTATTCAGCAAAGTATTTAACATCACTTTGTAGTTCAGTTTAGTTTTCAATGTATCAGTTTTACAAAAGCAGATTGCATTTTAGGGCAATAAAGTACACAGTATGAGTTCATTAAATCTGCTTTTATTATCTCCACATAAAGGTTTATGTTTGATAGTAGAAACTCCCTCTTGGCAATGCAGTTTTGTTTTAAGATATGAACATGCTTTTCATCATAAATTTATGAAGTTAAATATTCTTCACTCAAACTAGCAAAATGCTTCTGTTCTGGGGATAAACTGTTCTAGCAGTTTATCAGCTTAAAGCTTCAAGAATCACTTGGTCACTAAATCTGTACTTCTTTAAACTAGTTCTGTAAATTACAATTGTATAATTACATTTCAAGAATTACAGTAGTGTACTACGCTGAGCAAAGAAAAACTTAACATGAAATGAACAGTTTTTATAAAAATCTATCAATTGACACCATGCTAACAGTTATTACATTAAATAATTCAGCATAATATATACGACAGTTTCGACCTCCAAAATAATTTAGTGCTTTGAGCCGAGATTAAATGCAAAACATTAATTTTTCTCTCTGGTTGTCAGGCCAACCAAAAGGCCTGTCAAATCCACTTAGACAAAGTCTGCATCATGTAATAATATTAAAGAGGATAAAATATTAATATAGGCTTACAATGGAACAGTAGCCAAATAAGCTACAATAAGGTACCTTTAATTTATTAAATTGATCATCTGTTCATCTGCTGAAAATGGAATTTAAAGACGATGCTGAAAAAATGAAAAACCAACCACATTAATGAAACTTTACAAGATTATTAACTGATGCACATGCTATGAGTAAATATGTTAATATTACATTGCCAAATAAACCAAGAGATACAAAATTTTGGCAAATTCCTCATAAATATACAGTGAAACTCTCTTGCTGAATCCAAGTGTAATTTGAGCATCAACATTAAAAGAGCATTTAATCCCTAGTGAATACGATTCAGTTACACATAAAAATGCTACCATACTTAAAGAAAAAATAGTTATAGATTAGAAGATATAACTAAAGTAAAATATTATTGTAGTTGATCACATAATCAGTCAGATGTTTAGACTGAATTTGGCATTTTTGATCTATTGTTTAATAATATTAAAGGTATCACTGCAAGATATAAACTGTTCCAACTAAAGTTGCCTTTTGCTATTTACTGCTGGTCATCTTGTCAGTACCAGTGCTGTTCAACTGGTGCTCCAAATGTTTTGGAATTGCACCCAAGGCATATTTTACTATCAGTACTATTTTTGTCTTCTCAAGCCACAGTCTTCATTTGCCACTACTGTGATTTTCTTCAATTTTTTCTCTTCTATTGTCTCTGGGTTTTACATTGCCCACTATCCAGCTTTTTTTTATCCTATCAACAATTGTTAATTCTGGGTGTTATGTGGCAGTTGCCTTAGCAGGTGCGTCTTCCTATTACTTTGTCTATTTTCTTTTCCCACCATTTGTTGCTTGCAAGCAAATAGTATTCTTGAAGATATTCTAATACACCATTGTTACTACTTTGTTATGCCATTGTTTGTAGTCAGCCTCAGGGGTGGGTTCTAAATTTTTTTACTACCGGTTCTGTGGGCGTGGCTTATTTTGTGGGTGTGGCTTGGAGGTCTTGTGACTAGGTGGGCGTGGCTAACTGGTCAGAGTCATTTCTGGAAGGTCCTCGCACTTACGACCAGTCCTCGCATTTACGACCCGACTCATTTGTTTGCTTTTAACACTGATCAGCTGTAGGACGGCCCTTTGAAGCCCCGCGGCAAGAGTTTAAACAGTTTTTTTCCCTCTAGTCATCAGCTGGGACTCAGAAGGCAGCAATAGATTGGGGGTGGAACCAAATAAAAGATAAGAATAACATGGGGCGGTGGGGGAGGAAAAGGGGGGGAGAACCGGTTCGGTGACGTCATATCGTCACCGCTACCGGCTCAACCGAACCAGACCAAACCGGGAGGAACCCACCATTGGTCAGCCTGTATGATTTTCTTGCAGCAGCTAGGTGGTCCACCATTTCTTCAGTTTCTTGCAGAAGTAACATTTGCTTTCTGCTGGCGTCTTCTTGATTCTGACTTTGTATGCATTTGTTCTTATTCTTAGCCTTACACTTAAGCTTAGCTTTGTTTCTTTCTTCAACTTTCCTATTCCTAGCCATTGCCAGGTCTTGTTATTTGCCTGTCTGCAGATATACTGGCCATATAATACTTGTCTTGCCATGTCTCTTTTCTATTCACCATTTGGTCTTTCAAAAAGCCCAGTTTGGGCTCTTTGGTATTCAGTAAGCTATCACAGTTAGAGCTTCGGTGCATCTTCTTCACTGTCCTTCAAATATTTTTCCAATGCCCTTTCTTTCTTTCTTTCTTTCTCTTTCTTTCTTTCTTTCTTTCTTTCTTTCTTTCTTTCTTTCTTTCTTTCTTTCTTTCTCTCTCTCTCTCTTTCTTTCTGTCTCTCTCTTTTTCTTTCTCTCTTTTTCTTTCTTTCTTTCATTCTTTTCCTTCCTTCCTTCCTTTTTGCAACATTCCAAGTCCTTCTGTACTGCTTGGTAAATAGTCTATTAACATTGCTGTGTATTATTACAATAAGTTGCACAGTCAGCCAGATGTTTATACTGAATTTGTCATTTTTATCCACCTATCAAATCCTTCCCAATGATTGGGATAGGCAGATCTTATTGTTTGATGGTGTATTGCTATTATTATTATATGTACAAAACTGTGAAATCACAGCCGTTCTTCAGCTAGTATTGACCTTCATATGAGTCTGCTTCTTTCTAAGAATTTAGGATGACATAATGCATGATCATAGTATATGTGCAGATCCAAGCAGTGTGACCTTTTGTAATTGACAAACAGAAATACTGTCTATGTGCAGATTTTTTAAGTGGCATCTAAGATGTTTTGCTATGGTACCTAATGTGTCAATAGCCACTAGGACCAACACAATCAGTTTATGGCATAATATTTCAGTTTCTATTTTCAGATCTTGATACTTTATGAGCTTCTCCAATTCTTAGTCTTCTAGTCCATTACCCCCTGGTACTGCCTCTTCAAATATCCATACTTTCTTCTTTTCAATCCCATAAAATCTGGTGTGTCATGAGTCAAGATTTTATCAGTTTATATTCAGAAATCCCAAAATATTTTAATCTGCTCATTTTTCACTACTTTTTCCATTTTATGTTCCCACCAATTTTTCTTTACTAGCACATGATGTTTTTACACATTCTTTAATAAATCATTTCATTATATCATATCACTAAGATATGTCATTATTTATAATCAGTTTATAATCAGAATGCAACATTCTTGCATGAGTACCGTTACTTCTGTTCTTCACATAACCTGAACTTTGAATCATTTGATAGTTTTTCAATTCTGGCCTTGATTACAAGTTCAAATAATTTGATCTTCACCAGCCAAAATCAAGCCTTTGTTTCTTTTTTTCAATGTTTCAGTTGCTTTATCCAGTTTTCTTTCAATCTTTCCTACAAATTGCAATGCACTGTTTTTCGCAGCCAGCATTCTATTCATGTTTTATTATATTGTTTCAGTATTCATGTTTTATTACCTATACATTTAGTAAGATCAATTTTTTAATTTGTATCAAAGCTTGTTCTTGGTTGTCTTTTACATAATCAGCCAATGCATGATTTTTTTTTCTTCTTCTTTTACAGTTCATTTGATTTGAAGTAAACCTCTGCTTCCATTTCTGCAGGGTAGATGTAATCTATCAATATCACTATGGGGATGGAATATACAATGAATAGTAATCACTTTTCTTGTTCTTTGGTCCAAACAGTCCAGCTCAGCTTCTATTCAATTAATAATTACAGCAGTGTGTTGGTATTACAGGTATGGTCCAGGTATTGATGGTTTTGACTGTGTTTTCACCATTTTATCTTTAGTACCATTCTCACTCTTTGAATGTATTCTTTATTAATCACAGTTTTAACTTTCTTGATGTTATCCAACTATAAAATGCTGTCAGGCCTGCCCCAGCTCAGGACTTTAAGAAAGAAAGACCCTCAACTCCATTTGTTTGAAGTGATAGGTTATTTTACTAAAGTCCAGTGACTGCAGCAAAAGAAAGGCTAAATCTGAAGATTCCCATGGAAAAGTTATAATTTTTTTCCTTACCTTAACCCCCTTGACGAGTCCATCTCTGTCCAATAGCATGCATTTAGGTGTTTTGAGAATGGCTTGAATATTTGGCACCACTTGATGCAATTTCGCATTCCATTCCAAGTGTCTTTGAAGACTGGTATATGCCTCTGATCTCCATCAAGGCTGTCACCCCCTTCCCACCATTTGTCTTTACATCCCCATTCTACTTCCTACTTCAATATTCAATTGCCCTTCCTTCCCCCTTGTATTTTATGACAGGATGCCAGCAAAGCGTAGAAACTGAAGATGGCAGATCTGACAAATGCCCAGATACTTACTTATCCAATAACCCTACAGGACTAAGCCCTGTTTGGTCAGCCATAACTCCTCAATCCCATTCTCCACTTATCAACAGATGCCCAGACTCTAACATCTGGCACAGTCCTTGTTGACCCAGGCAGTACAGAACTTTTTTTCCTTGCCATCAAATGGATTGATAGATACCCTTAATCTGATTCTTATACTGACACACATTTGGCATAAATAATTCTTCTGGTTGTTATTATTATGGTTAATCTTCAGTTCAGTTTACAGTCTGAGACTGATAAAAACTTAACAGCTCAAGTCCTAATCAGGACCTAAGATCTATTAAGATAACATCTGAGTATATATGCAGCTCCTAGTGTTTTTTTGCAAAGTCAGAATATTCAGGATTAATAAATTCAAAAGTTCCATGTATTTAGGCAGCCCTTTGGATATTGCTTCAAGGTTGTACCTATTACTATTGGTACAACCATTGATTTCTTCCTCCACAATCACTCAACTTCAATTTGTAAATCATAATATTTTGTTATTTTTCTAGCTGTTTCTCTTGAAATTGTGCATCAATATCAATGAACCAGACTTTTTTCTTTTCCATAATATTGAAGTCAGGAGCATTGTGGGCCAGATGTCTGTTTGGATCCAAAAGTTCTACAGGATCTTGACCTGAACATTTTCAAGAACTTTTGTCAAATCGATGTTCCCAGTGATTTTTGCTGCATTTGAACCCAAATTTCTGGCAAAGTTTCCAATGTATGATTGTGGCAACTTGCTCATGAAGTTATAGATGTTCAGTCTGTGAGATTTTTCTGAAGCCTCTGATAAGGTGATCCACTGTTTCATCTTTCTCATTGCATAAGTAACATTTGCTGTTGTTACTGACATGTGGAATTTTTGCTTTCATCGAATTGATTTGCAAGTCTTTTCTTGGGCAGCCAAAATGAAGCCTTTGGTTTCTTTCTTCAGCACCCCTGAACATAACTGAGTCCATGTTAGCTTTGTGTCTAACTTTTCTTCAATATCATTCAGGTATTGACTGTGCATAAGCTTCATTTTCCTATTAGAAACTCGATGCTCAATTGTTTCCTTTCAAAATTCTGCTTTCAATCTTGTTGTATTCAAAAGGTTTCCCTTGTTCATCTCCTTCAGTAGAAGCTATTTTGCTTTTTTATGTAGTCATTTAATCCATGTTTTTTTCTCTTCCACAGTTTGTTTCATCCATAAGATTCCTCTGCCACCCTGAGATCTTGGCAAATACAATTGATCATCAGTTTTTGAGTGCAGAGCATGGTTTATTGTCATTAGTTTTCTTGTCTTTCAAGCCAAGTTATCAAGTTCTAGCTGCATCCAATCGGTTCTAGGACTTTTTGGCTTGAACTCTTGGCACTGCTTGTTTCTCCACCAGGGTTTTGCCTCCGCATTATTATGCCTCGGCACTTTGGGCCACAATCCCTCCGTCCCATTCCCTTCACCGTGGCCCATTTGTTGCAGTACAATTCGCACTGGGCTTTTGGGCACAGAGGACAGTTTGAAGCCAGCCAATCGGTGCAGGGGCTCGGGGACTTTGGAAGTAGAGTGAGGGCTGCAGTTCAGAGGGAGGCTCTGTCAGTTCGGAGCCTCCCAAGCTGGCCGAGAGGAGCGCGGGGGAGGGATCCAGCCATAAAAGATGGGGGAGGGGGCTGTAGAGGTTTCCAGGGCTTCTCCCTGTGGAAGAGGGGGCTGGGAAGTGGCAAAGGTATTTCTACCCCAACCGGGGCTGCCCTAGTTAGTAGTGCTTGGGGCTCTGAAACTCCCACCCCCCACCCCGCCCCTTCCAGGAGCCCCTTGCCTGTCAGTTCGGAACCTCCCAAGGCGGCTAAGAGCAGCGTGGGGGGAGGAGGGCTGTAGAGGACGAGGAATCCATCAGGTGGGGCTTTTGCAACCAGCTGGAAGGAATGGCTGGCCTGATCTTTTGCTTTTCCTTCTGGTTTCTGAAGATCTTTTGCTTTTCCTTCTCCTGGTTTCTGAAGACCCACTGTCCCAAGAGCCCTGCTCTCTTCTAACCCCATCTCCACCTCGTTTCCTCTCTGCTTCTCCCAGGTTTCTGGGAGTAAAGTAGCTGGCATTTGTCAAAACATATGTCTCATCTTTGATCAGAGCCTCCCCCTTCTGCCTAAGAATGTATCTCAGCTTTGATCTGTTCCCGTCACATCAGGGGACCAAATGGCCAAAGGAAAGATATTAGACTGATAAGGCTAATGAGGAGTGTTCTATCCTTTTTGCAGGAATACACAAATCTAATTAGGAAGCCAGGATGTTATTTTATGACGTTTCTGACTGTATAAAAAGGAGTTACACTTTCTCTGCTGTGTAGTCTCCGTTTAAGTTTCTTGTTTGGCATTTATGAGCTTAAACGTATTATTATTGGACCTTACAGATGGAAATGAAGAGGAGTGAGGAGCAACACTAATTCCAATCGCTTATCCTTTTCTCTTTCTCTGCTCACATTCCTTTCAAGCTCCCCATTGAATTCCAGGGAAAGACTGTCCACTTTGACCTGTGGCTCTAGCCCTCCCAGGGATGTTTGGGGAAAGGAACGTACTCTCAGAAGGCTCCAACTGACAGGAGAGTGGCTCTTGGCCGGGGCGGGGGGGGCAGAGCCCCAAGCACTACTAACAAAATACCTTTGCCACCTCCCAGGGCCTCTTCCACAGAGAGGGGCCCTGGGAACCTCTACAGCCCCCCCAAAATCTTTTGTGGCTGGATCCCTCCCCCGCGCTGCTCTTGGTCGCCTCGGGAAGCTCCGAACTAACAGAGCCTCCCTCTGAACTGCAGCCCCGCTCTACTCCCAAAGCCCCCGAGCCCCTGCACCAGGGGTGAAATGCTCCCGGTTCGGACTGGATCGCCCGATCTGGTAGTGATCGAGGCAGGTGGTTCAGAGAACCGGTAGCAAAAGTCCCTGCCCCCCCCATGCCCAGCTGAGCCGCACAATCATCAAAGGCTTTTTTTTTATTTTTAAAAGCATTTTTTCTACAACCTCTTCGGCCAAACAAAATGATTTTAAAAGTAAAAAAAAAAAACAAAACCTCTGATGATCGTGCAGCTCAGCTGGGATCGTCAAAGGCTTTTAAAAGTGTGATACACAGGAAATACCTGTCACCAGGAAAATAATTGACAGAGAGTTGAAAGATAAGACAAGAAAAAAGTTTATTTCTTTGCAAAGGTCCCTCTCAAATTGAGAGAGCGAATTACAATGTCTTTCTTACCGTCTTTTATACAATTTCAGGTTACATCATACAGGATACAAGCCAGGATACAAGCATGTCCCTTGAGTACAATTTCAGACTTTATATAACAAGTTAAACACATGTTTTCCCCTTGTGGAAAGTCCCCACAATTCCAGTATATAAAAATACCCCACTTAAAAATATTGCTTATACGTGTAATATGTAATATCAGCATATGCGTACTTCCCCTTTTTAATGAGGGCAAGATGCTTGAGGGCAAGATGACCTGAAAGCATATTTCCTGCCAGATAAACACATTCTCAAGAACACAGGAATTACACAGTTCCTTTCTCACGTTCTTAAATGTCAGCTAAATTATATAATCAGGTTATACAGAGTAAAATAAAGCCTTGACATGATTTCAAAATGACGTAACTTAGGCTATACGTTTTTACAGGAATAATCCTAATTCTTTATTTCTCACAATCCCCCCTTCTCCTCTTCATTACTTTTTATTCCTGTAAATTATGTATATCTTGCAACATTAAAGAAACTTCTCTTCTCCCTAAGCCACCATGCGAATTTTGCTTCTTTATTTGGCAGCAACACTTCCAAACATCACAGCAAATAGGTATGCATTTAATACAAAGACAAGAAATAAGACATATAACTATAATTAATAATATGCCTACAAACAATTCCCTTAACCATACAAAGTTAGGTAACCATGAGGTTAATATATCCCAAACTCCCCTAAAAGCTGTATTTTCAGTTGCATGTGTTAAATGTGTAGTGATATTATGTAATGTCTTTATCTTAGATTCTATAAATTGAGATCGATCGGATATATTGAAACAACAAAGGCCGTGGAATTCCTCGCACCCATGACCCATTCTTAATAGCATATAATCTATAGCCACTATGTTTTGTAATAATGATTGTCTTATTTCTCCCATCTCATCAGCTAATGCAGTAATAGCAGACGATGTTTCATTTATACTTTTAGCTAAAGCACAAGCTAGGTGTCCAAGTTGATTCTAGCCAGGTTTTTATTTTTGTTCCAAATAATACCAATATTCAAGAAAGATGAAAATTTGAGGGAATGGCAGAAGGATATTAATAATTTTGTTTGGGCAGGGAGAAGACCGAGAATAAAGTTAAAAATAATGCAAGACATACATGAAAGAGGAGGTCTTAAAATGCCTAATTTAAGATTATACTATGAAGCAGCTGTCCTATCAATAATTAGTACTGAATTAATTCAACAGAAGAAAGAATACTGAATATTGAAGGATATGATTTGTTATATGGTTGGCATGCTTATTTACTATATGATAAGAAGGTGGATAAGCCCTTTAAAAGCCATATATTAAGGAATGCCTTGTTACGAGTTTGGAAAAAGTATCAATACAAGTTAAATTATAAGATACCTATATGGGCAATACCCAGGCATGCGATAGAAAATATAAGTGTAGAACAAAAGCAAGAGGTGATTACCTATAAAGAGCTTCTTAAAATGGAAAGGGGTAGATTGCAGTTAAAGTCCTTAAATGCATTAAAAGAAGAAAGGATAATTCAAACTTGGTTTCAGTATGGACAGCTGCAAGCTAGATGGAAAGAAGATCAGAGAATTGGTATCATGCAGAACGAGGAAAATTTGGTAAAACAAATTAGAGATCAAGGCCAAATGCATATAAAAAGATTATATAATATATTGATAGAAATAGATTCAGAAACGGAATTAGTTAAGGATTGTATGATATAATGGGCACAAAATATTCAGGAACCAATAATGATGGAAACTTGGGAAAAAATATGGGTTAGAAATGTGAAATTTACGCAAGCGCAAAATTTAAGAGAAAATTTTTATAAAATGTTTTATAGATGGCATCTAGATCCTAAAAAGTTAGCTTGTATGTATCCAAATTTGCAATCTAAATATTGGAGATACAATTGTGATGATGCCACTTATTATCATATATGGTGGACTTGTAAAAAAGTTAAAGCATTTTGGATTAAAATATGGTGGATTATCCAAAATATTGTTAAAAAGAAGATAAAGTTTACTCCACAATTTGGCAGAAATGGCGAAGATCTCAGCTTACCTGAAAGATCATTCACAAGAAAGATATATATCGGAATGGAGAAGATGGATTGATTATGTTCAAAACAAATATCGGACTAAAAAGTATCAAATAGCTTATGAATGAATAGAAAAATTAAGAGTATTCATATTTAGTTAAGTAAAAGGGGAGTTAAAGTATGAAGGGGGGGATAGGAATCCATAGATAGTTAGCTTAGTTAGGAAAGTTAGTGGGCTTATTTGGTTATCTTAGAAGGAAAATACTTACTTCATTCAATTAATCAAGCAAGTAACCTGTTTGACCAGAGTAATCAGCTCTACACATTCACAAGTTATCCTGCAAAACATCCTTCATTTGGCTTTCATTATATAAATTTAGACAAAATACACTACAATTTAATCAAAATGAATATACTCAATTAATTATCACAAATTATTAATTCCTTCTGCAATTAATAGTGCTAGCCTGGAAAAAATGTTGCATTAAGAAAAAAGGGGGCAAGAGAAAATAAAATATCTATAAACTTGACATGGATACATTAAATCCGACAGAATATGAAGGCTAAAAACACAAATAATCAGCCTCAAACAATGGCAACTTGACAATATACATCAAAAATAAATCATCCTTATGTTTTTTTACAATGTGACTTAACTCAGCATTATTGTGATTGAGATTTGTATCAGTCTCCAAAACCTGACTGAACTTTAGCAAACAACTTCACACAGTTACTAGATAATGATAATCCTATAATTGGATGGAATACAAGAAAAAAACATGAGAAGAAATTTTAAAGATTTAAGGTATATATTACTATAAATGATTTTGGAATTATACAAGATATGAAATATTTCCAGATCTTGTAGCAAACAACAGGTATGCTAATATTTGAAAAATTATAGCCTGGCAAATATCTGTGTTCTTCCTTCATATCAATAACAGAAAGCAATATGGTATATTTTTTACTGAAGAAAAAATAATAGTGCACATACCAAGCATAATAGATGGTTCAAAAAGTTTTAAATTGGAACTTCCGGCGGAGGCGGAGGTCGTAGTGGCACGAGAAAGGAGAGCTCTGCTTTCTCGTGGCGATTTTCTGTGTTTCGGTGCCCATAAAGGGGGCGATCGGTCCGGGTGAGGACCGGGAGAAAGAGGGCGACTTCAGAGGCGCGGTGTGGAGAGGTGCAATCTTGCATCGGACCTAGGAGAGCCCTTATTTCAGACATAGAAGAAGGAAGCCGATTCGGCGGATCCAGAGACCTGACGTCCCGAGTGTATAAGAACAGGAAGACAAGGAAGTGAGAGTGGTGAAATTTGGCGGTGAGAGCAGAGATCGAGTGTTATAAATTGTTTCTAGCACCGAGGGACCGACAAAAGAGGACGAGATTTAAGGTCCAGAAGTGCAGCAGAAAGAAGAAATGGCGTAACAAGGGAGGAAGCAGCAAAGAATAAAACTTGCCAGAGTGACTCAGCGAAACCGGACTCTTAGAATTTGTGACAGTAAGTTTAAAGCTCTCCTTTTTTGTTGGAAGAGAAAAGAGCATAGGACAGAGGGCTGGACTGATAAAGCAAGAACGGAGAACTGCGCTGAAGGAGAAGATTATAGGGGCAAAACAAAGTGAAGAGTGACAGATAAGAAGAAATAAATTGATACTGTGACTGTGGCAGCCATTTTGGACTATTGGAAAATACAAAAATAAAGAAGAGCTCCTTTTAAAATTTTGAAAATTACTAAGGATATAAGGAGTGAACTTGAATAAGTTAAGACTGGATAGCGATATTTGAACTCAGTAATTGGATCTGGTGACAACTATAACCTATTGTTTGAAATATAGATAATAGAAATAACGGGAACAATTTTATAAGTGTAATATTTTATAACTAGATAACCTCATAACTTTTATATTTTAAAAACTTTATAAATTTATATATACCTTTAATAGAATAATTATAGAAGATTAAGAGTATTAATTTTTACTAATGAATTGATTACTGTTTAGACTGTATTGCTCTCTTGTTCTCTTTCCCTCTTATTTTTCCCTTCATTTATTGGTTAAATTACTAAGTGAGTTCTTTAAAATTTTAGTAGTTTCGGATTAATTAACTATCGGGACTATTTGATTAGATTAGACCAGAAGGTGACCTAGTATTTTAGAGTTTATATTTCTATATTTCTATTCATATTTTTTAAACTATAAATTTTAGAGTAAAACAAGGACGATAACAGATAGCAAATTAGTTCAAACTATACAAAATTGGAGTGGAAATTGATATTTATACATACTAACAACACACAATAATATTGGATGCTGATTTGGGAAAGAATAGACAAAATATTAGAAAAACAACATAAACTTTTGAACAATATGACATCAACTATAACAACGACAGGAAACGATGGCTTCCCCAATAGCACAAAAAACCTTAGATACTAAGGAAAGAAAAAAAAAATTTCCCCAGCATGCTATACAAACGGAAAGGAAGTTTTAGGAACTTGAAGTCTTCAATTCTTCCTTACTATTGATTTTTGTATTGATTTTTTTTCTTTCTTGTTATTCTTTAACAATAAAAATATAAAAAAATTTAAAAAAAAAAAACCTTAGATACTATGTTTCCAACTGAAAAACAAACTCTTACTATGACAATGCAGACCGTGCAGACAACTTTAGTATCTATACAGGAAACAATGTTAAAAATGCAGGAATGCATGGCAAAGAACTGTGAAAAAACCAGAAAGAACTTAGACGATGTTAAAAATGCCATCAAGGACGACATTCAAAAGTTGGATGGAAAAGTAGACTCATTCCAAGAATTGATTCTAAATAACAAACAACGGATAACAGTGATAGCATGCCGCAAAGAGGGGGCTGAGGGGTTTTTTAAAATTGTCTTTGTGTAAATTTTTAAGGGGTTTGGGGAGGGGGGCTGGGAGGGAGGGTGATAGGTCAGGCTTGGCACAGGGGCACGAACTGGGAGGTGTGGGGCCGGGTGTGGAGGGGCTTAGTGTAAGTATGGAAGAGGGCGATTCCATCAGGACCATGGTTGGGAGGGGCAGATACGGTAGGAGCAGGGGACCATATCATGTTAGGGGGGCACGCACCCGCTGTCTTCAAGCAGTGGCATGCCTCGGCCCCCAAGGCTCGTCTCGTTTCCCGGGTTGTCCAGAGCTTCAGAGCCCAGGCCTTAGGCTAATGCTGTGCAACGCCAGTTCTGTGATTAATAAGGCCCCCCTCATCTGCGAGTTAATTCAGGAGGGGGGAGCAGACCTGGCGGGTATTACAGAGACCTGGCTGGGCCAAGAGGGGGGGTCCCCCTCGTAGAAATGTGCCCACCAGGTTTCCAAGCATTCCATCAGCCGAGGGCCCAGGGCAGGGGTGGGGGGGGTGGCGGTTGTCATTAAGGAAAGTCTTGATCCGAGGGAGACCACTGTACCACAGATAGCCGGATGTGAGTCTCTCCTGGTGAAGTGGGGCCATGGGATGCAGATGGGCCTGCTGATCACGTACCCGGCTCCCTGCCACGTGACAGCGGCCCTGCCCGAGCTTCTCAACGTTATTGCCGGAGTGGCGGTTGATACCCACAGACTGGTGGTCATGGGTGATTTCAACCTGCTGTCGGCCGATGAGGCGTCTGAGGTGGCCCAGGAGTTCATGGTTTCCATGACGGCCTTGTACCTAACACAACTAATTCATGGCCCTACTCACACGGGAGAACACACTCTGGACTTAGTTTTTGTCTCTGGTCAGTGGTTGAATGGCCAGGTTATAGGGGATATAGCTATTGAGCCCCTGTCATGGTCTGACCATTCTCTCCTGAGGCTGGACTTTCTGACCGCTGCACCCCACCGGAGGGAGGTGGAACTGATTAGGTGGTTCCGCCCCAGGCACCTGATGGATCCGGAGAGATACCAGAGGGAGCTTGGGCCATTTCCTGAGGCTTTGGCTCACGACTCGACTGAAAATCTGGTGGCCGCCTGGGATAGGACGGCCACTGGGGCTTTGGATCGTGTCATGCCTTTGCGGCCTCTGACCTGGCGTCACACCTGCCCAGCTCCTTGGTTCACCGAGGAGCTGAGGGGGATGAAACACCGGAAAAGACTCCTAGAGAATGGTTGGAGGGCCAGTCGCTCCAAATCTGATCGAACACTAATTAGGTCTCATATTAAGACCTATTTAGTGGCGATAAAAGTGGCAAAGTGTGACTACTTTTCCGCTCTTATTGCATCGGCAGATAACCGCCCAGCCGCCTTGTTTAGAGTGACCCACTCCCTCCTACATCAGGGAGTGCGGGAGGACCCCTTGCAAGGGCAGGCTGAGGATTTTGTACAGTATCTGCATGATAAAATCACTCAGATTCGGGAAGGCTTGGACTCTGACTGGGTAGATTCCGGTAGGGTGGCTGAGGCGGGTCTTGAGAATGTTATCTGGGACGAGTTCGATCCTGTGACTCCTGAGGACGTGGACAGGATTCTGGGGAGGTTAAACGCAACCACATGTTTACTGGACCCGTGTCCCTCCTGGCTGGTACTGGCTACCCGGGAGGCTATGCGAGGCTGGCTCCAGAGGATTATAAATGCTTCTTTGGGGGAGGGTTTCCTGCTGCCTGCTTTGAAAGAGGCAGTGGTGAGGCCCCTCCTTAAGAAGCCTTCTCTGGATCCGGCTGTTATGGCTAACTACCGTCCTGTCTCCAACCTGAGAGTGTGGTTGCACAACAGCTCCCGCAGTACCTGGATGAAACCATCTATCTAGACCCGTGCCAGTCCAGCTTCAGGCCTGGGTACGCAACGGAAACGGCATTGATCGTGTTGGTTGATGATCTCTGGAGGGCTCTGGACAGGGGTTGTTCCTCTGTTCTGGTCCTATTAGATCTCTCAGTGGCTTTTGATACCATCGACCATGGTATCATGCTGCACCGGCTGGAGGGATTGAGGGTGGGAGGCACTGTGTTGCGGTGGTTCTCCTCCTATCTCTCCAACCGGTCGCAGTCTGTGTTGGCAGGGGGGCAGAGGTTGACCTCGAGGCGCCTTGTTTGTGGGGTACCACAAGGGTTGGTCCTCTCGCCACTCCTGTTCAACATTTATGTGAAGCCGCTGGGCGAGATCATCCGTGGATTTGGGGTGGAGTTCCATCAGTGCGCTGATGATACACAGCTGTACATCTCCACCCCAGGCCATCCCAACGATGCCCTTGAAGTGATGTCCCGGTGCCCGGAGGCCGTGCGGATCTGGATGGGGAATAACAGACTCCGACTCAACCCTTCCAAGACCGAGTGGCTGTGGCTTCTGGCATCCCAACATAGCCAGCTGGTGCCAACGCTGGGCTATTGGGGGCAAATCATTGGCCCCCACGGAGAGGGCTCGCAACTTGGGCGTCCTCCTGGATACACGGCTGTCTTTGGAAGAGCATATGACGGCCGTGGCCAGGGGGGCTTTTCATCAGGTTCGCCTGATTCACCAGTTGCGTCCCTTTCTGGATCGGGACTCCTTACGCACAGTCACTCAGGCGCTCGTCACTTCCCGCCTGGACTACGGCAATGCTCTCTACATGGGGCTCCCCTTGAGGAGCACCCAGAGGCTCCAACTGGTGCAGAATGCGGCTGCACAGGGGATTATGGGAGCAAGAGGGCGCTCCCATGTGATGCCTCTCCTGCGCGAGCTGCATTGGCTTCCAGTGGTCTTCTGGGTGCGCTTCAAGGTGTTGGTTACCACCTTTAAAGTGCTCCATGGCATCGGACCTGGGTATTTGCGAGACCGCCTTCTGCCGCCGATAGCCTCCCACCGACCAGTATGCTCCCACAGAGAGGGACTCCTCAGGGTGCCGTCAGCCAGGCAATGTCAGCTGGCGACCCCCAGGGGGAGGGCCTTCTCTGTGGCAGCACCTGCCCTCTGGAACGATTTGTCCCCGGAGATACGAAGGATACCAGATCTCCGGGCCTTTCGCCATGCCCTAAAAACTTTTCTTTTCCATCAAGCAGGGCTGGCGTGAACCCCCCCCCTCTTTTTTTAGCTCTTTTTAGCTTCTTAGCTTTTAAGTGTAAATTGGGTTTTAATTGGATTGTTTTAAACTATGGGCCAAAGCTGTATAATTCTTTTAATTGATTTTAAATTTTGTATTGGTATGTTTTTTATCCTTGGCTGTGCACCGCCCTGAATCCAATAGGAGAAGGGCGGTATATAAATTGAATAAATAATAAATAATAATAATATAAGAAAGCAGGACGAAAAATACTTGCAATGTAAAAAATTAGGAAATGTATATACATCTTTAGCTGAGGAAAAAAAAGAGGGGTAGTAGTGTATGTTAAGGAGAAGGTAGAAAGTAAATTGTTATATGCTGATTTGGATGGAAGAATTTTGTTATTAGAAATAAATATTAAGAATAGGAAAGTATTGTTGGTAGTATTATATGCGCCAAGTAATGGTCAAAAAGAATTTTTTCAAAAAGTACATAGGAAAATACTTGAACAAAATACCGAGTCTATTTGTTTACTGGAGGACTTGAATGTAATAGCGGATTTGAATAAAAGTAATCAAGATAACAAAAAGAAGAGAAATTTATTACCTAACACATTTTTCAATTTAACAGAAGAGCTAAATTTAATAGATATCTGGAGGTTTCAGAATCCAAAGGAGCAGAAATTTACCTACTATTCTAGTCCACACAAGTCCTGGTCAAGGATCGATATGATCTGGATCTCTAAGATCTTAGTCCAGGAAGTTGAAGCGGTAGATATTGGAATAAATGAGTGGGCGGACCAGAATCTAATATCAATAGAATGGAAAGGGCAAGTACCAAAAAAAGGCAGATGGATGATGAATGTACAGACAATCAAAGAGAAGGAATATATTGGAAAATTAGAAAAGAAACTTAAATGGTTTTTCAAAGACAACAATAAAGATCAGACATCCCTACAGAATCTATGGGACACCACAAAGGCCTTTATTAGGGGTATAACTATTGCTTATAATAGTAAAAGGAAAAAAGGAAAGGAAAGGGAGTATAATAACATACAAGATGAAATTAAACATTGGGAAGAAAAATTAGGTATCCATCCAGGAGATGATAAAATAAAAACTAACTGGATAACAGCCAAACACAAATTAAATCTGCTTGAACAGGAAAAGTCTATTAATTCTTTGAAATATATAAAACAAAACTATTTCGAGCAGGCGAATAAGCCAGGGAGATGGATGGCCTACAAATTAAGGAAAGAAACCGAGAAAAGGACTATACAACAACTACAAGATAAACAGAGCAATCTATAAAAAGATACTGAAAGGAAAAAAGAGATAGCAATTCAATACTTCCAGGAATTATATAGCAAAGAGGAAGTATTGAATGGGAAAATAAAACAATATTTGGAAGAAGAAGGGCTCCCAGTAAGTACGGAAGAAGATAGAGAGATGTTAAATAGAGAGATTACCAAAGAAGAATTACAGGAGGTAATTAAAGGACAGAAAAATAATAAGACTCCAGGAACGGACAGGATCCCAATAGAATTATATAAAAGTTTAGGTGAAATCTTGAACCCAATCCTCCTGGAAGTTTATAATGAGGCTTTAAAGGAAGCAAAAATTCCAGATACTTGGAGAGAAGCTTATATTTCATTGATTCCAAAAGAAGAGGCAGACACCACCCAGATTAAAAATTATAGACCGATTTCATTATTAAATTCGGATTATAAAATTTTTATGAATTTATTGGCTAACAGAATTAAAATAATATTAAACCGGAAGATACATGCAGATCAGAACGGATTTCTACCAGGCTGGCAAATTAGAAATAATTTAAGGACAGTTATGAATGTAATTGAATATTATGAAAAACATCCGTAAAAACAGGTAGCCCTGATTTTTCTGGACACACAGAAGGCATTTGACCGAGTCAATTGGAACTTTATGACCCAACAAATTAAAAACATGAAATTTGGTGAGAAATTTGAAGAATTAATTTTGTCAATTTATACTAAACAAAAGGCAAGAATACTAATCAATGGAGAAGTAACAAATTCTTTTGAAATAGATAGGGGAATAAGGCAAGGGTGTCCTCTCTCGCCGCTATTATTTATATTAATTCTAGAAAACCTGCTTCGGAAAATTAGAGCAAATGGAGATGTAAGGGGGCTTAAAATAAAAGGAGAAGAATACAAGGTCCAAGCTTTCGCGGACGACCTTGTGTTCTTCTTAGAAGACCCACTTTCAACAGAACCCAATCTAATGAAGGAAATCGAAAAATTTGGAAAAGTCACAGGTTTGAAAATTAATAAGGATAAAACCAAAATATTAACCAAAAACCTAACAACAAAACAAATAGAGGAATTAGAGAAACAATCTGGGCTAAAAGTAGCTAAGAAAATAAAATACTTAGGAATAAACCTGACAAATAAGAATATTGACATAAAGAAAAACAATTACGATGGAATGATACATCAAATCCAAAATGATTTAGAAAGATGGGGAAATTTAAACATTTCATTTTTAGGAAGGATAGCGGTTCTGAAGATGAACATCTTGCCGAGGCTCCTCTATCTATTCCAGACTATCCCAGTGAAATTGAAGAAAAAATTCTTTATTAATTTAAATAAAATTACATCTAAATTTTTATGGGAGGGAAAAAAACCCAGGATAAGCTTGAACACACTACAGGATGATAAACTTAGAGGAGGTTTTGGTTTCCCAGCGTGGGAGAAATACTATAAGGCAGCATGCCTTATATGGATAAAAGAGTGGGTTAACTTAGACAATCAACGATTATTAAAACTTGAAGGGCATGATTTAATGATGGGGTGGATTTCCTGTGGAATTCCAGGAACAAAACATACCAACATTTTAATAATCATATAATTAGGAGAGCATTAATTGGCATCTGGTTGGAGATAAAGAAAAAATGCTATAAGAAGGTTCCTGGGTGGTTTTCCACAGTAGAGGCAGCTATGCACCCCAATACTATAAATTTTCATACAACTATACAGTATAGGGACCTATTAGATTCAAATGGACTACTAAGAACACGCCAGGACCTCAGAGACACAGGAATGGAATTGGATTGGTGGCCCTACCTTCAAGTACAAAATAGATATAGGAAAGACAGGGACGAAGGAGGAATTGATGTGAACCCTAATAGGCTAGATAAATTTCTGGAAGTGAAAGAAGGGAAATTAATATCTAAAATATATAAATACTTATTAGAAATTGACTTAAATGAGAATATAATTAAAGGACAAATGATTGCCTGGACCCGAAACATAGGTAAAAATATTCAATTAGAAGAATGGGAAAGGATTTGGGAAAACAACATTAAAATAACAAAATCAGTAACTTACAAGGAAAACCAATACAAAATGTAGTATAGGTGGCACCTTGCCCCTGCAAGACTAGCACAAATGTACCCTAATTTGGATCCGAATTGTTGGAAATGTAAACAGGCCCGAGGAACTTTCTATCATGTATGGTGGCTATGTCCCAAAATCAAGGTATACTGGGGGAAAATCAGAATTTGGATATCACAAATTACAGGAGAAGAAATAGAATTAGACCCAGAGATTTTTTTATTAGGAATATATAAACAAAATATCAGAAAAGAAATGACATATTTTATATATCATATAATTACGGTGGCCAGAATAGCAATTGCACAAGTTTGGAAGACCGATCATTTGCCAACCGACCAGCTGATAATACAAAAAATATATGCATGTGCGGAATCAGATCAACTAACACTGAAATTAAAGGATAAGGAAAGCTCAAAGTATTTTAAGGTATGGGACAAGTGGTACGATTGGATTAAGCGAAAAGAAAGTGGATAAGGATATACTTAGTAAAGCATATAGATAATCTTGATGAGTACTAAATTTTACTTTTCTTTAATAGTGAATTTTAAACTAAGAACTGATAATTGAGAGTGTATTTCCATGCTTATTTCATATAAATACCAAAAATGACTTCACCGTCAAGAGAATGAATATGGGACTAGGTTATGAAATATATAATGTGTAGAGAAGAAGAATATATATAGATATGTAAAAGAATAGAAATGAAATGTCAAATATATGATATGATCTATGAATATGAATATCTTATTATGGTTTTAATTGTTTTTATAATTGTTTGATAATTTAATAAAGTTTGTTTTAAAATCAAAAAAAAAGTTTTAAATTGATTTTATAATAGGATGGATAAAGGATATCACATTCAGGCAAAGATCTCAGCTTTTTGCAGTAAGACAGCATTGCCTGCAGATAGAAGCTTGGTTTGGTCAGTATAAGGCAACTCACTGCGGAGAGGAAGCATAGCAATTAGTTAAAAAAAAAAAAAGTTTAATCTCCTTCAGGAATATATTCAAACCATTTGCACTCATTTTTTATTTGATTAATTTGTCTATTCATAAAAATGCAAGAGCTTTTATTTTAGGCTATAATAGCACATTTCCAATACTGCTAGTTAATATTTTGCAAGAAAAGATTATGTATGATTTTAATTTTATTTTAAGCAAGAATAATTGCTAGAGTCCAGTGAAATACAGGATCAAATATTCATTTTTCAAAAATCAACATTTAATCTAATCCACTTCTAAATTATTCAATATCCAAACAAAGAAAAATTTAAAAATCTTAAGGCTGACAGTTTCATTTCCAAACAACTTTTATTATTAGGAAGTTTCTCTAAAAGTTTTGTCAACATATATTTTCTACTTTTTGTTCCAGGGGTGGAAATGAGTGGTCTTGGTGCTCGCTGAGTGTGGTTATTTTCTTGCAAAAGTTTCATTACCCAAACTCGGTAACATCATCAGTGCATTTGCTATAAGTGGGAGTTATTTGGAGCACAAAAATAAAACTGCTCAATCTGATTGCTTAGAGATATGCATTTTATTATAGGCTTTTCTACCACCTTTATCACAAGATCACAAATTCTAGAAAATTATCTATATCTAAAACAAAAATAGTCCTATAAGTATGTTATGACACTGGATCTGGAGCAGGGGTGAAATGTTCCCAGATCAGACGGGATCACCCAATCCGGTAGCGATTTTTCCCTGTGGTTCGATGATCCAGTAGCGATCACCGCCCAGGTGTCATTACTTCCTGGTTTTAACCAGGAAGTTAATTTTTTTACCTTCTGTGCATGCGCAGAAGGCTTTGCGCATGCGCAGAAGGTGTGCACGTGCACATGACACATGTGCGCCACATGCGCACTTCCGAACCAGTAAGGAAGGTAAGTAGATTTCACCCATGATCTGGAAGTATATAATATGTCACCTTTGTTAATGGCATGCCCGGTCTTCTCAAATTGAACCAGAAGCTCAGAAAAAGAGAGAAATAAAAGTTACAGCTTTTATTCCATTGGAAGTTCAGACTTCATGAGATTTCTTACTATCATTATTATCTGAGTTATACTCCAAACACAGTAATATTCTTTTACAATCTTCCTGAATCTTTCTTCTTCATGAGAAACAATAACTATTAGGATGTGTGACCAGTATGCATGTACTAAAGTGTTTCCTCTTTACTTACAATGTGATAACTACAGCATTTATTGTTCTGTTGGACATTACAATACAAATATTTTGATTCACTTTGTAAATTAAAGTAATTCTAGTTCATTAAATTGAACTACAGTCTATAACTATTTAAATTCCATGTTATTTGAAATCAATATAGTCAATGTGTTAACTCTGAAAATACTCTTTAATTTAGCAAAGAGGAAGGGAAACATTAACCAACCCTTTGCTAAATCCAATAGATTTCTTGAGAGAGAGAAAAAGTATCCAAAATAAAACAATTGCAGGATGCAAATAACAGCAAAATGCAAAACTCATAATTTTAAATCCCATGGACTACTGGGGGTGGGGGAGGCTCAGGTGCCTTTTGGACCTACCTGTCTGCTTCTGCAAGGCCTTCAGGTGGGAGGCCTGAGAAAAGTGCCTGGTCCAGGCACACAGTCTGGAAACCTCTTTTGCGTTTCTTCTCTCAAGAAGCTTGGTCAATCTGAGTGAAGGAAAATGAAGACAGGCAGACTGACAGTGGCTTGCTGACATTGGTGGGAAAGTCAGTCCCATATTCCAGAGCTGTGGTAGTCACAGGACTGGCCCTTTGGTCATCCCAGAGCAGCTCATCCACCCGGGTGCACTGGCTTGCAGAAGAGCTGCCTGCTTCCTGGCAGGCCAGTGCATCCGGGTGGAGGAGCTGCTCTAGGATGACCAAAGGGCCTATTACCACAGCTCTGGAATATGGGACCAGGCCATGGTGGGGCTGGAAATCTCTGCCATAGGTGGCACGTGCAATGTGCAACTTTGCAGGTGGTGCAACATGCGAAAAGGAGCACAGCCCTTGCTGGCCTGAATGAGATAATGGTGCTGTTACAAGGGGGGGGGGGGTGGCCCAAGCGGGCTGAAGTGGCGGTGGCGATGGCTGGAAGGTGCAGGAGTGAAGTGCTACTTGCATTTGCATGGCATCAGCATTCCGCCTTCACCATGGTATATTTCTGCCAGCTGGTGGCATCAAGGCAGCCCTTGTCTCCTGCCATTTGAGCCTCAGAGTGGTAAACCGCATCCAGGAAGCACTACAACTTTTTTCCATTTTATCATTTCTTCCCTACATTACAGTACACTGTTCATAACTTTCCTATTTTAAATTTAATCAACATCAACTTAGAATCTTAACCGGTGCACCATTATTATTTTTTGCACAACATAATCAAGGCAATGCAGCAAAGAAAGCAAAGCTAAGAAATCTCAGTTCCCCCGCTTCATACTAAATATAGTCAGTTGATGCCATCACTGACTATTGGGGGCGAATCATTGGCCCCCACGGAGAGGGCTCGCAACTTGGGCGTCCTCCTGGACTCACGGCTGTCTTTAGAAGAGCATTTGACGGCCGTGACCGGGAGGATTTTTTATCAGGTTCGCCTGATTCGCCAGTTGCGTTCCTTTCTGGATCGGGACTCGTTACGCACGGTCACTCATTTATTTATTATTTATTTATTAATTTAATTTGTATACCGCCCTTCTCCCAGAGGGACTCAGGGCGGTGAACAGCCAAAATTAAAAAACATACAAATACAAAAGTTAAGATAATTAAAAGAATTAAATCATTGGCTACCCAATTTAAAACCCCAAATCCATAAAATTTAAAATCCCAATTAAAAACCATTTAGGCCAGGCCGGCTTGATGAAATAAAAACGTCTTCAGGGCTTTACGGAAGGTCCGGAGGTCCGGGATCAATCGTATTCCAGGAGGCAGCTCATTCCACAGGGCGGGTGCCCCCACAGAGAAGGCTCGCCCCCTGGGGGCTGCCAGCCGACATTGCCTGACCGACGGCACCCCAAGGAGGCCCTCTCTGTGAGAGCGTATTGGCCGGTGGGAGGTTATCGGTAGCAGCAGGCGGTCTCGCAAATACCCTGGCCCTAAGCCATGGAGCGCTTTAAAGATGAGAACCAGCACCTTAAAGCGCACCCGGAAGACCACCGGGAGCCAATGCAGCTCGCGCAGGAGAGGTGTTACGTGGGAGCGCCACATTGCTCCCATAATCACCCGCGCGGCCGCATTCTGCACCAGCTGGAGCCTCCGGGTGCTCCTCAGGGGGAGCCCCATGTAGAGAGCGTTACAGTAGTCCAGGTGTGACGTAACCAAGGCATGAGTGACTGTGCACAAGGAGTCTCGATCCAGAAAGGGGCGCAACTGGTGTATCAGGCGAACCTGATAAAAAGCCCCCCTGGCCACGGCCGTCATATGCTCTTCTAAAGACAGCCGTGTGTCCAGGAGGACGCCCAAGTTGAGAGCCCCCTCTGTGGGGGTCAGTGACTCGCCCCCAATAGCCAGCGATGGCACCAGCTGGCTATACCGGGACGCCGGCATCCACAGCCACTCGGTCTTGGAAGGGTTGAGCCAAAGCCTGTTCCTCCCCATCCAGACCCGCATGGCCTCCAGACACTGGGACATCACTTCGAGGGCATCATTGGGGTGGTCTGGGGTGGAAATGTACAGCTGAGTGTCATCAGCGTACAGATGGCATCGCACCCCAAAACCACGGATGATCTCACCCAGCGGCTTCACATAAATGTTGAACAGGAGCGGCGAGAGGACCGACCCTTGCGGCACCCCGCAAGGCGCCTCGAGGTCGACCTCTGCCCCCCTGCCAACACAGACTGCGACCGGTAAGAGAGATAGGAGGAGAACCACCGCAGCACGGTGCCTCCCACCCCCAATCCCTCCAGCCGGCGCAGCATGATACCATGGTCGATGGTATCAAAAGCCGCTGAGAGGTCTAACAGGACCAGAACAGAGGAACAACCCCTGTCCCGAGCCCTCCAGAGATCATCCACCAATGCGACCAATGCCGTCTCCGTGCTGTACCCAGGCCTGAAGCCAGACTGGCACGGATCTAGATAGACGGTTTCATCCAGGAACTGTGGGAGCTGTCGCGCAACCACACTCTCCACAACCTTCGCAACAAAGCGAAGGTTGGAGACCGGACGATAGGTTGCCAAAACGGCCGGGTCCAGAGAAGGCTTCTTGAGGAGGGGCCTCACCACCGCCTCTTTCAAGGCGGGAGGCAAGAAACCCGCATAAAGAAGCATTTATGATCCTCTGGAGCCAGCCTCGTGTTACCTCGTGTTACCTCCCGGGTGGCCAGTACCAGCCAGGAGGGGCACGGGTCCAATAAACATGTGGTTGCATTTAGCCTCCCCAGGATCCTGTCAGGAGTCACAGGGTCGAACTCATCCCAGGTAACATTCTCAAGACCAGCCTCAGTCACCCCGCCGGGATCTACCCAGTCAGAGTCCAAGCCTTCCCGAATCTGAGCAATTTTATCGTGCAGATACTGTGCAAAATCCTCAGCCTGCCCTTGCAAGGGGTCTTCCCGCGCTCCCTGATGTAAGAGGGAGCGAGTCACCCTAAACAAGGCGGCTGGGCGGTTATCTGCCGATGCAATAAGAACGGAAAAGTGGTTACGCTTTGCCGCTTTTATCACCACTAGATAGATCTTAATATGAGACCTAACTAGTGTTCGGTCAGATTCGGAGCGACTGGCCCTCCAACCACTCTCTAGGCGTCTTCTCCGGCGCTTCATCTCCCTCAGCTCCTCGGAAAACCAAGGGGCCGGGCAGGTTCGGCGTCGGGTCAGAGGCCGCAAAGGCACGACTCGGTCCAGAGCACCGGCGGCTGTCCTATCCCAGGCAGCCACCAGATCTTCAGCCGAGTCGTAAGCCAGAGTTTCAGGAACTGGCCCAAGCTCCCTCTGGAACCTATCAGGATCCATCAGGTGCCTGGGGCGGAACCACCTGGTCGGTTCCGCCTCCCTGCAGTGGGGTGCAGCGGTCGAAAGGTCCAGTCTCAGGAGAGAATGGTCCGACCATGACAGGGGTTCAATAACTATATCCCCTATATCCAGACCACTCCGCCACTGACCAGAGATAAAAAACAACTCCAGAGTGTGTCCTCCCACGTGAGTGGGGCCATGAATTAATTGTGTCAGGTCCATGGCTATCATGGAAGCCATAAACTCCCGAGCCATCCCAGACGCCTCACCGGTAGATGGCAGGTTGAAATCCCCCATGACCAAAAGTCTGGGAGTATCAACCGCCACCCCAGCAATAACGTTGAGAAGCTCGGGCAGGGCCGCTGTCACGTGGCAGGGAGCCAGGTACGCGATCAGCAGGCCCACCTGCATCCCATGGCCCCACTTCACCAGGAGAGACTCACATCCGGCTATCTGAGGTACAGTGGCCTCCCTTGGATCAAGACCTTCCTTTATAACGACTGCCACCCCCCCACCCCTGCCCTGGGCCCTTGGCTGATGGAATGCGCGGAAACCTGGTGGGCACATCTCTACGAGGGGGACCCCCCCTTCTTGGCCCAACCAGGTCTCTGTAATACCTGCCAGGTCCGCACCCCCCTCCTGTATTAGCTCACAAATGAGGGGAGCCTTATTAACCACGGACTTGGCGTTGCACAACATCAGTCTAAGGCCTGGGCTCTGAGACTCTGGACAGCCAGGGAGACGAGAAGAGTCATGGGGGCCGAGGCACGCCACCACTTGGAGATAGCGGGTGCGTGCCCCCACCACCTGATGTGGCCCCCTACTCCCGCCATATCTGCCCCTCCCAACCACGGTCCTGATAGAACTGCCCTCCACCCTATCCACACTGAGCCCCTCCACACCCAGCTCCACACCTCCCAGTTCCTGCCCCGTGCCAAGCCTGACCTATCACCCTCCCTCCCCACCCCCCTCCCCAAACCCCTTAAAAATTTACATAAAAACAATTTTAAAAAACCCCTCAACCCCCTCTTTGCGGCATGCCCTCGTCATCTCCCGCCTGGACTATTGTAATGCTCTCTACATGGGGCTCCCCTTGAGGAGCACCCAGAGGCTCCAACTGGCGCAGAGTGCGGCCGCGCGGGTGGTAATGGGAGCGACATGGCGCTCCCATGTAACACCTCTCCTGCGCGAGCTGCACTGGCTCCCGGTGGTCTTCCGGGTGCGCTTCAAGGTTTTGGTTACCACCTTTAAAGCGCTCCATGGCTTAGGACCTGGTTATCTACGGGACCGCCTACTACCACCAATAGCCTCCCACCGGCCAGTACGCTCTCATAGAGAGGGACTCCTCCGGGTGCCGTCAGCCAAACAGTGTCGACTGGCGGCCCCTAGGGGGAGAGCCTTCTCTGTGGGGGCACCTACTATCTGGAATGAGCTCCCCCCAGAGATACGGAGGATCCCGGATCTGCGCTCCTTCCGCCGTGCTGTGAAGACCTTTTTATTCCATCAAGCGGGCTTGGCCTAATCTCTTCCCTTTTTAAATATTTAAATTTTAATCTGTTTTTAAATTATTGGGGTGTTTTAATTTGTCTGGGCCAAATAATTTAATTTGACTTTATTGGGTTTTTAAATTTTGTGTATCTATGTATTTTATTGTTGGCTGTTCACCACCCTGAGTCCTTCGAGAGTAGGGCAGTATACAAATCAAATAAAACTAAAACTAAACTAAAACTAAACTAAATTTCTTTTAAGAATTTCTGCTCATTCCCATTTTAAATACATAGGCATATTCATGCCTGGGATTTATCCATCAATCTAATACAAGGAGAAATCTTTAAAGCCTGGTGATGTCCGGAAAGGGACGGCCGATGTAAATAATATTTTTTAAAAATCACAGTCAAAGGGGATTTGGGCAGCTAACACTGGAAAAGCCACTCTGGAAAGTGCCAGCTGGATACAAAAAGAGGAAGGGGTCTTTCTTTTTCTTTCCAGAAAAAGCCACAGGGAAAGAAGGGGAAAGAGCCAGTCGGTTTTGTACGGAAAAGTCAGGCAAAGATACCTCAAAGATATCTCCAGGAGGAGGAGGAGGAGGAAGTTTCCTCCTCCTCCTCCTCCAGGAACCACTGCTGCTCTTCTTGTTTTTCTTCCCGGCCGTAGCCACCCAACCTCTGAAGATCCAGTATTTCCAGCTCATCCAAAAGGCTGGGGTCAGAAGGATGGAAGGGGTGGTGAGGGCTTTGTGGGGTCCCTCTGATGGGGGATGGCTTGAAGTAGACGAAGGGCTTAGCTTGGCATACAAGAGCCGGCATTGGGCTCAATCTGCCGGCTGGAGGGGAGCTGCTACGGGCGACTCATGATGCGGTGCTTGGGACTCAGAGCGGTAAACCACGTCCAATGAAACTGTTTTGCCTTGCTTACGTGTCGAGATAAGAGATTAACACTAAGTGCAATGTCGGGTTTGGTCCAACTACTAATGTACAACAGTGACCCAATAACTGAATGATAAATTGTTTGATCCTCGAACTCAGGACTTGCTTCTTGTGTCAAGTTATGAAAATCTGTTTGCATGGGTGTCTTTGTTGTGTTAGCATTCTTCATGTTGCAATGATGCAAAATTTGTTCAATTTTATCTTCTTGTGAAAGACTAAACCCCTTCTGTGTTTTTTCAATCTGAACACCTAAATAATGACCTAATGATAATATGATAATATGATATAATAAATATGACCTAATGATTTCAATGTGACGTATCTCTGCAAAGCTTTAGCAAAAATCTCACTCATTTGCTTACTTGGACCAATATAAACAATATCATCAACATAAACAAGAACTATCTCATATGCATTGTTAGATCTTTTTGTGAACACGCACTCATCAGTTTCGGACTTAATAAAGCCCATTGAATTTAGTTTGTCAGTAAGACATAAATACCACATTAAACCAGATTGTTTCAGACCATAAAGACTTTTGTTTAGAAACCAGGTATCCCCTTCTTGCTGTCGGAATCCTGGAGGACTTCTCACATAGATCTCTTCATCTAGGTCTGCATGTAGATAAGCCGTGTCAACATCGAACTGGAAAACTTCTAAACCAAGGATAGTTGCAGTTGCTAAAGCAATTTTTACACTCTCAGTTCAGACTGTCGGTGAATAGGTATTTGTGTAGTCCTCAGGATAACATTGAGCGAAACCCTGAGCTACAAGTCTGGCCTTGTACAATGACTCACCATTTGGCTTCTTTTTGATTCTGTAGATCCATCGAGTGCCAATGACCTTTTTGTTTGCTGGAGGTTTTGCAGGTGTAAACACTTTAAGTTTGTTTAGACTGTCCATTTCAACCTGCATTGCTTCATACCATTTGTCTTGCTCTGAATCAGGAAGCTGCTTGATTTTGTGTGAAATTATCAGGTGGAAAGGCAAGGGTGTTTTTGTTAGTTGCCAAGAATATCGTTGTGGAGGGATTCCTTTTGTGGCCCTCTTGGAACGTCTCGGAACAACAGTCCATTCTTCTTCTGCTTCGTCCTCATCCTCACATTCGTCGCTAGCGTCAGCATCCACGGCTTGTGAAGACGGAACATCAGGTTGAGAAGAACTGGTGGATGGAACATCCGCCTGTGAATCTTGGTCATCAATCTGCGTGGCATCGGCAGTATCATCTCTAGGAAAATAAACTCCAGGATCATTGGAATGAATCCTGGACCAGTCAACATCTTCCTCAAAATTAGCAGATTGGGAAATCACAATGTTTAGAGTCAATAAATTTGCTCCATTTTGACTTCCGGTTTGCTTGCCTCCGGTGAAAGACGGTCCCTCTCTAAGGACCGCAAGCCCCGCTGTTTGTAGAGCCGCTTCGTTTTTGAGAAGCGGCTTGAAAACTCCAGAATCTGAAGGATTTGAAGGAGAAGAGTAAGCAAGGTGCCGGTCGAGCCCCTGTGAGCCCCCAGAAGTTTGCTACTGGGGAGGAAACAGGCGCGGCTCCCTTTCAAGTTGCGGAGACTCCGGATGGCGTGGGACGACTCTGCTTGCTGCAGAGCAAGCCGGCTGCTGCAAACATTCAAACTGATTGAAATCAACTCCACTAATCAGCGGAAAAAACAACCTGAACCTTTAAACCAAGAAATTGCAAGTATTATTTTGTTTTGTGACTTTTTGATCTAAGCGAAAATCAGAGCAAGTGAAAGCGGCTTGAAAAAATGGCGCCGCTCCAGCGTTAACGAGCTGAGAGGGAGAGTGGTCTCGTAAAGCTATTCTAACAAGCTATAATGTTGCGCTGCTTGTAACAAGCAAACAGGAGAAGAGGGAGAAAAAATCCTTTTTAAAATAAGCCTGAGCTCGCTTCAGCTTAATTCTATTTTCAATTTGATTAAACCTAGGGGACTTTTTTAGAGGTCTTTGTGGTGCTGGAAAAGGAAAAAGGATCTCCTTTTTCAGAAAATCTAATCTACGTGGCAGAATGGCTTCTAAAAAACAGGAAGGCAAGGCAGCAGGGGGGGGATCCCCCACTCACAAGCCTGAACAGCAGTTTCCTTCTGCTCAGCAGAGTCAGAAAAAAAAATATTGATTTTGAAAGTTTAAAAGAATTTATTACTCAGGCTCTGGATCATAATTTTCAAAAATCTCAACAGGAAATGAATGATAAATTCCAAAAATCTCAACAGGAAATCAAGCAGGAAATTATGGAAATGAAAAAGATGGTGAAAGAGAATTATGGCAAGGTGACTGATAAATTATCAAATGTGGTGTCTGGCTTGTCAGAAATTATTATTAAAGTGGACTCTAAACTGGAAGAATTTAAATCAGAAGTGAATGTCAAAATAAAGGATACTGATTTCAAAATTTCTGATGTGGATAATAAAATGCAGAGAGTTGAAAACGAAATTACGATGATGCAATTCCGGTCTATGGAATTTGCTATAAGAATCAGAGGTATTAAGGAGAATGACTGACAAGATTTGAGACAGGTTTGTGCTGATGCTTTGGCTGTGTTGTTAAAAATTAATTCTGAAGAGATTTTTTACAAAATAGACAAAATTTACAGAATGAACTCGTGGGTGGCCAGACAAAGACAATTGCCTAGAGATGTGGTGATATAATTTACGGATAGAAGAATGAGAAATGATATCTTGCAAAAATCTTTTCTTTCCTCTGTGCAAGTGGAGGGAACTCAAATTGGAATTTATAAAGAACTACCGCCAAAGGTGTTGAAAGATAGAAAAGACTTTAATTTTTTAGTAAATGATTTTTAAAAAATTACAGATTCCATTTCGGTGGGATGCTCCAACTGGTATAATTTTGAAGTACAATGGAGAAAGATATCGATTGAATACTGTTGAAAAGGCGGAACATTTCTATTATACTGTTTTTAAAGAGAGATCACCATCCCCACGTACATCTACTGTGTTGGAGATAAAGGAGAGTGATAAGGAGAAGCAATTTCAGCAAGAATTGGAAGAGCAACCTAAGCAGGTTGAATCAGAGTCAGTGGAAGTGCAGGGTGCTATAGGAGGTCTTCTGGAGGAGCCCCTGTTAGAACCTTCACCAATTTTGACTACAAGAGATGTGGCCTTGGACCTAGCTCGTACGGCTGAAGCCAAAGACCAGCGTATAACTCGAGCAGTTTCTAAACAACTCAAAGAAAAACAACTACAGGAAAGAGCTAAGGCACAACAATATAAAAAAGGAGTCAAGAGTACTACACAAGAAAGTGAAGCCATGGGGGGAGCAAAGCCGAAGATCTCGGAAGATATCCGGCAATTCTGCTCGTCGCTTCAAAAAGGTATACATGACGGTTAAGTTTTTATCTTGGAATATGAATGGATTAAACTCACCACAGAAAAGGAAGAAGATATTTACATATTTGAGACAATTTAATAATGATATAATTTGCTTACAAGAAACTCATGTCAGAGCATGAGATCAAAAATATTTGATAAATTCTAAATTAGGAATACATTTTATAGCTTCAAATTTGGAAAAAAAGAATGGTGTGGTTATTTATATAAATAAAAGACTATCAGCTAAAATTATAGAAGCAGATGAAGGTGGTAGATTTATAGCAATTGAACTGCACACTGTATATGGCCAAATTCTTGTGATTGGAATTTATGCTCCTAACCAACAACAGGATCATTTTTATAAAATTTTGCATACCAAAATATTGCAATGGGATTACAGATCTATTTTGATTATGGGAGACTGGAATGGAGTAATTGATTCCAAATTAGATAAAAAGAGTTTGGTGAAGTCAAGGATCAGACTACCACATACTTTTTTTGATATGAAAGAAGATTTGGAATTAAAAGATGTGTGGAGAATACATAATTTGAAAGACTTGGACTATACTTTTTTCTCTGATAGACATAGATCTTTTTCTAGGATTGATTTTATTTTACTATCAAATGATTTACTTGTTAAAACAAAAAGAACTAAGATTTTTCCAAGAACTTTATCTGATCATAGTCCAGTATGGATAGAAATTGAGACTGGAAAGACTGAGAGAAGATCATGGAGATTAAATGAAAATTTGTTTAGATATGAAAACAACATAACAGAATTTAAAAAACAGATTAAAGAATTTTTTGAAATAAATTTGAATAAGGGTACCCCAATCGAAATTGTGTGGGATGCGAGTAAAGCGTATATGCGAGGGGTACTCATTCATATGAACTCTAAACACAAACTGAATCGACAAAAGGAAAGATTTGAACTGGAAGTAGAAATAAAAAATAAAGAACAGTTACTTATTAAAAATCCAACAGATGAAAGAATAAGTGGTGCTATAAAACTTTTGAAAGATCAATTCCAAATGTTTATGGCGGAGCAAGCTGCAACAAATTTACAATATGCGAAGCATAATACATTTTGCAATGCCAATAAACCGGGCAGATGGTTGGCCTATACATTAAGGAAGAAGCAGAGTATGCGGACTATTGATAGTATCGATATTGGAGGGAAAGAAATTTTTCAACAAAAATTAATTAAAGAAGCTTTCATAGATTATTACACCAAATTATATGCTAAAGATGACATACAGAATGGACTTATAGAAAAATACTTAGAAAATAAAAGAGTTACAAAAATTACTAACCAATAAAAGGAAAGAATGAATCACCCTATAGCAGCTGAGGAGATAATTGTAGCAATTAAACAATTGAAAACAGCTAAAGCTCCCGGAACTGACGGCTTGACTGCAGTGTATTTTAAAACTTTGCAAACAGAAATGGTGGAGAGACTTGTTTTGTAATATACAACAAGGGGGTAAAATACCCCCATCATGGAAAACAGCTTATATTTCTTTGATACCAAAAGAGCAAGTAGGTCCTGAAAAAACCTGAGAACTATAGACCAATATCTCTTCTGAATAATGATTACAAAATTTATGCAAAAGTATTATCCAACAGGTTGATGCCAGTAATCCAAGAGGTGATTCATGACGATCAAGCGGGATTTATAGAAGGCAGATATATGAAGGACAATGTAAGGCAAGTTATAGATTTATTGGAATATCTTGAGAAGAATAAACAGATCCCTGCAGTGCTGGTTTTCCTGGATGCGGAGAAGGCCTTTGATAGAGTGGACTGGAATTTTCTATTAAAGACTTTAAAAAAGATGGACATTGGGGATCAATTTATACAGGCGGTTTCAGCAATTTATCAAGAACAAAAGGCACAGATTATTATTAATGGAAGTTTGACAACAGATTTTAATATTGAGAAAGGAACAAGACAAGGTTGTCCGTTATCCCCATTGTTATTTATTTTAACACTAGAAGTCTTGTTGAATGCAATACGAGACTCGAGTACCTTGAAAGGAATAGAGATTAGGCAAGAGAACTACAGAATAAGGGCATTTGCAGATGATCTGGTTGTTACCCTAACACAGCCGATGGAATCAATAATCCAGATGAAAGACATTATAAAAGACTATGGTATAGTATCAGGATTTAGACTGAATCAGAAAAAAACTAAGATGATAGTTAAAAATATGACACAAGATCGAAAATACAAACTTGAAAGGAGGGCAGGTTTTGAGATTGTACCAAAGGTTAAATATCTAGGAGTTCAGGTTGCAGAATCGAATATGAAACTGTTTCAAAATAATTATGAGATGTTGTGGCGAGATGTTCAGAAAGATATGGAGACTTGGAAAAAACTGCAGCTGTCTTTACTTGGAAGAATAGCAGCAGTTAAGATGAACATTTTGCCAAGATTTCTTTTTTTGTTTCAAATGATTCCGGTGCTTAAAAGTGATAAACAATTGAAAGAATGGCAAAGAGGACTGAATAAGTTTGTCTGGAACGAGAAAAAACCGAGAGTGATACTGAAAATCATGCAAGATGTTCCAGAAAGGGGAGGTCTTAAACTTCCAAACCTACAGTTATATTATGAAGCAGCAGCTCTGACTCAAGCAAGCGATTGGTTTGGAAGAAAAAAGACTGGAATATTGAATATAGAAAGTTTTGACCTTGAATTTGGATGGCATGCTTACTTATTTTATGAAGATAAAGTGGATAAAGTATTTAAAAGTCATATACTTAGAGATTCCTTGATGAGAGTTTGGAAGAAGCACCGATTCAAATGGGATTATAAAATACCGTTATGGCTGGATCTTGGTCATATTATGTGGAATACAAATATAATGTCACTCGGGGGGGGTGTTATATAAAGAAGTTCTTTTTACAGATGCGGGCAGATGGCAACTGAAGACATTAGAGACACTGTTGGACGAAGGGATTAATCTAACTTGGTTACAGTATAATCAACTTCAACTGAGATGGAAAGAGGACCAAAAAATGGTATTATGTTGCATGAGGAAGAACTGGTTAGACATATAAAAGAGAAAGGTCCAATGCATATTAAAAGGCTATACAATGTTTTGTTAGAAAGGGATTCAGAAACTGAATTGGTTAAAGATGGTATGATTAAATGGGCACAAAATTTTGCAGAACCAGTGATGTTGGAAACATGGGAAAAAATATGGGTTCAGAATGTTAAATTTACACAATCGCAGAATTTGAGGGAAAATTTTTATAAAATGTTTTATAGATGGCATTTAGATCCCAAGAAATTGTCGTGTATGTACCCTAATGTTCAGCCAAAATGTTGGAGATGTGATTGTTTAGATGCCACATATTATCATGTTTGGTGGACCTGTAAGAAAGTTAAGGCTTTTTGGATAAAAATATGGTGGGTTATGCAGAATGTTTTGAAGAAAAAAATTCAATTTTCTCCACAATTGTTTTTACTGGGTATAGTAAAGGGTTTCACATTGGATGAAATTCAGTTGATATTGTATATGATAACAGCAGCGAGATTATTGATAGGTAAATATTGGAAAAATGAAGCCTTGCCTACTATTGAAGAATGGACGTTGAAGATGGCTAGCTTTGCAGAGATGGCAAAGATTTCTGCATATCTAAAAGATCGCTCACAAGAGACTTACGAATGGGAATGGAAAAAATGGATAGATTATGTGCAGAACAAATATCAAACTAGGAAGTATCAAATAGTTTTTCATTGAAAGTATTATATAAAAATAGAAATATTTGAATTTTGTGAAGATGAAAAATTATATGGGGGTTTGAGGGGTTCAGGTTTTATAAAAAGGGGATTTTGATGGGATTATATTCTATGGAAGTCAGGGGGGAGGGTTAGGGGGTTTGGGAGGGTTAGGTTGGGGAGTATGGGGTGGGTTGGGGGGAAAATGGGGTGAAAATGTAATTGTAAAACTTTTGCAATAAAAAAATAAAATAAAATAAATTTGCTCCATTTTGAATTATCATCAATACCCATAAATCTCAGTCTCTTTGCTGCTGGACTTCCTTTTCTTCTTTGAGCTAAGGGAATGTTCACCACAGCATATGAACCAAAAATATGGATGTTTTTAAGATCGGGCTTGTAGCCATACAACATGAAGAAAGGAGTCTGATTTATTACACTGCTCTAAGTACGGTTGACAATGTAATTTGCATATTTTATAGCTTCACCCCAGTATATCATATCAAGGTTGGCGTCTTCTAGGAGACAATGCATCATGGTTTGTAGGACCCCTTGTCTTCGTTCTGCGACCCCATTATGAGCCGGTGTGTAAGAGGCCGAAGTCTAATGAAGAATTCCATTCTTACGCATCCAGTCCTGGAAACGCTGAGACATGAACTCGGCACCACGATCACTCTGGATTCTGGCGATGCGAACTTGGTGTTGGGTAGAAATAAGGGCTGCAAAGTCTTTAAAGATCTGAAAAGTCTCAGATTTTTCTTTCATAGGATATACATATCCATATCTAGAGTAATTATCAACAATTGTTAGAAAATAGTTTCTACCACCAAATGATGGCGGAAAAGGACCAACTATGTCAGTATGAACCAAATCAAAAATGTGTGTTAACAGGCGTGTAGCGTGTTTGGGAATGGCTGCTGCTTTGGATTTGGCCCTTTTGCATACAGTGCAATCCAAAAATACCTTACACCCCTTTAGATCCAAACCTTTTGCGAACTCCGGCATTTTCCTAAGAACACGGAAACTGGCATGCCCCAATCTTCTATGCCATTTATGGATACACGTGGAATGCAAAGGTTTACCAGTTAGTGAATTCTAAAAATTAACAGTTTTATGAGGAACCTCAGGCTTGCTCTGAGCAACCTGTTTCCCATTTTTCTTTTTGTTGGCTTTAGGAGCCTTTGGAGCAGCAACAGGATCTCTCTCTGGAGCATCTCTCTCTGGGCCTGTGCTCTCCCTTTTTGGAGTTTGTATACTTGCCTGTGTTTGTGTTTTAGGCTTTGGCTTTAAGTAATAAACACCACCAATTAATATGGTTCCAGCAACAATATCTCCATCTTTAACTATGTAACTTGCATTTTCAAGGTGGTGAACCTGGAATTTTAATGCTCTAGACAAGTGACTCTGGCTAAGCAAATTACTGGTTGCTGTTGGTATATAATAAACATCAGGAATGAATGCATCGAGCTCTTCAACATAAACAGTTCCTTTTCCTTTGACCTGACAAGGATGATTGGAAAAAGAATAAAGTTCACGTAGTTCAGGTTCAGGCTCGGGCATCTCTGTGAAAAGTTCCTTTCTGTAGGTAACATGCAACGCTGCACCACTGTCCAAAGTCCACAGGAGTCGTCTGTCGTACTCTGGTTGAGGTTGTGGATCATTGGTTAAAGCCAATGTGGCGAGTGGAGCTTGTGGATCACGCCGGGGACCACGACGACCTTGTCTTCCGCCTCTGCCTCTGCCTCTGCCTCTGCCTCTGGAGTCTGTTCCTCTGGGCTGGTACGTGACGGGAGCTGGAACTCGCTGGGGACAATCCCAGGTGGCATGTCCCACACGATCACAGATGTAGCATCTTGGCATCCTTGGAGCGTAGGTCCTTCCTCGGAAGGGGCGCCTAGCTGGAGCTCTTGATGCGGGTGGTCCTCTCAAGTGTGGCATGGCTAACATGAGTGCTTCTTCTTCAATTAAAAGTCTGCATACATTGTCCACTGTGCATTGAGCAATAGGGACTTGGTTAATCTTTGTAATGGCATCTTTCCATTCATAGTTCAGAGAATTAATGATAATGCTGATCATTTGAATATCTTCAATGTTATAGCCTCTTTCTCTTAATTCTTTTCTCAGTCCTTTCAGTTTGGTCAAATGTCCTCCAATTTGTTCACCGGGTTTCAATCTCGAACCATGGAATTGAGACATGAGCAAACATGAAGACTCAATTGAGACAGGCCTGTAGCAATTTTCCAATTGGGCCCAAATTTGTTGGGCTGTTGCATCAGGCAAAAATGTATCCTGCAGTTCAGTATCCATGGACATCAATAATGTTGTGCAAGCTTTAGTTTCTAAATCTCTTATTGCAGGAACCATGGCTGAGCAGGCGGATTAAAAATCATACAGTGAGTGCCTTCTCTACAAAGTAGCAATCCAATCTCACTGACCCAGGCCTTATAATTCTGTCCTGACATCTTTAATTTTGACTCATCAGCTAGTGGAGCAACAGAAAATGCCTGTTGAGGAATGTGCATTTGAGGTGCTGGCTGTGCTGGTAAAAATACCTGTGGTATTTGCTATGCTTGTGGTGGACCAGGAGCAGGCCCTGGTTGTTGTACTGGAATCTGCTGTGTTCCAGCTGCCATTTGTGCTTGAGCTGCAATATTAGCATGACCTGCTGGAGATGCAGTCATTTGCCTTTGCTGCATTAAGCTTTGTTGTGTTCCATCTAAAAGGACACCAGCACCACCAGGGGGTGCTGGGGATTGGGCCTGTGGAGACACTTGTTGCATTGCAGCTTTCTCTAGTAAATTACTTTCGCCAGCAGATAGTGCTGCACCTTTAGTTTCGGGCAGCTCAGATAATTTATGTGCCTTCATGGCATATGTAATCTCAGAAGGGAGGACTTTGTGTGACGTGTGCACTGCTCTCTGTTCTGATTGGCCTGACACAAAATCCACCGGGGGAGTGTCTTTGGCTTCGAAGAAGAAGGAGCCAAAATGGCGCTTTTAGAGATTTTGAAGTCACGAGATTCTCCCTTATCTTGCTCAAGTATAGATAAAGCCATTTTTGCCTGGGATAGCTCATGTTCATAGAATTTTATACAGTCATGATAGGCTTTCATAGCCAGCTCATCCAGGGTGAGCTCAAGGGTGCGAGGAGAATAATGAATTATTTCTCTCTCTGCGTGGGAGTAAAAAGGCTTTGCCGTTTGTGGAGAATCTGGCTCTGCACCAAGCGTTACAAATTCAGAAGGTTCTGGGAAGACAGTTTGAGAGCTTGCATAATTAAAAGGGGGAGTTACTGACCTCAGTCGTAGTGTTTCGCCTTTATCTTCAAAAGTAGCTCTTCTGTTATTTTCCTCCTGAAGCCTTTGTAGAATTCTTTTCGCTTCTTCATTAGTGAGAGCAGAGATACCTATATCTTCGGCAAAATGCATTCTGTATTTGTTTTACTTTTTTGGCATCTTTGCAAAAAATAATTAGCGTACCTCAGTAGCTAAAAACTAATTGCCTATGCGCTTATCATCAAAAGTAACAAGCAAGGGAAAAAAAAAACATAAATCAACCATCCTCTCCTACCAGTGTCAGAGGCAATCAGTCCCGTTACCTTCCTGGGGTAATTGCCTGGATCGTGGCATTTTCCTTGTGTATACTTTTGAAAAATAAAACTGGAATATATCTTCTAATTAAACTCATTTATTTGTTATAAAGAAAATAAAACACCTAACCAATCTAGTAAGTTACATTTTGAATAAAAGTTCGTGCCGGCTGCTTCTCAGCAGTCGGACTTCTTTTGGCAAGAGAACAAAGGAGAGTGGTGTGAAGAAGGAATGCGGATACATGTAGCTTACTGATAAGAAGTTGGCAAGCTACGGAAAGTCTGATAGTCCAGAAATGAGAGCTCAGCTGGTAAATACAAAAACGCAGTGACATTCTTCCCATTCTCCTATGTACCTCTGATATAATCCAGAATATTTTTCTCATTATTGTTAAATTATTTCATTCCTGTGAATTCAGTTTAAATATCTCCTTTCAAATTATTGTAAGTAATGTTGCATATTTCAATAACCAGTCATTTCTTTGTACATTTTGACCATAATAGAAAGCTCACCTCTTGGTGTAATACATGGACAGTCTTTAGCACATAAGAAGCAATGCTCAATTTGTCTTCACAGACTGATTGTAAGAGAAGACAGCTGGTGAAGAATGAATGCTTTTCTCAGACATAATATGATATTAAAAATTTTATTAAATGGGTGTGTGTGTGTAAACGAGGGAGGAGGGGTAGGAGAGATTATCCAAGAAGCCTGACTAGGAAATAGCGAGCGACCACGTCCTTCAAGAGTGCACTTCCTCTCTTGGAATGTGGCAGGATGGAGAGGAAGTTGGTGCACAGATGATTGTATTAAATTTTTAAATAGGTACCATGTAATTGCCTTGCAGGAGACATGGGTTAGCAGCGATGAGACCCCAATTGAGCTCCCCGGGTTTAATATTTGGCAGCTGCCAGCAAAGAGAGTAGCTAAAAAAGGAAGAGCCTCTGGAGGATTGGACATTTGGGTGAAAGCCGAACTAGGATGGAAGGGAAATGAGATATGCTTGGAGAATGGCCCTCTATTTTTTCAAGCAATCCATTTGGAATATGAAGGGAAGTCAATGATATTTGCAAATGTGTACGTCAACCCAGCAATGGGGGATTTGTGGGAGGCTCTAGAGGTAAAAATATTAGAAATACGGAAAAAAATCACAAAAACACCTCTAATTTTGGCAGGAGACTTTAATGCACATGTGGGTCCCTCGTTGGAACCTTTTATTCAAAACGGTACAATTCCTGAGGGATATTTACATAACCAACAATCATGGGTCTCCCAAGACAGGAAAAAGAACAAAGATGGGGGGAAATTTCTAACTATGGTATATAACTGTAACCTCCAAATTGTAGGCCAGTACTCGGAGTTCAGAAGGTACCCCATAACTTTTTTTGGCCCCAAGGCATGTAGTTCTATTGATTATTTTTGTGTCTCTCACAGCCTAGTAGCAGGGGCAACTTCGGTCTTGACGTTACCAAGGTCAGAAAGTGATCACCTTCCTATTGCGACGTCCCTGGCAATCCCTTCAGATTTAAGGAAAAGGAATCAATCAATCCAACAAATAGGCCTCAACTTAGAAATAGCCCAAGAGAAAAGATTAACATGGAAGAGGGTTGATAGCAAAGCAGTGACTGAATTCATGAATTCACCATGTATGGAAGCCTTAGCGCATATATGCGCAAACAGTACGAGTGAACAAGAGCCTATAGTTTGTTTTGCGAAATATGCCATAAATTGAAGCATTTTTCCATGACTACCAAGCCAATGGGCCAGTCTGATTCTAGTAACTCATCATGGTTTGACAGTGACTGTAAGGAAAAGAAAAAACAGCTTAGGAAATCACTTAGGAGATACTTAAGCAGCCCAAACATGGAACTACAGAAGGAGTATATTACCATAAGGCAGAAATATAAGCAGCTACTGAAGAGAAAAAAGGCCTCCTATATCGACAACCTATGGGCTGGTCTAGAACAGGCAGCAAAGCTGGCCTCACCCACACTATTCTGGTTGGAGGTCTCAAAAATTATTAGAGATAGAAAACCAATAAGTGACCCAAACATTAGTGCAGAAAGATGGGAGAAGCATTTGGCCACGCCAGCAGCAGTGGAAAACTCTGATGAGCTTATATCCTCTCCGAGCTTGATACAGGAATATGAAGCCTTACCCCAGTGGGAAGAAGTGTCAATCACGGAGGTGAGGAGTTTAATCTCCTCCCTGAAAACAAACAAAGCTCCAGGACAGGATGCGCTCCCGGCATCGTTATTTAAAGATAACATAGCCTGGTGGGCGCCCGTCCTGGCGGGTCTCTTTACTTTTATCAATAGAACAGGGCAAATTCCTGCTAGTTGGCGTTCATCAATAATTATCCCCTTACATAAAAAAGGTTCTAGAGATAATCCTGATAATTTTCAATTAATTAGTCTAATCGATATTTCAGAAAAAATTTATGCTAAGCACTTGCTTCATAAATTAGAGGACTGGATAATGAGAAATAACATCTTAGCTGAAGAGCAGTCAGGTTTCAGGAGCAGAAGATCTACTATGGATAATTGTTTTGTGCTGGACCATCTAATAACAAAGTTTAAGTCTTGGAAAAAACCTCTGTATGTGGCATTCATAGATTTGAAGGCAGCCTTTGATACAATTGATAGAAAAATTTTATGGGATAAATTAGAGGCTATGGGAATAGAAAAGAAATTGTTATATTTAATTCGACTGTTATACACGGAAACCCAAGTAAGAGTTCGAGTGAATAGGTCAGGATCGGTAACAAATGCAATCCCATTAAAAAAGGGTGTCAGACAAGGTTGCATTTTAGCCCCAACACTTTTTAACTTATATTTAAATGACCTCCCAAAATGTCTGGAAGATACATCACTCCATGGGCCTAGTATAGGAACAAGACAGGTCAATTGCTTGTTATATGCTGATGATATAATTTTGTTGTCGGCCTCACAGGTGGGGCTACAAAGGTCACTTGGGAGGTTGGCAGCATATTGTATAAAAAATCGCCTGACAATTAATATAGAGAAATCAAAGGTAATGATATTTAGCAGTCAACAAAATATAAGGAGATGGGTTTTAAATGACAGAAGAATAGAACAAGTTCAGTCATTTACCTATTTAGGGCTAGTATTTCAGACAAATGGCAAATGGAATAAGCAGGTAAAAGCCGGAGCTCGGAAGGCCATGGCTCGGATGGCTCAATTAAACAAACTTATTTTAGAGAAAACTCCATCTTCATTAATCCCAGTGCTAAAGGTCTTCCAGGCGAAAATCGAACCAGTACTTACCTATGGGGCAGAAATATGGGGGTCAGTTAAGCTGCCTGGGCTGGAAACCCCTCAAAATAAGTTCCTGAGGAGAATTTTGGCAGTGTCCCCCGGAACCCCAGCATGTGTAGTAAGGGCAGAAACAGGAATCCATGCGACTGGCACTAGGGCCTTGTTGAAGACTGTTTATTTTTGGTTGAGAATAATCGAGATGGAGGAAGGGAGGTTACCAAAATTAGCGCTAATGGAGCAGATTATCTCAAGTAATAAAAATAACTGGTTATCAAGAGTTCTGAAGCAGGTATCTAGCTCTGGTATCCCTTTAAATTGGCAGCAGTATGACTATAGGCAGATCCGAAATTGGATTGCACAGAGATTTAAGGACATAAGTGCCCAATCGGATATTGCACAGGTGACAGCAGTAAAAGTTTGCCCCTGGTTATCAGCCAATAAACAAATTTTCAAAATAGAAAAATATTTAGCTGTGCCTTTGTTTCCCGTCCTGAGAAGATTCTTTACAAAACTGAGGTTGGACCAACTTGGAACAAATATGCTCTGGGGTAGATATAAGGGTATTCCTGTAAGGGAAAGGGTCTGTCTATGTGGGACGGGGGAAGTCAAAACAACGTCCCACGTAATTTTTGATTGCCCCCTATATTCAGACCTGAGGGAACATCAACTGGGCAGGATCTTTTATACCAGGACCCCTAAGCCTAAAGAGCACTTTTTGTGATATTGTTTGTTAGGTTCCAACTTGCAGTTGGTAAAATGGATTGCTAAATTTGTGGTAAAGTTGATGGGAAGGAGGACAAAGTTGGTGCAGCAAAATGAGGTAGATTGTAAGAATGATCACTTGATCTAACAATGTAATTTTAATAGCAGTTAACACTGATTGGGTAGATGCAGGGGCGACATTATAATATAAATTTAATTATATTTAAATGGTACTTTAAATTATTGTATTTTATCCCGATTTTATTTTAGATCGTATTTTATTCTAATTGTATTTTAATTGCGAGTTATTCCAATCTTACTTAATTTGTTTTACCAAACCTTTGTAATGATTTGTCTTTGTAATTCTGCACTTGATATGGCCCAAAGGGCTAATCAATAAATAAATTGATTGATTATTAAAAATCTTGAGTTATTTTCTTTCTCCTGCATCCTTCACAGAAAAATATGAAACTGGGCATGAAGTTGTTCTTTAAACGGAACTGTATGAAGCACATCAACACAAAAACATACCTAAAATCTCTCTGCCTTACCTATGTCTCAACTGCTGAGAAGATTAAATCTATAGTATTTCTCATTTATTATCAATCATTTTAGTAACTTGAAGTTGCTTTGTCTTCCTAAGTCTTACACTTCAGCAGATCAGTACAATGCCATAATTGCATTAACCCATGTAAAACTCAAATTAAACAAATCCTTATGCCAGCCACATGACCACGGAGACGTCTTCGGACAGCGCTGGCTCTTCGGCTTTGAAACGGAGATGAGCACTACCCCCTAGAGTCAGGAACAACTAGCACATATGTGTGAGGGAACCTTTACCTTTTAAGGCAGGGGTGTCAAACTCGATTTCATTGAGGGCCACATCAGAGTTGTGTTTGACCTTGGGGGAACTGGTGTGTGTGTGGCCAGGATGAGCATGGCCAGCTCAACATCACTTATGTCAGGGCGCCTGTGGTGGCCCAAGCACTCTGGCAGTGAAAATGGCTTAGTTTTCAGCTGTGACAGCCTCCTGCAACCCTCTGCCAGTGAAAACAGAGCTCAGGAGGGCCGCCCGCTGCCCTCATGAGCTCTGTTTTCACTGGCAGATGCACCATGGGCCGGTCCTTCACTATTTCCAGGGCAGCCTCATGGGCAAGATCTAAGCACCTTGTGGGCTGGATCTGGCCCCTGGGCCTTGAGTTTGACACCCCTGACCTAAGGTAACCCCTGACCAAAGAGTAATTTTGTCAGAACAGAACTTCATGAACATTTAACTACCTCAAAATCTCTCAATGATCCTCACTGTTTCTGCACAGTAACAAAGAATCACTTCTGAAACACTGCAAAAATCACTGCATGTTAGCATTTCAAATAGTGAAGATAGTTTTTTTTCAAAAAAAAAACCTTTACTAAATTATTCTTTAAACCTAGAGATTTATATCCTTCAATTACTTTGTACTTTCCTGTAGAATTGTGTTATTATTATAGAGTTAAAACAATTGAGGTCTCAAGACCACAGATTTTGGGGTGAACAGTTGCAATTTTGCAATGAAAACATTATTTTTTAATGTTGAATGTTTACTTTTTTTATATTCAATTAATAAATAATTGAAAAATAATTAAATGTAATGTAGAACGTTGCTTCCTGTGTGTCATGTAAGTAGTGATGTTGACTCCATTTCAATAGTAAACTATTTTTTAAATAATTTAAATAAAATGTATTTAGTTTTTTTGAAACATGATCTCCAGCACACACCATAACATTTTTAGCACTCAGTCAAAAAAAAAAAAAGGACGGAAGAAGTGCCATTATCAATTTGGAAACAAAACATTGGTATTTGCTCATTGATTTCTGAATACAAGTAGGTGCTTATTCACCAATTTTTACTTCTCATTTATCTTTATCAGGTGAATCTCCAAATTCTATTAACTCAACACACAAATCATTTGAGTGAAGGTATTGGTTTATAATGAACAATCCTATTGTTACATTGATGTCTCTGTAATATTATTTTCTATTCATTATACAGCCTCCCACCCTACTCCTGCTTTATTAATAACTTACTGATAAATAATTTCTTCTTTTTTTAATAATGAAGACCAAGGGATAGAGATAACTAGAAATATGAAATTGGGGAAATAATGAACTTACTTTATAAGGCCCCAAATTTTTGGCATAAGTGCTTGTAAGAAAAAAGCAGTAAGCAAATTCCTTTGTGTAGTGTTAAGATACAATACAAACATTTCTACAAGAAGTGTCACAACAGCTGGTATCTTCATTAATAGCAAATATGCTAGAGCCTAATTTGTTTAGGATGAATTCCAAATAAATTGCTAATTGTGCTACTTCACCTTGGTTTGCTATCTTTAGAGCCATTCATTCATTTCATTCTGCCTTTCCATTATCTTAAACAGAAACACCTCACCAAGGAGTCCAAGCAATTGGTACTCAAGGAAATTGTCATATCATACTGATTAAATTCAAACTACTTTATGTTAATGTTTTATTAAATGCACCTGTCCAAAACACACTTTTGGTCTCTGGTGTATTTTTTTTAATTTATTTTTATTCAACATTTACATCTTTAAAATCTTGGTTACACTTTTCCAGCTTTCCAATACCGGCATCTTTAGTAATATCCATTTTATCTTTCAGCCAACCACTGTATATACATACAGATTTTGTTTGTTACATACTTATTCATATAATCAATACATTATATATACATATCTACTACACATTAAATATTACATTCCATTATAATATCTTCTCTTATACTGTACATTATCCATTACCGTATATACTCGAGTATAAGCCAACCCGAATATAAGCCGAGGTACCTAATTTTACCACAAAAAAATGGAAAAACTTTTTGACTCGAGTATAAGCCTCGAGTATAAAATATAGCAGACTAAGTACTGTAAATAAACGTACTGTATATCCAAGACCAGAGATATACTGTGTTGAGTATTGAATGGCAGATTTGAATGGACCAATCAGGGACGTGAGCAGGAAATTCAGAGTACCGTCAGTGGCTGAAGCCGCAGACATCTCCTAGCTATAAAAGGAGCTGCCGCGGTTAGGATTCCCCATTGCGATTACGGAGCTAATAAAAGGTGTTTGATTCTACTGCGTGTCCTGTCCATTCTTGCGCCCACGATCCAACACTGGCGACGAAGGTGGGATTCTAGGTCAAAGAAAGAAGTACTGAACCTCCAACAAGCAATCATCAGCCACCCAGATCAACAGCCACGAGCATTGGTCAGATCATCAGCTACCACAATGCCTTCAATCAGCCCACCTGCACCTTTCAACCCGGCTGGAGAAGACTGGGAATCTTACATGGAAAGATTCCATATGTACATGGAAGGAAATGACCTGTTAAGCCTGTCAGAGCAGAGAAAGAGAGCAATATTCCTCACACACTGCGGAGCTGCCATGTTCAAAATGGCAAAAGCCCTCGCAGCCCCTACTGAGCTAAGAACGATGTCCTGGACGGATCTACAAAGCATCCTCAAGGCACACTACACTCCCCAAGCCTCATCCCTGGTAAGGAGACATGAATTCTACCCGAGGGACCAGAGGGAAGGCGAATCAATCAGTGAGTTTGTCGCGACCCTAAGGAAGATAGCTGCAGCCTACGACTTCTTAAATCTAGAGGAAGCTATGAGGAACCGGCTGGTGTTGGGATTAAAAGACCTCACCTTACAAAGTAGGCTACTGGCCATGCCTCAAATAACATTCAAAGAGGCGATGGAAGAAGCCACCACATCAGAGGCATCCCAGAAATCCTCAGCAGCCATGAAAAAGATGAACAAGAGGCCGCAAGGAAAAGAGGAATCCTCAATCCATTATGAGGACGTGGAAACGGAGTCAGAGAAAGAAGAAGAAGATGCGGTCCATCACCTGCAAACAGACCGAAGAGGCAAGCCACGGGGAAAAGGGAAGCCAGAGTTCCGGTGCGCAGACTGCGAGGGAAACCACCCCAGGGCAGAGTGCAGATTTTGCGATGCCATATGCCAAAAATGTGACCGGAAAGGACACATAGCGAGAGCCTGCAGGGCATCTCAGCCAACGTCCCAAAGAAGCCAACCAAACCGCCCACCAAGCTCACCACCCCATAACCGACCGTTCAAGGCAAGTGGAAAAAAACAACCGTTTGGAAGAGGTCGTAGAAGTAAGGATTCCGAATCCAAGTGAGGTGAAAGCCACCAAACATTAATAGTGGGTTATGCAAGTGCGGGAAAATCGAACAAGATGGCGGCGACTGTACTCATTGAGGGGAGACCCTGCAAAATGGAGGTCAATTCGGGGTCCTGCCTATCATGGTTTCCTGGGCAACGATCCAACAACTGGCTCCTATCATCAAACCCAGCGCACTCAAACACCAAAGATTGACTCTCATAGACTACCAAGGGAATCGGATCCCAGTAGTTGGCACGGGAAGATTCAACGTCGCCTACAAAATCTTCAAGGCAAAGCTACCCCTCACCATCGTGGACCAAGATAGACCTAGTCTATTAGGTCTGGAATGGTTCAAGCCGTTAGGACTAGCTGTAACGGGCATTGACCACATCAACGACTGCAGCTGGGAAGAAAAACTGATGGCAGAATTCACAGAGGTGTTCAATGGTGAATTAGGCAAGTACACGGGGTCCCCAATATCATTTAATCTAGACCCCCAAATTGCCCCTGTCCGGATTAAACCCAGAAGGGTCCCATTTGCTCTAAGGCCCAAAATAGATGAACAGCTAGACAAGCTAGTTGACCAGGGAGTTTTAGAGCCTACCGACCATGCGAAGTGGGAGACACCCATCATTACCCCTGTTAAGCCAGATGGGTCGCATCTGTGATGACTACAAAAGTACAATAAACAAGGTACTACAACAGAGCGCGTACCCAGTGCCAGTGGTGCAACATCTGCTCCACTCGTTGGGCCAAGGGAAAATATTTGCAAAACTAGACCCGGCGCAAGCATACCAGCAACTTCCTGTAGATGATGCCACAGCTGAGGCCCAGACAATCGTGACACACAGGGGTGCCTTCAAGTGCAAGCGGTTACAATTTGGAGTCAGTGTAGCCCCAGAGTTGTTCCAAAGCCTGATGGAACGCCTGTTACAAGGGATTGAGGGAGTTGTTCCATACTTCGACGACATGCTCATCTCAGCAGGGAATTTAGACCAGCTACAGCAGCGCCTAAGAGAAGTGCTATCTAGATTCCAAGAGGTGGGGCTTAAAGTAAAAAAGAACAAATGCAACTTGGCAGAAAGACAAGTAAAATTCCTGGGCTACTTAATTGATGAATCAGGAATACGACCCACTCCGGGAAAACTGAGGGCAATTAAAGAAGTACCTACCCAAAAAATAAAATGGAGCTGCAAGCTTTCTTAGGATTACTGAACTTTTATAATATTTTCCTACCACAGAAAGCTACAACTGCTGAACCGCTCCACTGGCTACTGGATAAAACAGTGGAATGGAAGTGGGAGAAGAAGGAAAGAGCGGCATTTGAAGAAATAAAAAAACTACTAACATCGGACAGAGTATTAGTCCAATACAGTGGAACATTGCCAATCAGGTTGACTTGCGACGCATCACCTTTCGGCATTGGAGCTGTGCTGAGCCATTGCATGCCAAATGAAAGAGAAGCCCCCATCACATTTTATTCCAGAACATTGTCAAAGCCAGAAAGAAACTACAGCCAACTAGATAAGGAGGCATTGGCTGCGGTAGCCGGAATAAAGAGATTCCAGGAGTATTTGTATGACCGGAGATTCAAACTCATCACCGACCATAAACCATTACTTGGCATCATTGCCGGAAACAAACCTACACCTCTGATATTATCACCAAGAATGATTCGCTTGATAGAGTTCTTAACAGCCTATGATTACCAGCTGAAATACAAGCCTGGCAAGACAATCGACCATGCTGATGCTCTCAGCAGATGCTCACTCCCGGAAACAAGAGCAGACCCAGCTCCAGCATCAACCACACTGCTAATTGAAACAATGGAAAGTGCTCAAATCTCCGCTGCAGACATCGCGAGAGCCGCAACGAAAGACAAAACCCGGGCGCGCATTTTGAATTGGATCTGGAAGGACTGGCCGGAAGCAAACGTGGACACGGAATTCCAGCCATTCAAATCAAGACAAACCGAACTGTTGGGACTAAAAGGGTGCATATTGTGAGGAGACAGAGTCATGATTCCCGGGGTGCTGAGACAGGACATTTTAAACTTGTTACATGAGGGGCACCCGGGAATAGTGAGAATGAAAGCACTGGCTAGGAGCTATGTTTGGTGGCCCGGAATGGATAAGGAGATAGAGGCGTGGGTAGCAACATGCACACCCTGCCAGGAATCACGACCGGCACTCCACATTGCACCCACACATGATTGGGAGAACCCAGGAACACCCTGGTCGAGAATACATATAGATTTTGCGAGGCCATGCCAGGGCAACATGTTCCTAATCATAGTGGACGCATTCTCCAAATGGCTGGAAGTGTCTCTAATGCCATCAACAATGATGGACACCGTTTTTTGTTTTTTTTAATTTGATTTATATGCCGCCCTTCTCCGGAGACTCAGGGCGGCTTACAATGCGTTAAGCAATAGCCTTCATACTTTTATATATTTATACAAAGTCAGCTTATTGCCCCCACAAACTGGGTCCTCAATTTACCTACCTTAGGAAGGATGGAAGGCTGAGTCAACCTTGAGCCTGGGGAGATTCGAACTTGCAATAATTGCAGGCAGCTGAATGTTAATAACAGACTATTAGTCTGCTGCGCCACCAGGCTCTTCTTCACCATTATCTGAGTCTTAAGGAGATTGTTTGCAACACACGGGTTGCCCGATTTGTTAGTATCCAACAATGGGCCCCAGTTTACGGCGTTCGAGATGTTCCTGGCCAACCAAGGAATCTGGCACGCATTGTCAGCACGAGGAAAGTCATCCACAAATGGGCTTGCTGAAAGAATGGTGAGAACGACCAAAGAGACATTGGCAAGGCTGGGCCCCAGGAACATGCAGACCAAAATTGACAAGCTACTCACTATCCAGCACATCACACCAAGCACGTCCACACATCAAAGCCCGGCTGAATTGTTAATGGGAAGAAAGTTGCGATCCCCATTAGACAGGCTGCACCCACAGTACAGCACAGAAAAGCCAATGGATTCCACAAGCAGAATCCGGCAATTCCAAGTGTGGGACAAAGTTTATGCAAAGAACTTCAGCGGCAATCTCCCATGGATACTGGGAGAAATAACCCAAGTCACAGGACCACTGTCATACAGACGGCAGACCGAGGATGGCCAACAGTGGAAGTGACACATCGATCAGATCAGAGGCAGAGTGACAAGGAATGAACTTGGCCCAATAGAAAAATACATAGAAAGGACTTCTGGCGGTGACGTAGGGTCGTGGCGGCACAGGAGAGAAACGCTCTCTCTCTGGTGTCGGATTTCTGAGCTTTTGGTGCCTTTTTTGGCGGAGACCGATCTTGGAGAGATCGGGAATAAGGAGGGGAAATTTCGGGGGAGGCGAGGAGAGGTGCGATCTCTCGCCGCACCGCAAAGATCCCTCATTCCAGACTCGGGAGAAGCCAGCAGGCGCAACGAACGCAGCTGGCCCGGAGGCCCGACGAGCCGATTGAGACCATCAGGAGCAGAGGAGTGAGTACAATGCAAGATCGTGGAGAGTGAGCAGAAAGCAAGAATCAATAATTTGGAATAATTTGGAGCAAATCGAGGAGAGAGTATTTTTCCGGAGGGGTAGCGTGAAAAGAGAAGATCTCAGAGTGAACGGGCAGCAATTGTAGAGGCGAGCAGAAAGGAAGAGGACGGAATATAGATCAGCAGAGAAAGAATAAAAAACACCAAAACACTAAAACAGCAAAAATGAAGGTGAGAAGAAGTGGATTTAGATCAACTGCGGTGATTTGAAGAAGAATAGACTGGCTGCCCTAACGGAAGGAGAGAGGTAGTTTGGCAAAGTAAAAACTGCAAACTGTGACTGTGCAGATTAGAGGTCGCCATATTGAAATAGGAAAAGACTTCAGTGTAAAAAAAAAAGAGAGACTTGCTTTTTCCTTTGTTGAAGATATAACAAACGAGACTCATAGAACACTTGAAATATACTACTCATATATAGTCCTTTTTTTTATTTAGACATAGATAATTGTTACTGATTATTATAGATAAAATAGATAATTGTTACTGATATTTATTGGATATTTATTTCTTTATTTATTCTCTTATTTATTGGAATTAACTAAGAACTATAGCGAAATTTGCACTTAATTTAAGTACTATAAACATTATATTTAACTGATTATTAATTATTGAAAACTAAATATTAAATATTAAGAATTGATTGATTGAATAAGTGTCTGATTATCTAAGTTGCATATTTATATATATTTATACGTATATTAATATCTATATTGCTATTTTATATTATATTTATACTTACATTTCTGCCATATTTTTACAGAGTATTTTATAGAGGTAATTAATTATTTAATTATTTAAAGATTATTTAAAGAAATCTGCTTAAAGGAAAGAGATTAAGTGAGTGAGAGGTTATTGAATTGATTTTTTTATGAGAGAAAAGAAAAGAGAGAGAAAGAAATTATACAATATTTGGATGGTGATTTGGGAGAAAGTTGATAAAATATTGGTGGAACAACATAGAATTTTGAAAGAGATGACGAGTACTACCACAACAACATTGAAGACAGGGAAGAAGATAACATCAATCTTAGCAGGAACAGCAGCCTCCCCAGTGTCACAGAAAACCTTGGAAGGAATGTTTGTGTCAGAGAAGCAACCCAGCACACCCAATATGCCAACAATGCAAGCCACATTAATAACAATTCAGGAAACCATGGCCGGGACTTCCGGTTTGCTAGCCTTCGGCGACGACGGTGCCTTTTTAAGGACCGCCAGCCCCGCCGCTTGTAGAGCCGCTTCGCGATCGAGAAGCGGCTTGAAAACTTCGAAATCCTGAGGATTGAAGGAGGAGAGATAGCAGGGTACAGGTTGAGCCCCTGTAAGCCCCCAGGGAATTGCTTCTGGGGAGGAAACAGGCGCGGCTCCCTCCCAACCTGCTGAGACTCCGGGCGGCGTGGGACGATTCTGCCTTCAGCAGAACAAGCCGGCTGCAGCAAACGTTTAATGTGAATGGAACCAACCTTAATAAGCAGCGGAAATACTAACTTGAACCCTGCAACTCGGAAATCGCAAGTATTAGTGCTTTGTTGACTTTTTAATTCAAGAGAAAATATGAGCGAGTGAAAGTGATTTGGGAAAAAAATATGGTGCCCAGCACTAGAGTTAATGAGCAAGAGAGAGTGGATTTGTGAAGTCGTCTTGCTTTGCTACAAAGTTACAAAGTTGCTACAAAGTTGCTTCATTTGTAATAAAGAGAAACAAGAGAAGAGGGAAAAAAGAAAAACTCTTTTTTTAATATCTGACTCTGCTTTATTCCAGTTTTTATTTGATTAAACCTGGGGGACTTTTTTAGAAGTCTCTGTGGAGGTGGAAAAGGAAAAGGGACTTTCCTCTTCAGAAAATCTAGTTTATGTGGCAGGATGGCCTCAAAGAAGCAGGAAGAAAAGATAGCAGGGGGGGATCCCCCCCACACAAACATGAAACGCAGCTTCCCCCTGCTCAACAGATACAGACTCAGAAAAAAGATTTGGATTTTGAAAATTTAAAAGAATTTATTTCTAAAGCTTTGGATGATAAATTTCAAAAATCTCAACAGGAAATAGATGATAAACTTCAAAAATCTCAACAGGAAATTATGCAGGAAATTAATGAAATTAAAGATATGGTGAAACAGGATTATGGCAAGGTGACTAAAAAAATATCAGATGTGGCGTCTGGCCTTGCAGAATTTATTATTAAAGTTGATTCTAAAGTGGATGAACTTAAATCAGAAGTCAATGTTAAGATGAAAGATAATGACTATAAAATTTCTGATGTTGATGAGAAAATGCAAATAGTTGAAAACGAAGTTGTTATGATGCAATTCAGGTCAATGGAATTTCCATAAGGCTTCGAGGAATTAAAGAGGGTGACAGACAGGATTTGAGACAGATTTGTGCTGAGGCTCTGGCACCCCCCTCTGATGTTCAGATGTACTGGGTGAATGACCTTCGTGCCCTGCGAGATTCCCCCCTCTCGCAGGTCTGGCCCTCTTCGTTATCGAGGGCCTATCTTGATGACGGGCGTTGGAGCCCCGAGAGATGGCATGCAGCAAAGAAGAGTTTGAGGGGTTTTTTAAGTGGGTTTTTTAGTGGGTTTTTAACAAAAATTTTAAGGGGTTCGGGGGGGATTAAGGTGGGTTCTGGGGGAAATCCACCGGGTTCAAGACCAGCCTTAGCGAAGGGCTACGATATTAGGGACCTAGAACCGGAGGTCGGGGAGGGGGGTGGAGTTCGATTTGAAGACGGCTGTTCCATCAGCATAGTGAGTGGGAGGGGCAGATATGGCGGAAGCTGGGGAGCATATCATATTCGGGGAATGCGCACTCGTTATCTTAGAACGATTGCACACTCCGGTCCCCAATGCTTTTCTTGTTCCCCAGGTTGTCCAGATTCTCAGGGCCAGAGCCTTCGGCTGATGTTATGCAACGCCAGGTCCGTTGTTAATAAAGCCCCTCGCATCCACGATCTTATTCAGGAGGGGGAGGCGGACCTGGCGGGTATTACGGAGACCTGGTTGGGCCAGGAGGGGGGAGTCCCCCTCGGGGATATGTGCCCACCTGGTTTCCGCGCATTTCATCAGCCGAGGGCTCAGGGCAGGGGCGGGGGGGGTGGCGGTTATTATAAAGGAAGGTCTGGATCCAAGGGAGACCACTGTTCCACAGATAGCCGGATGTGAGTCCCTCTTTGTGAAGTGGGGTCGTAGAGTACAGATGGGCTTGTTGGTCACATACCTGGCTCCCTGCCACGTGGCAACGGCCCTGCCTGAGCTGCTTAACATTATAGCCGAGGTGGCGGTGGACACCCCCAGACTTGTCATCATGGGGGATTTCAACCTCCCATCTATTGGTGAAACGTCTGAGGTGGCTCGGGAGTTCATGGCTTCCATGACGGCCATGGACCTTACTCAGTTAATTCATGACCCCACTCACACGGGGGGACACACTCTGGACTTAGTTTTTGTCTCTGGTCAGTGGTTGAGTGGCCTTGATATAGGGGATATAGCCATCGAACCCTTGTCATGGTCTGACCACTCGCTCCTTCGACTGGACTTTCTAACCGCTGCACCCCGCCGCAGGGAGGCGGGACCGACCAGGTGGTTCCGCCCCAGGTGCCTGATGGACCCCGATAGGTTCCAGATGGAGCTTGGGCCATTTCCTGAGACTCTAGCTCATGACTCGGCTAAAGACCTGGTGGCCACCTGGGATAGTGCGGCTGCCGGGGCCTTGGACCGAGTCGTGCCTTTGCGGCCTCTGACCCGGCACCGAACTCACCTAGCTCCTTGGTTCTCCGAGGAGTTTAGGGAGATGAAGTGCCGGAAAAGACGCCTGGAGAGTAGTTGGAGGACCAGCCGCTCCGAATCTGACCGAACACTGGTGAGGTCTCATATTAAGACCTACCTAGTGGCGATAAAAGCGGTGAAAACTAGTTATTTTGCCGCTCTTATCGCGTCATCAGATAATCGCCCAGCCGCCCTGTTTAGGGTGACCCGCTCCCTCCTCCATCTGGAGGTGCGGGATGACCCCTTGCAGGACCGTGCTGAGGATTTTGTGCAGTATCTGTATGACAAAATCGCTCAGATTCGGGAAGGGCTGGCCTCTGACTGGGTATGTCCAGACGGGATGATTGAGGCAGGTCTTGAGAGTGTTACCTGGGGGGAGTTCGATCCTGTGGCTCCCGAGGACATGGACAGGGTCCTGGGATGGCTGAACGCGACCACATGTTTATTGGACCCGTGTCCCTCCTGGTTGGTACTGGCTTCCCGGGAGGTGACACGAGGCTGGCTCCAGAAGATTGTTAATGCTTCTTTGAGTGAGGGGGTCCTGCCGGCCACTTTGAAAGAAGCGGTTGTGAGGCCCCTCCTCAAGAAGCCCTCTCTGGATCCGGCTGTTTTGGCTAACTATCGTCCAGTCTCCAACCTTCGCTTCATTGCGAAGGTTGTTGAGAGTGTGGTGGCGCAACAGGTTCCCCGGTACCTGGATGAAGCTGTCTATCTAGACCCGCTCCAGTCCGGCTTCCGGCCTGGGCACAGCACGGAAACGGCATTGGTCGCATTGGTGGATGATCTCTGGAGGGCCCGGGATAGGGGCTGCTCCTCTATCCTGGTCCTGTTAGACCTCTCAGCGGCTTTTGATACCGTCAACCATGGTATCATGTTGCACCGGTTGGCGGGGTTGGGGGTGGGAGGCACCGTTCTGCAGTGGTTCTCCTCCTACCTCTCTGACCGGTCGCAATCTGTGTTGACAGGGGGGCAACGGTCGACCCCGAGGCACCTTGCTTGTGGGGTGCCACAAGGGTTGGTCCTTTCGCCCCTTCTGTTCAACATTTATGTAAAGCTGCTGGGTGAGATCATCCGTGGCTTTGGGGTGGAGTTCCATCAGTACGCTGATGACACCCAGCTGTACATCTCCACCCCAGGCCACCCCAATGATGCCCTTGAAGTGATGTCCCAGTGCCTGGAGGCCGTGCGGGCCTGGATGGGGAGAAACAGGCTCCGACTCAACCCCTCCAAGACCGAGTGGCTGTGGCTTCCGGCGTCCCGATATAGCCAGCTGATGCCATCGCTGGCTATTGGGGGTGAATCACTCGCCCCCACGAAGAGGGCTCGTAACTTGGGCGTCCTCCTGGACGCACGGCTGTCTTTAGAAGATCATTTGACAGCCGTGGCCAGGGGGGCTTTTTATCAGGTTCGCCTGATACGCCAGTTACGCCCCTTTCTAGATCGGGACTCCCTACGCACAGTCACTCAAGCATTCGTCACCTCCCGCCTGGACTACTGTAACGCTCTCTACATGGGACTCCCCCTGGGGTGCACCCAGAGGCTGCAGCTGGTCCAGAACGCGGCCGCGCAGGGGATTATGGGGGCGACGAGGCACTCCCATGTGACACCCCTCCTGCGCGAGCTGCACTGGCTCCCGGTGGTCTTCCGGGTGCGCTTCAAGGTGTTGGTGACCACCTTTAAAGCGCTCCATGGCTTAGGGCCGGGGTACTTACGAGACCGCCTTCTGCCACCAATAGCCTCCCACCGGCCAGTACGCTCGCACAGAGTGGGCCTCCTCAGGGTGCCGTCTGCCAGACAATGTCAGCTGGTGACCCCCAGGGGGAGAGCCTTCTCTGTGGTGGCGCCCACCCTCTGGAACAACCTCCCCCCAGAGTTACGTACAATAACAGACCTCTGGATTTTTCGTCGGGCCCTGAAAACCCATTTATTCCAACTAGCTGGGCTGGCTTGAGCCAAATTTTTAAACTATTTTAAACTGGAATTGTTTTTTAATTATGGCCAAATTATTTAATTATTTTAATCAGTTTTTAGATTTTCTATGTCTGGTTTTTACTTTGGCTGTGCACCGCCCTGAGTCCTATATTGGAGAAGGGCGGTATAGAAATTTAAATAAATGAAATGAAATGAAATGAGTGCTTTTAAAAATTAATCCTGACGTGGTTTTTTACAAAATAGATAAAATCTACAGAGTGAATTCTTGGGTGGCCAGACAAAGACAACTGCCTAGAGATGTGGTCATATACTTTACGGATAGAGCAATAAGAAATGATATCCTGCAAAAATCCTTTCTTACTTCTGTGCAAGTGGGGGGCGCACAAATAGGAGTTTACAAAGAACTACCACCTAAAATGTTGAAAGCCAGAAAAGATTTTGGCTTTCTTGTAAAAGAATTGCAAAAACAAGAGATATCATTTCGGTGGGATGCCCCAACTGGCATAATTTTGAAATACAAGGGAGAAAGACATCGTTTGAATACCGTGGAGAAGGCGGAGTATTTCTATACTACTATTTTTAAAGAAAGAACACCATCTCCACGTTCATCTACAGTCCTGGAGATTAAGGAGAGTGATAAGAAGCAACTTCAACAATAACCGCAAGAACAGTCTAAGCAGGTGGAGCTAGAGGAAACGCAGGGTGCTGAAGGAGGTTTCTTGGATGAGCCCTTGTTGGAATCTTCTCCAATCTTGGACCTGGTTCGGATGGTCGAAGTTAAGGATCAGCGCATAACTCGTGCAAAATCTAAGCAACTTAAAGAAAAGCAACAACAAGAAAGACAAGAAAAGGGAGCTAAGAGTGCTATACAAGAGACTGGAGCCATGGGGGGAGCGAGACTGAAGATTCCGGAAGATATTCGGTTATTCTGCTCGATGCTTCAGAAAGATAAAGATGACAATTAAGTGCTTATCTTGGAATGTGAATGGGTTGAATTCAGCACAGAAAAGGAAGAAATTATTTGCATACTTGAGACAATTTAATAATGATATAATTTGTTTACAGGAAACGCATATCACAACTCAAGATCAAAAATATTTGATAAATTCTAAATTAGGAACACATTTTATATCTTCAACTTTGCAAAAAAAGAACGGTGTGGTTATTTATGTAAATAAAAGATTAACAGCTAAAATTATAGAAGCAGATGAAGATGGTAGGTTTATAGCAATTGAATTGCTTACAGTAAATGGCCAAATTCTTCTGATTGGAATTTATGCTCCCAATCAACAACAGGACCATTTCTATAAAATGTTACATACTAAAATACTGCAATGGGACTATAGATCTATTCTAATTATGGGAGATTGGAATGGAGTAATTGATTCTAAATTAGATAAAAAGAGTTTGGCGAAATCTAGGATTAGATTACCACAGACCTTTTTTGATATGAAAGAAGACTTGGAATTAAAAGACATTTGGAGAATACATAATCCAAAAGAATTGGATTACACTTTTTTTTCTGATAGACATAGATCCTTCTCTAGGATTGATTTCATTTTGTTGTCAGATAATCTACTTGTTAAGAGAAAAAGAACGAAGATTTTCCCAAGAACCTTGACCAACCATAGCCCCGTATGGATAGAAATTGAGATGGGCAAGACTGAGCGACGTTCTTGGAGAATAAATGAAAATTTGTTTAGATATGATAAAAATATAATAGAACTTAAAAAGCACTTGAAAGAATTTTTTGAAATAAATTTGAATAAAGGTACCCCAATTGAAATTGTGTGAGATGCGAGCAAAGCTTATATGAGAGGGGTGCTCATTTATATGAACTCTAAACATAGAATGATTCGACAAAAGAAAAGATCTGAATTGGAAGTAGAAATAAAGAACAAAGAACAGCTACTTATCAAAAACCCAACAGATGAAAGAATATGTGGTGTTATAAAACTTTTGAAAGACCAATTTCAAATGCTTATGGCGGAACAAGTTGCAACAAACTTACAATATGCGAAGCATAATACATTTTGTAATGCCAATAAACCGGGCAGATGGTTGGCCTACACATTAAGGAAAAAGCAGAGTACACGGACTATTGATAGTATTGATATTGGAGGGAAAGAAATCTTTCAACAGAAATTAATTAAAGAAGCTTTTGTGGACTATCATACTAAACTATATGCTAAAGATGATGTGCAGAATGGATTTATAGAAAAATACTTAGATAACAAAAGAGTTACAAAAATTACTGACCAACAAAAGGAAAGAATGAATTATCCTATAACAGAGGAGGAGATAATAGCAGCAATTAAACAATTAAAAACAGCTAAAGCTCCTGGAACGGATGGTTTGACTGCAGTGTATTATAAAACTTTGCAAGCAGAAATGGTGGAACAACTTAGAGATCTATTTTGTAATATTCAACAAGAGGGTAAAATACCCCCATCATGGACAACAGCTTATATTTCTTTGATACCAAAAGAGCAAGTAGGTCCTAAAAAACCGGAGAATTATAGACCAATATCTCTTCTGAATACTGATTATAAAATTTATGCAAAAGTACTAGCCAACAGGTTGATGTCAGTAATCCAAAAGGTGATTCATGATGATCAAGCGGGATTTATCGAGGGTAGGTATATGAAGGACAATGTAAGGCAAGTAATAGATTTATTGGAATATCTTGAGAAGAATAAACAGATCCCTGCAGTGCTGGTTTTCCTGGATGCAGAGAAGGCCTTTGATAGAGTGGACTGGAATTTTCTACTAAAGACTTTAAAAAAGATGGAATTTGGGGATCAATTTATACAGGCGGTTTCAGCAATTTACCAAGAGCAAAAGGCACAGATTATTATTAATGGAAGTTTGACAACAGAGTTTAAAATTGAAAAAGGAACAAGGCAGGGATGTCCGTTGTCCCCACTGCTATTTATTTTAACACTAGAAGTCTTGCTAAATACAATACGGGACTCTAATATCTTGAAAGGTATAATGATAAGGCAAGAGGATTACAGAATAAAGGCATTTGCAGATGATCTGGTCGTTACCCTAACACAGCCAATGGAATCAATAATCCAAATGAAGGACATTATACAAGATTATGGTAAAGTTTCAGGTTTTAGACTGAACCAGAAAAAAACTAAGATGATAGTTAAAAATATGACACAAGATCGTAAACACGAGCTTGAAAGAAGGGCAGGTTTTGAGATTGTACCAAAGGTAAAATATCTAGGAGTTCAGGTTGCAGAATCAAACACAAAATTGTTTCAAAATAACTATGAGGTGTTGTGGCGAGAGGTGCAGAAAGATATGGAGACTTGGAAAAAACTGCAGCTGTCTTTACTTGGAAGAATAGCAGCAGTTAAGATGAACATTTTGCCAAGATTGCTTTTTTTGTTTCAAATGATTCCGGTGCTTAAAAGTGATAAACAACTGAAAGTGTGGCAAAGTGGAGTGAATAAGTTTGTCTGGAACGAGAAAAAACCGAGAGTGAAATTGAAAATTATGCAAGATGTTCCAGAAAGGGGAGGCCTTAAACTTCCAAACTTACAGTTATATTATGAAGCAGCAGCTTTGACTCTAGCAAGTGATTGGTTTGGAAGGAAAAAGACTGGAATACTGAATATAGAAAGTTTTGATCTTGAATTTGGATGGCATGCTTACTTATTTTATGACAACAAAGTGGATAAAGTATTTAAAAGCCATATACTTAGAGACTCTTTGATGAGAGTTTGGAAGAAGCACCGATTCAAATGGGATTATAAAATACCGCTATGGCTGGATCTTGGTCATATTATGTGGAATACAAATATAATGTCACTCGGGGGGTTTTTATACAAAGAGGTTCTTTTTACAGATGCGGGCAGATGACAGTTGAAGACATTACAGACACTGTTGGCTGAAGGGATTAACTTAACTTGGTTACAATATAATCAACTATAATTGAGATGGAAAGAGGACCAAAAAACTGGTATTATGTTGCATGAGGAAGAATTGGTTAGACACATAAAAGAGAAAGGTCCAATGCATATTAAAAGGCTTTATAATGTTTTGTTAGAAAGGGATTCAGAAACTGAATTGGTTAAAGATTGTATGATTAAGTGGGCACAAAATTTTGAGGAACCAGTGCTGTTGGAAACATGGGAAAAAATTTGGGTTCAGAATGTTAAATTCACACAGTCGCAGAATTTGAGGGAAAATTTTTATAAAATGTTTTATAGATGGCATTTAGACCCCAAAAAATTGTCGTGTATGTACCCTAATGTTCAGCCAAAATGTTGGAGATGTGATTGTTTAGATGCTACATATTATCACGTTGGCTGGACTTGTAGGAAAGTTAAGGCTTTTTGGATAAAAATTTGGTGGGTCATGCAGAATGTTTTGAAGAAAAAAATTCAATTTTCTCCACAATTGTTTTTATTGGGTATAGTTAAGGGTTTTACCTTGGGTGAAACAAAGTTGATATTGTATATGATAACAGCTGCGAGACTATTGATAGGTAAATATTGGAAGAATGAAGTTTTGCCCACGATTGAGGATTGGACTTTGAAGATGGCCAGTTTTGCAGAGATGGTGAAGATTTCAGCATATTTAAAAGACTGTTCACAAGAGACTTATGAATGGGAATGGAAAAAGTGGATAGATTATGTTCAGAACAAATATCAAACTAGGAAGTATCAAATAGCTTTTATTTGAAAATGATATATTAAGATAGAAATATTTCAATGTAATGTAGATAAAAAAAAATTATAAGGGTGAGGGAGGGGTTCAAGTTCTATATAAGTTTTATATTAAGGGTTTTTTTTTTTTTACCTGATATGAGTATATTGTGTGGAAATCCGGGGGGAGGGGAGGGTTAGGGAGGGTTAGGGAGGTTGGGAAGTTTGGGGTGGGTTGAGGGGGGGGGGGGAAAGGGGTGAAAATGTAATTGTAAAACTTTTGCAATAAAAAAGAAAGAAAGAAAGAAACCATGGCCAAAATGCAAGAATATATGACCAGGAACCACGAGCAATCCAGAAAAGATATGGACGAGGTAAAGAGAGAAGTAAAGAACGATATCCAAAAGATTGATGAAAAAATAGATCTGATACAAGAAATTATTCAAAAAAATGACCAAAGGATAAAAGAAATAGAACAAAAAACGGAATTGACAGAAGAAAAACTGGAAGCACTGGATACAAAAATGACAGGATTAAACAAGGAACTTGAGAACACAGTGGCGCAGCTGGAAATGGAAAAAACGGCATTTTACCTGCATTTCCAAAATGTAGCGGAAGAGAGGGAGGAAGATTTGACGATGATAATGGCAGAGATGATTGCTGAGTCGCTCCAAAAAGAAAAGGACGAAATAATAAATGAACTTGATGAAGTGTACCGGGTCCATATAAATTACACCCGACAAAATAAACTTCCCCGGGAGGTACACATAAAATTCGTAAGAAGAAAGGTGAGGGATATCGTATACAAAATAACAAAGGACGAACCTATGTTCTACAGGAATAAAGAAATAATTACTCTGAAACAAATTCCCAAAAGGATAAGAGATCTGCGAAAGGACTACTGGTTCCTCGCCACATTGCTAAATAGGAGATATATACCCTTTAGATGGACAATGCCGGAAGGGATGTTAGTAACGTGGCAGGGAAAGAAAATAAAGGGGGATTCACAGAGTAAGGCAAGGGAACTATACGACCAAATGACGGGCAGCGAGGCAACAAATAGTAGTAAAGAAGAGGGAGGAAGGAATGTTAAAGGAAAACAGAGGCGGGAATGTGAAAAAAAAAACCCACAAGGAGGAAAAGAAGATGAAGGAGAGATGCAGGAGGAAGGAGGAATGCAAACAAGAGGCAAAAAAAAAGGAACAGGAAGAAACAAAGAAGAAACAACAGGAAAGTCAGTAAAAAATGGAAAGAACTCTAAAAATCCTATCAGTAAATGTAAATGGACTCAACTCGCCATCCAAACGACACCAAATTTTTTAAAAAATTGTGAAACAAAAATCAGATATAGTGTGCCTCCAGGAGGTACACATAAGAAAACAAGATATAGGACTTCCGGTTTGCTGTTTGTCCCCGCTGGACGCTCCTTTGGGATCGTCGCACCCACTGCCTGTAAAGAGCCGCCTTTATAGCGGAATGGCGGCTCGAAAAAACTCCGTTTCCATGAGGAAACGGAGATAGAGCAGGCTGGGGTGGGTTGAGTCCTCTGCCTAATCCCAAAAGTTTTTTTTTTTACTTTTGGGACGGAGTGGAAGAGACTCCCCGTATCCCCAGCCGATGCTCTGGGCTCTGGGAGATCTCTGCTACATGCAGAGCTAGGGGGCAAAAGCAAGCCTGTAAATTTGTTAAATTAATTAAAGAAGACGTGAGCTGGACCTCTGATCCTGAAGCGCAAGTATTCTTCTTATTTTAGAAAAGTTATTGAAGTTGTTTAAGAAGTGAAAGGAAAAAAGATTTTTAAAATGGCGATTGCTGCTGCGACTGCTGCGGCTTGAAGAGAGGCTGAAAGGGAAAGTCCTTCCGTTTTCTATTACAAAGTAGCGGAATGAATACTTCTGGCCGTAATTGAGGCAAAACCTCACTCTCACTCTTGTTTTTTTCTTTTTTTTTTCCTGGGGATCTGATATTGATCTTGGTTGGAAACAAGCCTTTTTTTTCTCTCTCTCTCTTTTCCACTAAATCTTGTCTGTGTGGGAAATGGCATCGGGACTCACACAGCTAGACAAACAGGGGGGGGGAATTTCCCCCATTAATAAATTACACCAACAAGTTGTAACTCTCCAGTGTCAGAAACCTGATTTTAATATAATAGAATTTCTTCTCGAAGAGATTGTAAGAAGGGATGAGATTGTGAACCAGCAACTTGAAAAATTTAAGCAGGAAATTAAAGAAATTGGTGAATTGGTGAAATCAAAGTTTGACTTTTTGAATCGAAAGATTTTAAATACAGCTAATGGTTTATCAGACTTTCTGATTCGGGTGGATGCAAAGACTAAATTATTAGAGTCTAAAATGAAGGAAACTGAGGAGAATTTGGATGACATGATTCAAAAAATTAAAAAGGATTTGGTAAACATTCAGGATAATAGCTCAGAAGACAAACCTAAAATGGAGGTTGACCAAAAGACTGGTAATGAAGAAAATGTGCAACAGAGGATTGAAAGAGAAGTTTTAATGATTCAATATAATTTTACAGAATATGCAATTAGACTGAGAGGTCTGCAGGAAAATAATAGAGATGATTTAAGGAAAATATCTTCTGAAATTCTGGCTGGGATTTTAAAGGTTCAACCTGATGAAGTGTATTGCAGGATTGATAGAATTTATAGAATAAACTCCTGGTTGGCAAAGCAAAGGCAATTGCCTAGAGATGTGGTGATCTATTTTACAGATAAAGAAATTAGGAATAATATTGTGCAGAACTCTTTTAATTCTACTTTGCAATTTCATGGAAGAAAGATTTGGATTTTTAAGGAGCTCCCGACTAAGATGCTAATGGAGAGGAAGAAATTTGGCTTTCTAGTGACTGAGTTAAAAAAAAGAAATATCCTATTTAGGTGGGATGCCCAGTTGGTTTAATATTGAGACACCAAGGAGTAAGATATCAACTGAACACTGTTGAAAAAGCGGAAGAATTTTATCAAAAAATTTTAAAAATGAACTTAACATCTTTAGGCACAATACAGGATAAGCAAAAGGAGTTGGAAACAAAAGGAAAATATCAAATTACAGAGGCTGTGGTGGATAAATTGTCTTTGGACTCCCTGGATACCCCAGCTGGACTGTCTATAAATAAGAGAGCAGTGTCATCCGACTCCAATGTGATGAACCATCAAGTCACAGACAAGTGCGCAAATCAACCAGTTGATATACAAGTGATGGAGAAGAAAGATGAGATGATAAAACTAACCCAACAAGATCAACTCATAAGGCAGAATGAAAATCGATCAGCCGATACACAATTGGTAGGCACGAAACGAGGATGGAAATCCAACCCGCAAAAGAAAAAGAAAAGAAATAGATCTCATAGAAACAGCAGTTTCTAAACCAAGCAACAGTGAAGCCAGGGACTTTAAAAAATGAATGAATATCTGAAAAGATATTGGAGGCGAACAATTGTTTAATACTATCCTGAGGATTGTGGCAGATCTCTGTAATGCCGTGATTTTGGGATGTGAAAAGAGCCTTACTTTGTTGGATTTGAATTATTTACTCTGGATTTCTTTTACTGGTAAATATATTATAATTATTTTGAGTTACAAGGCAAGAGAGTCACACTGGGGCATGCAGAAGATCTGGTTGTTACCCATTAGGATGATGGGAATCAACAATCCTGATGAATACCACAACTATAACTATATGGATATAATTATAATATCACTCGGGTGGTTGTTTTTACTTTTATATATATACGAGGATATCTACTACTGATGGGGGCAGAAGATGATTGAAGATTTTGAACAAACTGTTGCACCAGCATGTTATTTTACCCTATTATGGGTGATGGATTTAACAATCCAGTGGAAAGACACCAAAGAAGATATTATATGGATTATAAATTTAAAGTTATGGTCTTTTTTCTTTTTACAAAATGGAATGCATATATAGATATGTGTATATCTTAGTAAAGTGGGCAGTGAGTTATATTTAGAATTGTATTGCATGATTTTGTAGGAATTGAAGGGTTGAAATAGGTTAGTTTACTGATCGATTAGTCTAAGAAAAAGGATCCTTAAGTCATATATTTAGGGGAGTGGAGGAATTGGATAGAACTGAATAAATGTTAAATTTGGATGTAGGGAGAAGGCCGCTTTAAAATGTTATATTAATATATATAAAAGATTAAATGTTAAATTGTAATAATACATTATAAGTTTAGGGGAGGAGAAAAAGGGCAGATTATCGTAAAAATGGGAGTTATAAGAATAATATGCTAAGGGTCAGTATTCTGAGGAGGGAGTAAGGGAAAGGAAAGATATTATGTATGTAATTAGTTATGAAATAGCCTATTGTTGTGAAGAAGTCACAGGGGGGGATGGGTGGTGAGGGGGGGTTAGGGAAGAGGGGGGGAAAGGGGGAAAAACTTGTATTTGAAAACTTTTTCAATAAAAAAAAAGAAAACAAGATATAAAATATATACAATATAAGAAATTAGGTACAGCATACTCATCATTGGCAAAAGAAAAAAAAGAGGAGTAGTGGTATATATTAAGGAAGGAATAGATAGCAATATAAGATATGTGGATACTGAAGGTAGAATAGTGATGATAGAACTAAAACTTGATTTTAAAAATATATTGTTAGTAGTAATATATGCCCCAAATAGTAAACAATTAGAATTCTATAAAAAAGTGCACGAGAAAATTATGGATCAAAAAATGGAAAATATATGTCTGATTGGAGACTTCAATGGTATTTTAGATGTAAGAAAAGATTATAAATGTGGCCAGCAAAATAAAAATAAGAAAAATGTATTGCCCAGAACCTTTATAGATATGGTGGAAGAGCTAAATATGATAGATAGCTGGAGATTCTATAATCCCGAAATTAGAAATTTTACATATTATTCCAATCCACATAAATCCTGGTCTAGGTTGGATATGGCATGGGTATCCAGTATGTTAATGACGGAAATAGAAATGGTAGAAATTCTATCAAATGATTGGGCAGATCACAACCCAATAATGATGATGTGGAAGGGGCAGCAGAAAAGGAAAAACAGATCGACAATGAATATACAGTTGATAAAAGAAAAAGAATACAAGAATTATATGGAAAAGGAGTTAGAATTGTTTTACAAGGAAAATACAGAACAACATACCTCCCTACAAAACTTATGGGACACAACTAAGGCGTATGTAAGAGGCCTTACAATAGCATACAATGCAAAATGGAGAAAAGAGAGAGAAAAAGAATATAATAAAATACGAGAAGAAATTCAAAATTGGGAATGTAAATAGCAAGGAAAACCAGGGGATGAACAAATAACGGTAAAATGGATAGCAACAAAACACAAGCTGAACATATTAGAACAAGGGAAATACGCAATTACTTTAAGATATATAAGGCAGAACTACTTCGAACACGCAAACAAACCAGGGAGGTGGTTGGCATACAGACTGAGGAAGGAAAGGGGAAAAAAGACAATTCAGAAGCTACAAGATGATGAGGGAAGGATCCATCAGAGCTTAGAGAAAAAAAAGGAGATAGTAGTCCAATATTATCAAAAACTCTATGAGAAGGACATAGTAACAACGGAGGAAATTGAACATTATCTAAAAGGAGAGGGAGTGCAAATACTAACAGAGGAAAAAAAAGAACTATTAGATAAGGAGATTACAATAGGGGAATTAAAAGAAGCGCTGAAGAGACAGAAAAATAATAAAACTCCGGGGACCGATGGTCTACCAACAGAGTTTTACAAAACATTTGGGGAATTATTAAATGGAATGCTATTAGAAATATACAATGAAGCGCTGATGGAGGCAAAATTACCAAACACATAGAAAGAAGCATATATCTCCTTAATACCAAAAGAGGGGGCAGATATCATATTAATAAAAAACTATAGGCCGATTTCTTTGTTGAATACCGATTACAAAATTTTCATGAGTATAATTGCCAATAGGTTGAAAAAAATATTACACAACAAAATACATCAGGACCAAAATGGTTTCTTGCCCACAAGACAGATAAGAAATAATTTAAGGATGGTAATGGATGTTTTGGAATATTACGAGGTGCATCCAGAGAGACAGGTGGCTCTGATCTTTCTGGATGCACAAAAAGCGTTCGATCAAGTAAATTGGCAATTTATGAAACAACAAATCCAAACTATGAATTTTGGAGAGAAATTTACTAAAATGATAGTATCAATATATCAGAACCAAAAAGCATGTATTTTGATAAACAGAGATCCAACAAAAATTTTGGGAATAAATAAAGGAGTAAGGCAGGGATGCCCACTATCACCCCTACTTTTTATCTTAACCTTGGAAAACCTGCTAATTAGAATTAAGGCAAACAAAGAAATACAAGGATTAAAGATTAAGAGAGAGGAGTACAAGGTCCAAGCTTTCACTGACGACCTTGTCTTCTTCATAGAAAACCCAACAGAAACAACCCCGAAATTACTAAAAGAGATTGAAAAATTTGAAAAAGTAGCGGGTCTAAAAGTTAATAAAGAAAACACAAATATGATAACAAAAAATATGACAACAAAACAAGTAGAGAAATTAGTAAAAGATTCAGGATTACAGGCAGTTAAAAAAGTGAAATATCTGGGGATACATCTGACGGCTAGAACTATAACAATAAAACAAGATAATTATGAACCTTTAGTCCAGAAAATAAAAGAGGATTTAGAGAAATGGGGGAAATTAAGACTATCTTTGTTGGGGAGGATAGCAGCAATAAAATCAAATATACTGCCAAGACTCCTTTATTTATTCTAAACAATTTCAATAAAATTGGACAAGAAATTTTTTGATAATTTGGATAAAATAACCACAAAATTTGTGTGGGAAGGGAAAAAAATCAAGAATAAAACTAAATATATTGCAAGACGATAAAATTAGAGGCGGATTTGGTTTCCCAGCATGGCAAAAATACTACAAGGCTGCAAGCTTACTTTGGATCAAGGAATGGATAACCTTGGATAATCAAAGGTTGTTAAACTTGGAAGGACATGACCTGATGAAGGGATGGCATGCCTTTATTTGGAACACCGGGAATAAAATATATAAACACTTCAATAACCACACTATTAGGAAATCTTTAATTAATACATGGCAACAAATTCAACACAAACACTACATGAAAATCCCCGGCTGGCTATCGACAGTAGAAGCAATAACCCACCCCAATATATTATCAAAACAAAAAATATTAAGATATAGAGAAATACTAGACAGACAGGGGAAACTGAAAACCAGAGAAGAATTAAAGGAACAAGGAATAGCAATAGACTGGTGGCCATATTCACAAATAAAGATAAGATATAGGAAGGATCAGGAGGAGGGAGGAATAAATTTAAAACAAAATCGATTGGACAAATTATTAGAATCCAAAGAAGGGAAATTAATTTTGAAAATTTATAAATATTTACTCGAATATGATTTGGCAGAAGAATTGGTTAAAGGACAGATGATAGCCTGGGCGAGGAACATTGGGCACAGTATACAACTAGAAGAATGGGAAAGAGCGTGGGAAAATAACTATAGCATGACAAAATCGGTAGTCTACAAAGAAAATCACTATAAAATGTGGTATCGATGGTATCTGTCCCCCGCAAGGTTACCAAAAATGTACCCAAATGTAAACCCGACCTGTTGGAAGTGTAAAATGGACGTTGGTCTTACCTGATACGTCCGTTCTCGTTCAGGAAGGGAAGTCAGTCAGACTGGGGAAGGACTTCCTCTATGCAGCATTGATTGAGTCTTGCCAATCAGAATAACTCCGCCCTCCTGGCCCAGTGTTTCGGCGAGGGCGTAGGCGTAGACTGACGTGTCTTCCTGAAATGAGAAAGAATTAGAAGCAACCTCCCCCAACCGACCGAGAGGGCCGGACCCAAGGGTGGGGCTGACTGACTTCCCTTCCTGAACGAGAACGGACGTATCAGGTAAGACCAACGTCCATTCTCCGAAGGAAGGGAAGGCAGTCAGACTGGGGACATAACAAAGCTGCATGTCCACCAGGGCGGGAACAACCGGCCCGAATACCTCGGGGGGAAGAACGGACTGCAGGACCCGGCGACCAAAGGCAGCATCCGCAGATGCGAAGGAATCCACGCGGTAGTGGCGGATGAACGGAGAAATAGAAGTCCACGTGGCAGCTCTGCAGACCTCTTCCAGAGGCGCTTGAGTGGACCAAGCGGCGGAAGTCGCTGCGCTCCTGGTTGAATGGGCCGTGATGTTTCGCGGGACTGGCAGCTTCAATTGTTGGTAGGCAGAGGCGATAGTAGCCCTGATCCATCGTCCTAAGGTAGTACTAGAGACACGGGCCCCCACAGTATCTGGTTGAAAGGAAACGAACAACACTTCTGTTTTGCAAAAAGGAGCAGTCCGGGCCAGGTAGATCCGCAGAGACCTGCGGACATCCAGTCGATGCCACGAGCACTCCAGACGATGCGTGGGGTGAGGGCAAAAATTCGGGAGCACAATCTCTTGTGACCTATGGAACAACGTGTTAACTTTAGGCAAAAAGGCCGGGTCAAGGCGCAGGACCACCCTGTCCCTGTGAAAGATACAAAGGTCACTGCGGGTGGACAGGGCAGCTAGCTCCGATATCCTGCGCGCCGAAGTAATAGCAACTAGGAACGAAACTTTAAACGATAGGAAATGGAGAGAAACCTGACGAAGCGGTTTGAAGGGAGACGAGACGAGTGCCGTGAGAACTTTGTTCAGATCCCAAGTAGGGAAACGATGCACGGGAGGAGGGCGGAGATTGGTAGCTCCGCGGAGGAAAATGCAGATGAAGGGGTGATGGGACAAAGAGTCCGGAGAACCACAGGAAAGGACAGAAGCCAGAGCTGCCACCTGACGACGGAGGGTGTTAGGAGCTAATCCTGCTTCGAATCCCGCTTGGAGGAAGGAAAGGACGTGGAGGACGGAAGCCGAAAGAGGATCGACTGCAGAACGGTTACACCAGGAAACAAAGGCGCGCCAGGTAGCTCCATAGATCCTGGTTGTAGATGGGCGGCGAGCGGCTTGCATCATGGTAGCCACCGGAGGAGGGAGGTGGTGAGCTGTTAGGAGACGCCGCTCAACCTCCACACGGTCAAGTGAAGCCACTTGGGATCCAGATAAGTGAGACGGCCCTGGGTCAGCGTCACTAAGGAGTCCGGTATGCGCCAGTGATGTGCTACAGAGAGGGATAGCAGGTCCGCATACCAAGGGCGACGTGGCCAGTGCGGGGCGACGAGAAGTAGATCCGCCTTCTCTGCTAACATCTTCCTGAGTGCACGAGGGATGAGGGGAAGGGGAGGGAATGCGTATAGAAGACCGGGAGGCCACGGGCAGCGGAGGGCATCGGAATCATCTGCCTGAGGGTCCGGGAACCGTGAGAAGTACCGTGGAAGGAGGTGATTCGTCGCCGAGGCGAACAGGTCGTCAACCGGGGTCCCGTATCGACGGACAATCTCCCGGAAGAGGGATGGAGAGAGGCTCCACTCCCCGTGATCCACGGGAGAGCGGCTGAGAGCATCCGCTTGTAGATTTGCCGTCCCGGAAATGTGGTCCGCCCGGATGGATGACAAATGGGATTTGGCCCAGCGGCCCAGCAGAATGGTCTCCGTAAGCAGAGCTTTGGAATGAGTGCCCCCCATCCTGTTTAAGTGCGCTTTGGTTGCCATGTTGTCGATAAGGACTAGAATGTCCTTGCCCTCCACCCGAGATCGAAAGGAGAGGAGGGCTAGGTGCACGGCCCGCAATTCTAGGTAGTTGATGTTGTGTTGTCGGTCTCAGGCGGTCCACTGACCTTGGGCCATGTGATGGAGCAGGTGAGCCCCCCAGCCGGTCAAGCTGGCGTCCGTCGTGAGGACCAGTCGAGATGGTTCTGTGTAATTGCTCCCCTTGGAGATTGCCTCTGAGGACCACCATCGGAGGGAGGACTGAACTGAAAGAGGGAGACGGATGCGGGCCAGAGAGTTGCTCCTGCCAGCGCGCTGGTATGGGAGGAGGAGCCACTGCAGCTCCCTGCAGTGCAATCTAGACCAGGGAACAATTCCAAAAGTGGAAACCATTTTACCCAGAAGGCAAGAGAGTTTCATGAGAGAGACAGAATCCGCAGCCCAGCATTGGCCAATTAGGTCACGGAGAGCCAGTTGACGGTCTGGGGAGAGGAACACCCTGGAAGAGACTGTGTCAATTCTGGCTCCCAGGTGGACGATACTTGTGGAAGGTGATAGGTGGCTTTTGGCCCAATTGACAGAGAACCCATGGGATTGGAGAAGAAAAAGGACAGAATCAAGGTCCTTGGTGACCGAAGAAAGGGAAGTAGACAAAATGAGAATATTGTCCAAATAAAATTGGAGCCTAATGGGAAGGGACCTGATATGACCTATGAGTGCAGCCATGACCTTGGTGAAAACCCTCGGGGCCGAGGAGAGACCAAAGGGCAAGGCTCTATACTGAAAATGGGACCCCATGAAATGAAAACGGAGAAACTGACGGTGGGAAGGGTGAATCGGAATATGGAGGTAGGCCTCCGTTAAATCAATTGAAGAGAGAAAATCCCCTGGGCGGAGGCACTCCAAAATGGAGAACAGGGTGTGCATCTTGAACCGGCGATAAATTATGTACCGGTTCAGAGCTTTAAGGTCTAAAATGGCCCTCCATCCCCCCGAGGACTTAGGGACTACAAAAAGACGGGAGTAAAATCCCCTGCCCTGTTGATCAGGGGGCACCCTCTGAACAGCCCGAATAGCCAGGAGATGGTTGATGGCTGAGGAAACAAGGGCCTGCTTCTGCGGGTCCCGAGAGACAGGGCAGGAAATAAAAACTGGGGGGGAGGGCTGAGGAATTCTAAAAGAAGGCCCGAGCGAATAGTGGAGAGAACCCAGGCGTCAGATACAGCGGAGACCCATTGGAAATAGAAAAAGGACAAGCGACCCCCTATAGGAATATCATTGCGGGAACTATCTGCCTCGTCTGGCAAAGTGTCCCCGCCCTCCCCGAAAGGACCGGCGTGGCAGGTTACTACCCCCCGATCTAACCTGGGAGTCAAGATGTTGGCTTCGAGGAGGGACGGGACGGTGGTAGCGTGGCTGGAACGAGCTGGAGTCAGGACCATGAAAGGACTGGGACCGTGAATACGGAGTGTAGCGTGAAGCCGACCGCCGAAGCTGAGAAGGGAGAATCTTGCGCTTGTCCCGGGTTTCAATCAGGAGAGGTTCCAGCGGGGGTCCAAAAAGAGAACCCGTGGAATAGGGGGCAGAGGCGAGCTGCCACTTACTATGCATATCCGCCTGCCAGCCCCTGAGCCAGAGAAGGCGGCGTGAAGTGATGGAAGAACCAAGGGCCCTGGCAGCGAATCTCGTAGCGTTGAGGGTAGCATCCGCTGAATATTCCAGGGCTGCGGCAATCTTATTGAGATCTTGATGAGCCCTGAGGTCGGCCCAGGGCAAGCGGTCTTGCAGCTGTCTCAACCAGAGAAGGGCCGCATGGTTAAAAAAGGACGCCGAGGATGAGGCCCGGATGGACCAAGCAGCCGCAAGATGTCCCTTGACGAGCATCTTCTCTGCTCTCTTGTCCTCCGGACGAAGGGAATCTTCGGGTGGGCCTGTGGGGTGGACTGGATTAGTCAAGGCAACGATGGGAGAGTCAACGACCGGAGGTTGGAGAAGGTCGGCCAAGGCTGGAGCAGAATTGTAGAGTCGTTTGTCTAAGTTGTTAGGGCTGGGACCCGCGCCCGGAAGGGACCATTGGCGTTGGAGCACGTCTAGAAAAAGCTTTGGTGCAGGAACTGTTTCCGGAGTCACAGTTGGTTCTGCAAAGAGAGCAGAAGCGGGGTCCGAGGGAGTGGGAGCGGAGGTAGCCGATGGAACCTCACCCAAGCGGGTGGTGGCAATGGCCTTAAACAGTAGGGACCTGAACATCTGTGGGTTAAAAAGACCAATAAACGGTGACTGATCCGGTATCAATCCTTCATCGTCAGAAAGGGCTGCATCTGGGGCCTCTTCATGATCCGAGGGCAAAGCTAAGTCCCCCGCATAGTCATAGTCATCCTGTTCCAGGTCAAGGGACTGGTCATCGAAACCACGAAGTTGGCATTGTGGTTGAGGAGGGGGTGCAGAAGGCAACCCCACTTGCTGTAAACATTGGGCGAAGCCATCCCGGATGACTCTGGTTAGCATAGCCTCAAGGCCTTCGGGCACCTGAGGAGGAGCAGCGGGCGCAGGTGGGTCCACAGGTGGAGCTGGAGAAGAGCTCCTGGAGGAAACTGCCTCAGACAGCGTCTGGAACAAAGGTTCCTTCCCGGGGGGGGGAGGCCCAGCTGAAGGAGGGCGGTCCGGAGATAGCTCCCTGTAATTGTGGGAATCAGCCATGACCTGGGAAGTTGATGCAGGAGGGGTCTGGTGGGCCGGTTGGGGGGCTGGAGCCCGAGATTGATGGGCCGCCCTAGAGAAAGCCTTCTCCATTGCACGATGCCGGCGTTGTTCCTCCTTGGAGGGCGCAGGGATAGCAGGCGCCGAGGCCTTGATAGCCCTGGACCGCTTGGCTGGAGGGGACTGGGTCGAGGAACCTTCCAGCGGGTCATTGGTATTAGCAGCAGGGCGCTTTGAAGGGGCTGAGGCTGTGGACTTGGATCTATCCCCCATGACAGAGATCTCCCTTGAACAAAATGGCTGCTGGCAATTTCGCGCCAAAATTAACCGCCCAAATTTACTGATGTAGCAATCCAAAAGGCTCCCCACAGGCAAAAGTCAATCCAATAATAAACAGGCAGAAGAATCGCTAGCTCAAGGCTATTACTGCGATATGAGTTGCAGCGAGGCAAGCTCCAGCCGAGGGAAAACGCTGCTTGGCTAAATGCCTTTGAAACGCAGCAGAGGCTCGTTAAGGAGATCGGGGGAGATAAGGCCGCAGAGGAAAAGCCTCTCCATTAGGATCCTTGCAGGCTCACAGCAGCAAATTAAGGCAAACAGATTTTCAAGCCTGGAGGAACGCTGCTGGGAAGAAGCCTTTGAAGCACAGCAGGGGCTAATTAGCACGATCGGAGAGATAAGGCTGCTGAGGGAGAGAACTGCCAGCCGGCAGGCTCCCAGCACGATCGCAGCAATTGAGGTTTTTACTCACAATTAAACTGTAGCCGTAAAACTCAATTAAAATAAATGAAATAAAGTCCAAAGGCAAGGTAATCTAGCAGTTAGTAGGAGATAGTGGAAGACATGTCTAAAAAGCACAGGGAACTTTTTATCACGCTTGGTGGCTCTGCCCAGAAATTAAGAAATATTGGAACAAGATAAAAACATGGATAGCAGAAATAACAGATTATGAAATTGAATTAGAACCCGAAATTTTTTTATTAGGTATGATTAAAAAGAACATTAGGAATGATATAAAATATTTAATACTTCACATAATAATGGCGGCTAGATTAGCGGTAGCACAACTTTGGAAAACAAATAGATTGCCAACCGATCAGGAGCTAATACAAAAGATATACACATGCGCAGAAATGGACAAATTAACCTTAGAGTTACAGGATAAGGAGGACTCAAAATATTTTACAATATGGAATAGATGGTACCAATGGATAAATCAGAGGAGGCCAAATGGGTAGAGATGAAATTTAGAGGAAATTAATATAATTAAAAAATGCACTGTCAGATAGATAGAAAATGAAATATGTCACTGTAGCTTTGTATATATGTATATATAATAGAAACTAGTTAGTAGTTGAAGTTGTTTATTGTATATGTATATGTAAATTTGTTTCTTGATTAAGTTAACTTTTAACTTAATCAAACTTTTGTATGTTTTAAATGTTTTTAAGAATGAATAAAGTTTTGCTTTTTAAAATTAAAAAAAAAATACATAGAAAGAATCCAGACCCTACCACAGGCTCAAACACAAGACAGCACAGGAAAAGACTCAAACCCAAATAGAGGCAGCAGACACTTACCTGAAGTCCAGGAGGAAGAACCGAACATCAGCTACAATCCACCATGTCGTCCAGGAGAGGAAGGAAGTAACACCCAAGAAAATAATTCTACACCAGGAGCGAGTTCCAGAGAGTTCCAGAGGCGGAGCCAGCAGAGTCACAGAACTCGACCTCTCACTCCAAGAATTCTGGGACGACTGATCTGCACAGGTCAAGTTGCGCATTGAGATGACCCGCTTACTTACGTGACTACGTTGCCTAGAGACTTCAGGATTAGTTCTGCTAACTAGAGGGGAGGGGTGTTGAGTATTGAATGGCAGATTTGAACGGACCAATCAGGGACGTGAGCGGGAAATTCAGAGTAACGTCAGTGGCTGAAGCCGCAGACACCTCCTAGCTATAAAAGGAGCTGCCGCGGCTAGGATTCCCCATTGCGATTACGGAGCTAATAAAAGGTGTTTGATTCTACTGCGTGTCCTGTCCATTCTTGCACCCACGATCCAACACACTGGTACTTGTATTCAGCAATGCTTGGACGGAGCAAGGGGGCATGACCAAGCACAGGTAAGATTGTAAAGGCTACCTCACAGCCCTGGAGAAGAGTGGGAGAAGAAGAGCGGTCGCATCCTACATTCATCCGGCAAGGATGCAGTGCGCCCCAGGTACAAGCACACAGAAGCAAGGAGGTTCTTGCCCAGTATGGCCTGGACAACACAGAGGCTGCCGGCGTGCAGGAAAAAAGAAGAGCGGTGATATCAGCAGTTATTGGACCACTCACAGAGGCTGCAGGCACCCGCAGATGAGCGGGAGAGACCAGAGAGCACCCGCACTGCACCGGAGAACAGGTAAGTGGGACCCTCACTCGAGTATAAGCCGAGGGGGGCTTTTTCAGCATAAAAAATGTGCTGAAAAACTCAGCTTATAAACGAGTATATATGGTAATTTTAGATTTCTTTTCCAGCCAATCATACCATCTGTTCCATGTTTCATAGTAAATTGTTTCTTCTCTATCTTTAAGTTCCATCGTTAGTTTATCTGATTCTACACACTCCAGCCCCTTTTTTATGATCATCATGTTTGATGGAGCATGTTTCTAGTTTTGGGCAGATGAGATTCTGGTGGCCATAATTATATGGAGTATGAGGTATTGAATTTCTTTACTCATTTTTTCTTTTATAATCTCTAACAAAAATAATTCAGGTTTCATATCAATTTTTTGCCCACTCATTTCCTCCAACCATTTTTTAACCAGTAGTCTCTTGCTTTGGGACATGTCCATCACATGTGGTAGTATGTCCCTTGTGGATGATTACATTTCCAACAGTGCAGTGGGTTGTTTGAAAACATCTTGGCCAATCTCGCCAGGGGTAAATGCCACCTATAAAACATTTTATAAATATTTTCTTTATAGGCGGCCAACAATGTCATTTTATAATTTTGTTTCCCATATTTTTTCCCAATACTCTAATTCTATGTTATATCCAAAAAAATTTATCCACTTTATCATTGCTTTCTTCACTGTTTCCTCCTCCATTTTGAATTTGAGGAGATAATTATACGTTTTGGTAATTATCTTTTCATCTGTCCCTGTTAATATTTTATCCATTTCTTGTTGTCCATTTTGAAATCCATATAATTCTAAATCTTTTTTGTATTTTGTTTGGATCTTAAATAAGGCCACCAATCTATTTTAATTCCTTCTTCTAATAATTCTTGTTTGGATTTCAAATTTCCTTGTCCGTCTAACAACTCTGTATAGGTTACTATTTTGTTTTAAGTCAATTAAATTGGGGTAGACCAAAGCTTCCATCGTTGATATCCATCTTGGAACTTTTGTTTAAAAATTTATTTTAATCTTCATCCAAATTTCTAGCAATTCTTCTCTCACCTGATATCTTTGGAAATATGTGTGGGCTTTGTTCTTTCCCTCCCAAATAAAGGCATGCCAACCCCTCTGTAAGTTGTGCCTCTCAATTGTTAGTATTCTTGCATTTTTTAAATTTATCCATTCTTTGAGCCATGATATTACTGTAGTCTGATGGTAAAGTTCCCAATCTGGGAGGCCAAAGCCACCCTTATTTCTAGAATCTTGTAAGAGATTCAATTTAATTCTGGGCTTTTTCCCCAACCATATAAACTTACTAATCATTTTATTCAATTTTTCGAAAAAGTTTTTTGCCAATTTTATAGGTACTGTTTGAAATAAATATAAAATTTTTGGTAGGATATTCATCTTATAGTAGCAATTCTTCCAGGCAATGATATTTGTAATTTCGCCCAACTCTCTAAATCTTTTTGAATTTGCTGCAGTAGTTTCAAATAATTATCTTCCTTTATTGAAGATATTCTTGCTGTTATCCAAATACCCAGATACTTTACTTTTTTTACAATTTGAATTCCTAATTTCTCCTCTAATTTCTTATTTTGGCCTTTCATAAGATTTTTGGTGATTATCTTTGTTTTATTTTATTTTTATTTTTAAGTCCATAACTATGCCAAATTTCTCTATTTTCTGTAATAGCAATTCTCCCGTTTCCAAAGGATCCTCTCTTATGAACACCATATCATCTGCAAAGGCTGTGTTTTGTATTCCTCTTTTTTAATTTTTAACCCTTTTATTTCCTTATTTCCCCTCATCTGAGTCAATAAAACTTCTAATGAGAGAATGAATAAGAGCAGAGATAATGGACAACCTTGCCTAACCCCTTTATTTATATTGACTTTTTCTGTTAGGTCTCCATTTATCATCATTCTTGCGGTCTGATTCGAATAAATTATCCTAATCATTTCTATAAATTTTTCGCCAAATTTGTTTAGGATGAATTCCAAATAAATTGCTAATTGTGCTACTTAACCTTGGTTTGATATCTTTAGAGCCATTCATTCATTCATTCATTCCATTCAGCCTTTCCATTATCATAAAGCAGAAACACTTCACCAAGGAATCCAGGTAATTGGTACTAAGGAAATTGTCATATCATACTGATTAAATTCAAACTATTTTATGTTAATGTTTTATTAAATGCACCTGTCCAAAACACACTTTTGGTCTCTGGTGTATTTTATGCTACCATGTATATATAATATTTTATTGATAAGAGTTTTTCTGTCAGGAAAATTTCTATTTTGAATACTGAGTAAGCTAAGACTACAAAGCAGCCTCTTCAATAAAACGTTATCTAGATGTCATCTTTCATGAGCTGGCTGAAAGTATTGTAGGTTCTAGACCAACATATCTGAAGTACCAGGTACCATGCCCAGCTCGGACACAAAAGACTCAGATGCCAAGGAATCTGTTTTTGATGCATCAGATGAAATCAGGCTTAGGAAATAGCAAGCAATGAAGCACCTGAGGCAGGTTTTACCAGCTACTATCTGGTAGCTCAACTCAGATTTAGATGACAGGAAACTAGACCCTGAGCACACCACTTTCTGTACCAAGCCCAGCAGATGCACTGTACAGTTCTATCAGGTGATGGCTCCATAGAGGACCATTACTACCCAGCCAGTAATCTTTCTGAATCTCACTCTAAACCTTGAGGCAGCTGGCATGAACAACTAGACCATTGGACCATGATTTGTGAATGCTATTGATGTGCACTCTCCTCAAAAAGAAATGTTAAAGGGTAAGAAGTTCAAAGAACGAAATATATAAATCAGAGTATGGACCTAAAAAAAGTAAGGATAGTTTGCAAAGATATATAGATATGGAGAACCATAATGAAAAGCATTGACATTTAGCTATATTACATTTACTTATATTACCTCCTGCCTTGAACTATTTTTCTTATTATTTCTTATGCCTTTTTCACCCTGCATAATATTGATTACTCCAAAATGAAACAGCATGATCAGTATATGTATATTTTGGAGTATAAGATGGACCTTTTCCCCCCTAAAAGAGGCTGAAAATTTGGTTGCGTCTTATACTACAAATGTAGCTTTTTCAAAACTTTTTTCAGCGCTAACAAGGTGCTAGCGAGGCACTAGTGAGTGAAGCGATCTTCCTAGCTTTGCCTGCTCCCTTGACTCTCCGCTGTGCTTTAACGAGGCGCTAGGGAGTAAAGCGATTTCCATGCTTTGCTCCAAGTCTCAGCTATTCTTTAGAAGCTTTTTTCAGCCCTAACGAGGCGTGCATACATGCACGGGTGTGGGGGGCATGCAGGGCCATGTGCACATGCATGGGGAAGTGTGAGGGGCATGTGTAGGGGCATGTGAACATGCGGGGGCGTGCACACAAGCACAGGTGTGAGGCACATGCGGGGCCATGCGCGCATGCATGTGGGAGTGTGCAGGGGTATGTGTGCATGCGCGGGTGGCAGGGGCCCCACACGCATGCGCAGGGGACACATGCACAAGAGCGCACATGCATTGCATTTTGGGGGTTCGGGCACACACTTTGGGCACTCGGTCCAGAAAAGGTTAGTCATCACTGGTCTAGGACCCACATATTTCTGATGCTCTTTCAACTTCCTGATTCTCACTCAGTCACTGGTTTCATTACATATCATATTGTTGAATGTTCCTTATTTCCAAGTAATGAGAATTTATGAGAGCTTCAGTGCTATCAAGTTTACTTTAATGAAAACTTATAAGAGCTTCAATGCTATTGTGTTGGGTTTTCTTTTGCCAAACCACTGGAAACATTGGAATTTGTCTGAGCGCACAGGGAGCAATTAGATACTCCTCCACCACAGTTCAGATTCCCGGAGAACAATTTGGGCAGTTATTCTTTTTGAAATGGCATTCTGGTTCCAAGTCCAGCTCACTTCAGTTAAAAATGCTCCTATCTGTTTCTCTCATAGCCGCTAACCAAATGCATCTCTATCGTCCTTGCTGTGCAAGTGAAAACATTTTCTCCTGTAAAAGCTGATGGGTATCTTATTCCCAAAAACCTGATTGTTTCTCTGTTATTGTTGTTGTTTTTCATCTCCACAGAAAAAAAAATTAATTGATCACCCCTGATAGTTATATAATAGTCACTGTAACAAAGAACTGTTTCAGCCACTCCTGACTGAAATTAACTCTTCCAGTAAAATTCACATTGATAATGGTTCAAGTGGGACTCATTTTTTTCCAGCTGCACAAATTGCCCAGAGTGAAGCAATTACTATAAAATGCTATAAATTAATACAGTGCTGCTTAGAATTGTATTTTCTTCCTAGTTTACATTTACAAAAGTACATATATGACATCTTGTGGTGAAGTAGAAATAATGATCAGACCACAAAGGCACCATATATATCTAAGTAATCCCCTTCCCTTAAGTAAAAAACTACAAAAATAGAATACTAAAAAAAAGCTTGAAATCTTCCCTTGAATAACAAGAGTTTAGAAATTATTGATATACTCTGAATTAACCCAGGGGGTCATAGCAAATAAATCATTTTGTGAGATGTAACAGAAGGAACCTTGGAGGTCATCTAGTCCAACCCCCTGCTCATGCAGGAGACCTATACTAGGGATTTGAACCGCCGAACTGCCGACCTTTCTGATTGACAAGCTCGGCCACTGAGCCACCTAGCCAGGCATATATAAAATAATAAAAAATTATAGAAAATAAGACTTTAAAAACTTTATTCATAATGCAGGATTGATAAAAGGCCCTGAAATGGCACTGGTATTAAATCCTAAAAGTTGCTTTGGGAAAACTCTTTGCTATAGTAATGGTGTATATCATCATTTCTTATTACATCAAAACAAAACTCAAGATGATAATTCATAATTAAAGGGAACATATAACCATATGCATATTAGGCATTCCTATTTTTATCCTTCTAGGTTTCATTTGTTCCAAAGTGGGTTTATAAGAAGCCAAGTCTACCATTTTTAAATTCAACTGATATTCAGTTGATGAGAGATTAATGCAATGTCTTTCGTAAAGAATTTGCAAACTCACAGCATTGTGGTAAGAATAAAACTGGTTAAGGAGGACTATGTATTCCGTCTTGTAGACTGAGCAAGATGCCATAAAAATAGTAATTATTCAACAACATGTTGCATTTATTTATTTTATTTTATTTTATTTTATTTCAAATTTATATACCACACCTTCTCCCAAGGGACTCAGGGTGGTGTACAGCCAGATAAAAACATACAATACAAACATTAAGAACAATTAAAAGAATATATATTAATTTGGCCCCAGTTTAAAATGACAAACCAATTAAAAATTTAAAAATATGTTAAGCCAGCCCGGCTTGATGAAAAAAGAAAGTTTTAAGGGCACAGCGGAAGGCACCGAGGTCTTGGATTCTCCTTATCTCAGGGGGCAGCTGGTTCCATAGGGTAGGTGCCCCCACAGAGAAGGCCCTCCCCCTGGGGGTCACCAGCCTACATTGTTTGGCTGATGGCACCCCGATGAGGCCCTCTCTGTGGGAGCGCACGGGTCGATGGGAGGTTGTCAGTAGCAGCAGGCGGTCTCAAAGATAACTAGGTCCTATGCCATGGAGCGCTTTAAAGGTGGTAACCAACACCTTGAAGCGCACCCGGAAGACCATTGAGAGCCAGTGCAGCTCACGCAGGAACGGTGTTATGTGGGAGCACCATGCAGCTCCCGTAATTACCCGCGCGACCGCATTCTGGACCAGTTGGAGCCTCCGGGTGCTCTTCAAGGGGAGCCCCATGTAGAGAGCGTTGCAGTAGTCCAGGCGAGAGGTGACGAGGACATGAGTGACTGTGCACATAGAATCCCGATCAAGAAAGGGTCGCAACTGGCGAATCAGGCGAACCTGACAAAAGGTCCCCCTGGCTACAGCCGTCAGATGTTCCTCCAAGGACAGCTGCGTATCCAGGAGGACTCCCAGATTGTGCGCCCTCTCCGAGGGGGCCAAAGACTCGCCCCCAATAGTCAGCGATGGACTCAGCTGACTATATCAGGATGCCGGGAACCACAGCCACTCAGTCTTGGAAGGGTTGAGCTTGAGCCTGTTCCTCCCCATCCAGATCCGCACAGCCTCCAGGCACTGAGACATCAGTTCAAGGGCATCGTTGGGGTGGCCTGGGGTGGAGATGTACAGCTGGGTGTCATCAGCATACTGGTGGTACTTCACCCTAAAGCCACAGATGATCTCACCCAGCGGCTTCACATAAATGTTGAACAAAAGGGGCGAGAGGACCGACCCCTGAGGCATTCCACAGATGAGAGGCCTCGAGGTCGACCTCTGCCCCCCTGCCAACACAAACTGTGACTGGTCAGAAAGAAAGGAGAAGAACCACCGTAACACGGTGCCCCCCATCCCCAACTCTTCCAACCGGTGCAGCATGATACCATGGTCGATGGTATCAAAAGCCGCTGAGAGGTCTAACAGGGCTAGAACAGAGGAGCAACCCCTGTCCCGAGCCCTCCACAGATCATCTACAAAGGCGACCAATGCCGTTTCCGTGCTGTGCCCAGGCCTGAAACCCGACTGGAACGGATCTAGATAAGACGTTTCCTCCAGGAATTGTGGAAACTGTCGTGCGACCACACTCTCAACAACCTTCGCCACGAAGCGAAGGTTGGAGACAGGACAGTAGTTGGCCAATACTACTGGGTCCAGGAAGGGCTTCTTGAGGAGTGGCCTCACCACCGCCTCTTTCAAGGCTGTGGGGAAGTAACCCTCACTCAACAAAGCGTTAATAATTCCCTGGAGCCAGCCTCGTGTAACCTCCCAGGAAGCCAGTACTAACCAGGAGGGACACGGATCCAGTAAACATGTGGCCACACTAAGTCTCCCCAAAATCCTGTCCACGTCATCAGGGGTCACAGAGTCAAACTCTTCCCAGATAACATTCTCAAGACTATTCCTTGCCACCCTGCCCAAATCTACCCAGTCAGAGTCCAAATCCCCCCGGATCTGAGCGATTTTGTCATACAGATATTGTCCGAAATCCTCAGCCCTGCCTTCCAGGGGGTCCTCCCGCGCTCCCGGTTGAAGCAGGGAGCAGGTCACCCTGAACAGGGCAGCCGGACGATTCTCTGATTACGCAATAAGAGCGGAAAAGTAATTAAACTTTGCCGCTTTTATCGCCACTAATGTTAAATGCATAACATTTAAACATCTGTGGCTATATTTAATATTGCCTTGTATAGACTCATTGAAAGCAATGGGTCTAGATAAAGTAAGGCCCCATTAGATAAAGTAATGGGACTAGATAAAGTAATGGGTTTGATGAAGTGTCCTGCAGAAAGACAGCATGATGTAGTAGTTAAAATGCTGCAGAAGGAACAGAGACACGGGTTCTAGTCATCCTCTGGTCATAAGTCAGCTGAGAAATCTTGGGCCAGCCACTCCTTCAGAACCCCAAATACCAACAGATTCTGTGAAAAGCCAACTGATAAATAAAAACCCTTGGCATCATACATTGTAAATTCTCAACAAGAACTAGGAGCCTGCAACCACATAGGACAAATACTACAAAAACAACTAAAGAGCCAGTTTTAATCTTCATTATATATATTTCACAGGACAGTTATCCTTCAATTATTGGCCTATGTATTTACATTTTTCATTAGTTATTGGGAGAGTCATCAATACTAACTTTTTAGTAGGTTTTTATTTATCAGATAGCTTGCCATAGATGTCAAAGGATCTTGCAGAAGTTTTCAGTAAGGAGTCTAACCTGCTCCCTCCCCATTGTCCCACAGGCTGTGCAATCAAGATATTAGCAGGGGCAAAATTGCCTAACCCCAAGATGTATGTGATGACCCCAGGGAGATGGAGCAGCTGAGGAATTTTGTAAACAAGAACCTAGCTAGAGGATTTATCCAGCCAGCAAAATCCTGGGTGGCAGCCCCTGTATTTTTCAAGAAGAAAGATGGGTCCATAAGACTGCATGGGTTTCTGTGAAATTAATGGAGTGTGCATCGAGAATATGTACCCCCTCTCCCTCATGAAGGACATGCTAGTATACTTATCCAAAGGAAAGATATTCACCATGCTGGATTTGAGGGAAGTGTATTATCAAGTAAGTATCAAAAAGGGAGATAACTGAAAAACAGCCTTCAATTGCCCCCTGGGATGCTATCAATTCGTCAGAGGCTTTTAAAGGCTTTTTTTTTTTAAAACCTCTTCGGCCAAAGAGGTTGAAGAAAAAATGTTTTTAAAAGAAAAAAAAGCCTCTGCCGATCAGGCAACTCAGCCAGGATTGTCAAAGGCTTTTAAAAGCATTTTTCTACAACCTCTTCCACCAGAGGTTGTAGAAAAGATGTTTTTAAAAGAAAAAAAAAAGTTGGCCGTGCCCAACCTTACATTACCCCCACCACCACCAAGCCACGTGTACAGAACCGGTATTTTACAGAACAAATTTTACATTTCACCACTGCTTTAGTATTGGTTTGCATGTTCCAGAGCTGTGCTCTCCTTGTGAGTTTAAAACTGTCCAGGAAAAGCTTACCTTAAATTAATTACCACACACCTTGGACTGAAATCCAGCCACTAATATTACATTACTCTTGATGTTTGCTTTCTTTTAACTGTTGAATCCGTTTTGACCATTTTTTAGTGAAAAGGGATACAAACATATTCGAACTACGGAAAGCGATACGGAGGAGGGCAACGGCATTAATTTTATTCCACGCGGTTCATGCATATTCATATACCACAAACATACACTCGAAAAGCACCTGTAACACACACAGACACACGAAGACACGCGCGCGCACGTTTACAAACATCAGCGCACATGCCCAGATCAAGCCAAGCACTTCAGCGAGGCAAGGCCAGCTGTTCTGCAAGCTAAAACGGATTCCCGAGTTCCGGGAGGCCTGGGAAAGCAGCGGAGTCATAAAAGCTGAACGGAGAAGCGTTTCTGCAATCCCGAGTCTGAGAATTGGCTGGCAATCAGCGGTATTAGGGGAAGGTTCGGGTAGTTTCAGTGGCTCGTTCTGAGGAGCAGCAGCAACAACAACAACAAAGCGCAAGCCCCGCAGTCGCCGTGCTTCCTTAGAGCTCACCTTTGGCTGCCGGACGGCCATAATGCTTGAAAGCTGACCGGCACCCTCGATACGTGTTCCCTTCCTACGTCTTTCTTGGGCCGGCCTTGTCCAGTGTTTCACGGAGGCTTTTCCATTCGTTCGCCTGGCTCATGGTTTTTTGTGTTCTCTTCTTTGAAGGAAATGCGGTGGGCGGAGTAGAGGAGTGTTGCTTTGCTTAATTTTCTTCGTCCTGCCTGTTCCCGTTTCCAGACCAGCAGCGTCCCAAATTGCGGTGTTGGAGCCACAGGTAGGGAAACCTAAAGCTATGCTTTCTGCCCACGAACGGTGCCCCAATAGTTCCTCTCGTTTTCTAGAATAAGCTTCCTATTCCTGGGTGGCTGGGGAGAGAATGAGAGAGGGCGAAGTGGAAAGTGATTGAAGAGAAACATTCCGCGTCTGTTCAAGAAAACAACCATGTAGGGTACGTATAAGAGAGAATTCTTCCTCAGTGATGCATGGGCTACCTTATATGGATTACTGTATTTAAAAAAATTGAACAACCACTAGATGGCAGCATAGAGATACAGAAAATATTCTTTTCACTTTATAGTACTCATCCGGAAGTTTCAGAGCAGATATGGTAGATACAGATGCCTGGAATAAATAACCAAACAAAATCCACATGAGGTATAATTGCCCTAATGTTGCCTAATATCTTTATACAAACCCAACCATTGTAATTTGTGGCTAGGGAGCCAGTTTGGTCTGGTGGCTAAGGTACCAGTTTAGAAATCATAGATGAGTAGTCAAAGCCTACTGGGTGACTTCAGGCCAGTCACTCTCAACCTAAACAATAGGAAGAAGAAACCCTAACAATAGGTGGTTAGTTCTAGTTGAAGGTATCTCTTATGAGTTATGCATCTGAATTTTTCCAGAATAGTGGTACTCTCAAATATATTTCTAGACAAATTGTAATAGGAAGAAGAAAAAATAATTAAAATTAAAATTTTGTTCCTCATACATAATAGCTGAGAAGTGTGTAGTAAAAATATCTAGTCTTATCAGTGAGCTTGCACATCATTTATTGTAGTTGTTAATATAAGAGGGGAGGGGTGGTTGCTTATTGGAAAAATACATTTTATATATAGAATGGAATTCTTTATTGGCCAAGTGTGATTAGACACACAAGGAATTTGTCTCTGTGCATAAGCTCTCAGTGTACATACAACAATAGTGATAAGATCATTATCATAGTCATTGTAAAAATACAATGTGATTGGTGGTAGTGTAGGAGGGCTTCTCCTAAAATCTATTTCCATTTCTATTCCCATTCCCATTTTTATGTAAAGATATGTAACATATAATCCCTTGAAAAACATTTTTTCAACTTAGAGTCCTCCCAATGTGTTAGACCAGTGGCCCCCAAACTTTTGGACACCAGGGACTGATTCCATAGAGAAAGGTTTTTCTGCAGAGCAGAGAGGGCCTGGTTTTGCATGCTGCCTGCATCTGGTGGATACGGCTTTGCTTGTTTGTGCAGCCTGGTTGCTGGCATGCCACAGACTGGTGCCAGTCTATGGATTGGGGGTTGGAGACCCCTGTGTTAGATTACAACTCCTTTACTTACCAGAAAGAAAAGTCAGCCTTAGAATTCCAAGCTGAACAGGATTGGACAGTAACTAGTTAGTGCTTCTGTTCAAGAATTCATAGCAAGAACAGAAAATGGAAAGGATGAACACAGAGTCATATGTAAGTTATTTTTATTTTCTATTTGCCTACAGCGTTTTCAATAACCAGATGCACTTATTGTTTTAACAGCTTTAGCAAAATCCCAAAAGCTGCATGGTATAATATATTTATCTTGCGTATGTCTACCACACATGCAATGAAGGTGCACATAATTGCATCATGATAAATACAGTGGTCACTATCACCTTTGCATCCTTATCCCACATACATAAATGCTTTGGAGAACTGTTTAAGTACCACTTAAATAAATTTTGTTTTGGAAAATGAAGCCTTGAAATAAGGTGTAAATAATAACCCCAGATAATAAGGTAATCCCCAGGTTATCAGCGTTCTCTTAGCGAATGTTCAAAGTTACACAATAAGCGCCCCCTAGCGTTTACACACAAGTCCCACAAACTACAAATGTTGCAACACCACAGCAGTTGATCGCTCTTACAAATGATTGCAGCGGCTCTGCAACATTCACTTTGCCTATTCCCCCCTCCCTCCCCTCTGTGCTGGCTCTCCATAGGCACTAGGCCTGTGGATACTCACTTTGCAAAGATCTAGAGAGCCTTCGGTTTCTTGCCCTTCAGTGTGTATGCAGAGAATAGAGGCCTAAAGTACCGCAAGATCACACTAGATCAGTAGTGCGAGAACTCACACTATTGATCTCACGTGATCTCACAGTACTTTAGGACTCTGTTCTCTGCAAATGGAGGCCTGGATGAGAGCTGCAGGAAAAGGCTTTGCAAATGGAGGGAAGGCCTGAAATATCGAAGCTTTCCCTTCATTTGCAAAGCCTTTTGCCATCTTTGCAAAAAGCCTTTACTGCCAAGAACAGAGCCTCCAGAGCATGTAACTCTGGAGCATCATGTTCGCCAGGAAAGGCCTTTCCTCAAGCCTCTGCTGAAGAGAAGCTGTTGTTTTCAAGTGCCCCATTTCCATGCAGACAAAGTTTGCAGTCTCTGTCAGGGCAACAAGTGTTTGAGCGACCCTAGGGCAGTTGGAAACAGAGCAATTCACTCCGTTTCCAACCCGCCAGGGCCGCTCAAACACTTGTCACCCTGACAGAGACTGCAAACTTCATCTGCATGGAAATGGGGCACTTGAAAATGGAGCTTTTCTTTCCATTTCCAATCCCACCCACCCCCCCCAGGGTCGCTCAAACATTTTTCGCCCAAAGACTGGAAATTTCTGGGGTGCATGATCTTGCGCAAGTTCAGGCATCCATCCGCTTTTGCAGAGAATGGATGCCTGATGTCCCACGGGATCAGGGCACCCAGAAGATTCCAGTCTCTGTGAGAAAAGTGGTTGCATACTAATGAGGGGCTTGGATCAATGAGAGTTCATTGCCCCAAAGCCTCACTTCGTTCAAATGCTTTTCCACACAGGGCCTGGAAACCTTTGGAGGAGACTCACTGAGGCTTCCATTCCAGAAGTGGCAGGCAGGCTCGGTGATCAGAGAAGCCGAGCAGGGCACACTCATCCTGCTCTCCCTCTGCTCTCACCAGGAGCAGGCAAAGAAACAGAGACGCTGGGAAGGAGACAGATCTTCACAAGGGAAGTGACCTGGAGTGGCAGGTTGGGGAGGGAGAAGCAATTGTGCGGAGCATGAGGTATTTCAGTGGGTTGGGAGAGGCCTTGGGTGATCTGAAGCAGGTAGCCTGTTCCACCACTAGGACCCCCATGGCCTTCCCCACCCCAAGATACCTCGTGCACTGAACAAGCCTTGCATTCGATTAGCAAATGTGTGAGCGAAAGCAGGGAGTGATTGCATTCAAGGTACGACATTCAGTCCCATGAATCCTCAGGTTATAAATGGAATGGGCAGGTTCCATTACATTTGTAACTCAAGGACTTAACCTGTGTGCAGGTGTCATGTTCATCTAGATGGAACAAAGTTTTTCAAATGAAACATAGCAATATTTCTGTTTTTGGAATATATCTCCACTATCTAAAGTTCTCAATCCGAAGACAGTCCCAGTTAATTTTGTGTTTTATCTGCATTTTTTTCTTGAATCATGAAAGAGAGAAAAAAACATTGCTCCCTGTTGCAACTAGTCTTGTTGCAATAAGTCTTAAACAAATCAAACAATGAATAGTATCTCCTATCCCACATCAGTATGAAACCATTTTAAATGCAAAGAAAGATGTTGAAAAAGGGGCCATACAATTGTTGGTAACTTCTAAATCTACAAATTTAGTATGAAGTGACACTCCATGTCTGTGTACCTTTCCCACCTTTTAATACTCACAAGAAATGTATGTGCATTTGTGCTTTTGTTTGTTTATGTCAGGGATAATGTATTGGGGGGGAACAACACTTACTTCTGAATGGCACAAGGGACAAAGAATTAGAACAAAGAAGCTAGGACAAACCCTGACTTTATTCCTTGTTAAAATTAATGTCCCTAATATTCCTTCTCATATATGTTTTATATATCCATTCTGATTATGTTGTAACACATTTTGTAATCTATATGTTTCTACATTATATTTATAATTTTGTCTTTTTTACAATTTCTTATCAGAATTATGTAAGTCCAGTTTTGAAAGCATGAGTAAAAAACAGAAGATTTTTAACTAAACAGATAATTTTTTAAAAAATCAGAATAGTTGGACAATGTCTTTTGTTTAGCAGTCCTTAAGGTATCCTTAAGAAGAGCCCAAATAGTGAACAGAAAATGGTGGTAATGTAAATAAGAGGCTTTCAACTCTATGAAAAACAGCATGAAAATTATCATTAATTTTAATATTTCGTATTGTATATCTTACATTGAATGTTTACTATTTTATGCTGTGTATCTTGACATTGAATATTTGGTAATATTTTTTCCCAAATTATTTCTCTAACAGGAATATTTTTTGAGGAAAATATTTTGAACAAATAAAGTTTAAGTAATGAATGATAGATGCAACCCATTCTGTTTTGAATGTTACGGTATGATTTCTTTAAATGCTTGTTGCAGATAATAGTATTTTAAAGCATACATTTTGTGTGCTTATTTTTATTTGTTTTGATTTTAGCTATATCCAGTTTATTTTGAAGATTGACTTTGCTACTTGGTGCATTAAGCATGAATTATTCACGATTCATTACTGCTGTAAGTGCAGCAAGAAAAGCATCTCCAATAAGAGTCCTCAGTAAGTATATATTTTTCAATTAATTCTTCAGACTTTCCCCAAGTTCTAGTTAGGGATTGTCATAGATATGATTATTAAGAAGACATGATATACGGAAGTGGACACTTCTGGAATTTGTAAACTGTTGTGATTTTTCCCCCACAAAATAGCTGACATAAGAGAGCTTCCCATTCAGAAGAAAGGGTACCATGGTACCTTTGCCACTTATTTCCAAGAAGACAATTTATTTATTATTATTATTTTTTGGGGGAGGGGGAGGGGGAGATAACAATGCTCAGAAATTTCATAGGAAACAATTATGTGAGCTAGTCTTCTTGGAGTTTTTTATTCCAAAATTTGTTTCATATAAAGTGCAGAAGTTCATTATTTCTGAAAATGTGTCATGGAAGATGGTACTTTGCACATTATCAGCTTTCTAGATAAATAAGTGAATACATAAATTAAAAAGTGCAGAAAACTAGGCAGCTATTTTAAAAAATGTCCACGCAGGCTACCAGATTTGGCAAAAATCTAAATGACACCTAGGGGGCAACAAAGCATTGGGGTTTTTTTATTGCTATCTCATAACAGTTTGGATTTTTGCAACTCAAACTAGTAGCACTAATCATATCAGGTATGATTTAAGTTTTGTTTTTGTGTGTTCTTTTACTCTAGCTGAATTGATGCAGCAGTCTCCCCCATCATTAATTTCTCTGGCTGGAGGAGCACCAAATTCCAACACGTTTCCTTTCAAAACCGCTACCATTATAATTAAAGATGAAACAAGAGTTGAAATCAAGGAAGAGCTGATGAAGAGAGCTCTCCAGTATTCTGCTTCAGCAGGGTATTTTAATGGCAAATAAAAGTTGTGATTTTGAAACCACAAATTCCATAAAAAATTTTTTCCAAATGTGGGGGCAGGAGAGATAGTCTCCTTTATCTACTGTAGAGCTTTCTTTCCATTGTTTGACCTCTCTGAAAATGTTTAATGTAGGTAAGATAGGGAAATAGGGCAAAAATGGATACTTTACTTATCCAGAAATTAGCAGATTGTCTTGTGATCTCTACTTCACAACACTGCATTCTCTTGGAGCAGCAGGTCCACAACTTGGGGAATCCTTTTAAATCAAAGTGGAAAATAAAGCTATGGAGGGTCTTTGTCCAGCGTAAGCTAGTACACCAGTTGCAGATGTCTTTAGAGTGGGAGATTTTAATGATAATCATTAGAATTAGAATACTGTATTTCGCCAAATGTGATTAGACACACAAGCAGTGTGCTTCTAGTGCAGAAGCTCTGTGTACATACAAAGCAACAGAGTAATCGTAATCATAATAATACCAATAATAGGGGGTAGTAAAAAAGATGATAATAATGCTACAGCCATATAACATGGGTAAATGTACATAGACATTAGATAGTACTGTGAGAATTAGATGTTCAGCAGAGTGATTGCACAAGGGAAGAAGCTGTCTCTGTGTATAGTTGTTTTGGCATGCAATGTCCTATAACATTCTGACCATTCAATATAGAGGTATTCTGTGGAAGGCAGGCTGGTTGCAATTGTTTTTTCTGCAGTCCTAACTATCTGTTTGTGTTTGTACCGATCCTGTTTGGTTGCTATATCAAACCAGACAAGTATAAAAGTACAAATGACAAAGTCAATAATTTCTCTGTAAAATTGTATCAATAGCTCCTGGAGCAGTCTCCAGGAAGAACATTCTTTGTTGTGCTTTTTAAAAAATGGTTCTAATGTTGGGAGATTATAGAACCCCAAAACTTGAAGGATTCTACTGCTGATATTGTGCTGTTGAATATAGTAAGGAGGTAGAATAAGAGGGCTCCTCCTAAAATACACTCTCATCTTATTTATTCTCTTGTTAATTCAAACATGAACAGTTGCAACCTACTCTGAATTTGCTCTTGAAGACTACTCAGGTGATACAAATGCAATGGCTTATATGGTAGCAGGTGAAAATCACTATTGCAGAATTACACCAATATTACAGAAGTTGCATTAGTTATGAGGATTACTTAGGTTCAGGATAGGGCCATCTCCATCAGAGGCATTCTACCCATCCTATTTGGCTCCAAAGGGCTTCAAGACTTTTTGAATCTGTCCCAATAGAACAGTCTTCTCTTGAAATCCACAGTGCCCCTGTAGACTTATTTTTCAAAGAGCAACTTAGACTTGATTCTTTCAAAGAATATTTGTAAATTAAGAGATGCAGCTTCGATTGTTTTTAACCATCAGATTTTTACTATCACTAAATAGCGGTAATGAAAGTAATGGTAATGACAACTGCAAGAGTAAGTCTAAGATAGGATGTATTTTAAGTAAGCCACAAAAGCTGGTGGTAAATCAGAGTGTTTTAACCAAGATCTAAAGCCATGATGGCAAACCTATGACACGTGTGCCAAACATTTATTTATTTTATTTATTTATTATACTTTTATACCGCCCTTCTCCCGAAGGACTCAGGGCGGTGAACAGCCATAATAAAACAATATACAAGACAAATTTAAAAACCATATTAAAATAATTCAATTTTGGCTGAATTTAAAATTCCCATTCTAAAACCCTTATAAAACCATATTAAAACCCATATTTAAAACCCAATTAAAATTATTGTCCCATCAGACCAGCTTGTTGGAATAACAGGGTCTTCAGCATACGACGGAAGGCACGGAGGTCGGGGATCCCTCGTATATCCGGGGGCAATTCGTTCCATAGGGCAGGAGCCCCCACAGAGAAGGCGCTCCACCTGGGAGTCGCCAGTCGACATTGTTTGGCCGACGGCACCCTGAGGAGGCCTTCTCTGTGGGAGCGTATCGGTCGGTGGGAGGCAGTCAGTGGCAGCAGGCGATCCTGTAAATATTCAGGCCCTAAGCCATGGAGCGCTTTAAAGGTGGTAACCAACACCTTGAAACGCACCCGGAAGACCACCGGGAGACAGTGCAGCTCGCGCAAGAGAGGTGTTACATGGGAGCGGCGGGTCGCCCCCATTATCACTCGCGCGGCCACATTCTGGACCAGTTGGAGCCTCCGGGTGCTTCTCAAGGGGAACCCCATGTAGAGAGCATTACAATAGTCCAGACGGGAAATGACGAGGGCGTGGGTGACTGTGTGCAAGGTGTCCCAATCCAGAAAGGGACGCAACTGGGAGATCAGGTGAACCTGATAAAAGGCCCCCCTGGCTACGGCCGTCATATGATCATCCAATGACAGCCATGAGTCCAGGAGGATGCCCAAGTTGCGAGCCCTCTCTGAGGGGGGTAAGATCTCATCCCCAATAGCCAATGAGGGTTCTAGCTGGCTATATCGGGATGTCAGAAACCACAGCCACTCAGTCTTGGAGGGGTTGAGTCTGAGCCTGTTCCTCCCCATCCAGATCCGCACGGCCTCCAAGCAACGGGACATCACGTCAAGGGCATCATTGGGGTGACCTGGGGTTGAAATGTACAACTGCGTGCCGTCGGCATACAGTTGATACTTTACCCCAGAGCCACGGATGATCTCACCCAGTGGCTTCACATAAATTTTGAACAGGAGGAGCGAGAGGACTAACCCTTGCGGCACCCCACAAGTGAGGAGCCTCGAGGTCGACCTCTGTCCCCCCCGTCAACACAGACTGTGTACGGTCAGAGAGGAAGGAGAACCACCATAACACAGTGCCCCCCACTCCCATCCCCTCCAGCCGACACAACATGATACCATGATGGATGGTATCAAAAGCCGCTGAGAGGCCTAGGAGGACCAGGACAGAGGAGCAGCCCCTGTCCCGGGCCCTCCAGAGATCATCAACCAATGCGATCAATGCCGTTTCCGTGCTGTAACCCGTCCTGAAGCCCGACTGGCACGAATCTAGATAGACAGCTTCATCCAGGAATCGAAGTTGTCACGCCACCACACACTTAACAACCTTCGCCGCGAAGCGGAGGTTGGAGACAGAACAGTAGTTAGCTAATACAGCCGGGTCCAGGTAAGGCTTCTTGAGAAGGGGCCTCACCACCGCCTCTTTCAAGGCGGATGGGAAGACACCCTCACTCAACGAAGCGTTAATAATCTCCTGAAACCAGCCTCGTGTAACCTCCCGGGAGGCCAGCACCAACCAGGAGGGACACAGGTCCAATAAACGTGGTAGTGTTAAGTCTCCCCAAAATCCTGCCACGTCCTCAGGAGCCACAGGGTCAAACTCCTCCCAGATAACACTCTCAAGACTCACCCCCATCATGCCGTCCAAATCTACCCAGTCGGAGTCCAGGCCATCCCGAATCTCAGCGATTTTATCATGCAGATATTGCACAAAATCCTCAGCTCTACACTGCAAAGGGTCCTCCCTCGCTCCCACTTGAAGTAGGGAGCGGGTCACCCTAAACAGGGCGGCTGGGCGGTTCTCTGCAGATGCTATAAGAGTGGAAAAATAATTAGATTTTGCCACTCTTATTGCCACTAGGTAGGTCTTGATATAAGATCTCACCAGTGTTCGGTCAGATTTGGTATGGCTGGCCCTCCAATCGCTCTCTAGGCATCTTTTCTGGCGCTTCATCTCCCTCAGCTCCTCAGAAAAACAAGGAACTAATTGAGATCGGCACCGAGTCAGAGGCCGCAAAGGCGTGACGCGGTCCAAGGCTCCAGCGGCCGCCCTATCCCAGGCAGCCACCAGTTCCTCAGCCGAGTTGTGAGTCAGAGCCTCTGGGAATGGCCCAAGGTCCGTCAGGAACCTCTCAGGGTCCATCAGGCGCCTGGGACGGAACCACCTGGTCGGTTCCATCTCCCTGTGACGAGGGGAAGCGGTCTGAAAGTCTAGCTGAAGGAGCGAATGATCTGTCCATGACAAGGGCTTAATAACTAGGTCCCCTATTGTGAGATCATTCAACCACTGACCAGAGACAAAAATTAAGTCCAGCGTGTGTCCCCCAATGTGGGTGGGGTCATGAACTAACTGGGTCAGGTCCATGGCCGTCATGGAAGCCATGAACTCCCGAGCTGCTTCCAACGTTTCACTGATGGATGGCAGGTTGAAATCCCCCATGACTAGAAGCCTGGGGGTATCCACCGCCACCCCAGCTATTACGTCGAGCAGCTCAGGCAGGGCTGCTGCCATGTGGCAGGGAGCCAGGTAGGCACTCAACAAACCCATCTGCACCCCATGACCCCACTTCACAAGGAGGGATTCACAACCGGCTATCTGAGGAACAGTGGCCTCCCTCGGACTAAGACTTTCCTTAATAATCACTGCTACCCCCCCCTCCCCTCCCCTGGACCCTCAGCTGATGAAATGCATGGAAACCTGGTGGGCACATCTCCACGAGGGGAAACCCCCCCCCCTCGTGGCCCAACCAGGTCTCTGTGATCCCTGCCAGGTCCACACACCCCTCCTGAACTAAATCATGAATGAGGGGGGCTTTATTAGTCGCAGACCTGACATTGCACAACAACAGCTGAAGGTTCAGGCCCTGAGACTCTGCACAACCTGGAATACAAGAAGTGTCTTGGGGGCCGGAGCACGCCACCGCTCATAAGCAGCGAGTGCATACTCCCCAAACATGATATGGTCCCCTGCGCCTGCCATATCTGCCCACTGTTTTGATGGAATAGCCCTTCACCTCGTCCCCCGGCTCCCTATCTAAACCCCCTCCCTCTCTCCTCCCGCCATGACCCTCAGACCCACTCTGCCGCTCTGAGGTTCTGTGGAACCCCCCGCCCCAGGTCCTTCCCACCCCTTCCCAAAACCCCTTAAAAACTTAACACAAGCTTTCGTTAAAAAATCCCTCGCTCTCTTTTTTGCTACATGCCACCTCTCGGGGTTCCAAGACCCGTCATCAAGGTAGGCCCTCAATAGGGTAGAGGGGCAAACCTGCGAGAGGGGGGAGTCTCGCAGCCCAAGGAGCTCAGCTGTTGAATACATCTGATACCGGGGGTAAATGATGGGCTATAACCAGGGGGTCAACCATGATGTTTTAGAAGACCAACAGAGAGAACATATAAGTCTTAGGTATTAGTACTTTTGAAAGCTCCACTGCCCTTTCATGGCAGTGGGAGGAGTCTCAAGATAGTCCAAGGCTTCGATGGCATTGATGTTAAGATAGCAACCAGAAGCCCACTCCCTCTACTCATATCCCAAGATATAACTCTTTGTCCGGTTAGGGAGAGAAGAAGGAACAACGCCAATCCATGTGGCCAGGAACAGAAGTCAGTCTACGAAGTCAGTCCAGCGGCCATATCGGGAGATGGTAAAATGGAGAGTAGATGAAAAGATTATAATTTCCAGCAGGCTGGACGTGGGCAGAGTAGCGAGTGACTGTCCTAGGCCTGAAAGCCAGCCAAGGAGACGGGGGCGGGGGGAAGCAGCACAAAAGTGCCCGGGGGGGGAACACCCCTTAGTCATCTTCCGGTCCCCCAAGTCACCCCCAGGTCTTTCCTTGGTCATACCGCTTCCCAATTTAGCCACCACCAGGTCATTGTGGGGCCTCTGAGACGCTGCTAGGCCGGCCTCAAAACGGTCTAATACCTCATCGCGGCCCAGGAAAATCCAGGATGGAAAGTTACTGGATTAGCTCCCGCCATCTTCCTCGTAGCCCTCCCTCGTAGACATGGCATGCAGTTGCTCCAGCCCAGCCCCAATCACATTTCACTCAATTCTAATTTCTTTCTCATGAAAGAAAAAGATATCACGAACTTGGAATTGATTGAGTGAACCTTTTCACTTGCATGCTTCACAATGGGGGAGTCGGGGTCACATCCTCCTCCTGAAGCCCATTACAAGACGAAACCACAATGTGACCCATGTGGCTCTTTCACCCCTCTGCTGTGGCTCCCTGTCGCAGCAGAGGGATGAAAGAGGTGTCGCCTGTCGTGGCAGTGGCGATGGGCGGAGCCTTAGTACAGGAACAAAGCGCCCCTGCACTTGCCTTTGCACGGCAACAGGATTCCACCTTTACCGCGGTACATTTGCTGTTGCCACCAGCAGAGAGGGCTGGGAGAGAACGGTGGGGATGGATCTTGTGGGGTGGGTTCATCCCCCAAGCCTGGCCTTTCTCCTACCTCGACAATGGGGCTAAGAGAAAGAAGGGGGAAGGGCTCCCTCCCCCTCCTGAGTGCTGAGCAGGAAGGGGGGGCTGGCCCAACAGAAGCGTCCCCATTGGTGAGTCAGACAGTGGAGATGCCTGGCCCAGCTCTTGCAGCGGGACACTGTTCAGCACCTCGAGATGCGAGCTGCCGCCTTTGAAATGCAGCACACCTTTGAGAAAGCCGGGCAGCAATGGCTGGAGCCATGGAGGGGGGGTCAGCGGAGGCGTCAGGGCTGCTTTCCCCCTCTGCAGCAAACCAGGCCTGGAGGAGCGCGGAGAGTTGTGGGCCGAGCGCCAGCGGGTCAGAAGGCGCACTCCCACATTGTCCCAACATGTGTTTCCAGTGCCCAGTCCTCTGTCCCAAAGTGGGATTGAGTGGGGGGGTAGGGGGAAGGGAGCAGGGGGAAGAATATGGGAGCTTCTAGGAGGAGAAGCCCAGCTGGCTTTCCTTTTGGTGTGGGGCAGGGGGAAGACCCAATAAAAATCCAATTTCCCCCAATAAATGGGGAAAATAAAGGCCCGGCAGTCCAGAGTCCAAAAAGGAGGGGTGGGGTCTGTTCATTGGAGGAAATCAGTTGAAATCTGGGCAGGAGGCTATTCAGAGAGGGATCTGCCTGGGTCTCTTCTTCCCTCCCCCTTAGATTCCCCCCTCCCGACTTTCTTCCCTAGCCTCGTTTTAAGGGGAGGTAGAAACAAGGTGGGACAATAGTAGCTAAAAGACTGCAAGGGGGGTTAGGGTTTATTAAAGACGGGTATGGGGAAAAGATGCCATTCCTTTCCCAAGGACCGAGGGAAAGTGGAATAAAAATAGGTGTGTTTGTGTGTGTGTAAATAACAGCCCAGGATAGCTTCAGCCACAAACATCAGCTGCTGTTATTTTTGCTGAGAGCTTCTAAGCTACACAGCATTCTTTAATAAATACTAACAATAACGAACCATAATATACAGAATTGAAGGAAGGAAGGGTGAAATCAGAGGAGAAGATAGGGAGGGAGGGAGGGAGGGAGGGAAAGGAAGGAATAAGGATGTGATGGCCCTCCAGAGGCTACTGCACTACACTCCCATCATTCCTGAGTTGTGCTGTTAAAGAAATCCAGTGCCACCAAGGAGAAGTCAAGATGTGAAAAAGTGATTGAAATTCCTCACAAAACCTTATTATTCAGGTTAAATTGCCATGTTGGCACTTTATTTTGGGTTGCAATTTGGGCACTCAGTCCCTAAAAGGTTCGCCATCACTGATCTAAAGGAAGATACTTAATTCTTTTATTTGAATGATTAGTGACTGCATAATAAAAGAATTAAAAGGTAGATTAGATTTGTCTAAGAAATGCAAAAAGAATGAAAATTTTATGAAGGAATGCACGATACACCTTACTAATGTAATCATGTTTAGCATTCCAGAACTGTTGTCCTGGTTGAAGGATTTGCAAAAGACTGCCCATAACCCTCCAACGGTTGACTACAGTCCTCAGGAAGGACAAATGGAAATGTGTATCACTACTGGAAGCCAAGAAGGGCTATGTAAAGTAAGAAAAATGAACTGTAATGTACAGTGAGCATAATTATATAACTTCTGTGACTCTTTAAAAAGTTGCAATGGCCTTATCTTCCACATATGTAGGACTTGTAAGAATTATGCAAGTACAATCCTGAACACTTGGGGGGCGTCAAATTGCTTACCCTTACAGATAACTTGTCTTTAGTTCCAGGTTATCTTATTTTCTTCTTCCTATTACAGGTATCACTAGTATTTACTATAAACTTTACAAACATATCTCTGTTTAATCTCTTCCTTCTCAGCTCACATATTAATGAATGCAGTAGTAAGAAGGGACACTTCAGTAAAGCCATTGTAGATCCTACTTATTTCAGTGAGATCTTCCGTTAGAGAGATGTGCCTTTTCACAAACTTGTGCAGAAGATAAAAGTTTATTACATGTAATCCCATAAAAATTTTAAAATATGAAGTAAGCAGTTGTATAGATAAACTATGAAGCCATTTGACAGATATATTTACATTCTTAAAGAACCAAAAATTAATTCTAATGGAACAGTGTTTTAAATTTATTTAACTTTGGTATGTGCATAATTGGTTTTGGTTTTTAAACAATTTACTACAATTAACAATTTTCTTTCCTCTTTATGCTTCCCCTTCCTCTTGTGTTTTGTATTACTACTGTATATACCAAACTTTTAAAACTTTTTGTGATTTAAAAATCATCTCTCTATCTCTGTTATTATCAAGAGTCATATTTGTCTGCAGCAGGAAAAATTACTATCCTGTATATTTTTAGGTGTTTGAAATGCTTATTAATCCTGGAGATAACATTCTTTTGGATGCCCCCACTTATCCTGGGACATTAGCTGCTGTGAGTATTCCACAGTTCTGGAGTGATGCTAAAAAGATATAATTTTGCTTCTACATATTTAGGGGGTGGCTTCCATTTATACCAGGCTGCCATTTCTTAGATTTTTGCTAAAACTAGGAAAGAAGGGGGGGAATTATTTCCAGTAAAAATTAATCTAATTTGCATTTCCTGAACTAACTTTCAAAGTGGTGAATAATTATCCTTCAGTTTTGTAGCTTTTCAAATTCTATAACCATGATGGCAAATCTATGGTACATGTGCTGGAAGTGGCACGCAAAGTCATCTCTCTGGGCACACCAACCATCGCCCGTTGCTCTTCGGGGTTACATGTGCACTGGCCAGCTAGTCTTCACGTGCGCAGAGCGCCAGAAACCAGAAGAGCAGCTCCCTGGCGCACATGCACGCACCAAAAAGCTGAGCTTCCAGTTTCCAACGGGCGCATGCGCACTGGCCAGCTGGTCTTCATGTGCACAGGAGTGCCAGAAACCCAAAGAGCAGCTCCCTGGTGTGCATGCACGCACCGGGAAGCTGAGCTTCCAGTTTTCAGCATGCGCAGTGGCCAGCTGGTCTTTGCATGCACATGTGTGTCAGAAACTGGAAAAGCAGCGCACCAGGGAACGGCTCTTCCTTGCACGCTCCCGTTTCAGCACTCGGTGATGAAAAGGTTTGCCAACACTGTTCTATAACATGATTTTCCAAGAAAAAAAAACTATGAAGAGGTTTGTAATTTGGTAAACCATTTAGTAATAGGAAAGAGCCATAAAGTTAGAAAACATTGACAATATATTTCTTGCAGTGTTTTTTCATTGTACAATTCAAATAAAATATAAAATTCATTTATGACTTAAATGATTTAGATTTTTTTAAACTTTTGCTGTGATTGTTTACACATTCTATTATTCTTTAATCACTCCATTAATATTATTGAAATTTTGATCTTATTGCTAAGTATGAGACAGATGTCATTTCTTTTATTGATGTAAATTGTTCATGTTTCACCCAGTCAGAGATGAGAGGAAGATAGTAACAGCCCTCCCTAATACTTTTACCACTACTTCCGACCAGTATAGCTTCATTTTAACTGAGAAGCCTGGGAGTTGTAGTCTGAGCATACTGGGAGAGTACCAGACTGGGAAAAATGGAACTAGGAGCATTCCTATACATTTCAAAGGAACAAATTTGAATGTTTGTGCATCTGTATCTAATCCTGATTATCTAATGATCTCATACAGTGCAGATAATGTTATAATTTACATAATTAAATCTTTAATATATGCTTAAATATATAATATGAAATATGATGTAGGAAACAGACAACCCATTTAACGTATTATAGTAGCAAATACGATGTGACTAGGTCACATTGACATTGCATATAAATAAAAACAGGGAGACTTTAGCTGAAATGCCACAACTTCCATCTTGTTTTGAACTGCCCCTGCAGACGACATTGTATGTATATAATGAAATTCTAAAAATCAAAAAGCTGACCTGCTCCGTATAAATAATGTCCTGCATAATGAATATTACCACGCAGACTTCAGTTCCCAGAATTCCTACTCAGCAATCTCAACATATTTGGAGAAGGCCAAATATGTCTTATTGGATAAGACTAAAGTAAACTAATTTCATATAACCTTTGCCTAACCAGATCCTATACTATATTGTCTTGTCACATATCTTGTGAATCACCCTTTAGAAACCCAACAGGAGAAAAAGACAAATCGTAGTAGGAAAAATATACATCAAAGCTGAGCAATTTTTCTAACATATTTTAAGAATATTATTTTAATATATATTTTCTCATGATGACCAATGAGATGTGAAATAAGAATGGATGATTTAGTTTACAGGAATAGGAGAACGTTATAGCAAGTTTAGACATCAGTTTATCAAAAGCTGAAAATAGAATGCATGTGTACAATAAATGCTTGTGTCTCTTCTTTTATTAAAATAGCTTAGACCGCTGGGTTGTAACATCATAAATGTGCCCAGTGACCAGCATGGTATGATTCCAAAAGCTTTGAAAGAAGTTCTTTCCAGGTGGGATCCAGAAGATGTAAAAAAGCTCAAGAATGATACCCCAAAATTTTTATATACAATTCCTAATGGTAGCAATCCAACAGGAGCCTCATTGACAACAGAACGCAAGAAAGAGATCTATCAGGTATAACCATTCAGTAAATTATGTGGTCTCTATACACAATTTTATATCATTTAATCTAAGATGAAATTAGGCTTCAGTCTAAAATAAATGACTGTTTATTATCAGCCACATAGGAAAGGCTTGCTCTGAAAGTCACAATAATAATATGCAAACTAAAACACACACATTTCAAAAGGCAATCTGTGATGTCAATATATGTTAGATATAAAATAATGTTGCCTTGCTTATTTGTGTATTCAGTGAGAGAACAAATCTATTTCATAAGATTACTTATTTTTCCAATTTATATCATATCTATCTATATATCCACATCCATATTAATTTTTCTGGGGGAAATTAACATGCATATGCTTTCTTTGGTTTGTGTTGATTGTTTTTTTCAATGAAACAATTCTATCTGATTTCAAAGGTTGAAAAGTATGAGAATACTTTTTAAATCAGGCCTGGGAAATCTGTTCTTCTAGATCTTTTTCCCAATCATTCACAGTAGTTAGGATTATCAGGGATTAGAGTTAGGGATAAGAGTTCATCTGGACAATCATCAAAAACTCCACAGCATCAATTTTGCCACAAATCCGACCATACAGTTTCTATTGTTCAATCGTATTTCCTAATATTAATTTGAATTTACTTCCTTTTTTCTAATTTTTATACAGTTACCCTTTTCAGAGTTAGTTAGGTTGAACTGGTCTTAATCAAATTATATTTGGATTTGGATTAGTTTTCTAATTTGTACAATAATGTGCTTTGCCATTAGTGGGCATCTCTATGGGATTCCCATTGTATGCCTTGACTGAGGTTTTGGGAACAATGTTGATTTCAGTAAGTAAATTGAAACAGACTTCAGAATTTCCCCAACTGAAAATAACTGAATATTTTAACAATAGAAAAGAGTTAATCAGTAATAATAATATATGATTATGAAACAATTGTTTTGTTTTTAGTATTTTGTTTGTGTGTGTGAATATAGGTGTATATATTTCTTTCAGCTTGCAAGACAGTATGATTTCCTTATAATAGAAGATGATCCATATTATTTCCTTCAATTTAACAAGGTGAGTTTTTGTCAATTGTTTTTGAATCAGAAGCCACAGCAAAGAGTGCATGAATTTGTATTCTTTGGATACTTTATAAATTGTGTTACGATTTGTCATACTATTTCCAGTCAGTAGAATATATTTTTCCATATTTTTCTTGTACATATGCATTTCAAGCCACAACAGTATCTATAAGAGAGTATCATTATGTTTATAGTCTATATGGTAAGCAATATCACAATTTTTATCAGTTATTAAAAATATGAGTAGCATATTGTGATTTCATCTACACACATTTCAATTTAAGAAAAAAAAACACTAGTCCAAAACATTCTGTTTAGACTTTCTGTATCTTGATAATATATTACGGTCAAGAGGCATCATTTATAATAGTAATTCTCCATTGCCAAATATGCCACTTCTTGTACATACGTGGTTATAAATTTGGGACAGATATTGAGATGGATAGGAGTATAATGGGAAATCCTGCTACCCGAATGGAAATGGGCGTTGGTTATTACCTGATACGCCCTTTCTCAGCTTAGAAGAAACAGCAGTCAGGAATGGGTTAACTCCGTCTGTTAACTGCTTGGACTGAGTCTGCAAAATTGTTAAGCCATGCCTCTTCCTGTTGCTTGCCAGCTTTTTGACAAAGGCGGTAACGCAGACTGACATGATGAACTGTAAAGACAAAAGAACAAAGCCCTACCCTCCCACATCCCAAGACTGGATGAATAACCCGGCGGGACTGATTGCTGTTTCTTCTAAGATGAGAAAGGGCATATCAGGTAATAACCAACGCCCATTTTCCATCCAGGAAGAAACAGCAGTCAGGAATGGGACATACCAAAGCCTTGTCCTATTGGGTGGTTCTAGGTCAGAATGAACCCTCTGCAGAACCCATCTGCCAAAAGCAGCCTCAGCCGAGGCATAAGAATCAAGTTTGTAGTGACGTACAAAGGGAGAAGGAAAAGACCAAGTAGCTGCCCTGCAGACGTCTTCCAGAGAGGCCTGCGTACCCCAAGCTGCTGAAGTAGCCGCACTATGGGTCAGTGAACAGTAATACGCCTGGGCACAGGTAAGGATTGGGCCTCATAAGCTATAGAGATACAAGCCCTGATCCAACGTCCCAATGTGGGGGAAATAACCATACAGCCAAGGGTGGCAGGCTGAAAAGAAACAGAAAGGGACTCTGTCCTCCTGAGAGAAAGGGTCCTTTTAATATATATGTGGAAAGCCCTCTGCATGTCCAATGTATGCCAAACCCGTTCCAAAGGATGGGAAGGCTCAGGGCAAAAATTGGGCAAGATCAACTCCTGAGTCCTATGAAACCAAGTGTTTATCTTGGGAAGGAACATAGGGTCGAGGGGTAAAACCACTCGGTCAGAGTGGAATACACAGAGATCTGCACTGATGAACAGAGCTGCCAGCTCAGATATACGCTGAGCAGAAGTGATAGCCACTAAAAAGGCTACCTTATAGCAAAAAAATTTTAAGCTAACTTCTCATAAAGGTTTAAAGGGACCCCGGGTAAAGGCAGTTAAGACCTTATTCAAGTCCCCTGTGGGAAAACGATGGACCACGGGAGGTCTGAGATTGGTGACCCCTCTGAGGAACTGTCTAATTACTGGATGCCTTGACCTGAAAGAAAGGGCCACCATTTGTCTCCAAAGAGTATTAGGAGCCAACCCTTCATCTAAACCCTTTTGAAGAAATTCTGAAACCTGAACCACAGAAACAGAAGTGGAAACCAGATCCCCTTTTTTGCACCAGGTACAAAACGCCCTGCATGTAGCATTATAGACACGGTTGGTGGAATCCCTGCGGGAAGCCTGGATAGTAGTGATGGCCCTGGAGGAAAAGTTGTCACCCCTCAGAAGGACCCGCTGAAGTGCCAAGCAGTTAGTTGAAACCACTGAGGGTCCTGGTGTACTAACACCCCCTGTCTGAGGGATATCCTGTCCCGAGGTAACCTCCAGGGTCAGTCCACTGAGAGAGCCACTAGATCTGCAAACCAAGGTCTCCTGGGCCAATGGGGGCCAGAAGCAGAAGTTCTGCCCCCTCCTCCAGAAGCTTCCGGATAACTCTGGGAATCAGAGGAAGAGGAGGAAAGGCATATAGGAGCCCTGATGGCCACGGGCTCCGCAATGGATCCACCGCTTCCGCCTCCAGAGCCGGAAACCAGGAGAAGAATCTTGGAACTTGACGGTTGTCCTGTGTGGCGAACAGGTCCACCACTGGTAGGCCGAACCGGTCCATTAGATCCCTGAACAGAGACGGATCCAAGCACCACTCCGCCTGGTTGACTGCTGTCCGAGTGAGCCAGTCCGCCTGGACGTTCGCCACTCCCAAAATGTGGTCTGCTCAGATGGAAGACAGATGAGACTCCGCCCATAGTATCAACCTGTTGTGATCCAGGCCCAAATAAGTAGTAGGAAAATCAGTCAGTGAAAAAACAAAAAAACTTTATTCAAACATCTGAGAATTACTTCATTCCCAGCGTCATTCAACCAAATTAAAGCAAATTTCTCCCAACACAAATTCCTCAGTCCTTATCACAAACCTTAGTCCAATTAGACAAACTGCCAAAGGCCTTTCTTGGCAAACATTCAGAAGTCACAGATACAAAAATAAATGCAAGACGAAGATGAAGAAGAGGACCAAGCTACCAACGTTGTTTTCCAGCGAAGCCCAAACGCCGTTGCTGGTCTGTTTTAAGCCTTATGGGAGGGACCAATCATCTCTTGGCCCTACTCCCGAGTTGTCCTCTTTGCTTGAGCTGCTCTTACCTTCTGGCAGCTCTTCTCATGTGTGCATTAGGAACAGGCTCCTCCTGTTCCTCTGCCTCACTTCTATCAGTCTCTGGAGGCTCTGGAGTCCGCACCTCACTCCCCGATGGCCCTGGCCTCATCTCTGCCTCTGACGCAGAGCCCTCATCCGGGCCTTCCTCAGCCTCCAAGACTGGCCCATGTTCTTCCTCAGCCTCATCGCTGTCCGACTCTGCTGCCAGCTCCGCAGGCTGCTGGCAGACCACAACACAGTCGCTCTGCTTCCTGCATCAGAGTCAAAGATCTGGTCCCTCCTTGATGATTTATGTGGGCCTTGGCGGCCACATTGTCTGTCAGCACTAAGATGTCTTTGTCCAAAACTAGGGATTCAAAACTCTTGAGAGCCAGGTAGATGGCTCGCAGCTCCAACCAATTGATGTTGTGCGAAAGATCCTCCGGAGACCACTGACCTTGAGCCATGCGGGGTCTGAGGTGAGCTCCCCAGCCAAAGAGGCTGGCGTCGATCGTCAGGATGAAACGATAAGGCTCCCAGAACTTGCAACCCTGGGCAATGGTGTCAGAAGACCACCATGTGAGGGAGGACTGGACAGCTGGTGGAACCTCCACTCAAAGTGATAACGTGCTGCTTTGAGCTTGTTGGAATTGAAGAAGAAATGGAGACAAGCTCAAGGCGTGATGCTGAAACAAGACACCATCTTTCCCAACAGCTTGGAGAGAAGCAGCAGGGAAGAAGCCCGATGCGACCTGACCTTGACAACCAGATCCCTTAAACTGAATTGGCGGTCTGGTGAAAGGTACACCTTTGACTCCACTGTGTCTATTACTGCGCCAAGATGGAGCAAACATGTTGTCAGGATCAGACGTCTCTTTGACCAGTTTACAGAAAAACCATGACATTGAAGAACTTGAATGGTGAGATCTAGGTCCTCCCTGGCCCTGGCTTCTGAACTGGACTGGATGAGGATGTCGTCCAGATAGAACTGTATCAGGATAGGCAATGCTCTGAGATGGCCCACCAAGGCTGCAATCAGCTTGGTAAACACCCGTGGGACAGAAGACAGGCCGAAGGGCAATGCCGGGTACTGATAATGTTTCCCCGCGAATTGGAACCTGACAAATTGCCTGAAATTGGGATGAATGGGAACATGCAGAGAGGCCTCCGTAAGATCCACTGATGTGAGGAAGTCGCCCTTCCTGATGCACTCCAGGATGGAGTGGAGAGATTGCATCTTGAACCTTCGATATACTATGTAATGGTTCAAGGTCTTGAGATCGAGAATTGCCCTCCATCCTCCCGAGGACTTCTGAACCAGGAACAGTCTGGAATAAAATCTCTGACCGTGGTCCGCCTCCGGAACTGGGTGAATGGCCAACAAGTGTGTTATGGCCGACTCCATGAGATGCCTCTTCACCTAGTCTTGTGACATGGGACAGCGGACGAAGAACCTCGGAAGGTTGGACAGAAATTCCAGGGAGAGGCCCGACCATACCGTCTCCCTGACTCAAGAATCTGAAGTGGAATCTTCCCACTGGTTGGCAAAGAGAGCCAGCTGGCCCCCTATGGGAGGCTCGGAGGAGCAGTCATTTAGACCGCCGATAAGGACAACCCCTGCCACCCCAAAAGGAATGTTCGGATGGAAAACCGTGCCCTGTCTGCCCTGTCTGTCTTGACCTTGTCTGAAGGCAAATTGTCTCTGCGATCTTTGCCTCCCAAAACCACTGTCCGTTCCCTGAAAGGAAGAGGGACGAAAATAAGGGCTCGGTTGGGACTCCGACTGTCTGGTCAAGGTAAGCATGATCTTGTGTTTGTCCCGAGATTCCACTAGAATAGAATCTAGGGATTCACCAAATAATTTCTCTCCCGTATATGGGGAAGAAGCTAGTTTCCACTTGTTCCTAGTGTCAGCCTGCCACTGGCGAAGCCAGAGTAGACTATGAGAAGTGATGGAAGAACCAATGGTCTTAGATGCAAACTGAGACGCATTCAGCGTCACGTCTGCAGAAAATTTCACCACTGGCATAATCTTATTGAGATCCTGGTGGGACCTGATGTCTGTGACTGGAAGGCGGTCCTGTAACTGCCTTAACCAGAGCAACAAAGCCCTGTTAAAAAAGGATGAAGCTGAAGTTGCCTTAACAGCCCAGCCCAAAGTCTGATGCGCCTTGACCAGAGATTGCTCCAATCTCTTATCTTCCAGAGGGAGATGTTCCTCCAGAGGACCAGGCAAAGTGGATTGAGATGACAGAGCCACCACCGGAGAGTCAACCACTGGAACCTGTAGTGACTTGGTCAAATCAGAACCAATACAGGCGCTTGTCCAAATTGCTGGCAATAGGGCCTGAGCCAGGGAAAACCCACTGTATGCACCATGTCCAGAAAAAGTCTGGGGGTCGGAACCTCTTCAGACTCAATGGTGGGTTCCACAAACTTGGGCCAGCAGGATCCAAGACAGTACCAGGAGTTGATTGGATCGTGCCCTGATGAGTGGTAACCTTGGCCTTGTGCAGCAATGATCTGAAAAGGTGAGGCCTGAAAAGCCCAACAAAGGATGGTTAATCTGGAGACAGATCCTCATCATCAGATAACTCAATATCATGTTGCATCTCTTCCTCTGAGAGGGAACCCTGGCTGGAAGTCTCTGAACATTCCAGATCTTGGAAGCAAAGAGAAGATTCCAACCCACGATGCCTATGATGGGCAGATTGAGCCCTGGAACTCTCTGAAGCCATAGTAGAATATATGCGTTGTAACCATGATTCGATGCCCTGACTTATGACATTAGTAATCAAGGTGGACAAATGGTCAGGAATTTGAGACGCAACTCCCTGACCAGGCTGTAAACATGCAGAAATGGGAGTAGAGGATGTCTCAAGGGGAGGAGACCTGCGTTCCAGTTGTTGCTCCCACAGAATAACTGAAGGTTCTAGAGAAGGCATTGCCCCAAAAAGACGATCACTATCACCAGGCAAGGCAGGGGCTTGTGTAGAATCCCCATCTGGAGACCAGGCAGATGGAGCTTCCTCCGGAATAGATGATAGTTCCTGCATCTCCTCAGAGGCAGCCTGAGCTCTAGGGGAATCCTTGCCCTTATGTATAGTCTCCTTCTGAATTCCCTGGGAGGCCTTTCCAGAAGAGCTATGCTTTTGCTTGGACCCTTGTTTAGAAGATCTTGAAGGCTGTGAAGCAGGCTTCTGACTTTGAGAACGGGCCTTGCTCCACCCAAGGGATTGAGAACCCAAAGTTCCTTCCCCTGGATCACTGTCTTGTTCTGAAAGGCCAGATCCAGATTTGGACCTGGAACACCCTGAAGCCGAAGAAGCCATAGTGCCAATTCCTGCAAGGAGAACATGGACACAATGAATAATGGTAGTAAGTCCCCAACTGCAGTAATACTGAGAACTCACAGGGCCCACCATGCTCAGTTAAAAAGGGGGAGGCCTAACAGCATGATTGGGTTCCCAACCCCAAGTGCCACACCCCCAGCCAGGTCTCTTGAACCAGTGCCCACAGGCAACAGGGGCATGATTATGACACCTACTCCCGGCTGAATAAAGTAGAGAGGGCGCCCACGAGAAATCTGCCTCGGATCGGTCTTACCCAGGCTGAAATGTGCAGCTGAGGATCCGTTGCTGAACCTCCCACTCAGAGTGCAATCAAAATGGCCACCGGGTCTCCCTGCAGCTGATCCAAAATGGCCACAACCTCCATGAGGTCTCAAAATGGCTACCACAACCACAAGGCACTCAAAATGGCCACCAAGCCTCCTCTTCGCCGCTCCGTACGGTGCACAGGCCAGCGCTACACAGCCAGGCTCGTGGGCGCTGCCTGAAGCTGCTTCAGCCATGCCAATCCACGCATTCACTGGGCAAGTGCTATGGAGCAAGCTTGTGGGTACTGCCTTTGCCTTGCAGAGGAATCGAAGCTTCGAATCTCCCCATTGATCAGCTGTTTGAGGCAAAGCCTGTGAGAGCTGCCCAGAGGTCCTCAGCTGAGATTTCACGCCGCTCTGCGGCCCTTAGAGGGCTCAGGCTGAATCGCCCTTCACGCTGGAATAAGGTAAGTTAACAAAAAATAAAAGAAATCTCCAACCTGTTTTTCCTAGGAAAAAAGGCAATCAGGAATGTACAGCTCAAAGAAAAACGTCTGTCCTGCTCAACTGAATCTAAAAAAGCTGGCAAGCAACAGGAAGAGGCATGGCTTAACAATTTCGCAGACTCAGTCCAAGCAGTTAACAGACAGAGTTAACCCATTTCTGACTGCTGTTTCTTCCTGGATGGAGAATACTGGATGCAACCCAGTTTTGATGCATGAATAGGTTTCAAAATGGGTGTACATGGGATTGTTTTTGGGGTTTTTTTTACACTCTTCCATAGCATGTTGTGAGCCACCATGTGCAAGTATTCGTTACTAACAGCAAACCTTTACTTTCTTTCCTGAAGCCTTGGGCACCAACTTTTCTTTCAATGGACATTGATGGGCGAGTTATCAGGACTGACTCCTTTTCTAAGATCCTGTCATCTGGGTAAATTCAATTGCACCATAGCTGGACATTCAATTGTCTGGCCAAGCTCACACTTGAAAATCCCTAAAGCTACTGGTATAAATTTAATTTGAACAAAGACATTTTTATTGTAGTCTTCCTTGAAATTGACTTACATGGTTTAATAGTCAAGTGCTGTTCCATGTATACATCTTCTGTCCTTCAATTTTCATGACACTAATCTTTTTCCTGAAACAGTATCAAATATTTCCTTTATCTTAGTTGTTCCATAATACCTAGATTCCTACTTCATTAACTTTTATAAAATTGATTTGTTTTTCTCTTTCTGATACTTTCATAATTCCCTTTTGTTGCCTCAAAATCAATATGAATATTAGGATATATATTTTGGACATGGCATTTTATGTGTATGTAAAGAAGCATTTTAAGTATATTTTTATATTTGCATAGGCTACGAATTGGATTTCTAACTGGTCCCAAACCATTAATTGATAGAGTTATTCTACATATACAGGTTTCCACAATGCACACCAGTACCTTCACCCAGGTAAGAATTATCATGGTTCTAACTATATATAAGATATACTATCTTAACTTTTAGATACAAACATTAATATAACATCCATGTATTTACAGAATCATCTAAAAACTGAATATACTGAAGAAAAGCTCTTCATTTTTTATAATTCCTCAATCCTATATATTATGTATGATTGGCATAGTTTTAATAATTTAATTTTTGATATGGAAAAAAGTATCAACAGGATGAAAAGTTAGGCCATTTTAAAAAGAAAATACTCTCTCACTAATTTTATTAATAGCATGTTAAAAAATACTTTATAACTTGTTTACAGTTATGAGCATTTGAAAGCTCTTATGGCTATAGTATTAGATTTTCTACAGTGAGTCCTTTCTCTGTTCCACTTCTGTAGCTGTATTAATAAGGCTGTGAACAAGCCTGAATTACACAATGCTTTGAACGTCACCCCAAAAGTACACAACACCAAACTACTATTACTTACTACTTTTACTTACTATTGTTAATACTACGGTATTAGCAGAATAGTATCGGTGCCTAGCATATCTATTTATAAAAATGATTGTAGAGTTTCAAATAAATCTTACAAGGCTGCAGTTCTGCATAGATTTTTTTAATTATTTGAGTCAGTCTTAACTCCTAGCAATTACCTGAACAAGGACTTGCAGTAGTTTATTGAGAATAATCATCTTATTTATAGGATTGTGTTACATGGTCTTTTTTTCTCTCTATTAAGCCATTTTAGATTCTTTTTTTTTTACTAGTGTCTGTTGATGAGCAAATAACATACTGATTGTAGCCCCACTATTTCTATAGCTTATGATAGCCCAGCTTCTTCAGCAATGGGGACTGAAGGGTTTCCTGGACCACGTAGACAGGTAAATATATTTCAGTGTTGGCATATATATATGTTGTTTTAATATTACTGTCACAAATTATTCTACATATACACACATATTCTGTATATAAAGACATATTTATATAATGGCCACAATAATATATGCAATTTATTCTAAAGTCCATTCATTTGAATGTACAGAATTCATATTTAATTGCCTGAGAGCTACCCATTGAAATACTTGCTAGGAATTCTGGACATTGTAATCTAAAACATCTGGGAATGCAGCAAGTGTACATTTATCCTGTTAAACATGGTAATGCTAACTTCTAATTAAAAATATTTAGAATAAAATTTCTATTTCTAACAGTATCAAAAAATTACTTATTGTACATGTTTTGCAGGACTCTTCATTTTATATCCTGGCTTTTGGAAATTGTAGAAATAAATAAATTACAAATTTATTGGGGAAACTGAGAAAATTGCAACCAAAATTGGTAGCTCTGGATAGTTTATATCAAATGGATAAGTTCACAAGAAATTAATATAAAGTGGTTAAAACATATCACTGCACTGACATCAGTTGCAATCTGTCCTGTACATTTGGAAGGAGCAGACGAAAGAAGGAATGCTTTCTCATTTGGCTCTGTTCAGAGACCAATTCTGTTTAAATTACTGCTACCAAAGTGTTTCCATTGATAATGATTACTAGAACTGTAAATTAAGCTTCTATTTGATTTGGTGAGGTTTTTTTCCTCCTATCCCATATTTTCTTTTTGCGTCACAGTTTTAGTTGTAGCTTGCATATGTTGTTTTATATAGGAATGCCATAGTCCATATTATTCTTCCACCAGGTATACAATCTATAAATCTATAAATATCTTTTTGTGCTAGAAAAGAGCTAAGAGACAGAGATATATTTAGGTTCATGCTGCAGCCATTGAAAATTGAAATCCAATATTGTACATTAACATTTATACCATCGTCATCTCAACAATAAATGATCCTAATAATGATACACAGATTTTTTTTGTTCTTTAATGATTCTGAAATCATTAAAGTGCATCCAAATCAATACAGTTTGGATGCATCAGAAAGATATAAACAAAACAACCATGTTGAGGAAGGCCATTTAATGTTCTTTGCATAGTGGTTATACATACAGTATTCCTCCTGGAAGATTTTTTTAAAAAAAAGTTCCTTGCAGTAATAAAAAACTGTCTTAATATTGGAGAATATCTACAGATTGCCATTTAGGGCACAGAAGTCTTTATAACCAATTTCTTTTTCTATAAAGTCCACAGAGTCTTCTCTAAACCACGAAGTTGACAATCTGGACTTCAACTCAGAATTTCTTATCCAGCCATGCTGACTCTTCAAGTTGCTATGGTTGGACTCCCCTGTCCTAAATGACCTTCCTTGTTTTCAGCATCAGAACTATTAATTTGAAAGAGTTTCTTTGTCATTATGCTTTTCTCTTTTCTTTTTCCCATCTTCTGCTAGTGTGGTGGATTTTTATAAACAACAGCGAGATGTGATGCTTAATGCAGCAGACAAATGGCTAAAAGGTTTGAGTCAATAATGAACATTTGAACTATTTATATATGACTGAAATATACTACAAAAAAAGATTATTAAAAAGGGGCATGTATAACTTTTTTTTCTTGAGAAGTGTGTGAAAAATTAATGTATCCCACTTTAGGGTTATTTGTGAAAATATAATATCCCTTTCCTTTTGCATTTCATTCCTGTGTTTCATTCCTGCTACTGCTGTGCTCCTACAAGTGTCCCAGATAATATACTTACAGTTGTGGTTCCTTTTAGTAAAGAAGCTCCTCTATCAGGCATAACTTCACTTATTGGCATCATTACTAGCCAATAAAACTCAAAACAGTCCTTGGATATATCAGTTAGTCAATCAATCAATCAATCAATCAATAAGAATAGAGTTGGAAGGGACCTTGAAGGTCTTCTGTCCAACCTCCTGCTCAAGCTGGAGACTCTCTACTACTTCAGACAAGTGACTATCCAGATTCTTTTTAAAAACTTCCAGTAATGAAGCATCCACAACTTCTGAAGACAAACTCCACTGGTTAATTGTTCTCACTGTTAGGAACTTTCTCCTTAATTCCAGGTTGCTTCTCTACTTGTCCTGGCCTCTGGTGCTTTGGAAAATAAGTTGACCCCCTCTTTGTGGCAGCCTCCCAAATATTGGGAAAACAGAATAACAAGAGTTGGAAGGGAGCTTCGAGGTCTTCTAGTCCAATCCCCTGTTTAGGCAGGAAACCCTACACTACTCCAGTATCTTTTTAAAAACTTCCAGTGTTGGATCATTCACAACTTCTGGAGGCAAGTTGTTCCACTGTCAGGAAATTTCTCCTTAGTTCTAGATTGCTTCTCTCCTTGATTAGTTTCCATCCATTGCTTCTTGCCCTGCCCTTAGGTGCTTTGGAGAATAGCTTGACTCCCTCTTCTGGCATGCAGTAAAGAGGAGGTTGAGGGGTTTTTTATTTAAATTTTTAATGAAAATTTTAAGGGGACCCGGGAGGAAGGGAGGGGGTTGTAAAAGTGGACCTGGGGGGGGTCCAGATAGCTACTGAGCGGGGCGATAGGTTGATTGGCTGCAGCAGAGGGGTCGGGAAAGGAAATTTATCCAGGGAATGGGGGCAACAGGAAGGGCAATGAAATTGAAATAATGAGTGGGAGGGGCAGGTATGACGGGCGCAGGGCGCCATATCATGTGTCGGGGGTGCGCACACGCTGTTTACGAGCAATTGCACACTCCGGCCCCCAATGTGCGACTTGTGACCTGGGTTGTGCAGAGTCTCAGGCCCAGGGTCTGCGGCTGATGTGTAATGCCAGGTCGGTTGTTAATAAAGCCCCCCTCATTTGTGATCTTATTTTGTAGGGGGGTGCGGACCTGGCAGGTATTACGGAGACCTGGTTGGGCCAAGAGGGGGGGGTCCCCCTCGTCAAAATGTGCCCACCAGGTTTCCGTGCATTTCATCAGCCAAGGGCCCAGGGGAGGGGTGGGGGAGTGGCGGTGATTATTAGGGAAAGTCTTTGTCCGAGGGAGACCACTGTTCCTCAGATAGCCAGATGTGAGTCCCTTTTTGTGAAGTGGGGGCGTGGGGTGCAGATGGGTTTGCTGACTACGTACCTGGCTCCCTGCCACATAGCAGCGACCCTGCCCAAGCTACTTGACGTCATTGCCGGGGTGGCGGTTGATATCCCCAGACTTATTGTCATGGGGGATTTCAACCTTCCATCCGCGGGTGAGGCATCAGAGGTGGCTCGGGAGTTCATGGCTTCCATGACGGCCATGGACCTGACCCAGTTAGTTCAAGGCCCCACTCACATAGGGGGACACACTCTGGACTTGATTCTTGTCTCTGGTCAGTGGTTGAATGATCTTGGTAGAGGGGACCTAGATATTAAACCCTTGTCATGGACAGATCATTCGCTCCTTCACTTGGACTTTCCTACCGCTTCCCCCCGCCGCAGGGAGACGGAACCGTCCCAGGCGCCTGATGGATCCCGAAAGGTTCCTGACGGAGCTTGGGCCATTTCCTGGGACTCTGACACACGACTCGACTGAACGGCTGGTGGCTGCCTGGGAGAGTGCGGCCGCCGGAGCTTTGGATCGTGTCGTGCCTTTGCGGCCTCTGACTCGATGCCGATCTCAATTGGCTCCTTGGTTCTCTGAGGAGCTGAGAGAGATGAAGCATCGGAAAAGACGCCTAGAGAGCATTTGGAGGACTAGTCAATCCGATTCCGACCGGACACAGGTGAGGTCTTATATCAAGACCTACCTAGTGGCGATAAAAGCGGCAAAATCTAACCACTTTTCTGCTCTTATCGCATCTGCAGAGAACCGCCCAGCCGCCCTGTTTAGGGTGATCCACTCCCTTCTTCGGGGGGGAGTGCAGGAAGATCCCTTGCAGGGTCGTGCTGAGGATTTTGTGCAATTCCTGCATGATAAAGTCGCTCAGATTCGGGATGGCTTTGTTGTGGCCCCGCCCTCTGAGCCTATCCCATCGGAGGAAGAAAGCTCCGAGCATGAGGAAGAGGAGTGAGCCAGGCCTCCCTCTCCAGGCCCCTACCCTCTGGCACTGTCTCAGGTGCCGGCCGAGGGAGAGGAGATTAGCCAGGAGACAGGTGTCTCGGATGAGAGTGAAGGAGAGACGTCATTCCTGGACGCACACCAACGAAGGTGCGATAAACAATTGCAGCAGCTAAGGAGGCGTGCTAGGGATTAGAACTGAGTCACTGGACCACACCCCAGAGACTATATAATAGAGGGTGGTGGCCAGTGATCCCTGTGACGAACAAAAACAAACCCTGGATAGTCACTAGAGCATCGACCGAAGCTGCCGAGAGGAATATTGTTTTTGTTGGACTCTTGTACGCTGAGTATATTATCTTTCTGTTTCTGTGGCAATAAAAGCACTTGGCAGACGGTGTGTATATCACTGCCAAGTTGGAGATAAAGACCTGGGTGTGTGCCAAGTGCTTCCTTAACCCTCGGCTGGCTGTGTTTGTGTGTGTGTGTGTGGACGGGGACAGATCAGGCTTCGACTCCGATTGGATGAGTCCAGGGGAGAAGACGAGGGTAGGTCTTGAGAATATTATCTGGGAGGAGTTTGATCCTGTGGCTCCCGAGGATGTGGACAGGGTTCTGGGTAAGATTAGTGCCGCCACGTGTTTATTGGACCCGTGTCCCTCCTGGTTGGTACTGGCCTCCCGGGAGGTTACACAAGGCTGGCTCCAGGGGATTATAACTGCTTCTCTGAGTGAGGGCGCCTTTCCCGCCGCCTTGAAAGAGGCAGTGGTGAGGCCCCTCCTCAAGAAGCCTTCCCTGGACCCGGCTGAATTAGCTAACTACCATCCGGTCTCCAACCTTCGTTTTGTGGCGAAGGTTGTCGAGAGTGTGGCGGCACAACAACTGCCCAGGCACCTGGATGAAGCTATCTATCTAGACCCGTGTCAGTCGGGCTTCAGGCAGGGGCACAGCACAGAAACGGCATTGGTCGCGTTGGTGGATGATCTCTGGAGGGCTCGGGACAGGGGTTGCTCCTCTGTCCTAGTCCTATTAGATCTCTCAGCGGCTTTTGATACCATCGACCATGGCATCATGCTGCAGCGGTTGAGAGGGTTAGGAATAGGGGGCACCGTTCTGCGGTGGTTCTCCTCCTTCTTCTCCGACCGCTCACAGTTTGTGTTGGCAGGGGGGCAGAGGTCGACCTCGAGGCGTCTCGTATGGGGAGTGCCACAAGGGTCGGTCCTCTCGCCCCTTCTGTTCACCATTTATGTGAAGCCGCTGGGTGAGATCATCCGTGGTTTTGGGGTGAAGTGTCATCTGATGATATTCAGCTGTACATCTCCACCCCAGACCACCCCAACGATGCCCTTGATGTGGTGTCTCGCTGCCTGGAGGCCGTGCGGGTCTGGATGGGGAGGAACAGGCTCAGACTCAACCTGTCCAAGACTGAATGGCTGTGGCTGCCAGCGTCCCGATATAGTCATCAGGTGCCATTGCTGATTATTGGGGGTGAATCTTTGCCCCCCCACAGAGAGGGCTCGCAATCTGGGTGTCCTCCTGGACGCATGGCTGTCTTTAGAAGAGCACATGACGGCCGTGGCCAGGGGGGCCTTTTATCAGGTTCGCCTGATCCGCCAGTTGCAGCCCTTTCTGGACCGGGGCGCCTTGCGCACGGTCACTCATGCCCTTGTCACCTCCCGGCTGGACTATTGTAATGGTCTCTACATGTGGCTCCCCTTGAAGACCACTCGGAGGCTCCAACTGGTCCAGAATGCGGCCGCGGGGGTGGTTATGGGCACAACCCGTTGTGCCCGCGTGACACCCTTCCTGTGCGAGCTGCACTGGCTCCCAATGGTCTTCCGGGTGCGATTCAAGGTGTTGGTTACCACCTTTAAAGCGCTCCATGGCATAGGACCCGGGTACCTTCGAGACCGTCTTCTGCCACCAATAGCCTCCCACCGACCAGTCCGCTCCCACAGAGAGGGTCTCCTCAGGGTGCCATCAGCCAAGTTATGTCGGCTGGCAACACCCAGGGGGAGGGCCTTCTCTGTGGGAGCCCCAGCCCTGTGGAATGAACTGCTCCTGGAAATACGTAAGATCTCCGACCTCCCGGTGTTTCGTTGCGCATTGAAGACCCTGTTGTTCCGCCAGGCCGGGCTATCAACATAATAATTTTAATTGGGGTATTTTAAATTTTTGGGGTTTTAATCAGGCCAAACTTATTTAATTATTTTAATTTTTAATCATTGTTGTGTCTTGTGTTTTTAAATTGGCCCCTTCGGGAGAAGGGCGGTATAGAAATAAAATTATTTATTTATTATTTATTCTTTGTGGCAGCCCCTGAGATACTAGAACATAGCTATCATGTCACCCCCTAGTCCTTCTTTTCATTAAACTAGATATACCCAGTTCCTGTAGCCATTCTTCATATGTTTTAGCCTCCAGTCCCATCATGTCACCCGTAGTCCTTCTTTTCTCTAGATTAGTCAAACCCAAATCCTCCAACTGTTCTTCATATGTTTTAGTCTCCAAGGCTTTAATCATCTTAATTGCTCTTCTTTGCACTTTTTCCAAAGTCTCAACATCTTTTTTGTAATGTTGTGACCAAAATCGGATGCAATATTCTAGGTGTGGCCTTACTAAGGCTTTATAAAGTGGTACTAATACTTCACATGATTTTGATTCTATGCCTCTGTTTATACAACCAAGGAATGTATTACTGTATTTTTCCGAGTATAAGATGCACCTGAGTATAAGACACACCTTAGTTTTTGGGGAGGAAAATAAGAAAAAAGCTGATTGGTGGGTGGATCGGCCTCCTGGAATATCCCCAATCAGCTGTTCCCAGAGGTGAATTTTAGCAACAGGTTCCTTGGTTGTGAGCTCTGTGCCTTGCTTTTTTTTCTGCCTCTGAAATTTCTGAAACACTGTTTCAGAAAAAAACAGTTGCTTTTTTTTCTGCCTCTGAAAGCCTCCGAAACAGAGGCTTTTATTCTGAAGGACTATCTGTACTCTGTTCAATCTCCTTTCTTTGGTATTGGTATGTAGATTAACTTCTTCCAATCTGTTGGTTATTGTGTCATTTTCCAGATTTGTTAGCATAGTTTGATTAGAACCTTTACTGATTCTTCTTTTGTTGCTTGCCATATTATTTTAGATACAAGCCTTTCAGAGGCTTTTGTTCTGAGGCTTCTTTCAGCTTCTGAAATCTCTGTTTGGGAGGCTGGGCAGGGCTACATTTGGAGTATAAGACACATCCAGATTTTCACCCTCCTTTTTAGGGGAAAAAGGTGCGTTTTATACTCCCAAAAATATGGTAGCTTTTTTTGGCTGCTGCTGCACATTGCTGGCCCATGTTTAATTGATCATCCACTAGGACCACAAGGTCCCTCTCACAGTTACTGTTTTTGAGTCAGGTTTTGCCAAATCTGTACATTTGGTTTTTCCTTTCTAAGTGTAAAACCTTGCTTTTCTCCCCATTAAAATTCATTTTGTTGGATAGGGCCCATTGTTCAAGTTTGTCAATATCTTTTTTGGCTCCTGAGTTTGTCTTTAGGGGTTTTGGCTATTCCTCCCAGCTTAGTGTCATCTGCAAATTTGATGAGTTCCCCTTCTATTCCTTCATCTAAGTCATTTATGAAGATATTGAAGAATACTGGGCCTAAGACAGAACTTTGTGGTACCCCACTGCTTACCTCCTTCCATGAAAATGTAGTACCATTAAGGACTACTCGTTGAGTATGGGTGTCAGCCAGTTACAAATCTGTCTGGTGGTGATGCTGTCTATGCCACATTTTTTTAGATTACAAAGAAGTAACTAGTGGTCTACTTTATCAAACGCCTTGTTGAAGTCTAAGTATACTATATCCACAGCATTGTGCTGGTCTACTAATTTAGTCACTTTGTCAAAGAATGAAATAAGATTGGTTAGGCATGATCTGTTTTTAACATACCCATGCTGGCTTTTAGTTATAACTTTATTTGTTTCTAGATGTTCACAGATCTGTTTTTTTATTATCTTTTCCAGTATCTTCTCAGATATTGATGTTAGGCTGATTGGTCTGTAGTTTCCCAGGTCTGTTTTTTCCCCCTTTTTTGAAGATGGGAACCACATCAGCTCTTTTCCAATCCTCAAGTAATTCTCCGACATTCCAGGATTTTTAAAAGATATGGTACAATGGTTTTGAGATAACATCTGCCAACTCCTTCAGAACTCTGATATGTAATCCATCAGGCACCAGTGATTTATATTCATCAAGATCAGATACCATGTTTCCCCGAAAATACGACCTATTCAGATACTGTCCTAACTTGATTTTTTGGGGTGGGAGGCACAGGAGGCAGCCCTTCCCTTCCCCGGTCAGCTAATAGCAGCTGGGCTCCTCAATCGTGACCCACAGATCAGCTGAGCTGATTGGGAGCTGCTTCTTGTTCTATCTCTCTGGGTGCCTGGAGGTGTTTCTTGCACACTTTTCCCATCACCAGCCCTGCCGTGGCACCAACTTCGCAGCCAAGGGCCCCTCTCTTTCGCAGCTCATCTTGTAGCTCTGGAACAGGTGGCAACCATTACTTGTTCCCCCCCCCTGCCTCTGCCCAGCTGCACCTGCAGCTTCTGGCCTTGCAAGGGCTCTTCGTCCTCCTGGCCATGCTGCTCTTGGCCACCCTGCAGCTTTGGCCAGCAAGAGTTCAGTGGTGACCCTGCAGCGGGATGGAAGAGGGAAGGGGAGATCGCCCCTTCCTCCTCCATCCAACTGCTCCTGCCTGGTGCGGGGCAATTTTTGGAGCACAAAGAAGGAAGGGGCAATCTCCTCTCCCTCTTCCATTTGTCTATCCCACTGCAGGAATGCCTGCAGGGACATACAGGGGTGCCACGGAGCTGCTGGCCACCAAAGCGGTAGCTCACCCAACCAACTTTCTGCCAGCGGTTAGATATGCAGTTCGACCAGATGGATTTGCTTTGTTCTCACATAAATCATCCCCAAGGAAAGGAGGATCGGCAGGAAAATCCCCCCCCCCCACTTTCAGATCACTTTTTGAAAGAGTTTTCCTCACCCTGACTGCCCATTGTGCAGGTATTTCTGATCTTTCTCCCTCTCCCACATCTCAAGCAAAATCAACCTGTGATGAACAAGGTGGCCGACAAGATCTGAGGAGTGCCCACAATTCTGCCTCCCTGCTCTACCCTACTCACCTAAACCGATCCCCTCCCCCTGTCTGCTCATCAGCCCTGCACACACTCACATGGCTTCCGCATAAATCATCCCCAAGGAAAGGAGGATCGGCAGGAAAATCCCACCTCCCCCATTTTCCTGCCGATCCTCCTTTCCTTGGGGATGATTTATGCTGAAACCATGGATGTGCCTGTGTGCAGGGAACCCCAAGGAAAGGAGGTTACCTGAACACAAGAAAGAGCTCCTACCAAGTCAGCAGCAGTGCCTGAATCAAAACAAAGCACTGTAAGTCCAGGCGCCCTTCCCGTTTGTTGCCCTCCCTTTTGGGAAGCATTTACTGCCGCTGGTGTTAGGGTATTCAGATTACATCCTGGCGTGTTTTGGAAGGGAGAAGGCGCAGCTGCTGTTGCCCTTGCTGGGATTTGCACAGCAGCAGCGAGAGACTGCAGGATTCATTTTTATCTTCCTTCCAAAACATGCCAGGACAGCACCGGCAGCAGTTGGAGGCAGAGGGCGATCAGATTAAACCTCTCCGTGTGTGTTTGTGTGTGTGCCTGCATGCATGCATGCATACGTGCATAAGAAAGAGAGATTCAATCCAACCTCAGGAGAGTTACCGTGTACCAGGGCTGGCGGCAGTGTGCTGTCTCTCTCTCTCACACACACACACAAGCACACACACAGAGATTTGATCGGATCACTGCCTCTGCCTGCTGCCAGTGCTGTCCCAGCTTGTTTTGGAAGGGAGAAGCCACAGCTGCTGTTGCCCCTGCTGGGGTTTGCACGGCGGCAGTGAGAGACTGCAGGATTCATTTTTATCTCCTGTACAAAACATGACAGGACAGCATCGGGAGCAGTCAGAGACACGGGGCCACCCACTCCATGTCCAGCAGCTGCTGCAAGCACATTTCAGGAAAGAGCCTAGTCCTGCTTTTCGCTTTTGACACACTCACCACTCGCTTGCAGTGACTGGCACAAGTGACTGCCCATGCTGCTGCTGGCATAACAGGAGCTCTTCATCCTCCTGGCAGAACTGTTCTTGGCTGTCCTGCTGGACTGCTCCTGCCTGGCGCGGAGTGAGTTGGCAGAGGTGTGTGTGAGCGCGCGCACACACACACACCGCTGGCCTGCCAGGGCCCCTTCGTCAGAGGCCAGCAGTAGAGCCACACTGCCTCACCTGCCATCACCTTTGGGCTGCTGGGTGCTTTCCTGCAGGTCTACTCAGTGCTGCTTGTGCTGGGCTACAAGCTGAGCCCAGTACTCTTCAGACCCTGGCCCTGTTGGGTGCTAGCTCTCGTGCCGGCTGTGTGCTCCAGGGCACTCCGGAGGTCATAGATCTGGGACAACTCGCCCCACACCAGGCAGGAGCAGCCCAGCAGGACAGCCGAAAGCAGTGCTGCCAGGAGGGCGAATAGCCCCCACAAAGCCAGCAGCAGCACAGGCAGCCACTCAGCTGCCAGTGGCCAAAAGTGTCCCAGCAGCAGCAGGGCCAGCAAGCAGGGCAGGTGGAGGCTGGGGCACGTCAAGAACTTAGGCCATTGCAGCCGAATGAGGTCAGACTGTTCTTGAATGGGGCACAAGGCACGTGGGGCCTCCTGCTTTTGCAGCTTCAATCGGCTGCAAGAGCGGTCAGAATTTTTTGAGGCAGCGACAAGAGGTCACCCGCTGATCAGCTGTTCTGTGGATCAAACTGCTGGTAAGAGGGGGAGGTTTCCCCCACTCCTCCATCTCCTGGTACATGGGGAAAAAATAAGACCTCCCCGAAAATAAGACCAGGTGCCTTTTTTGATGGCCAAAAAATATGAATAGATCTTATCTTATTTTTGGGTCTTATTTTTGGGGAAATACGATAGGTGTTCTTTAACCATTTTCTTGCTTATTTTAATTTTAATTTCTAATCTGTTTTATGGTTATGTTTTTGGTAGGTTGGGCTATAGTTTCTTTTTGCATGAAGATTGATGCAAAGGATGAGTTAAGCAGTTCTGCTTTCTATCTGCTGCCTGTTACTTCTTTGCTATCTTCTCTCTTTAGTGGAGCTACTGTTTCCTTGACTTTTTTCTTGTTATTTATATATTGAAAGAAACTTTTTTTTATTATCTTTTACTTTTGTTGCAAATCTTTGTTCATTCTGAGCCTTTGCTTTCCCAACTTCATTTTTGCAAATTCTGGTTATCTACTGATAGTTATGCCTTAGTTATGTGTCCCTCTTTTCATTTTTTGTACTTGTTCTTTTTGTCTTTCAGTCTATCAGAGAGATCTTTGTGCAGTCATGTTGGTTTCTTCTTGGATTTCTTGCTTTTCTTTTTCAGTGGTATTGTGGTGGACCAGGCTTTTTTGATTACATTTTTCAGTTTCCCATGCTTCTTGAATTGTTTTTCCTTTTAGGATTTTCATCCATGGAATCTTTCTTAGCTCTCTCTAAGTTTGTTAAAATCAGCTCTTTTAAAGTTTAAGACACTGGTTGGATTATGTTCTATTGCTTTTGTTTGCATTATATAGAATTCCAATATGATGTAGTTACTCACCCAAAGTTCCGGCAACTTCAGCTCCCTCTATCACTTATTCTCTTTTAGTAAAAATTAAGTCCATTATAGCTTTTCCTCTAGTTCCCTCCACTGACAAAAATGTGAACTAGGTTGGTTAGGAATCTGTTTGCTCTCCCACTTGCTGCAGAGTTTTTCTCCCAGTTGATACCATCTCCCATTACTCCCATTACTACTGTGGTATGTTTCCTATGTACATTTGTTAATTGTTTAGCAAAAAGTTCATTTATTTCTTCTCCTTGTTTGGGTGGCCTATAGCAATGTCATTCTTTTTTCCTTTTATATTGAACCATTTGGATTCTAGGAGGTTTTCATCCTTAGTTTTGTGGATATCTGTAGAGATGTAGTGCTATTATATATAATGCAACTCCATCTCCTCTTTTGTTAGGTATGTTTCTTTTGAATATTTTGTATCCTTCCATAAGTTTAGGTTTTTAGGTTTTAGGTTTTATTAAATTTGTATACCGCCCTACTCCCGAAGGACTCAGGGCAGTGAACAGTCACAGGATAAAATACAGAAATACAAAAGTTAAAACAATTTAAAACCAAATTAAATAATTTTGGCCCATGACTATTAAAATCCCAATAAATTTAAAACAAATTAAAATTTCAATTTAAAATTTAAAAGAAAGGGGAGAAAAATTAGGCCAGGCCGGCTTGCTGGAATAAGAGGGTCTTAAGAGCACGGTGGAAGGTGCGCAGATCCGGGATCGTCCGTATCTCCGGGGGGAACTCGTTCCAGATAGTGGGTGCCCCCACAGAGAAGGCCCTCCCCCTGGGGGCCGCCAGTCGACACTGCTTGGCTGACAGCACCCGGAGGAGCCCCTCCCTATGAGAGCGTACCGGCCGGTGGGAGGCTATTTGTGGTAGTAGGCGGTCCCGTAAATAACCAGGTCCTAAGCCATGAAATAAGTACATTCCAGTCATGAGTTTCATCCCATCATTTTTCGGTAATTGCAACTATATCATATCTACCTTCATGTACTAGTACTTCAAATTCACCCTGTTTGTTCCCTAAAGTTTGAGCATTTGTGTATAGGTATTTGAGTCTTTTATGTTTTTTATAACTCCTACTTTTTAACTGGGTTTTCCATCCTTTCCATCACTTTCTACTTCATTGTGCTTTTCTTTCTTTTCTTCTTCTTTCTCTTTACTCCCTACCTTCTTATATGATTGGTTATCTAGTGGTTTTGCTTGGAATTAGGTTCTAAAGGTCTTGAAGATTGGTGCCCCCTCCCCTCTCAATTTTAGTTTAAAGCCCTTTGGATAAGATGAGCCAGTCATTTTCTGAATATATTCTTTCCAGTTCTTGTGAGACTCACTCCATTCCCTATCCATTCATGTAGGTAATGCAGACCATGATTTAGGAAATAATTCTGTTGACGATACCAGTTTTTAAGCCAGAGGTTCATTTCTATAATCCATTACTCCCTCATTGGATGTTGCCCTTTTGTTGGAAGTATAGATGAAAACACCACTTGTGTGCCTAATTCTTTAACTTTCTTCCCTAGCTGTTCGTAATCTTGTTATTGTTTTCAGATTCATTGTTGTGTCATTGGACCCCCAAATGTAGGAGATGAAAAGGGTAGTAATCTGTGAGGCTGATTATCTTAGTAAGGTACTCAGTTACATCTTTGATTTTTGCTCCAGGGAGACAACATACCTCCCCAGATTGACTGTTCGATCAGCAGACTATAGTTTCTCTTCCCTGAAAAATTGAATCTCTTATCACTAATATTTGCTTTTTTTCTCCCCTAGGGAAGTCTGAGATACTATTCTTCCTGTCACAGGAATGTGTAATTTATAGGACAAAAACAGCTAAGGAGAAAGCCTTTTCACTTTAGCTTTATCTTAAAAAGAGAAACTTTTGCTACTCTGATAAGAGATCTGAGTCTACTTTCCGCCCATTCCTAGGGTAAAGAAGTCAGCAGATGCAGTTAAGTTTTAAATCATGACTTATACTTCAGTGCATTTCTAAAGTAATTTCTGAAGTTAGTCAGTGGTAGGCATATATGTGTTGTTTTTCTGTTTTTCACTCTGCTGTTTCATTTTTCTCATTTAAGATCTGGCAGACTGGCATATCCCTGCTGCTGGAATGTTTCTATGGATTAACATTAAGGGAGTTCCTGATACCCAAGAACTGATCATGAAAAAGGCTTTGGAGAAACAAGTATGAAAAATAAATACTGAATCTAAAACAAAATGGGGAGAGAGGGCTAATAAAAATTTTAACAGTTTCTAATATGAGAAGCTTATGACTGACTGAGAAGGGTTCTGCTTTAGGTGTTGCTGGTCCCTGGATGTTCATTTAACATTAACAGTTCTGATCCCAGTTCTCATGTCAGAGCCTCCTTCTCTCTCTCTTCTCCAAGTCAGATTGATCAGGTGAGTGAAGTTTGCCTTGTCTCCACATCTACCATTTCGTAAGACAGTCATTATTATTATGTTACAGTTGATAAACCATACTCTATTCAATTACAGTCTTTCCCTCTTTCTGTGAGAAACTGGCTGAATTTGTGCTGTCAAATTTGATTCTTTCATGTATGTTACATTACATTAATGGGTATGTTGACAGGATGATTTAGTTATTTGCTGTAATTTTTTTAAAGACTAGAAAGTTAATTCAGTTTTATAGAGTAGGGTATCGAAATAGGCAGTCATAGGATCCTGCTTTTATGTAACATTAGAATCACCTCCATGTAACAATGGAATATTGCTATGAATTTCTGAACACTATGTACATTTAGATATATCAATGAAATATTGTAGGCATTTGCAGATATTTAGTTATCAAGTCAATTTGCCTAGGAATAGTACGAATATAGTTAATGTAGGATTTTTTAAAAAAGATTTTTTTCTACTCAAATTCATGAATAGTGCCAATACATAGAAGAGTGCTTTCTCTTTATCTAAATCTTAATTCCATTTAGACAATGAGAAATATACGTAAAAAAAAATATGTGTATAGACATTGCATGAAACAATTCAGTGCACATTCAAGGTAGAACCTTGTGGTATTGATCATGAGAAATATGTGGTATGTGGCATTGATCATGAGAAATATGGTAAATGGAAAAAAGATTGGGTAACATATGGATCATCTGTGTAGTTATTTCATATCTTGGAATTCCAACTTACGTTTTGGCATTTATATTGATGAAACTACATCGGACAGAACCTTCATTTCTTTTATATTTCTTTCACCTAGTGCACTCCTTAAGCCATATAATAAGGTTCAAAACATTATTGGTTTTATTTTATTATAATAATTCATAATACTATTATTATAATTATATACCCACTATTTTTAGGGTTAAACAATGTTATACAAAATAAATGTACAAAATAGTAACCTACAGAAATTAAATGGATGAGATAAAAGGAAATACAGCTAACTCTAGTTTACAATATTATTAGCATTCACTACATCTTTCAAACTTTCTGTTTTTCCAAACTAGCCTTATTTATACCACATCTTTTTACTGATTCATGTCATATAAATAGTGGTTCTTCTTGTTGTTGTTACAGGGTTTCCAAAGATTGGCTGACCTCATTAAAGAAGCTGCATGATTTTATTAAATGAAAAATCTTTAAGAAGCTAGAGGATTTCAAGATAAAACAATTTTTTAAAAAATATGTTTCTCCAGATGTAAATAATATACAATGATACAGAATATATGTGGTAAAGAATTTTTATGCACTTTTAAAATGTACGTTAACATCTCAAAATGTTGTATGAATACGTGCAAAACTTACTTATTACATTAGATTGCCACAAAACTTTAAACAAGGTGAAATCAACAAAGTTTTTAATACTTTTCAGGTTTCATAGGGATGTTCTTGTTTTGTCTTAATATTCTCCCTGAAGCTTTATACATTTCAAAATCAGGTTTATTTGTGTGGAATTGATTTAATTTCTATTTCTTTTAATAATGTTCTGTATCTTCTAATACTCATCATGGTTCATTCAGAAATTCTCTAAATCTACTCTATGTGTTGTATTAATATATTACTTTGAAGTTTAAAACAAAATTAAGAGGAAAAACATTTTCTGCAAATGAGCAGAATTTGAGAATAGATTCTCTAATATGAGCAACTTTATTTTTGGCCCATTTAAATTAAATTAAACATTCTATAATTGTATGTATCTCTTATAAATAAAAGGCTATATTCTTTCACAGCAATATTTTCCATGGAAATCCTAATCTCCTATACTTAAAAGTTTGAATTAAGAAAGCAGATCATCTTCATTTCAATGTGTAAAATTCCAATGTGTAAAAGCAGGGTATTTTATATTATTTATTTTAAAAATGATATTTATATTTTACTGAATTTCATTCTACACACTCAACTATAAGATTCCCAACCTCTAGTTTAAAAAAAACAAAGACCTATATCAATAAATAACATTGTGCCTATTTCTTCTGAGAGTAGATAGCTTTATTTTCAGAATGCATATTTTAAATACCTAATAATTGAATTATAGAAGTCAGATCATATAATACTTATGAAAAGAGAAATACTTCCTCCGCCTGGTTATTGGCCCAGCAAAACTGAAGAGCCGAGAAAAGTCAAAAATTACTTTCCACCAGTGCATTTATTTGTCATGGTTTACCAAAGCAGTGCTCCGACATTCCACGTATGGGTTAATCTCTCATCTATTTGCTCAAGACTGAGTGTATTTTTTTTTCCTTTTTCCATGACCACGCCTCCTACTTCCTGTGGTCTTCAGTCTTTTCAGTCTTCACTCAGTCTATTAATCAAGACTTGAGTTTCAGTTCTCTGGCAAATAGATGCCAGATTAACCTGTATTTCTTGTTTTTTAAAAAATTTTCCTTTGGTTTTTTTGGTTATTTATTTGGAATTTCTTCATTGTAGTTACTTTAAGATTTTTTCTGGAATTGTTACATGGAGCCTGGAACTGCACATTTCAACTAGGTAGGAGAATTTGATCTTCTTTGCTGCTGGTGGTGGGTTAGATGTCTCTGGGAAATCCAGATCGTCTTCCCCCTCCTTATTCTTTATTTTTTTGAGGCAGCAGCAGTCCGTTGTGTGTCCCATTTGGGCGCCTCCAAGGTTTCTGTTGCCACTGGTGTGTGTGGGGGGTGACTGGGAGTTAATAGAGCCCTTACCACAATTGCAGCTCCAGCATGTGTTGAACGGCTACAGAGTCACTGAATGGGACTCCATTGACCAGGAAGTGCTTGGCGGTGTGTGAGAGGCTTTGTTTTTGCCTCCACACCTATTTGGAGACTGAATGCAGCAGCAGCTCTTCAAAGAGGCAGTTTGTTAGCTGCCACCATTTGTTGGAAGCACGAAGGGGTTTCTCGCCAAAGAACAGCTGTTTCTAATTGCACAGGTACAGGGGGCTTCTTCCTGCCTGTGCTTGCCATTTTACAGTTTAATTTGGGTGTTGTCGGAGCAGAGAGAGCCAGGAAGCTCATTTCTTCAATTGCAAGCCTGGCTTAGCTCCTGGAATTGTGAACCAGTGTTTAGAGTCCTCTGGCTCTGTGCTGAATTACCTTGTTGTTCTTCTGCCTGGGATCTTTCTGCAGATAAGGATCTTGCAGTCTGCATCTGGTGCTGAGAGCAGCTTCTGGAAGGACAGGTTTGCCTGGGAGCAACGTGCTTCTTATTTGCGGTGTTTCTGAAGCCCAGTCATCCGTTGAACTGGTATTTTCTGTGTGGTAATTGGGAATTTCCCTTACCTTAATTTTTCTGCATACAGTCATATTCCTAAAAGGAATTAATTTCTTGATTTATTGGAAACAATCTATTTATCATGTCTGCCTCTGATGTATCTTCTGACTTAGAACCTACTGTTAGCCTTCCAAGGTTCCATAGGGTCACAAGGGCTGGTTCTAAACATACTTCTAAATCTACCAGAAGTAGATTCTGGTCACTCCTCATTGGCCTCATTGGTCTTGGTTCACAGACCTAGTCAGTCTCTCTGTGTCTCCTCCATGGAGGATTCCACGAGAGAGGATTTCGCTCAGCCAAGGGGCCGTCTTCCATCTGGAGCCCCAATGGCTCCATTTAACCGTTTGGCACTTGAAAGGGTCCTTTTGAGCAAGGACAACCTTTCCGACAAGGTGATACACACGATGCAGGCATCCAGACGGGGATCTACAAACAGAATTTATGATGCTTCCTGGCGAGCCTTTTGTCAGTGGTGTGCGAAGGTACATGTAGACTCTACGTCGGCTTCGGTTCTGGAGGTTTTGGAGTTTCTGCAAAGGTTCTGGACTAGACAAAGGTTTGGCATCAACAATACTTACCTGTGATTCCCATCGGTCCCTTTCTCAACATCCAAGGGTTCATTGTTTTCTCCAAGGAGCTGCCAATCTCAGCCCTCCTGTGGTGCATCGTTACCTTACGTGGGATTTGTCTCTGGTGCTTCAAGCCCTCACATATTCTCCGTTTGAGCCGTTGGGTTCCATCAGTCTACGTTTTCTGACTCTCAAGGTTGCCTTTCTTCTAGCAATCACATCAGCTAGAACAGCGGTTCTCAACCTGTGGGTCGTGACCCCTTTGGGGGTCGAACGACCCTTTCACAGGGGTCGCCTAAGACCATCGGAAAACACCGATAGAGTCTAAAGGTTGAGCAACGCTGATGTAACTCAACCCTGCCTTGGACCTTTAACATACACATCTTCCATTCAGCTTGAAGCCAGGAAGGCCGTACCATTCTTCACAAGTGTGGGGAGGCTACTGAAAGGCAGTGGGAAGATTCGTCTTCCTGGGAACAGAAGCAGATGGAACCGCTGGGTTGGATCTGGGCACAGGATATATTTAAAAGGTCACCCTTCAGGAGAGGGAGGAGTTTGCCAGGGATATGTTCTTAGCCCTTCCCCTCCCCCCCCCACGTCGCTGAGTGGTAGAGTCCATTCTCCACCCCTTCTTTCTGTCTGAGCTTTCGGGAGGAGAGCTTCTACTGTCGCTGGTGCAATTGGCCATTGTTTCCCTTCCACTTGGGACCATCGGTGGGAGAGTGAGTTTGGGGGCGATAGAGTGCAGGCTGAGGATCCCCAAATGTCAAAGGGAAGAACTGGGGCTGGGATCCTCTCTTGGGTTCCTCTGGTTTGCTTGAAATGGAGGGCAATGTAGAGGCCAAATTTCTGGGTTCTCGCTTGCTTTAGAAGAGGAAGGGACCGGTTAGGAGTAGGAAGTAGGGAAAAGTTGAGTTTTAGATCCTATGATAACTAGAGATTGCAAAAAAAGGCAAAATGGCATTATGTGGCATCCCAGGTTCTAGGCCTAGGAAATACTGAGGTTTCCTAAAAAGTTTTTCCTAAAAAAAACTGAAAAAGGTTCAGTTCCTGCCTTTCAGCCAGGTGATCACTTTTCAGCTTTGGATGGATTATTTAAAAAGTTTTTAAAAATAAAATAAAATTGTAGAATTTTAAAGAGAAGATGTTAGGTGGCTATAAAATCAGGGCATCCTGTTTCACTGGGAAAGAGTGGATGGGGTCCATGCTGGTTCCTTGGCATGATAGTTTTGTTAAAAAAGAAAACGAAATCTTAAAATGAAGTCTTTTATCCATAATATTGGCATAAACATCTCTTTTTGGACACTTCCATTTTTCTTCCTTTCAAAAGTTTTGTGTTTCAGAATGAACTCTGAATGCCAGCCAGGCTGAGACCTTGCATTGCATTATGGGTGGTGGCACGTGAGAGCACGCGAGCACTTACACACTCGGACTTTTGGCATGCAACGCCAAAAAGGTTCACCATCGCTGACATATACACACGTAGCAATGAAAATAATTTTATGGTTGGGGATCACTACAAGATGAGGAAATGTATTAAAGGGTTGCGGCATTAGGAAGGTTGGGAACCCCTGAGCTAGAAGAATCTTGGAACTGGCGGCCTTATCAATCCGGAAGGACCTCTGTATTTTCCATACTAACAGAGTGGTTTTACCAATGGACCTGACCTTTCTGCCTAAGGTGAATTCTTGGTTTCACCAGGCGCAGGAGCTTATTCTTCCTGATTTCTGTCCAGATCCACAACATCTGATGGAAGCCAGATGGCACACGTTAGATGTTCACAGGGCTCTCCGCAGGTATATAAGAAGAACGGCTTCCTTTAGTCGACTGAAGCCTTGTTTGTATCCTTTCATCCTTCATCTACGGGTTGAAAGGTTTCTTCTTCTATGGTGAGCAGGTGGCTGAAAGCCTGTATCGTGAAAGCATATGAACTCAAAGCCAAATCCTTACCTGGATGTATTTTGTCCCATTCTACTCGCAGCGCAGCTACCACAGCTGCTTGGGCCAATCAAGCTTCTATTTCAGACATTTGTAGAGCGGCCACATGGTCGTCCTTGTCTTCTTTTGTCAGATATTACAAATTGGACACTTTTGCCTCTGCAGAAGCATCGTTTGGGAGGAGAGTTTTGCAAAATGTCATTCCACCCAGGACCATGGAATCGGTCAGACCCCAGCCCAGTGTCCGTAAGCTTGGGTATGTCCCATAGGTGGAATGTCGGAGCAGCGCTTTGGAAAACGGACATTGGCTTACCTGAATGTCCATTTTCGAAGCACTATGAAGACATTCCAACCCACCCTGTAGGCTGCCTGATCCTGGCAGGGGTGGGTGTTCTTTCTTTTGTTTCCTTATGATACAAGTTCTTGGATGACTAGGTCTTCATGAAAAGACTGAAGACCACAGGAAGTAGGAGGCATGGTCATGGAAAAAGAAAAAAAATTACACTCAGTCTTGAGCAAATAGATGAGGGATTAAGCCATACGTGGAATGTCTTCGCAGCACTTCGAAAATAGACATTCAGGTAAGCCAATGTCCATTTTAGTACTTTAAAAGAGAAATGCTGATACTCTCATGAGGATCCTTTTTTTAAGATTATGCTTTCTTCTGTAGGCTTAACTAATTGATAATTCCTAAAGCTGGAATATTGCTATAGATTAAAAATAAGCAGATATCTGAAACTATAAAATAGTGGTTAGAAAAGTATTGAAGAAGAAAATACAATTTCTTCTCCAAGTTATTTCTGTTATTCAGTATGTCACTAGAGCTCACTCTACCCTATCAGGCCTAGCATCAATTGATCTATTCATGTTAATGGCTGCAATCAACTTCACAACCACTTAAATCCTCTGGCATTAAGCCATTCCTGGGTGCAACCTGATAGAGAAAGATCTAAGTTCTCTGATGTCTTTGGTGAGTCCTCGTCAGTTATAATTTATAACTTTGTGGATTATAACATGTAAGTTATTAAAAAGAAAGAAAACAATCCTTGTCGAAGAAAACTTGGATTATGGATATTTTGGACTTGTGAAATATAGCACCTAAAAGCAGTGACTTGAACTGGGAATAAGAAGGAAATTGTTGGACTATACCAGGTATATTTTATAAATTAGAGATAGTGGAGTACCATTATGTTTGACTTACAGTATTATTATTGAATGTTGGGTTACTGATTATTTGCTTTTGTTAAATAATAACTATCTAAACTATTTGACTATTCCAAACTCAAAATGACAAAGTAACATAAATTCAAGTAAAACAGGGAGGGAAACCCCAGCAGCAGCAGCAAGCCCAGCGAGTCAGCGCTCTGTAGATACCATGCTGCAGAATGAAAAATTAAACAGCTTTCAGTCAGAGATGAAAAATATGATTCAATCGTTACAGGAATCACTACAAGGAGCCATGGCTAAGAATCATGAGGATATGGCAGATAGGATGCAAAAGATGAAACAAAAAATGGAAGATAAAAATAGACAATATTCAGCAAATAATTATTAAAAATGAACAACGGATCTAGAAGGTGGAAGAAAAGACCAGAGCAAACAGTTAAAGTAGAAGAGATGGAGAATAGATTAATTAAAATAGATAATGATCTTGAACGATCCATAATTATGTTGGGAGATTGTATAAGGCAAAATATTTTCTAAGATTCCAGAATGCTGAGGAGGAAAAGGGAAAATCTTGCAGAAAAAATGGTAGAATTACTGGCAGAGGCATTGGAAATAGACAAACAGGAAGCTCTCTATGGGATGGAAGAAATATTTAGAGTATATACAAGCTACATGAGAAGAAACAAGCTTCCCAGAGAGGCACATGTGATTTTTTTTTAATTGAAAGGTTTTATGAAAAATACATTTTCACCCCCCCCACCCTTCCCCCCTCAACCCCACCCTCCCCTTCCCACACTCCCTTCCCCTCCCTCCCCCCACCCCCCTCCCTAGACTTCCCAGAACGAGCACAGGGTATAGTATTCACAAACCAAAAACTAAAATGTGCTAACAAATTATTACATTTCATATTCTCCCTAGGTCCTTAACTCCTTATAACTCAGAAAAAACAAACATAAACTACTTAATATTATTTCATTCATAAGCTATATGAATCTTCTTATTCGGATACTTCTTCTGTATGTAATCAATCCATTTTCTCTATTCCGATATATATCTCTCATTTGAATGGTCTTTAAGGTATGATGAAATTTTTGCCATTTCCGCCAAATGCACAACTTTTAATGTCCATTCCTCAATAGTAGGTGGATCTTCCTTCTTCCAGTACTGTGCCACCAGTAACCTGGCAGCCATTATTAAATTCAAAACCAGCTTAGTCTCTATTATAGTACAATCCGTAACTATTCCCAACAGAAAAAACTGTGGTGTAAATTTAATTTCTTTCTTCAAAATATTTTGAATAATCCACCATATTTTTATCCAAAAAGCCTTAATCTTTTTACATGTCCACCATATATGAAAATATGTAGCATCTTCACACTCACATCGCCAACACTTGGGTTGTAAATTTGGATACATACAAGCTAGTTTTTTTGGATCTAAATGCCATCTATAAAACATTTTGTAAACATTCTCCCTTAGATTTTGTGCTTGTGTAAATTTTACATTTCTAACCCATATCTTTTCCCATGTTTCCATCATTATTGGTTCACCTACATTTTGTGCCCATTTTATCATACAATCCTTGACTAAATCTGCTTCTGAATCTATTTCCAGTAATGCATTGTACAACCTTTTTATGTGCATTTGACCTTCATCTCTTATTTGCTTTATCAAATTCTCATCCTGCTGCAAAATACCAATTTTTTGATCTTCTCTCCATCTGGCCAGCAGCTGTCCATATTGAAACCAAGTCCTAATAATCCCTTCTTCTCTTAGTTGTTCCATGGATTTTAACTGTAGTCTGACTCCTTCCTTATAAAGGAGTTCCTTATATGTAATCTTATCTTGCTTTTGCTCTAAATTTATGTTCTCTATCGCGTGTCTGGGTACTGTCCATATTGGTAACCTATCATTTAGTTTATATTTATACTTTTTCCAGACACGCAATAGAGCATTTCTTAATATATGACTTTTAAAAGTCTTATCTACTTTCTTATCATACACTAAGTAAGCATGCCAGCCATAAACCAAACCATATCCTTCAATATTCAATATCTTTTCCTCCGTTAAATTTATCCAATCTGTGATTGCTGAGAGGGCAGCAGCTTCATAATACAATCTTAAATTGGGCATCTTAAGACCACCTCTTTCTCTGGTATCTTGCAATATCTTTTGTTTGACTCGTGGTTTCTTCCCTGCCCACACAAATTTATTTATGCCCTTCTGCCATTCCTTCAAGTTTTCATCTTTTTTAAGTATAGGTATCATTTGAAAAAGAAATAGAAATTTTGGTAAAATATTCATTTTTACAGTGGCTATCTTTCGCAGCAAAGACAGTTGTAGTTTTTTCCAATTGTCCAACTCTTTCTGTATTTTGTGCCATAATGGTTCATAGTTGTACTGATATAATTTCGTATTTGCAGTCATAATATAGACCCCCAGATATTTAACCTTCTTAACTACTTCAAATCCTGTTACCCTTTCTATCTCTTCTTTTTGGCTCCTAACCATATTTTTAGCTATTATTTTTGTTTTAGCTACATTTATTTTAAAACCAGATACTTGTCCATATAAGCAGGTTATATCCATCAAGGCTGTAATCGATTGTACCGGTTGGGTTAAGGTAACAACCAGGTCATCTGCAAATGCTCGTACCTTGTACTCATGTTGTCTAATTTTAATTCCCTTTATTGTATTCATCTCGCGTATCTTGTTTAATAAAATTTCCAGCGTCAAAATAATAATGGGGACAAAGGACAGCCTTGCCTTGTTCCTTTTTCTATGTTAAAAGCATCTGTTAAACCACCATTAACTATTATTTGCGCTGTTTGTTTTTGATATATTACCTTAATAGATTGTACAAATTGTTCTCCAAATTGCATCCTTTCTATTAGTTTTAGTAAAAATTGCCAATTCAATCTATCAAAGGCTTTCTCAGCATCCAAGAACACAAGCACTGTGGGGACCTGGTTGTTCCTTCCCAAATACTCTAATAAGTTAACAATTTGCCTTACATTACTCTTCATTTGTCTACCATTTATAAAACCAGTTTGATCATGGTGAATCATTTGCTGCATGACTGTCATTAATCTATTTGCCAAAATTTTAGCAAATATCTTATAGTCTGTATTTAATAATGAAATTGGCCTATAATATTTAGGATCTGTATCATCATGCCCTTCTTTTGGGATCAACGAGATAAATGCTGTCTTCCAAGTTGGAGGTACCTCTCCTCCCTGTTGTATATTGTTAAATAATTCTTTCAACAGCTCTATCATTTCCTCCTGTAGGGTTTTATAGTAAATAGCTGTCAAACCGTCCGTCCCAGGAGCTTTACCCACTTTCAACTGCTTAATTGCTAACACAATTTCCTCGGAAGTTATCAATTGATTTAAAGTATCCCTCTGCTCATTTGAAATTGTATAAATATTCTCTTTCTGCAAATATCTATCTATATCTATATCTTTAATTTTATCACCAGTATACAGCCTCGAATAAAACTCTAAAAAGGATTTTTTAATCAATTGTTGCTCATAAACCTCTTTACCCTTATATTTTATTCTCTCTATTGTCCTTGATTTTTGCTTTTTCCTTAATAAATATGCTAACCACCTGCCTGGTTTATTGGCATTGTAAAAAGTATTATGTTTTGCATATCTTAAATTAGTTGCCACTTGATCTGCTATTAACATATTAAATTGATCTTTCAATAAATTGCCTCTTTGATTTTCTTATCTGTTGGATTAGCTACTAAAGCCCGTTCCTGTTTACTAATCTCATCTTCTAATTCTTTTCTTTTTGTCCCCTGTTTCTTTCTATATTTATTATTCAAATATATCAAAATTCCTCGCATATATGCCTTACTTGCATCCCATACCATTTCCATCGATGTGCCCTTTTGCATATTCATAACAAAAAATTTTTTACACTCTTTTACATTTTCTTCATACCTAAACAAATTATCATTTAACCTCCAGGACCTCCTAGGCCCTTTCTCATACTCCAATTCCAGCCAAACTGGACTATGGTCTGTCAATGTTCTTGAGCAAATCTTCGTATTTTTCATCCTAGATAAAAGATCATTAGTAATTAATATAAAATCAATCCTTGAAAAGGATTGATGTCTATCTGAAAAAAAAGTAAAGTCTTTTTCTTCCGGGTTTCTTTCACGCCAAATATCTCTCAACTCCCAGTCATCCATCATTTCCCAAAACGCTTTGGGCAATTTTGCTCTTGTTAACATATTTCGTTTAGGTCCTTTCTTGTCTTTTTTAACGTCCAAAACACCATTCCAGTCGCCTAACAGGATACAAGTTTTATATGCCCACTGTGTCAATTTTGAGTATAAAAATTTTCTTGTTGTTGATTCGGGGCATAAACTCCGATTACAAGTATTTTTTCTCCTTTTATTAAAAGTTCTATCGCTAAAAATCTTCCTTGATCGTCTGCTTCAACTAAGTCTCTTTTCAAATATATAACTATACCATTTTTCTTTTCTGGTGCTGCTGCTATGTAAGATGTACCAAGTCTTGCATTAATCAAATATTTTTGATCTTGTATTCTTATATGAGTCTCTTGTAAGCAAATTACTTCATTCTTAAATTGCTTAAGATAGTGAAATATTTTTCTTCTTTTCTGTGGAGAATTCAAGCCATTAACATTCCAAGTCAAAAATCTAGTTCCCATCTCTGGGCCTTTGGAGCCTCTGAAGCAAGTCCTGATGCTCTGATCTCATTTGAGTTTTAGGTCTTGCTCCCCTCACTGCTCCTGTTTTAGTGGTATCTTGGATCATTTCTTGAGTTGCCATCTGGGATTGTTGCTGTCTTAATTCTTCCTTGAGTCTAGCTGTCACCGAACTGGTCTGTCTTTGATCCTTTGGTAACTGCGAGAAATCAATCAGCGCCAACTCTTGAGTAGCCATTTGGATTTGTAATATTTCTTCTTGATCAGCTAAAGCTCCCCCCTGAACTACTGTCAAGAGCTCTTCTGTCTCAGCTTCCATTACTTCTTTCTTTCTTTTGCCTTCTGGTGATTTAGTTGATTTGGGTGTGCCAGCCTTTAATACATTAGTATAAAAATCTCTTGCTTTCCAAATTGTATTAAGCTGATATCTCTCTCCTGTGTAAGTCACCACTAGTCCAGTTGGCACTTCCCATCTGTACTGTATCTGGCGTTTTCTCAGTTCATCCACCAGAAAAGCATACTCCCTTCTAGCTCTCAAGATCTTAGAGGGATTTCTTTCATTGTCATTACTTCCTGGCCTTCCACCCGAAGCTTGTTTTTAAAAGTAGCCTGTAAAATTTTGTTACGTACTCTCCTTGTAGTAAAGTATATCATAATGTTTCTTGGTAGATGTTTCTGTCTAGCAATCCAGGAATTAACGTGGTACAGCTTGTCCATCTGCCAGCCCAGATCATTTTTTGACTCCCCCACCAGCGGTGCCAATGCTTCTGACATCATTTCTTTCAAATTCTTTTGTTTATTCTCCTTAACCCTCTGAATCTTAAAGCAAATTCCATGTCTCTGTATTGTATCATTGTTACATCATCTTCAACCCTTTGAATTCTGTTTTGAGCTTCTCCTATTTTACTATCCAAAATTTCAGAAGATTGTTTAATTTCCTCAACTCTGTCATCCACCATTTCAATATTGCCTGCCAGACACTTAAATGCCATTAATATATCAGCCCTAATCCCCTGATTGCGAATTGCAATCTCATCTGACACAGCCTGTATCTTTTCATTAGTTTCCTTAATTTTTTCATTAGTTTCCTTAATTTTTTCATCAATCACATCAACAATTTTATTTTGGGTGACTTGGAGAGCTTGTTGCAACATCTCCAACGTTAAGGTCTGTGGATCCGCTGGAGGAGCAGGAACTTGTAATCTAGGAATATGAGCTGGGGAGCTACCAGCACTCCCAGTTCCTTTAGTAGGAACAGTTTTTACAGACTTTGAGGCCATTTCCAGTTTGAAATTAGTCTTTATATTTAATCAGAGTCAAAAAGAAGAGTTCCTCAAAAGATTTCCCAGTATTAATTAACGTTTAAAATCCTCCTTCTGTCAGCACAAAAGCTTTTTTTTTTCCAGGCGAAGGGCTGCCAGCAAAACGAAACTTTTCCTGTAACTTTCCGTTTCCCCCGCCCTTTCAAGCTTCAATCGCCATATTGTTGCAAAGTACTAAGTGATTACTTCCGAAGGAAGCTCTAGGCATTGGAGTTAGGTAAAAAATACTTGCAGTCTGATTTCTCCTTGCTCGTTATGCCTGCTGTTAGTTCAAGATGTTAATTCCCTCATTTCCATTCAGCAAGATTGGTCGCGGCTTCTAATTCCGCTAATTAGTGGAGACGTCCCTGGTCTGGAGCGGCTTGACAGGCTTTTAGGGAGCGCACACCCTTCGCGCCCCAGGATCTTTCCTAGGGCGTTCGGGGGGGCTCTACCTCCACCTGCCTGCTCTTCTCTCTCCCTTTTGCCCGGGGAGAGAATTTCAAGCCTCCAGACAGCGTTTGTCAGCTGTTCTGGGGCTTTAACGGAGCCAGGGAACGGACGCTCTCAACAGAACGTCTTTCGAGGCTCGTGGAGCCAAGCGGAAGTCTACACATGTGAAATTTTCAAAGAAGGCAACGAGAGTGGAAGTACTCCAAAGAGCAAGAGATGCACCATTGAAATACAAAGGAAGAGAAATAGTAGTTTTGAAGCAAATACCCAGAAGGGTAAGAGACACAAGAAAACTATCAATTTCTGACAAGACAATTGATAAAATACGATGTAAACTTTAGATGGCTAATACCTGAGGGAATATTGGTGACTTGGAGAGAAAAAAGACACAGATTAGACATGGTGGAGAAAGCACAACAATTTTACAATCAGTACTTCACAGCATAAGAGGAAGAGAAAAGAGAGCAAGCAGAGATGCTCGAAGCAATAGTAGAAGGAAACATACAAGAAGAAGACACCAAAACAGAGGAAAAAGAGAGATGGGAAAGAGAAGGAGCAAAACAGAAAGAACATAGAGAAATAAGATCAACTAGGGCAACAAAACCTATCTATAAACAATGGAAGAAGAAACAAAATTACTATTAATTAATATAAATGGACTGAACTCACCAATGAAAAGAAAAAGAATCTTCAATAAACTAGAGAAATTAAAATTAAATTTAATCTGTGTTCAAGAAGTCCACATTAAAAAACAAGACAGTAAGCTCTTAGAGTACCCCAAAATTGGGAAACTATATTTTTCATTAGCACAGCAAAAGAAAAGGGGGGTTGCTCTATATATTAAAGAAACAATAAAGGCTAGACAAATTTTTGCAGATGAAGAGGGGAGAATATCGATGGTGGAGGTAACAATAAATCAAAAACAGATATTATTGATAGGATATATATACCTAATAGGATGAGTTTTATGGAAAATTCCACAAGAAAATCATAGAATTGGAATATGAAAATATTTGTGTGGTAGGAGACTTTAATGCAATTGTAGATACAGAATTTGCCTATATGAGCAGTAAAATAGGTAAAAAAGCCAGGAAAACACTCCCAAAAACTTTCTTTAAAATGATGGAAGAAATAGGAACACAAGATGTATGGAGAGAAACTCATCCTAAGAAAAATCAATATTCTTTCTATTCAAATAGGCCTAAATCCTGGTCCAGAATAGATATGATATGGATGTCATCAGAATTGAAAGTATGTGTGCAAGATATAGAAATAGAACCTAATGCTTGGGCAGATCACAATCCAATGAAAGTTGTATGGAAAGGACAAAAAATAAAATGGAGATGGATGTTAAATCAAACAATACTGCAAGAAGGGGGCTGGTGGCTCTGCAGACTAAAAGCATTGTGATTAACATCAGTTGTCTGCAATTACTGTAAATTTGGATCTCACCAGGCTCAAGGTTGACTCAGCCTTCCATCCTTTCTAAGGCCATTTAAGAGGACCCAGTTGTGGGGGCAATAAGCTGACTTTGTATAAAATATACAAAAGTATGAAGGCTATTGCTTAACACATTGTAAGCCTCCCTGAGTCTCCGGAGAAGGGTAGCATATAAATCAAATTTTTTTTAAAAAAGGAATTTATACAAAAGATGGAAAAAGAATTGATTTTTTTCTTCTAAGAGAACAGGAAGGAAGATACCTCCAAATTGTATGGGTTACTGTTAAAACATATACCTGGGGATTAGCTATAACATATATGGGAAAGAAAAATAAGAAGAAACAGAATAAGATAATGTTAGAAAAATACAAACGATTGGAATCAGAATTACAGAGAGAACCACAAAAAAAGAAATTGAAAAATTTAATAGACATAATAAAACATAAAATGAATTTATTGGAAAAAGAAGAACTGGCACATAAAATTAAAAGTGCAAAACAATTTTTTTAAAAAAAATGTGAATAAGCCTGGAAGATGGTTGGCATACCAACTGAAAAAAGAGGGGAGGGGGAATTGATACATCAACTGATCGATGAGAAAGGGACTCTTCACTATCAGAATGAGAAAAAAGCTATCAGAGTACTATGAGAAATTGTATGATGAGGAAATTTTGGAAAATAAAATACAATATTTGGAATAATCTGAACTTCCTAAGGTACCAGATATAGTTACGGATATGTTGCATGAACAGATAACCATGATGGAAGTGACAGAAGCGATTAAGAGACCAAAAAAAGCCAATAAAACACCAGCGCCCGATGGGCTACCGGCAGAATTTTATAAACAACTAGAAGAGGTATTAAATCCAGTGATGGTGGAAGTTTACAACTAAGTATTACTAGAAGCAAAAATATCAAACTCATCGGTGGAAGCAAATATTACTCTCATACTGAAAGATGACTCAGATTTAACATAGATAAAGAACTATAGGCCTGGGCCCTCAGCGGGACTTCCGGTTTCCTCGTCTTCGGCGGTGACGGTGCCTTCTTTTAGCACCGCCACCCCCGCCGCTTGTAGAGCCGCTTCCCGATCGCGAAGCGGCTTGAAATCTTCAAAATCCCTAGGATTTATGAAGAAGAGGCAGCAGGGTACAGGTAGAGCCCCTGCAACCCCCCAAGGAATTGTTTCTGGGGAGGAAACAGGCGCGGCTCCCTTACAACCTGCTGAGACTCCGGGCGGCGTGGGACGTCTTCTGCTTTCGCAGAACAAGCCGACTTCAGGAAACCTTTAAAGAGCGAGGAAATAAGCCAAATAAACACTTGAAATCCACTTGAACCCTGAAACTCTGAACTGCAAGTATTAGCCCTTTGCTGATTTTTTATGCTGAAGTGAAAGTTTCGGAATGAGTGAAAGTGACTGAAAAAATATGGCGCTCAGCAAATGAATCAGTGGGTGTGGATTGGTGAAGTTATCTTGTCTTGCTACAAAGTTAAAAAGTTGCTACAAAGTTGCTCCGGCTGTAACAGAAATAAGAGGAAAATCTCTCCCTTTTACTTGTTTTTGCTGCATTATAGTTTTGCCCTGAGTAAATCTGGGGGACTTTCTTAGAAGGTATTGTGGAGGTGGCAGAAGAGGCGGAACCTCCCTTTTTAGAAAAGCCAGCTTACGTGGCAGGATGGCTTCAAAGAAGCAGGAAGGCAAAACAGGGGGGGGATCCCCCCCACGTAAACAGGACACGCAGTCACAAGCTCAAAAAAAAGATCTGGACATGGGAGATTTAAAAGAATTCATTTCAAATATTTTGGATGAGAAATTTCAAGACATGGATGATAAAATAAATAAAATAGATGAAAAAATCCAAAAGTCACAACAGGAAATTATGCAGGAAATGCAGCAGAACCAAAAGATGGTGACCAAAAAAATAACGGATGTGGCGTCTGGCCTGGCAGGATTTATTATGAAAGTTGAGTCAAAAGTGGATGAATTTAAATTAGAAGTTAATGCTAAGATGAAAAATAATGATCATAAATTTTTTGATGTTGATGACAAGATGCAGAGAGTTGAGAATGACATTGTTATGATGCAATTCCGGGCAATGGAATTTGCTATACGGCTTCGAGGAATTAGAGAAGAGGAGAGACAAGATTTGAGACACGATTTGTGCTGAAGCCCTAGCTGTGATTTTAAAAACTGATCCTGAGATGGTCTTTTGCAAAATAGATAAAATCTACAGAGTTAACTCGTGGGTGGCCAGACAAAGACAATTGCCCAGAGATGTGGTCATATATTTTACAGACAGAGCAATAAGAAATGATATCCTGCAAAAATCTTTTCTCACTTCTGTGCAAGTGAGCGGATCCAAGGTTACAGTCTACAAGGAGCTCCCACCTAAGATGTTGAAATCCAGAAAAGATTATGGTTTTCTTGTTAAAGAACTGCAGAATAATCAAATCCCATTTCGTTGGGACGCTCCAACTGGCATAATTTTGAGATATAAGGGAGAGAAACACCGTTTGAATACTGTGGAGAAGGCGGAGCAATTTTATACTGACATCTTTAAAGAAAGAACACCATCCCCACGCACATCTACAGTTTTGGAGATTAAAGAGAGTGATAAGAAGCAACCTCAAGAATTGCAACAACAATCTAAGCAGGAATCAGAGGAGTTGAAGGGCGCTGAAGGAGGTTTTCTGGATGAGCCCTTGCTGGAACCTTCTCCAATCTTGGAGCTGGCTTGGGCGGCTGAAGTTAAGGACCAGCGTATAACCCGAGCAAAAGCCAAGGAACTTAAACAAAAGTTACAGCAGGAAAGACAAGATGAAAAGGCTGGGGCTGTGGGGAATGCAGGACAGAAGATTTCGGATGAAATCCTAAGGTTCTGCGCTTCGCTCCAGAAAGAGAATGATGATGATTAAATGTTTATCTTGGAATGTGAATGGGTTGAATGTAACACAAAAAAGGAAGAAAGTATTTACATATTTAAAACAACATAATAATGATATAATTTGCTTACAAGAAACGCATATTACAGCTCAAGATCAAAACTATTTGAAAAATTCCAAATTAGGAACACATTTTATATCTTCAACTAACCAAAAAAAGAATGGTGTGGTTATTTATGTAAATAAAAAACTAACAGCCAAACTTATAGAAGCTGATCAAGATGGTAGGTTTGTAGCAATTGAATTACTTTCTGCTAATAATCAAATTCTTTTGATAGGAATTTATGCTCCTAACCAACAACAGGACTATTTTTACAAAATGCTGCATACTAAAATACTTCAATGGGATTACAGATCTATTTTAATTATGGGAGATTGGAATGGAGTAATTGACTCTAAATTAGACAAAAAGACTTTAGCAAAGTCAAGAATTAGATTACCACAGACTTTTTTTGATATGAAAGAAGACCTGGAATTAAAAGATATTTGGAGAATACATAATCCAAAAGAACTGGACTATACTTTCTTCTCTGACAGACATAGATCCTTTTCCAGGATTGATTTTATCTTGTTGTCTGATGATCTACTTGTTAGGACAAAAAGAACAAAGATTCTGCCAAGAACTTTGACTGATCATAGCCCAGTGTGGATAGAAATTGAGACATGCAAGAATGAGAGACGCTCTTGGAGATTAAACGAAAACTTGTTCAGATATGAGAAAAATATAATAGAACTTAAAAAGTATTTGAAAGAGTTTTTTGAAATGAATTTGAATAAAGGCACCCCAATGGAAATTGTGTGGGACGCAAGCAAAGCTTATATGAGAGGGGTGCTTATATATATGAACTCTAAACATAGGTTGATTCGACAAAAGAAAAGACTTGAATTGGAAGCAGAAATAAAGAACAAAGAACAGTTACTTATTAAAAATCCAACAGATGAAAGAATACTTAGTGTTATAAAACTTCTGAAAGACCAATTCCAAATGCTTATAGCGGAACAAGTTGCAACAAATTTACAATATGCGAAGCATAATACATTCTGCAACGCTAATAAACCAGGCAGGTGGTTGGCTTACACATTAAGGAAGAAACAGAACACACGGACTATTGATAGTGTTGATATTGGGGGGAAAGAAGTTTTTCAACAGAATTTAATAAAAGAAACTTTTCTTCAATATTACACTAAACTATATGCCAGAGAGGAGGTGCAGAATGGACTTATAGAAAAATACTTAGACAACAAAAGAGTTACAAAAATTACTGAGCAACAAAAGGAAAGAATGGATTATCCTATAACAGAGGAGGAGATAATAGCAGCAATAAAACAATTAAAAACAGCCAAAGCTCCTGGAATGGATGGTCTGACAGCAGTGTACTATAAAACTTTGCAGGCAGAAATGGTGGAACAACTCAGAGACTTATTTTGTAATATACAACAAGGGGGAAAAGTACCCCCATCATGGACTACAGCTTATATCTCTTTGATACCAAAAGAGCAAGCAGGTCCCAAAAAACCGGAGAATTACAGACCAATATCTCTTTTGAATACGGATTATAAAATTTATGCAAAAGTATTAGCCAACAGACTGATGCCAGTAATTCAAAAGGTGATTCACGATGACCAAGCGGGATTTATTGAGGGTAGGCACATGAAGGGCAATGTAAGGCAAGTAATAGACTTATTGGAATATCTTGAGAAGAATAAACAGATCCCTGCAGTGCTGGTTTTTTTGGATGCGGAGAAGGCCTTTGATAGAGTGGATTGGAATTTTCTATTAAAGACTTTAAAAAAGATGGACTTTGGGGACCAATTTATACAGGCGGTCTCAGCAATTTACCAAGAGCAAAAGGCACAGATCATTATCAATGGAAGCTTGACAACAGAGTTTAAAATCAAAAAAGGAACAAGACAGGGATGTCCACTGTCCCCATTGTTGTTTATTCTAACACTAGAAGTCTTGTTAAATACAATAAGGGACTCTAACACTTTGAAAGGTATAATGATAAGGCAAGAGGATTACAGAATAAAGGCATTTGCAGACGATCTGGTTGTTACCCTAGCACAGCCAATGGAATCGATAATCCAGATGGACATTATACAAGACTATGGTAAAGTTTCAGGTTTCAGATTGAATCAGAAAAAAACTAAGATGGTAGTTAAAAATATGACACAAGATCGTAAACTGGAGTTAGAAAGGAGGGCAGGTTTTGAGATTGTACCAAAGGTAAAATATCTAGGAGTTCAGGTTGCAGAATCAAATATGAAATTGTTTCAAAATAACTATGAGGTGTTGTGGCGAGAGGTGCAAAAAGATATGGAGATTTGGAAAAAACTGCAGCTGTCTTTACTTGGAAGAATAGCAGCAGTTAAGATGAACATTTTGCCAAGATTTCTCTTTTTGTTTCAAATGATTCCGGTGCTCAGAAATGATAAACAATTAAAAGTATGGCAAATTGGTGTGAACAAGTTTGTCTGGAACGAGAAAAAACCAAGAGTAAAAATGAAAATTATGCAAGACGTTCCAGAAAGGGGAGGTCTCAAACTTCCAAACCTACAATTATATTATGATGCAACAGCTTTGACTTTAGCAAGTGATTGGTTTGGAGGAAAAAAGACTGGAATATTAAACGCAGAAAGTTTTGATTTGGAATTTGGATGGCACGCTTACTTATTTTATGACAGTAAAGTGGATAAAGTATTTAAAAGCCATATACTTAGAGATTCTTTGTTGAGAGTTTGGAAGAAGCACCGAAACAAATGGAATTATAAAATACCGCTATGGCTGGATCTTGGTCATACCTTGTGGAATACAAATATAATGTCACTCGGGGGGTTTTTATATAAAGAGGTTCTTTTTACAGATGCGGGCAGATGGCAGCTGAAGACATTACAGACATTGTTGGCTGAAGGGATTAATTTAACCTGGTTACAATATAATCAATTGCAATTGAGATGGAAAGAGGACCAAAAAACTGGTATTATGATGTATGAGGAAGAATTAGTTAGACATATAAAAGAGAAAGGCCCAATGCATATTAAAAGACTTTATAATGTTTTGTTAGAAAGGGATTCAGAAACTGAATTGGTTAAAGATTGTATGATTAAGTGGGCACAAAATTTTGAGGAGCCAGTAATGTTGGAAACTTGGGAAAAAATTTGGGTTCAGAACGTTAAATTTACACAGTCGCAGAATTTGAGGGAAAATTTTTATAAAATGTTTTATAGATGGCATCTAGACCCCAAAAAATTGTCGTGTATGTACCCTAATGTTCAGCCAAAATGTTGGAGATGTGATTGCCTAGACGCTACATATTATCATGTTTGGTGGACCTGTAAGAAAGTTAAGGCTTTTTGGATAAAAATTTGGTGGGTCATGCAGAATGTTTTGAAGAAAAAAATTCAATTTTCTCCACAACTGTTTTTATTGGGTATAGTTAAGGGTTTTACATTGGGTGAAACAAAATTGATATTGTACATGATAACTGCAGCAAGATTGTTGATAGGTAAATACTGGAAAAATGAAGCGCTGCCTACGATTGAGGAATGGACTTTGAAGATGGCCAGTTTTGCAGAGATGGCGAAGATTTCAGCATATTTAAAAGATTGTTCTCAAGAGACTTATGAATGGGAATGGAAGAAGTGGATAAATTATGTTCAGCATAAATACCAAACTAGGAAGTATCAAATAGCTTTTATTTGAAAATGTTATATCAAGATAGAAATATTTTAAGGTTGAGGATGAAAATTTGTTAGAAAATGTTATATTAAGACAGAAATATTTTAAGGTTGAGGATGAAAATTTGTTAGAAAATGTTATATCAAGATAGAAATATCTTTAAGGTAATCAGGATGAAAATTTATTTGAAAATGTTATATTAAGATAGAAATAGGTTAATGTTAATGTAAGGAAGATGAAAATTTGTAAGGGGGAGGGAAGGGTTCAAGTTTTATATACAAAGGAGGGTTTTTTCCTTTTATCTGATATGAGTATACTAGGAAGTCTGGGGGGAGGGGAGGGTTAGGGTGGGTTAGGGAGGTTGGGAAGATTGGGGGGGTTGTGGGGGGGGAAAAGGGGTGAAAATGTAACTGTAAAACTTTTGCAATAAAAAAAAAAAAGAACTATAGGCCAATATCCTTATTGAATGCGGACTATAAAATATATAGCAGAGAGATTTAAAAAATACTTGAATGAATTTATACATCCAGATCAGAATGGATTTCTGCTAAAGAGACAGATCAAAAATAATATGAGAATGATTCTAAATACATTGGAGTAGTATGAGAAACACCCTGGAAAACAAATGGTGTTGATGTTTTTAGATGCACAGAAAGCATTTGACAATGTTAATTGGCAATTCATGTTAGCACAACTAAAAATTATGGACTTTGGAGAGAGACTTATTAATATGATTAAAGCAATATATTGTAAACAATCAGCCAAGTTGATAGTAAATGGAGACATGACAGAGAACTTTGATATCAAGAAAGGCACCAGACAGGGATGTTCACTGTCTCCACTTCTATTCATATTGACTTTGGAAGTGTTAACCAGGAACATTCAGCAAGATGAAGAAATAAAAGGCATGGAAAGTTTTAAAAAAAGAGAAATACAAACTACAGGCATTCGCAGATGATTTGGTCTTTATATTAGAAGACACCCCCTCCCCTAGAAACTGGACTGAAGCTAATTAGAAAAATAGAAGAATATGGGGAAGTAGCAGAACTGAAAATAAATAGGGATAACAAAAATTTTAGTTAAAAATCTTACAGATACACAAAAAAGAGTGTTGATGGAAAGAATATACAGATAGTTAAAAAGTGAAGTATTTAGGAATACAACTAACAGCAAAATGTGCAACAATTAAAGAGGATAATTACATGAAACTGATGAGGCAAATCAAACTAGACCTGGAGAAATGGAAAGATTTACAACTGTCACTATCAGGAAAAACAGCTACTATAAAAATGAACATTTTGCCAAGACTACTACACTTATTTCAAACAATGCCAATAAAATGAGAAAAAATATTTTGAAGAACTAAATAAAATAATATTAAAATATGTTTGGTTAGGAAAGAAAGCAAGAATAGGCTTGAAAATATTGCCGGAAACCAAAAAAAGTGGGGGCTTTGGACTTGGGAACTGTACTACCAGGCCTTGGTACTCACATAGGTGAAAGAATGGTTCAGCTTGAGACATACAAGATTAGTAACATTAGAAGGGCACGACCTCCAACTAGGTTGGCATGCCTTCTTATGGTATGGGAAGAATAAGATACACAGTTATTTTCAGAGACACTATGTTAGGAATGCATTGCTATTAGTCTGGTTTAAAATAAAAGAACACTATTTGAAAATACTAATCTGGCTTTCCACTATGGAGGCATTGGTACATCCTAATGTTATTAATTGCCGCCCCCACCGCCAAATCAGAGAGAGATTCCTCTGACCTTCGAGGAACTTGCCTGTTCCTCTTGGTCTTCGGAGGTGCCTCTCCTTCTTCCCCATTCCTACAAAACGGTTCTGGTCTGAAGACCTCTCAGCAGCGGTTCGTCAGTCTGGGTTTTCACAGAGCTCATCAGAGCCCGCTAATTCTTGTCAAATCTGGTTTTGCATATACTAAGCACAACTAGAATTGTATTTGCACAGCAATGGAAAAATGATGAGATTTCATCAGAAGGGAATGTAATTAAGTAAATATTAGAATGCACAGAAATTTATTTATTTTATTTATTTTATTCAATTTATATCCTGCCCTTCTCCTAGTGGACTCAGGGCGGTGCACAGCCAGAACTAAAACACATCCCAATACAAAATTTAAAATTATTAAAAGAATTATATAACTGTGGCCAAAAATTTAAAACATTGAAAACTAAAACCCATTTGACAATTTAAAAAGCTAAAAAGGGGGGGGGGGTTCCACGCCAGCCCTGCTTGATGGAAAAGAAAAGTTTTTAGGGTACGGCGAAAAACCCGGAGATCGATATCCTTTGTATCTCCGGGGGCAAATCGTTCCAGAGGGCAGGAGCTGCCACAGAGAAGGCCCTCTCCCTGGGGGTCGCCAGCCGACATTGCCTGGCTGACGGTACCCTGAGGAGTCCCTCTCTGTGGGAGTGTACTGGTCGGTGGGAGGCTAGAATTTCTATTGTATGTGAATATAATTCCCTCAGCTTGCCCTTGCAAAAAAAAAAACAAACTTATTTTGGATTGAAAAGATTATTGAAACTAAATTAAAAATCTGTTAAATGGGACTAAAATAAATTTATAAAACCCAATCAAAAACTATTATTAAACATGGTATCAAAATCAATCAAATTGATTTTTTGGAGAAACTATTTTCTGTACTCTATGTCCTAAAGTTAAACAAGTTAAAGCTTATGTACATGCTCCCTAATATAACAAACAATAGTGAATCTGTAATTTCAGTCCTTCAGACGAGGATTTTTTAACAAAACAATAATAGTATTTACTTATACACAATTTGATTTTGTTTAACCTTTTTTCTAGGCTTTATGTATTTACTATGTTTTAGTATCATGACACCCTTTCATATGTACAGAACTTGGGCCCACCACATTTGTCCAATTTTTTTAATGCAGGCCTGTCAAACTGGCCAGATACAGCCCACATAGGCCATGCCCAGCTCCGCAAAGGCAAAAACATCCTGATATGTCACGATACAGCCCGCAATGTGATTGGGTTTGACACCCCTGCTTTAATGACTTTGAACCAGGCTTTTGCTTTAACTGAAAATAGATTGCCTTATTTAAAGTTTCAGTGGGCAATTCTAGTTACAAAACTCCATTCTAGAAAATTCCTTGGCAGGAAAAATTCATTCTAGCCAATTTCCCTTTGAACTTCCAGCCAAAACCAAGCTTTTTCCATATGACAATATTATTCCCAACCTCTTTTATCCAGGTTATACACAGCCACTTTCCCTAATCAGGCTCTCTACTTAGCTGCAACTCCTCCTCCCAAGTCTTTACCCACTAACTGCTTCTTTATTTACACTAAAATGGGACATGCAGAAATGGGATGCAAAGTGCAGTGGGGGCGGGGGAGGTGAAGACCTTTTAAAACATAGAAAATTGGATTCTTAAACTGGGTAGGCATTGTTTTGGAAAGGCATTATAAAATGCTGAAACTATGTATTTGAACAGCCGATTTTGCTTCCATAAATTGAACTAAATTTGGATTAATTTATCAGAACTGAAACAACGCTGAAACCTAAGCTGAGAGCGCCATTTACTGGTGAATGGAAAATATACCATACACCTACAAGACTAGGAAAATTCTTAAGAGAAATAAACAACATTCATTTGGAGGACTGTGGTGATACTTATTGTTCTATAACTATCTACTTTATGATTATTGGAGACTCTATTGTGAGAATAAGGAAGACTCTTAAGTAAAGAGCCTGGGTAGTACAGTGGTCTAAGGTACCCTGTTATTAAGCTGGTTATTAAGACCAGCTGCCTGCAATTACTGCAGGTTCGAATCTCGCCAAGGCTCAAGGTTAACTCAGCCTTCCATCCTTTCTAAGGTAGGTAAATTGAGGACCCAGTTGTGGGGGGCAATAAGGTGACTTTGTATAAATATACAAAAGGATGAAGGCTATTGCTGAGCACATTGTAAGCCGCCCTGAGTCTCCGGAGAAGGGCGGCATATAAATCAAATTTTTTTTAAAAAGTGACTCTAGATTTGTGGAGGCTGCCTGGACTATTTAAATGGAACTGATTAATAATCCTGAGATATAAAGAACTATGATTATTGAACTTTCTGAGGAGCAACATTGGATTTGAAAATATCGTTTTTGGACTTGAGTAAGAGCGGGACTTATTAAAATAAGACAAGATGCTCCATCAGGGGGAAATGAGTGAGATTGCAAGAGAAATGGCGTTGATGTTTCAAAGCATTAGGGGTACTATGACAAAAAAATAACAGATAAAGAACCTAATGCAAGACATAAGTGGGAAAATAGAAAATATGCTACAACTGATAATGAATGAAGATCAAAGAGCCCAGAAAAGAGAGGAGACAGCAGAAAGAATGGAGGAAAAGATAGAACAGACAAACCAGCAAACAAAGTAAGAGGATGAGAAGGAGAAGACGATAAAGATAATAAAGATTGATGAAATAAACCAAGGGAAAAGTACTTTAAGAGATTTAAAAATGGAATTGGATAACCTGGAAGATACTTTTGAAAGGGAGATAGGGGTTTGGGTGGACACCGGGAGACCTGGCAGGTTAGGGGGATAGAGATGGGAGAAATATTCAGATTGAATGATGAAGACACAGATGCTGATAGAAACAAAGATCCAAGAGAGGAGTATGGAAGTCAAGCCAAAAAACCAATAAGAATTGAAGTATTAAAATAGGCAAGAGATCATGGATAGAAAGGAATTATCATTACTTCCTTTTTCTTTTGTTAATATAATGATGGCCTGATTAGAAACTAGAATAGAGGTAGAAATAAGAATACACACCTTTATATAAAGCAAGAGTTAGATGGAAAGAGTGGAGGTTGAAAGATGATATTAGGTATGTTTAAATAATAGGATGACTGATACTTGAATGGTATATGTGGAAGTCGTCGGTGGTCCTGGGGATGGCCCCAGGCCCAGGGATCTCCCCAGTTGCCTTGGGGCCGTCGGACTCCCTGGTGAGCTCGGGGACGCTGCCAGAGTTTTTTTTTTCTTTGGCAGCGGCAGTGAAAGCGGCTTTAGCGGCGGCTGCGGCTGCAAATGGCGGCCGTCTGGCGATGGCGGGAAGGAGAGCGTCAGCCATCAACCCTGCTGTGGGGCTTGACGGATTTAACAGCAAACTATAACATCGTCCGTCCAGGACAGGCTATGACCAGCGGGGGGGGCTGCCCAGCTGATGGGTTAGTCCCTCACGTTGTTGGGAGGCCTCCGCTGACTTAGGGGGCTGGGAGATTTCTCCCTCTATTCTCCATCGTTCCCCTTGGCATTATACCTATCTCGGACTGGTTGCCGTTTATGGACTCGCTGGCACTGAAATCTGGCTCATATTCATCAGAGCCCTTCCCCCTGCCGTGGAGGGGGACTGTAAATTGTGTTGGGAGCTTATGGAAGCCGGTTCACTTCTTCCATCCCACCGGCAGAGGGGACTGCCCATCATACCAGCCACCGTGAGAGGGTGGTTTTGGTTTTTTGTGCCCCTCGAGTGGAGTCGGTATGGTATTATCTGCACTTCACCAGCAGAGGGGACTGACCATCAGACCAACCACCGTGAGTGGGTGGTTGTGGACCATTAGACCAGCCACTGTGAGAGGGTGGCTATGGACCTTAACCCCTGCTGAACTGATATTGCAAAGGTTCACTACTTCCATCTCACCAGTAGAGGGGACTGACCATCAGACCAATCACCGTGAGAGGGTGGTTGGATTGTATCCCCCTTGAACTGTGTCAACTTGGCAAGAGATCCTTCCCACTGTGGTGAGGGGACAGTGGACTTTGGACCTCGGATTTTGGATGCCCCCACTTTATTTGCTCCCTTTTGGACCTCTTATTTTCCATCTGACCCTTGGGACATGGTCACTTATCCTCTGTGGCAAGATGTATACGGCAGCTGAGCTTCTTGTTCTGCGAGACTCCCCCCTCTCGCAGGATTGGCCCTCCACTCTATCGAGGGCCTACCTCGATGACGGATTTTGGAATCCCGAGAGGTGGCATGCGGCAAAGAGGGCGTTGAGGGGTTTTTTAAAATTGTCATTTTCCAATCTTTTAAGGGGTTTTGGGAGGGGGGAGGGTTGTTTGGCAAAGGATAGGGAGGGCGATTTGTTGGGGAGGGGACCAGGCCCGGCACAGGGTCGTGCTAGGGGAGGTGCGGAGCGGGGATCGGAGGGGGTTGGTGTTGGTAGGGAGGAGGGCGATGTCATCAGGACCGTGGGTGGGATGGGGAGGTATGGTGGGAGCAGGGGGCCATATCATGTTGTGGGGGCACGTATCCGCTGTCTCCAAGCGGTGACATGCTCCGGCCCCCAATGCTCTTCTCGTTCTCTGGGTTGTCCGGAGTCTCAGAGCCTGGGTCTTAGGCAGATGTTGTGCAACGCCAGGTCCGTGGCTAATAAAGCCCCCCTCATTTGTGAGCTGATCCAGGAGGGGGGAGCGGACCTGGCGGGTATTACTGAGACCTGGTTGGGCCTGGAGGGGGGGTTCCCCTCGTAGAAATGTGCCCACCGGGTTTCCGCGCATTTCATCAGCCAAGGGCCCAGGGTAGGGGTGGGGGGGGTGGCGGTTATTGTAAAGGAAGGTCTTGATCCTAGGGAGGCCACTGTACCTCAGATAGCCGGTTGTGAGTCTCTCCTTGTGAAGTGGGGCCATAGGAGGCAGATGGGCCTGCTGGTTACGTACCTGGCTCCTTGCTGCGTGGCAGCGACCCTGCCCGAGCTCCTCAATGTTATAGCCGGGGTGGTGGTTGATACCCCCAGGCTTTTAGTCATGGGGGATTTCAACCTGCCGTCCATCGGTGAAGCATCTGAGGTGGCTTGGGAGTTCATGGCTTCCATGACGGCCATGGACCTGACCCAGTTAATTCAGGGCCCCACTCACATAGGAGGAAACACGCTGGACTTGGTTTTCGTCTCTGGTCAGTGGTTGAATGGCTTAGATACAGGGGATATAGTTATTGAATCCTTGTCATGGTCAGACCATTCTCTCCTTAGACTTGACTTCCTGACCGCTATGCCCCACCGCAGGGAGGCGGAACCGATCAGGTGGTTCCGCCCCAGGCGCCTGATGGATCCTGATAGGTTCCGAATGGAGCTTGGGCCATTTCCTGAGACTCTGGCGCGCGACTCAACGGAAGACCTGGTGGCCGCCTGGGATAGGGCGGCCACTGGTGCTTTAGATTGGGTCGTGCCTTTGCGGCCTCTGACCCGGCGCCGAATCTGCCCAGCTCCTTGGTTCTCCGAAGAGCTGAGGGGGATGAAACGCCGGAAAAGACGCCTAGAGAGTAGTTGGAGGGCCAGTCGCTCCGAATCTGACCATACACTAGTGAGATCTTATATCAAGACCTACTTAGTGGCGATAAAGGCGGCGAAGTGTAATTACTTTTCCGCTCTTATCGCGTCGGCAGAAAATCGCCCAGCTGCCTTGTTTAGGGTGACTCGCTCCCTTCTCCATCTGGGAGCGCGGGAAGACCCCTTGCAAGGTCATGTTGAGGATTTTGCGCATTATCTGCACGATAAAGTCGCTCAAATTCGGGAAGGCTTGGACTCTGACTGGGTAGGTACAAGCGGGTTGTCCGAGGTCTGTCTTGAGACGGTTATCTGGGATGAGTTTGACCCTGTGACTCCCGAGGACGTGGACAGGATGCTGGGGAGGTTGAACGCAACCACATGTTTATTGGACCCGTGTCCCTCCTGGTTGGTGCTGGCTACCCGGGAGGTTACACGAGGCTGGCTCCAGAGGATTATAAATGCTTCTTTGAGTGAGGGGTTCTTGCCTCCCGCCTTGAAAGAGGCGGTGGTGAGGCCCCTCCTCAAGAAGCCCTCTCTGGACCCAGCTGTTTTAGCAAACTATCGTCCAGTTTCCAACCTTCGCTTCTTGGCGAAGGTTGTTGAGAATGTGGTTGCGCGACAGCTCCCGCAGTACCTGGATGAAACCGTCTATCTAGATCCGTTCCAGTCCGGCTTCAGGCCCGGGTACAGCACGGAAACGGCATTGGTCGCGTTGGTTGATGATCTCTGGAGGGCTCGGGACAGAGGTTGCTCCTCTGTTCTGGTCCTATTAGACCTCTCAGCGGCTTTTGATACCATCGACCATGGTATCATGCTGCGCCGGTTGGAGGGGTTGGGAGTGGGAGGCACTGTTTTACGATGGTTCTCCTCCTATCTCCAACCAGTCGCAGTCTGTGTTGGCTGGAGGGCAGAGGTCGACCTCAAGGCACTTGGTTTGTGGGGTGCCACAAGGGTCGGTCCTCTCGCCTCTTCTGTTCAACATTTATGTGAAGCCGCTGGGCGAGATCATCCGTGGTTTTGGGGTGCAGTGCCATCTGTACGCTGATGACACCCAGCTGTACATCTCCACCCCAGACCACCCCAACGATGCCCTTGAAGTGATGTCCCGATGCCTGGAGGCGGTGCGGGTCTGGATGGGGAGGAACAGGCTCCGACTCAATCCCTCCAAGACTGAGTGGCTGTGGCTGCCGGCGTCCCGATATAGTCAGCTGGTGCCATCGTTGACTATTAGGGGCGAGACATTGGCCCCCACGAAGAGGGCGCGTAACTTGGGTGTCCTCCTGGACGCACGGCTGTCTTTAGAAGAGCATATGACGGCTGTGGCCAGGGGGGCTTTTTATCAGGTTCGCCTGATACGCCAGTTGCGCCCCTTTCTGGATCAGGACTCCCTATGCACGGTCACTCATGCCCTCGTTACTTCCCGCCTCGACTACTGCAACGCTCTCTACATGGGGCTCCCCTTGAGGAGCACTCGGAGGCTCCAACTGGTGCAGAATGCGGCCGCGCGGGTACTTATGGGGGTGACATGGCGCTCCCACGTGACACCTCTCCTGCGCGAGCTGCATTGGCTTCCAGTGATCTTCCGAGTGCGCTTCAAGGTGTTGGTTCTCATCTTCAAAGCGCTCCATGGCTTAGGACCCAGTTATTTACGAGACCACCTTCTGCCTCCGATAACCTCCCACCGGCCAACACGCTCCCACAGAGAGGGTCTCCTCAGGGTGCCGTCTGTCAGGCAATGTCGGCTGGCGACCCCCCGGGGAAGAGCCTTCTCTGTGGGGGCACCCGCCATCTGGAATGAGCTACCCCCAGGGATACGACTAATCCCGGACCTCCGGACCTTCCGCCGGGCCCTGAAGACTTTTTTATTTCAGCAAGCCGGGCTGGGTTAAAAATTTTTTTTTTTTTTAATTGGGTGTATTTTATGGGTAACGGGGTTTTAAATTGGGAGAAGCCCACGATAATTTAATTCTGTTTTAATGTATTTTAATATTTGTAATGTGTGTTTTTAATTCTGGCTGTTCACCGCCCCGAGTCCTTCAGGAGAGGGGGCGGTATAAAAATTTAAAAAATAAATAAATAAATAAAAAATATTGTGACTTTGAACAACCAAATAATGAAGGACTATGTCTTAATATAAACAAGTGTATTAACGCTAGGATTAGTAATGGTGGCCTGATTAGAAGTTAGAATAGAGGTAGAAATAAGAAATAGGGGAAATGTTAGCAGATATAATTTTTATATAATAGAATATAAGTAACAATTAGATGGAAAGATTAAAGGTTGAAAGATGGTATTACTATGTATGCTTAATAATATTAGCATCAAAATGGAACATTGAAATATTGAATAACTATTCTAACTATTGAATAACTACTCCTGATAGAGTGCCTTACAAGGCATTCCAGGCGTTGTCCCTTACTTTGATGACATCCTCATATTCTCAATTGACCGCACCAAACTAGTAAACTAACTACGAGCTGTGCTGGGCTGATTTCAGGAAGTAGGACTCAACATCAAGAAAGAGAAATGTAAGATCGCGATCCCGCAGGTAGAGTTCCTGGGCTATCTAATAGATGCCTTGGACTGCACCCAACTGAAGCTAAAGTCCAAGCCACTGAACGAGCACCGACCCCAACAAACAAGATGGAACTACAAGGACTCTTAAACTTCTCCATTGAGGGTGGAGACAGCAGCCAGACGTGGGTTGTGCTCATTGGACTGAGCCTGTAAAATCTTCTTAAATCCTTCCCCTGTTGCTAAGGCACCCAGTTTTTTGCTCAGTCGTCAGACTGGACAGTTGTGTGGAAAGTGTTCTCTAGTTCTATTGCTTTCTGATTGATTCTGGACTTTTGACTTGGATTCCTTATTGACTATTCTTTAGCCTTCTGGATTGGATTAGGTATCTATTTCTTTCAGCAGCTCCCTGGAGCTGCTGAGTTTTTTCTCTCTTCAGCTTCTGTCAGTTCCAACTAAACGGTTAGTCAGACCTTTGGAGGAGCCTTTCGCTCCCTTTCTGGGGGAAGGGGTAGTTTTCTTGCCCTTGAAGGATTAAGCTACTGTTTACATGAATTTTGGTGCCTGTGGAGCCTTGCGCCCCCCCTCCTAATTTGAGATCAATTCTCCCTTAAAATTATTTGTGGAGTCTAGCGCTTTCCTGGGATAGCCGCTTGTCGGCGATTAGTTTCCCTCCTTCCCTTGCTGCCCTTGGAGCCTAATTATTAACAAAGGGTTCTTTAGGACTCTATTTCTTCGAACGCTAGTCGTTCTGTGCCCTCTCACCTGTCAGGGCTCGAAGCTGGAGTTTGGAGCTGCGGCAGCTGCCGCCTTTGTAGCTCAGCTGTTTGGCGCAAAGCGGAGCGGCGCGCTCCCGGCATTAGCCGCTTGTCGGCTTTACTGACGAACAGCTTCCCTGAGCTTTACTGGATGCTCCTTCTAGCGTCTAAAGGGTCTTCTGGCTCCTCTCCAGCTCTCTCTCTTGAGTATTTGCGCTGAACGTATTGTCCCGAAGAAGAGCCTCGCACTCTAATGGCTTTCTCTGGGACGCCATTTTGAAATTAGGACCTCGAGCCTTCCCTCAGTTTACGGGCTCCATTTTTGAAGGCTAGCTTCAAGGGAGGGCGGAGCTTACTGGGCGCCATTTTGAAGACTAGACCCAAGGGAGGGCGGAGTTAGCAAGGCTCTGATCAGAGCCTCCTCCTCCCTTGCCTGTTAGAGGTTTGTTTTTGAGCATTGGAACTGACATTTTAAAGGGATATTTAGAAGGTTTTTTCCTGACATTCTATCCTTACTGTCTTCTGATTGTCTTGGTCTGTTCTTGGGGTTTCCCAGCTTCTACAGCTGGTTCTTAATTGTATCGTTGAGCCTACCTTTTCTGGTTGTTGTGTCCTTAATCATGCCTAAAGCGCAATCTAAATCTAGGCATGGCCGGAAGGCCTCGGTCCGTGAACAGTCCGAGGTTTCCCTGCGAGACAACCATGCTCAGGCTCTCGGCGAAGGGTTGCGGGCACCTGCCTTTTCCGCCAAGCAATCCTCGCGACCTTCCAAGGCGCCCAAGTCACAGGGTAAACCTGCCAATGAGGTGTCCAAAAGGCAGACGGTTAATAGAACCCCTATAGATAGAACCAGGGGTTCTTCTGAGGACTGGAGACGAGACGTCTCTTTGACTCCGGATCAAAGGTCTTTGCAAGACTTTCAAATAACTGTCCCTTCAACAGAAGTCTGGGGGTCAGCGCCCTTGCCAGGGGTTCGTTCTCCAGTGGAGTCTAACGCTCCCTGTCTCCCAACGGTTCACCCTCCTGCCACTTCTGCTCCGGTCCAAGCCTCTATGGAAGCCGGCCCGGCCTCAGGTCAACCTCCGGTCAATTGGCAGCCAGAGGACATTCAACGAATGATTTCTGTTGCTGTCCATCAGTCTTTGTCCACCCATTTTAAGCCTGCTCCGGGTCCGTCCCCTTCTAACGCGGTCCTTTCAGAACCAGCTGCTTCTATGTGTGAGTTCGATATGGAGGATGCCATCTCTCTAGCAGGCTCTGATTCTCCATCTGTTTCCGGGGTCAGTGATCACTCCAAGGATGTGATCATGGAGCCCCAGGAGCCAGAGCTGTCAGAAGATGAAGGGTTGCCTCCGGACCAGCCTGCCTTCACTGGCCTTTTTCCCCAGGCTCTTTTTAAGTCTCTGTTGTTTAAGGCAGTAAACACAGCTCAACTGGGACCCACTTCTCTGCCAGAGCCCCCTCCATCTGCGGGCTCTTTGAATCCGTTGTTTGCCGAGCAACCAAAGGCAGTTACAGCCATCCCTACACCTCCGCTTTTCCTAGAGGTCATCCAAAAGCAGTGGTCTGCTCCCTCCTCGGTTCCAGTGCTAACCTCCACTGACAAAAGAAATTTCATAGTTTCTTCGGATCTAGAGTCCCTGCTTCAGATTCCCTCAGTGGATGCTCCCGTTGCGGCTTTGCTCTCTTCTTCTTCCATTCCTGGTAATCCAGAGGAGGGCCTTCATCCTGAGGAACGTAAAGCAGAACAGGTTCTTCAGAGGGCCCATCTAGGTGCGGCCTGGGCCATTAAATCGGCTTCCACCACATCATTTTTTAATCGTACAACGATCCTGTGGCTTAAACAATTACAGGAAAAGATGTCTTCTGAGGACTCTAGGCTGAAACAGGACTTGAATAAAATCATAGCTGCAGTGCAGTTCTCTGCAGATGCCACCTTGCATGCCACTCGATTTGCAGCCAAGTCTCTGGCCTCTTCCATTGCGGCCCGCCGTCTAGTGTGGCTTCGCCATTGGCAGGCTGATGCGAGGCATAAATGGTGGCTAACTTCGGTGCCTTTCTCAGGGTCAAAGCTGTTTGGCGAGCACTTGGACAAGTTTCTTGTTGAGACCAAAGATAAAAGGAAAGTCTTACCTGCTGTTTTCCGTAGGGGGGAGCCTAGGGTTTTTCCGTATCCTCGTTCTCAATTCCGTCCATCGGAACGGGACACAGGTCCCCACAGGAGCACGGGTAATTTCTACCCTGGGTCTTCAAATTTTAGGCAGAGGAATTTTCAGGAGAGACCAGCTAGGGGGAAGAATTTTAGTTCCCGGCGGCCCTTTCGAGGGGGAGGGGGTCATTCAATCCGTCGCCGGCATTAGTAGTACCGGGGATCCTCCCATTGGCGGACGATTGGGCCTCTTCGCCAACGTTTGGGAAGGTACTACTTCAGATTGCTGGGTCCGGGCTTCCATCTGTCTGGACTGGCCATTGAATTTGTCTCCACCCCTCCTATGTCCTTTATCCGTTGTCCTCTGTCCCACATGACCGAACATCGAGCCCGCATGGACTCGGCTATCCATCATCTTTTGGCCATTAGGGCTATTCAGCGGGTTCCTCACGATCAGGTGGGACAAGGGTTCTATTCCAGGGTTTTCCTGGTCCCTAAGTCATCGGGTGGGTGGAGACCTATTCTGGACCTTAAACGTTTGAACCAGTTCGTGGTCTATAGAAGGTTCAAAATGCAATCTTTGTCCTCAATTCTGGCCGGCGTATGGAGGGGCGATCTCCTCTGTTCAATAGATCTCATGGAGGCTTACCTCCATATCCCCATTCGCCCTTCTCATAGGCGATTCCTTCGTTTTTCTTATGCTGGGGTTCACTACCAGTACAGGGCTCTGCCCTTTGGTCTTTCCTCCGCACCCCGTAGTTTCACCAAGATTTTGGTGGCCTTAGCGGCCCATCTCAGGCTTCAAGCCGTTCGTCTCCAGTGCTATCTGGATGATATACTTATTATGTCATCTTCCCATCAGCAAGCCATGTCTGATCTTCGTCTTACGATTCAGACACTGGCTTCACATGGTTTCTCTGTTAACATTGAGAAGAGCCATCTAACTCCCTCTAATAGGATCCTTCATTTGGGGGCTATTATTGACTCGTCCCTGGGTAGGGTTTTCCTTTCCCCGGACAGACAGGCTGGTTTGAGATCCATGGTGACCAAAGTGTTGAGAGAGAGAAGGGTTTCCCCTCTTTTTCTATCCAGACTACTAGGGAAGATGGTTTCGGCCATCTCCATCGTCCCATGGGCCAGGTTACATCTTAGAGACCTTCAATGGTTTCTCTTACCTTTTCAGAAAGCGGGCAAGGGGTCCTCCTTGACCAAGGTGGCAGTTCCACGGGGAGTGCGGTCATCCCTTCACTGGTGGACATCTCCAGTGCTCTCCAAGGGCTGTCTATTCCTGGAACCCCAGAGGGTAACGGTCACTTCCGACGCCAGCAAGTCGGGCTGGGGGGCCCACTGCGGGACGCACTTCGCGCAAGGGACCTGGTCCTCCATGGAGGGGGCCCACAGCATAAATTGGTTAGAACTGAGGGCAATTTACCTGGCTCTTCGGGCTTTTCAACATCTGCTGTCCGGCGAACATGTGCTGATTCTGACCGACAACACCTCAGCCAAGGCGCACGTCAATCGCCAGGGCGATTGCTGATGAAGGAAGCAAAGAGACTAGGCCTTTGGGCAGAGAGGCATCTGGCCTCCTTGAAGGCGGACCATATATCGGGGGTCTCGAACGTAACAGCGGACTGGCTAAGTCACCAGCACTTGGACCACGGAGAATGGAGCCTTCACCCGCTCCTATTCCGGAGGATAGCGGCTCATTTCGGAAGCCCTCAAATAGACCTGTTTGCTTCACCTCAGAACAACCAGCTACCACGTTTCTTCTCCCGCTTCCCTTCCCATCAAGCGGAAGCTGTGGATGCTCTGTGCTCCCCTTGGCCGCAAGGTCTACTGTACGCTTTTCCTCCGATTCCCCTCATCCCGAAGGTGATTCGGAAATTATTACTGGAACAAGCGGAGATTGTACTGGTGGCTCCACATTGGCCGAGGAGGTCATGGTTTGCAGACCTCATTCATCTCTCGGTATCTCCTTCTTGGAAGATTCCGTGTTTCCCGGATTGTCTCAGCCAAGGGTCAATTGTTCATCCAGAGCCTCAGTGGCTTCAGCTGACCGCTTGGCGGTTGAGTGGGCAGCTATGCAGCGAGACCACATCCCCTCAGACGTGATCCATACCATCCAGGCCTCCAGGCGAGCATCGACAGAACGGATTTATTTGGCTACTTGGTGATCCTTTTCCTCGTGGTGTTCATCCCAAGGGGTTTCTCCACTTCAAGCTTCAAGCTTCAGTCTTGCAAGTTCTTCGGTTTCTTCAGTCAGGATTGGACAAGGGTCTGTCTCCTAATACCCTCAGGAGACAAGTTGTGGCAATTTCTTCCATCCTAACGTATAATTCCATACATTCATTGTCTCAGCAACCTATGATTCGACGTTTCCTCCGAGGTGCTACTAATCTCTGTCCTCCTGTTCTACATAGGTACCCCTCTTGGGATCTTTCTCTCATGCTGGACTCTCTTATGGAGTCACCATACAAACCTCTTGATTCGGTCAGCTTGCGTTTATTGTCTGGCAAGGTAGCTTTTTTGGTCGCAATTACGTCGGCGCGTCGAATTTCAGAACTAGCAGCATTGTCTATTAGAAATGATTTGTGTGTGTTTCATGAAGATCGGGTGGTCCTCAGATTGGATCTGACATTTGTGACTAAGATTAACTCTCCCTTTCATCGTTTGCAGGAACTAGTCTTACCAGATTTCTATCCTTCTCCTTCCAGTCCTGTGGAGATCCGTTTTCACACGTTGGATGTCCGGCGAGCACTGAGTCTCTACCTTCGGAGGACTGCTGATATTCGGCGGACGGAATCACTGTTTGTTTCCTTTCTACCATCTTCTTTAGGACAACGAGTGACTTCCTCCACGGTGGGGCGGTGGATCCGCTCGACAATTACAACTGCTTACGAACTTCGGTCATTGCTTCCGCCTGCGTCGATCACAGCTCACTCTACCAGAAGTGCCTCTACCACGGCGGCTTGGACCTCGAAGGCCTCCTTGGACAAGATATGCAGGGCGGCAACTTGGACGTCGCCTTCACCCTTTATTAGACATTATAAGCTAGATAAGTTCGCCTCGGCGGAGGCTGATTTTGGGAGGCGTGTGTTACAAGGTGTGGTCACTCGGGAGGGGTATTCTGCCCAGACTGTTCCCGCCCGTGATTTGGGACAGTGATCTTTGGTATGTCCCACGTCTGGCTGCTGTCTCCACCCTCAATGGAGAAGGGGCGTTGGTCCTACCTGATACGCCCCTTCTCGTTGAGTGGAGACAGCAGCCAGCCCCACCCTGGTTCTCTTTCAGTCTGGTAATGCTGTTGTCAGTTTTTATCTCATTTGTTGTTTCCTGTTTTCTTTCCACACACCGAGTCTGTTTCCTTCTCCTTCGACAAAAACTGGGTGCCTTAGCAACAGGGGAAGGATTTAAGAAGATTTTACAGGCTCAGTCCAACCTCTGTCCAATGAGCACAACCCACGTCTGGCTGCTGTCTCCACTCAACAAGAAGGGGCGTATCAGGTAGGACCAACGCCCCTTCTATAGCATATTCCTCCACCACACAAGGTGTCAGTAGCCAAACCCCTTCATCGGCGACTGGACAAGAAGTTGCCGTGGTCTTGGGGAAAGAGAGAAGCTGCTGCGTTTAGGGCTGTAAAAAGCCTATTGATGTCCAGCATTCTCGTGCAATACTGTGAAGCCCTCCCCTTGGTTCTCACCTGTGACGTTTTCCCATTTGGAATTGGAGCAGTCCTTAGCCATAAAATGCCAAATGGAACAGACACACCAATCACGTTTTTCTCGAAGACACTGTCAGCAGCTGACCACAACTATAGCCAGATTGTCAAGGAGGCCTTGGCTGCAGTGGCCAGTGTGAATACCTGTATGGGCGCTATTTCGAACTTGTGATGGACCACAAGTCACTTTTAGGCCTGGTTGCTGGAAACCGCCAAATGCCGCAAGTGCTATTTCCCCAGATGTCTTGTTGGACAGTTTTCCTAGAGGCATACAACTATACTCTGTCACATCACCCCAGGAAGACCCTAAGCCATGCCGATGCCCTCAACCGCTGCCCATTTCCAACCAACATCGAAGACCAAGACCCAGCAACCTCAGTCCTCTTAATCGAAGACCTCCAGTTCCCCATGACAACTGCTGAAATTGCCAAGCAGTCCACCAAGGACAAAGTAATAGCCCAAGTGCTTCACTGGGTATGGAGGGGGTGGCTAAAGGGCCCAGTAGGCACAGAATTCCTGCCCTTCCAAGTCTGGCAACATGAGCTATCAGCTCAACAGGACTGTTTACTGTGGGGAAGTAGGGTAGTAGTTCCTCTGAAGCTACAGCAGCCAATCCAGGGAGCCTTACACGAAGGTCATCCAGGCATTATGAGGATGAAGGCAGTAGGCCGTAGCTATGTCTGGTGGCCCAAAATGGACCAAGCCATTATGGAATGGTCGCCGGCTGCAATCATTGCCAAGTGTCTAGGCCGGCACCCCGCTTGGCCCCAGCGCGTGAGTGAGAGACTCCCAAAAAGCTCTCAGCTAGAGTCCACATCGGTTTTGCCAGCCCCATTCCAGGGACGAACTTTTATGGTGGTAGTTGACACATATTCAAAATGGCTAGAGATAGTGCTTATGGCATCTACCACCTACGAGGCCATAATCAAGGCACTTCGGAAACTATTCACCAACCAAGGGCTGCCAGACCTATTGGTGTCAGACAATGGACCACAGTTCACGTCAACACCATTAGAACTGTTCCTGATACAGCATGGCATCCGGCTCACTCTAGTTGTCTCACTCCACCCAGCAAGCAATGGGCAGGTGGAGAGAATGGATCACTCTGCTAAAGATACATTGGCTAAAATGGGCCCTGGGGACTGGCAGACAAAAGTAGCTAAATACCTGCTAACCCAACACATCACATCTAGCCTTTTGACCAACAGGAGTTCGACCAAGCTCTTAATGGTTCAACGCCTGAGAATCAACCTAGGCAGGTTACATCCAAGCTATTCCCCGGAAACGCTCCTGAACTTGACTGGTAAGACCCGGTCATTTAATAAAGGGGACTCAGTTTACGCCCAGAATTACGCGGGGAACCCCCTCTGGCTGCCAGCCCGAATTGTGGAAATAACGGGACCACGTTCCTACAGGGTGGAACTGGAGGATGGCAGGATGTGGCGTTGCCACATCGACCAGTTGAGCGGGCGTTGGAACATCATGCCTAGCCAGCAGTCAGAATGGGCCTAGCCTGAAACAACTACAACTACAACTACAACCAAGGATATAACAACAAACCCACTAATGAACTCCGAACCAAGTGTCACTGACCGAGAGATGGACTTACGTTTGGAACTGGGCCTGCTCCCTTCCAGCGTATCTCTGACCAAGGCGTCTAGTAGTTCCAAGAGCCAAAGAGGCCTTGCTGCCTAGTCTGGCTGCCAAAACTGAACTACGCAGATCCGGGTGTACTAGGCACCGCCCAGTGTATTTGAAAGACTACACATGCACCATCCAGGTGGGAAGGAGTGTTGTGTATTAAGGCTTCACTCCGGTCCGCCTCTAAAACGGGAAGAGAGATTCATCCTGATTGGCTGGCCAGCTGACAGCTGACTATAAAAGGAGCTGTCAGACGGAGGATCAGCTGTTGCTGTTATCTGAGCTGTCACTGTTAGCTGAGATGTTAGAATTAATAAACTGTTAGCTAAACGTTACTTCTGTCTCGCCTCAGTTCTTCCACCCTCTCTTCCTGGAACAGAATAGTATTTATCACTATTGCGTAGAATTTCTGTAATTAAGATGAAAGTTTTACCAAAGATCCTTTTTTTTGTTTCAGACATTACCAATACTTGAAACTGATACTCCATTTAAATAATGGGAATGGATATTTCTATGTTTATATCGCAAGGGAAAAAACCAAGAATTAGATATAAACTACTGCAAGATGCTAAAAAAAAGAGAGTTGAGGTTTACCATATTTCAAATTGTATTTCGATGCTTGTTGTTTGGTCTGGCAAAAAGAGTCAGTGAACCTCCAGAATAAGAGGCTACTTAATTTAGAGCAGGCATCCTCAAACTACGGCTCGCCAATACAATGTATCTGGCCCACACAATGGTGGGATTCAGTCCCCCGCCCTGCCACTCCCACCCCTCCTCGCATGGCTGGCTTTTCCTGGCTGACGGGGGCCCGGGTAAGAGGTGCCTCACCTGCTGTGGCTGCCAGAGGGTGTGGGGGATGGCCAGGGAATGCAAGGTCTTTGTCTGGCAGCAGGGACTCTGCAGCTGGCCCTCCAAGAAACAGGCAAGGTGGCAGCAGCACTTGCTTCGGCAGCAGGCAGAGGACGGGGGCGGGTGAGGCACGTGATGCAGATCATGCATCTGCTCTATCCCATGTGGCTGGGACAAGGCACGTGGTTGTCCAATGGATCCAGCCTGTAGGATCCCATTCCTCTCCCCTGTGCCTCTGCCTTCGGCTACTGCTCCCACTGCAGGGGAAGACAAGGTGAGAAGAGTGCAGGGCGGCTGCTGCCTACTCCCTCCCATCTCTTTTGGTTTACGGTTGGAGATCAGGTCACTGCTGGTCATCTTCTTGGCCCCCTCATGGGTCATGCCCTTGGCCTGTGCATGAAGCGTGTTCCCGTCATGCACCCAACTGCAGCAATGAGTGCAGAAGAGGAGCGCTTTGCCAGCAGACCCTGCAGGAAATGGGGGAAAGCACGGTATTTCCCCCTTCTGCTACCAGATAGAACACACAGCATCTGGCCAGGCTTCCCTGAAGCATTGCGGGGGGCGGGGTAGGAAACGGCGCTCATACCAAGGCTGCAAGAAGAGGGCCTTTGAGCCTCAGGCACCAGTTTGGGTAGCACCCTGCCGACTTGCCCGCTCATGCGGAAGGAAGCCCATCTTGGGCTTGGGCTGGCTGGCTGGAACAGCGCTGAAACTGAGGCCCCCGCACCAACATTCACTGGCAAGCACAACTTTAGTTGGGCCATTCAAGCCGCCACTGCAGGGCCAGCCGCCTAGTGCAAAACCTCGTAGTTTTTCTCTTCCAAGTCCTCAGCGTCATCCTACCTCTCAAGCAGCGGCGGGGTCCGTAGTAATCATTCCTGCCCCTGGGCTGGCTGCTCTGTCCCCACCGGCAGCTGGGCTGTTGTGCACGGAGCATTGTGCGGCTGTCGGGCACGTGGCTCTTTGCCAGTGGTCAGCCTGGTGAGGAAGTGCACGGCCTCGGCTTTGCACTCAAGGAAGCAAGGGAGAGTGGCATGACAGCAGCTTCCCTGCTCAGCCCCGACAAGCTATGCATCAATGGTGCCCACACCAGCATCCCAAGAGAAGCAGAGAAGATCATTGCTTGCAAGCAGACAAGCAGAGGTAGCAAGTGTACGCCACACCGTGAGAAAAATGAGAGGCCCTGTTGTCCCGCAGAGCCTGCCGCTGCTTGAGTGGGGGGGGGGCGAGGAGAACGGCGAGACTCAGAGAGTAGGTCAGGTGGAGCTGGCTGACTCAGGGCTGCTCAGAAGCCGCCCCCGCCGCTGCCAGAAGTTTGGGTACCTCGGCTTCAGATTGCTCCCTCCCTTCCTCACAGACACACACAAACAGAGGTTGGAGAGCTCTCTTGCTCACTCTCCAAGCACCCCATGCACAGCCCATTTGAGCTAAGGGCATGCATGGCTGGGTGTGTTTGGCTGTAGGACGAGGCACGGCACAATGGGGGTTTTTTGTTCGCTGCGGAGGTGCTTCGGGAGGGCAGGCAGACATCTGCAGCTGACAACTATAATGAATATGTCCACCTGCCCTCCTGAAGCACCATTGCCACCGTTCGCTTTCGTTTTGCAACAGAAGAAGGAAGAAAGTGAATGGCGACAGCGCGACTATGCTCCAGGAGGGCAGGTGGACGTCTGCAGACAGGCGGGGAGGGAAGGCAGTGAGAGCAGCGGTGACGAGAGTGGTAGTGGCAGCCCCTTCCATGCACAGTGCACGGAGGCAGTGGGCAAGGCAGCCCCAGTGTGCCTGTTGAGTGGGCTACCGGGTGGGTGGGGGAGGGTCCACCAGAGATTATTGCTACCGGTTCTTCGAACCACCAGCCATCATCACTACCAGATCGGCCGAGCCGGTCTAGGCCGGGACATTTCAGCCCCGATTAAAATGAAACTGACCAACCTGCAAGAATTAGATACTATGAGAAGCCTAAATTGTTTGCCCATTCCTATTGTCCACTATGCTATAAGGCAGGGGTGTCAAACTCAAGGCCTGGGAGCTGGATATGGCCTGCAGGGTGCTTAGATCTGGCCCCTGGGGCTGTCCTGGAAACAGTGAAGGACCAGCCCAAGGTGCCTCTGCCAGTGAAAATGGAGCTCAGGAGGGCCCTCTCAAGTCCATTTTGCTGTCAGAGGGTTGCAGAAGGCCATCACAGCCAAAAACATAGCTCAGGAGCCCATTTTTGCTGCCAGAGCATTCGGGCCACCACAGGCACCCCTGACACCAGTAAGTTGAGCTGGCCATGCCTGCCTTGGCCACGCCCACCCCAGCACCCTGAAGTTAAACACAGCCCTGATGTGGCCCTCAATGAAATTGAGTTTGACACCCCTGCTCTAGAAGATCATGAATTAAGCTTTGGATGGCACGGATATTTATGGTATGAGAAGGTTAAAGTAAATGTTGCTTTTAATAACCACTTTGTTAGACATGCCATTGTAAGGGTTTGGAATAAATATAAAACCAAGGTTTTCTATGAAGATGCCTCTTTGGGTGTCCCCCAGGAAGCTTTTTTCAGAAAAGAAATGGTGGCAAAGCTGGACTGGTGGACTTATGTTCAAATAATATCTTCAAATCTAAGGAGGAGTTAGAATCAAAAGGAATGTCTGCCATTGGTTTACATATTTACAATTGAAATAAAAATTTAAATTAGATAAAAAGAGTTAGGGAGGAGGGGGGAAAAGGGGGAAAATCTGTATTTGAAAAACTTTTTCAATAAAAAAAAGAGTTATGAGTTTGTTAAAAATGAATTGGAAATTTTACTGTGTGATAGTGATGAACATATCATTGCTAAAGTCTATAAATTGTTACTGATTTTGAATTTGGAAAATGAATATATAAAGCACTGCATGATTCAGTGGGCAAGGAACTTTGGATATAAAGTAATGCTTGAACAATGGGAGAATATGTGGATGAAAGGTTTAAAATTTACACTAAATTATCATTTAAGAGAAATTTTTTATAAGATGACATATTGCTAGTGTTGAATACCAGATAAGTTGTCAAGAATGTATAAAGGTATTTCATTTCTCTGTGGGCGCACCCACCCTCTGGAATCAACTCCCCTTGGGGCTCCGGCTGGCCCCTGACCTTTGCACTTTCCGCCGCGAATTAAAAACTTGGTTATTCAAGTCCCCCGGCTTGGACTGATGGGGTTTTATATGGGTTTTTAACTTTTATCTGGTTTAATTAGGTATTTTAACTTTGTAACTGTGGTTATTGTGGATTTTATTGTTGTGAGCCACCCTGAGTCCGTTGGAGATAGGGTGGCATATAAATAAAATAAAATAAAATAAAATAAATAAATGAATGAATGAATGAATGTTGGAAATGCAAATGTAAAGAAGGGGCTTTTTATCATTTATGGTGGACGTGATAAAGCAAAGAAATATTGAAGTAGGATTCATATATATCCTAATGCAGAAGATTCTTAGTGAATATAAAGATAAAACCAGAAACTTTTATTTTGGATTTAATGGGAAAAGACCTGAGGGGAGGGGGATATATTGATGGCAGCAAGATTACTTTATGCACAAAAATGGAAGGACATTTTGATTCCTACAATGGACAAACAGCTGCAAAAGTTGATGGTTTTAACAGAGATGGCTAAATTGACTGTTTTAATTAAAGAAAAAAACACAACTACTTTTGTTAAGGTTAGCCTAACCCTAACTAGTTAGCCAGCATGGGTTTGATAAAAACAGATGATGTCAAACGAATCTTATTTCATTCTTTGATAAAGTGACTAAATTAGTAGACCAGCAAGATGTTGTGGACTTAGTATATTTAGACTTCAGCAAGGCAATCGATAAAGTAGACCACAACCTACTTCTTGGTAAAATAGAAAAATGTGGAATAGACAGCATCACCACCAGATGGATTTGTAGCTGGCTGACAAACCATATTCAACAAGTAGTCTTTAATGGTACTACATCCAAATGGAGAGAAGTAAATAGTGAGGTACCACAAGGCTCCGTCTTAGGCCCCATATTCTTCAATATCTTCATAAATGTCAAGGAATAGAAGGAGAACTCATCAAATTTGCAGATGATACTAAACTGGCAGGAATAGCCAACAATCCAGAAGGCAAGCTCAGGATCCAAAAAGATATTGACAAACTTGAACAATGGGTCCTATCCAACAAAATGAATTTTAATATGGAGAAAAGTTTTACATTTAGGTAGGAAAAATCAAAGGTATAAGTACAGATCAGATGAGATCTGGCTCAAAAACAGTAACTGTGAGAGGGACCTTGGAGTCCTAATGGATGATCACTTGAATATGAGCCAGCGGTGTGCAGCAGCAGCCAAAAAAGCTAATACAATTATGGGTTGTATAAACAGAGGCATAGAATCAAGATCACATGAAGTACTAATATCACTTTATAAAACCCTAATAAGTCCACACCTGGAATACTGCAACCAATTTTGATCACATTACAAAGAAGATGTTGAGGCCTTGGAAAAAGTTCAGAGAAGAGCAACTAAGATGATCAAACGCCTAGAGACCAAAACATATGAAGAACGGCTGCAGGATTTGGGATTGGCTAGTCTAAAGAAAAGAAGAATTAGGGGTGACATGATAGCAGTATTCCAGTATTTGAGAGGCTGCCACAAAGAAAAAGAGATCAAATTATTCTACAAAGTACCAGAGGGCAGGACAAGAAACAATGGTTGGAAACTAATAAAAGAGAAAAGCAACCTGAATTAAGGAGAAACTTTCTAACAGTGAGGACAATTAACCAGTGGAATAGTTTGCCTTCAGAAATTGAGGTTTTAAAGAAGGGACTAGACAGCCACTTATCTGAAATAGTATAGGTTCTCCTGCTTGAGTAGCGGGCTGGACTAAAAGATCTTCAAGGTCCCTTCCAGCTCCTGTATTGTTCTGTTTCGTTTTGTTTCTAGTCAATTCTACTTGGAAATGGCTTCTGAACTTTGTGCTTGAGGTGAAAAAAAAAATGAAACTTTGATTTTGGGTTTTACTGATTAGATAGATTTGTTGTTATAGAAATGGCTAGTTTATACTATTATGTAAAAGTAAAAAGTTGAGGTTATATATTACTATCTTATTCTACTGTACCTAAGAGAGTCGGAAGTCAGCATCTTTTCTTTATTTTTTCCTTCTTTTCTACACTTTCCCCTTCTCTTTTCCCTTTCCTATTTTCCTATTATTTGCTTTTGTATTTTTTTTATTTTATATTATAAACTAATGAAAAAAGAGAAAAAAAGAGTTACATCAGGGACAGATGCTGCTGTTATTCTTGAAGAAATGGCTAAAACAACTGCAACCTGGAATTTACAAAAAAAACCCTTTCATTTGAACTATTGTAAAATGGTACTTCTATTCAGTAAATACTTAATTCAATCCCAACTTTCTGAGGTTTCATTATGCCATTGCTTTTTCTAAATTTTATTGTACTGTGATCAGAATTTTTTTGTTATTTAGCTGATGTAAATGTTTTTCAAAGCATGCCAAAACTATATTGTACAATTTTGAAAAACTTGTATTTATTTGTCAAAAGTTTCATTACAGTATTAAAAGTGACTTTCCCAATTATATACAGTAGTTTCACCAGCAGATGGCAGAAAAACTTCATTAAACAAGTTTCTATAATCAATGCCAGTAAGTTGCCATTCTTAATAATTAGTACATTTCAAAAAAAAAATTCATGAAGTTGTCCTGCCACTTGGTGGTGAAAATATATATTTGATGTATAATTGTTTATTAAAACTGTATGTAATAGGGATGTTATGAAAGTGTAAACTCAGTGGTGGGATTCTACCAGTTCAGACCGGTTTGGGCGAACCTAAGCTCTGACTATCAGCCATAAGCTAACCGGTTCGCTCCAATTTTGAAGTGGGCCCGCCCGCCCGCCCGCCCACCCCCTGTGTTATACTCACCTATTTCTGTTTCTGAAGCCCAGCTGATCGGTGTGGCAGAAGTGCGCGCTTAGCGAACCAGTTGTTAAACCGGTAGGATCCCACCCCTGTTTAAACTGATATGATTTTAACCATATAATTATATGTTGTTTAGAAGTAAACTGCCTCAAACAATGTCCAAACAGCTTTAATATCAATTCTGATAATTGCTGGCACAGATAGAACAAAATAAAGTAAAACATATTCTAATATTTGCATAGTGTTTTTAAGATGAGTGGGGAAAAATGAAATATTTAATCACTTTGTCCAGTTTCTTAATGTTTCTCATAACAATATATAAGCATCTCAATTGTACATGAAAGAGAAGAATAAAATAGAAACAATCTTTGTTGTTTTACTATGCTTCCATTGATCTGCAGGATGAATTTATTGAGATGCCTAAAACAAAGAAACAAATAATTAAAACCCTCAGGTAAGCATTTAAGTCTTAAAATATGATAGAATAATTATGTCCAGTGGAGATATTTAGGAAAAAGGCTAAATGGAGTAAGAAAATCTGCAAAAAAAACATGGTTGGATCCAAACCCCAACTTAGGGGCAAATGTGCAGTGGAACAATGCACTACTTCAACTGTTGTTTTTTATTCCTATAGAGCAGGACTTCCTCCACAGAGAAGACATGACTGGCTCCAAACACCAACCATATTATTTTCTTTAAAAATATTTTTGTCAAACCAAAAATGCCCTGAATGTATATGTACTATGTTAATATCCACCTGTCTTGGAATCCTTACTTAATTGTCACTGACTGTATTGCCAAATGGTATCATGCCTCTCTTGAGTTTCTTCCAAGTCATTGCCAAATGATCTGGTCCTTTCCCCCTTGGTGAATTTCCCCCTTGGTGTTGACTGTGTGTTGGTTTTCTCCTTTGGCTTTTCTATAGTCCCAGTTCAATGCATCACCAGCCAGCAGGAAAAACACCCCTTATTTAGGATATCCCAGCAGGAATGGGGAGGATTTGACTCCAGGAGTCTACCTCAATTTCACTGGCTTGTCAGTCTCCCCTTTGCATCCCATTTTTGCCTCCCCAAATTAGTATAAAATAACGAAGCTTTTAGGAAAATGGCACTCAGGAAGAAATAGCTCCAAAGAGAACTGAGATTAGAATAGAATAGAATAGAATTTTGATTGATTATGCAACTAGTTATATCCTATAGCAGGGATCTATAGGATATAACTAGTCAAAATCAAGGGTGCTTAAATCTGGCCTGTGGGGCTGGCCTGGAAATAGCAAAGGACCAGCCTGTGGTGCCTCTGCCACCCAAAATGGGGCATGCAGACCCCCATGCCCCATTTTGGCCAGCAGGGTGTTGAAGGATGCTGTCCAAGTCAAAAATGGTGGGGCTGTGCACGGGGCCCTGTGCCTGGTTTTGGCTAGCAGGATGTTGGAGGCCATCCAGGCCATAAATAGGGCATGGGAGGCTGCACATGGGGCCCCTGTGTCTGATTTTGGCCACCAGGGTGCTGCAGGAGGCTGTCCAGGCCAAAAACAGGATGGGGGGATGCATGTGGGTCCCCAACACCCATTTTGGCCAGCAGAGTGCTGCAGGAAGCTGTCCAGGCTGAAAATGGGGCACTGGGAGTGCACATGGCATCCCGTCCCTGTTTTGGCTGGCACGGTCCTTCAAGAGGCTGCTAGGCTAAAAATGGGGCATGGGGGTGTGTGGGTCCCCCCACCCGTTTTGGCCAGCAGGGTGCTGCAGGAGGCTGTCCAGGCTGAAAACAGGGCACAGGGGGCATGCACGTTAAAAGGCTTTTAAAACCAATGATTATTAAAATTAACACAGTTAAATTCATATTGGAAAGCTTGGAACAAACTCAAAAATACTTTAAAAACATTACACATTACACATTACAATAGAACTATTTGCAGAGGACATAGTACATGTGAGGTACCAGTGGTGGGTCATTCAGTTTTTCTGACATTTTTCCAACTTCTAGGTCTAGACTATAGCTGTGAAATTTACAGATTAACAGAGTTGGAAGGGACCTTGTAGGTTTTCTAGTCCAACCCTCACACACCCTACCCAAGCAGGAAACCCTACACCATTTCTGACAAATGGCAGTCCAGTCTCTTCTTGAAAGCTTCCAGTGATGAAGCTCCCACAACTTCTGAAGGCAACCTGTTCCGTTGGTTGATTGTTCTCACCGTCAGGAAATTTCTCATTTCTAGGTTGAATCTCTCCTTGATCAGTTTCCATCCATTATTCCTTGTCTGGCCTTCGGGTGCTTTGCAAAATAGCTTGACCCCCTCCTCTCTGTGGCAGCCCTCTTTAAATTACGTAGCCTATGATCAAAATGATGCACTAACAAGTCCTTGTCAACTCTTAGAGATCACATATTTTTTCCCTGACATCTATTCCTGACCTGGTGTTTCAGATCTTCTAATGGTGCACCCACTGCTACTGTAATTGAATCTATTCATCTGGTCCTCAATTTCAATTTAGATTTGTTTTGAACTGTTTTTTCTCTAATCCCTTCTCTCCAGCTTTGAGTATTAAGGCAAATGATAAACTTCGGACAGAAACTCAATACTGCATATCGGATTTACTCTTAGTTGTGAAGAGCTAAAATATTGGAAGCACCAGAACGATCACTGAAGCAAATGCAAAAGGTAGGCGCAAACTCGCCTCTGCTCAATATAAAGCAAATACATAACAGTCGAATGACCCTATATAGGTACATTTTAAAATACCTATATCTTATCTTATGATCCATCTAGTAATAGCGCGGCTCTACATATTAGATGCTCTCTCCTCTGCGCCCTATCGGAGGGCAAAGAATTCCCCAGGGGCTAAGCCTCCCCCCGCCTTCTTCACTCCCGTATCTGTGACCTTCGTTGGATATGAAAAGAAAGAAGCAGAGGACAACTCATGAGCAGTTCCACAGCAGCCTGGCTCAACAGCGAGCATGCTCAGTGCCTCTCTGACCTACTTGTGCAAGCGGAGTTCGGTCTGCAGCTTTGCTGGGAGCGCGCGGAGGAGAGCGCAAGTCAGCAGGGACTGCGGCGGCGGCAGCAGCGGCAGAAACGCGAGTAGAAGGGTGCAACACCCTGAGGTTCCCCGTGAGAGCAAGTCCTCCTGCACCTGCTGGGGCTGCAAAAGCCGAAATTACCCGGAAGTAGCTTCCAAATTTGCCTAAACGGCAGTTCGAGGGAAAGCTGTGGAGAAGACTCATCGGCCAACGAAGCTGCCTCTTGGTAAACATTTCTGTCCGGTTTATCTCCATCCCTACTGGGAATCGCCGAACGCCCTGGCATGGGGCAATGCAGACAGGGCGCCCATGCTAGGAGGTGGGATTCAAGGAGGGAAAAAAAGAGCCTTCGCCTCTTTCCCAACTATCCCTGATAGATTCGACTAGCAAAGGTAGTGGTGGGTGGCAGCAAGAGAAGTATAAAGGGCGATATTGCAGAGAAAGGTAACGAGGGCTCCGGTGGCTTCTTGTATGGCAACTTTTGCGGGCGAAGCGCCCAAATCCATCGTTTGGGTTAACGAAGAACTGAGGCGGTAGCTTTGATGGGAATTAGTTTAAGCGATGAAATTTGCTCAGCGTTTAAACCATTAGGCATAAGTTATCTATTCTTTTCCTTTTGTTCTGCCCACTTTCCTAGAGCGAAGTTTGGCTGGCCTCATCTGACTCTTGACTAGACTAGACTTATAAGGCATTCTGCTTTCAGAGACTTAATGAGAATAGAAAATGAAAAGAAAAATATCCGGGGCTGGCATAGGAACACATGAGTTGATACTTGGGTGAAAAGATTATAGGATAAGAACCCTGTTAGTCTGTAGAAAAGGGCTGCAGAGGATGGGCAAAATATTTTCTCCTTAATCTTAGCCATATATTGTGTCTAAGGAAAACTTGCCTCCCAACCAGAAAGCTTGAATTAAATCAGGGGAGAGGAGGTCCTTTTCTTCCATCTACTCCAGAACTACAATTCCCAAAAGCCTGAAATAGTTTGTGAATGCTAGGAATTGTAATTCAACAACATCTGGAGTGCCAGAGATTCTATGTGCCTGTTTTAGGATATTAAAAATACCAATAGAAGCTAGAAGGATTGAACTGTGGGATCCTTGCCACTCTCTGGGCTTGGTAGTTTTCTTGCAGACATTTCATTACCAAACTAGGTAATATCATCAGTGCTAGTAGGAAGTGGGATTACAACTCAGAGATCACCAAGAACCCCACAATATTAAAAGTAGAATGCAATGGGACTCTAAAGACAGGCAGATCAGCAACTAAGAGACTGCTTCAGATTGGACTTCTTTTCTATTGATAGACATGGGAGAGTAGGGAGTGCCTGCACATGTTGTTTTGGGAAAGGGTCTCTGGTTTAACAGTCCTGGAGCTTTACGCAGAAACAGGGACATGAGGTGACATCTATGCTGGAATTAAATACATGGAAAAAACAATAGCAAGTGTATTTGAACCGGTGTCAGTGTTTTCACTTGGGAAAAAACTGAATAAATATGATAACTAGCATTGAGGTTTGCCAGGTATCCATGCTTATTGAGACCAAGGCAAATTCATTTGATTAAGTACAGGTAGTCATCGACTTACAACCACAATTGGGATCAAAATTTCCTTTGATAAGCACAGCAGTTAAGTGAGTCATGCCTCATTTTATGACCTTTTTCTCATGATCATTAAACAAATCTCTGTAGTTGTTAAACGAATTACGTGGTCATTAAGTGAATTCCCCCATTAAATGATTTTACTTGTCTAAGCCAGTAGTGGGTTCCACTTGCCTTCGCTACTGGTTCGGAACTGTGAGCGCTCATATGCAGCGCTTCTGCGCATGCACAGAGCATCCGTGATGACATCCGGGTGGGTGGGCGGAGCCTCTCACCACTGCCACTACCGGTTCGCCAGAACTGGGGCGAACTGGTAGAAACCCACCACTGGTCTAAACCAACTGGGAAGGTCACAAATGGTGATCATTTGTGGTGAACCTGGGATGCTGCAACTGTTGTAAATACATGCCAATTTCCAAGCACCCAAATTTTGATCATGTGACTGTGGGGATGGTGTTATAGTCATAAATGTGAGGAATGGTTGTACGTTACTTTTTTCAATGCCATTGTAACTTTGAACAGTCACTAAATGAATGATTGTAGGTTGAGAACTACCTGTATGGCAGAAGAATAAGTGCAAACAAGGCCAGTCACACATCTCTCAGTATCAAGAAGGAAAGCATACCTAAAAGCACATTATGCTTCACAATTTTGCTCTTTGTTTTACCCTTAATACTGTACATTTGCTGTGGTGCAGTAATTGGTTGCCAAAAACTGAAGATGGCTAACACTTGTTTCACAGTTAAAAGAGACAGCTGGGATTCTTAACACGATTTAGTAAGAGCAGAATGTCATCTGCCTGAGTAAGCTCAGTAGGTTGTATATTTATTTTGAGATGATTAATCAATTTTTATTCTTACATTTCCTTACCTCCTAAACATTGCACCTTGTATCCTTTTCAGGAAGTTTCTCTGTACATGCTTCTTCTTCTCCTCGTAAACACCTGCTTCTCCTAGATAGGAGAATAATTGCTCCTGAGATTATTGGACTGGACTAGGATAGGGGAGTTATTTAGAAAAGGGAAACAAAGCATAATATCCATGAATTTAATTAAATTAACTTATCTTAGAAACCAAGCTGTCATAAATAATTACAACATAAACAAGAGTAAAATGACATCTAAAGGGGCAGGGAAGCATTAACATAATACATAGTTCTCAAAATATTTTTTTTGAAATGAGATTTGATGATAAGCCTCAAAGCAAGTTCTAGGAGCAAAATTCTTTAAGGAAAGAATTTCAGAAAAGAGAAACAACTGTACAGTTATGTACATGAAAATTTGATTTAGGCTATTTCCCATCTTTTTGTTCCTGGTGTTTTATTTAAACTGGACTTTCAAAGTTTGAACCTGGGAACTTAAACTTTCCTACAGGTAGAAGTTGTGGGTGCTCCATCACTGGAGGTTTTAAAGAAGAGATTGGACAGCCATTTGTCTAGAATGATATAGGGCCATAATGGTGAACCTATGGCACATGTGCCACAGGTGGCACACGGAGCCATTTCTGTGGGCACATGAGCCATCGCCCTAGGTCAGCTCCACCGCGCATGCGCCTCCCATCGGCCAGCTGATTTTTGGGTCTCTGCCGTGCACGTGGAAGATGTGTGCGCACGCCCAAGTAAGTACAGGGCTCATGCAAAGGCTCTGGGAGGGCAAAAAATGGGCCTCCCGGAAGTCTGAAAACAGGGCCTCCAAAGGGCCGGGAGATGCTATTTTCACCTTCCTGGAGGGTGCAGGAAAGCCTCCTGAGCCTCCGGCGGGCAAAAAACAGGCCTACCAGAAGTCCGGAAACGGGCCATTTCCAGCCTCTGGAGGCTTCAGGGAGGCCTGCTAGGTCCAAAATGGGTTGCAGGGGTTAGGGTTAATTTCATTCCATGTATTTCATGAAATAAAAATAAAGTGGAGAAAATTAAATATCTGCTGCTGCAGAAAAATGAAAAAATGTTCAAGAATGTTAAATTTTAGTTAAATTTGACCAAAATATTAATTACTAAAGCTTTTCTTCAATGATTCGTGACAGGAGTGTGTGTGCAAAACAGAAAAGAAAATTATCTGTAAGGAAGCTTGATCAAGTCATACTGTACAGTCTAGTCCAAGGGTGTCAAACTCCAGGCCCATAGGGTTGCTTAAATCTGGCTTGGTGGGGCCGGCCTGGAAATAGCAAAAGACTGGCCCGCAGTGCCTCTGGCAGCCAAAATGGGGCACGGGGGGGCTGCACGCAGCCTCCCTCTGCGCTCCGTTTTTGGCTTGAACAGCCTCCTGCAGCACGCTGCCAGCCAAAACATATTCACTTTTATGGTGAAAAATGTATAACAGATGACTAGAAAAGACAAATTCAAAGTTAGAATCACAAGACACATTAAAACTCATGCATGCACACATAGACTTTCTTAATTGTCTCTTTTAATAACTAATTAATGGGGACTGTAAGAAAATATATATTTCTTTTTGGCTTTTTAAGGCACATAACACAAAAATGGAGGAATATGTCTAGAAATAGATTATTATATTTTTTCGTTCCCATTGACTATAGAGACCCCTAATCAGAATTAGAGAAAAGGTCTTCCATGCTGAGTGTGGCTTGCTCCAAGAAAGAACTGAGCTCTGACTGATCTTTGTGTAGCAATGAAGCACTGTAAATAGATGAAGCAAAAAGCTGGAAGAAAAAAGAAGATAGGAAGTGTTCAATTAATAGGGCTGATTTTCCACTACTTTCTGTACAATAGTGCTTGGGTTGTTTTATATGTATGTGTGACTCAGACATGACAGCTGAGAAGAAGCAACTGCACTCACAATCATCATAATCTTAGGTATTCCTGTGAGTTAAACAAATATCTAATAAAGAGATACAACTGTTTCCAGCTTTATGCACTAAACCTGGAAACGTGATTTGTTTCTCATAGTAACTAAACATGACTGTGAATAAATCCAGATGATTTATTCAGTTATAGTATTCACAAAACTTACAAGACATTTATAAAAAAGTATAACAAATCAGTTAAGTTGACATAAAATAAGGTTTTAGTCAAATAAAATTTAAATGAAAACATTTTTCTTGCGTACAGTTGTTCTTGTTTAACATAAATTTCATAAACAACCCTCTTTCAAAGACCTCCCTATACATTCTAATACAATCCATTAAATTTCTCCGCATGCCCCAGGACAAAACACCATATTCTACTATGATTTTTATTTCTAAGACTGCCTCTGACTCCCAATGAACCCCATAAACCCAGTTCTTTATTTGGAAGTATCTCGCCTGTCCAGAACAGTACAGAACCAAATGGAGCAGATGACAGACCATTCTGGATCATCTATATTGAATTAAAAATGTCCATCATCATTAAAGGACAGAGAAGCAATACAGGTTGTCCTCGATTTACAGCCACAATTGAGCCCAAAATTTCTGTTACTGAGTGAGACATTTGTTAAATAAATTTTGCCCCATTTTACGATCTGTCTTGCCACATTTGTTAAGTGAGTCACTTCGGTTGTTAATTTAGTAACAGGGTTGTTAAGTGAATCTGGTTTCCTCGTTGACTTTCCCTGTCAGAAGGTTGCAAAAGGAGATTACATAACCCCAGGACACTGCAATTGTCATAAATATGAGTCAGTTGCCAAGCATCTGAATTTTGATCACATGACCATGGGGATGCTGCAATCATCCTAAGTGTGAAAAACTGTCATAAGTCACTTTTTTCAAGGCCATTATAACTTTGAATGGTCACTAAATGAACTACTGTAAGTTGAGGAGTACCTGTATGCAGTTCTAGGGCAGGGGTTGGACTAGATGGCCTACAAGATCCCTTCCAGCTCTGTTAATCTGTTAGGAAAAAAATATTATTACAGTCATCTAAACAGACCATTGGTTTTTCTAGCCAATAAACCCTGCCAACTGAGATCTCTTTAATTGGCAATGACACACACCAAACTAGGGATATTTTATATGCAAAGCAGGACTTTAACTTTGAATTAATGTTCCCTTCCCTATTCTCTATAGTCTTCACTGAGAATTATGCTGACTAACAAGCCTTTAACAAACAAACTCTTACTTTTAAGCAACAGATGTGGGATGATACTGAAAATTCTTTTTGTATGATTGTCAACTGCAAACTATGTAAGGATACGCTTTGAAATATATGCAATATACAACTTTAAAATTATTTTGACATTAATACTATTATCCATAGTATATATATTTAATAGAACTGCACACAAATTAAATTCCAGATCAAACATCCTAACTCATTTCCAGTGGAAAGATCTTTGTTTAGATAGATATTTGCTAAAATGTTTTACAAATAAAAAAACATGTAAAGATTATATTTGAAATACATGCTAAACCCTTTTGTTACATTGTGTCGTGTACACAAAATGCTTACCTTCATATTATATGTGTATTACTGCTTTTTTCATCTAGCATAACCTGAGACATTTTTAGATATGCATTTGGGATAAATAGATTTGTTAAGAACATTAATTTCTGTTACATTAATTCTTATTCCTACACAATGATAGTGGTATGAACTCAACCCGAAAAAATCATTTTTCTTTTGCTCCTGTATATATATTTTAAAAAGAAATTATTTCTGTTATTTTTTTTTTAATTAAAATCACTGATCTGAACAAAACAGTGTTTTTCTGTCATTGAAATTGTATCAAATACATAAAAAACAGAAAAAATATCAGGAGTTGTGATAACAGTAACATTGAAGTTAAACTTTTGAAACAATGAGTTCTGAGATAGATTATTAGTTTAAATCAAAATTGCTTTAACTATTTCTGCTACATCTATTTTTATTTTTATTTTTAGCTGTAATTTGTTTTATTTTGCAGATCTAGATTTTGTTTGCTTTTGAAATTTGATGGATCAAATTTGATGGGCTACTCCAGCCTGGTATATTTCCCAGTTCCAGGTCCACTAACTGTGATTGGCAGATATATTTGAAGACAGATGAACATGTTCAAGAGCCACCTTTTTTTGTACTACTGGACCATCTTTCATGTTTTCAATTTATTAGCAGTATGGACAACTGCTGAAGATGTCATTAACAGCACTTTAAATCACACAGACCTGCTGACGGGATTTGTACCAATGGTAATCTCCAGAATTGACCATATTATAGTCAAGGAAGGTTATAGTGCATTGATTGACTGCAGTGTTCAAGGTTATCCAGAACCAGTGTACAAGTGGTACAACTCAAATGGCCATTTGGTGAAAGAAGATGGTGACAGAGGTACAGTTTTCAGATGTTTTTCTATGCAACCTATGCAAACATACTGTCTTCATGTTATATTGCCTTAAAAGCGCCAACTGTTGTAAATTTGTTTTTCTCTATTTACTCAAGATAAATGAGTAAATTGATTAAATAGTATTTATTCAAGGCAAATAAATGCGAAGTATTAAATATACTTGATAGAAGGAGGCAACTACCAACTCTACCCAGCAGAAAGACTTAATCTGGGTATTTTAGAGAATGCTGATGGAGCTGGGAAGGTTGTCTCAAAACTACATTTAAGAGATTTACAGTATATGTCCATTAACCATTTATAGTCATAAATCATACATCTACATACCATGGGTGACCTATACCACACCACACTTGTCAACTCACTCAGATTAGATCCAGTCTTTAATCCCAGTCATGTTGATTCTGGCTATTGCTGTTACTTCTCTTGTTTGTTTGTTTTTTTATTATTTTGTGAAGTCATGATTAGTAACAGAGTTTAGCTTCCTAATGCACACCACATATTCAGAAACATCATTTTTTTGTTAAGGGAAGAATTATAGCCATCCTACCCATTGCAGTGTTGAGCCTGATTGCTCTACCCATATTCCATTGCACTTGCTGTTTACATACTAAAAAAAAAACATGCAGGTGACATTAATTTAAAAAACTGCATGGAAATATTACAGTATCTGTTAATTATTTGTTTAGTAAATAATAATTACATTTATAGATAAAAGGCAGTGATGGTGAGAACATGATAAAAGTTTAGAGTGATTTTTATCCTTCGGTTGCAACTGATACTGAGCTTCGGGTGAATTAAAAACACTTATTTACAAATTATATATTAATGTATGGAACATGCTTGTTAAAAGATGGGATGATAGTCCAAAGATGGCTCTAGATATGCTAGTAAAAGATAAATGTATTATTAACTGCTGCTAAGATGGCTGTATGCAAACTCAAAAACCGGAAGCCAAATACCTATTGATGGGAAGAGGACATGTGGGAGAAAAACATTGTTGTAGATTCCTGCTCATGGACTCATGGGAAGGATGAATAGCACATTATTTGCTGTAACTGCTATATCCATTTCTTCAAAAGTCAAACAAGGAACTATCTGACATTTGGAAAATCAGATATTACAAAAAAGCATATGGGCTTTTGAGTGCTTTGCTTCAGCTGGAATGATACTGCTGGATTCTTCAGAACATTGATGATTGCAAATCTGCATAATTTGCTGGGAAATTTGCTTTAAACATCAGTATACGCCAAGTGGATGTAATGGTGGGAAATCATGTCTATCACAAGGCAATATGAATTGGAGATTATCTTTGGTTGCATGGATATGTATGGAGTGTCAGCGTTCTGAGTAACACATCCGCCAAAAGCAACTCCAAGGCAGGTATATTCCTCAAAGAACAGGTTTATTGGATATATCATATCAGCACTGCTAGTGAAAACCAACTCTAAAGCTTCCCACTGTTTTTTCCTTAATTAAAAGAGCAAATAATTCCCTCCCCAGATGTCCCCGGTCACATTGTCCAATCGAAGTATCTGGCAGGCTGCTTGGTCACTCCACTCCTCCTTCAACTGCCAGCTGTTGGGATGGTTCCCACAAGAAATTTTTTTATTTTGTCTGGTAGCCAGTCTATCTACTCCCCCTCCCTTCCCCCTCTCAGAGTTTGTGGCAACTATGAGGCAGCAAAAGATGGCTTCAGCCAGGTTCGCTTCAGAGTTGACAGGGAGATTTTTTTTTTGTGCAAATGACAGCCCTCTACCGAAGCAACTACCCACTTGCCCACTACCATTTCTCAGATTGGCAGAAAATTATTCCAGCATGCATTTAGCTGTCCTGAATGCCATTTTCTGTTTAGCCTTTGTGGTATGTCTTCTGAGTCACATTCAATGATCATGCTCCAAATATGCAAGATATGTTAATAAAACAATTGTTTGATTTCCCCTGCCTTTGTTTCCCTTTCCCTGTCATCTGCCATGGGAAAACTTCTTCCATTCATGATCACAGAGAACAAAGTATGCTGTACGTTGTCTATTGTGATGTGAGGGAACCACTTAAATACCAGTTAAGAGTTCGCATTCCTCAGAATTCTGAACATAAAAGGACAGAAGTAGGAATGAAACTGATGGTTCCACCTTCTAATTTTCAAGGACTATTCTTGAAATGTTGGAAGCTGAAAATGTGTGTATGGAGCCAGTCGTTGAAACTGACCGATCTGATGTTTGTGAGGCGTGCAGAGTAGAGTTTTAAGAGGGAGGCCAGCAGGGAAGTGAATACTGCAGCTTTGTACCAGAGTAAGCAAATCTATCCTCCCTCCTCCATTACTCCTCCTACACATATTACACAATTCTGCATGTATCCTTTTTTCTACAAACTGAATGCTGAAGGATCTAGATTGGGGCAGGGAGTACATTTATAAAGAATCCCTCAAGAAAGATTGAATCTCAAGCAACATGTCACCTTCATAGCCAATCCCTGGTTATTTCTTCATTGCAGTTCAACCCCTTCCCCTGCCTGGGGAGATGCAGAACATGGTTCCCAACAGGAGGGCCTTTTTTCCTTACTATTTTGCCATACATACAGAAGGGCCTTTTTCAAGCTATTTCTTCCCTTCCTTGAAATGTTTATCAAGGCAAGGAGCAACCAAAGTTGCAAATTTCATCCAAGACTTTGAATGATAGTAAAACATTGATCAGCAGTTTAGTCTTTTTTTAATAAAGTTTTTTTATTTTTTAAGACAAACATTTAGTACATCATTAATTTCTTCCATGTAACATTTCATGGTTATCTTCAAAAGTTTCTTCTCTTCTCTATCTCTTCTGTATTCAATCTCACCAAGTCCATTTACAAAGGTTTTCCATTAATATAATATTTTAATTACAACAATTTTTTTCTTCAATCTCTTTTAAAACTTATTTGTATCCCTTTTCTAACCAATAGTAAAATTTATTCCATATCTTAAAATATTCTGAATCTTCTCTTTCCTTTATCATCATAGTTAATCTATTCATTTCTTCACAGTCTAAATATTTTTTAATTACTTTTCCCTCCGATGTTATATTCTCTGCTTTCCAATTTTGTGCATAAACAATCCTTGCTGCTGTTTTTACATGTATAATCAAGTATATATGATCTTTACTAATTTTCTCTGGTAAGATACCCGATAGGAATAGTTCTGGTTTTAAGTCTATACATTATTGGATCATTTCCTTCACCCATAACTTAATTTTATTCCAACAGTTTTTTGCTTCAGGGCATGTCCACCACATGTGGTAATATGAACCTGGTAACTGGTGACATTTCCAACATTTAGCTGATTTACCTTTAAACATTTTTGCCAGTTTCTCAGGGGGCCTATGTCATCCGTAAAACATTTTATATTGATTTTCCTTGTATGCAGTGGACATTGTTAATTTATAATTTCTTTCCCATAAATATTGCCATTTATCCAATTCTATTGAATATCCAAAATTTTTTGCCCAGGCTATCATTGTTTCTTTTACTTGTTCTTCCTCTAGTTCTATATTTAGTAAAAAAAAATGTAACATTTTAAAATTAATTTATCCTCTGTTCCCGTGAGTATCTTATCAAGCTCAGTCTTCTCTAAGAAAAACCTGTAGTTTAACAATTTTTTCATATCTAGTTTGTATTTGCAGATACATATATCAATCCATTTCAATTCCTTGTTCTTCCAGTTCTTGTTTCCCTTTCAATTCCGCCTTATCTGTTAACAAATCTTTATATCTAACAATATTTCCAAAATTAAAAAAGTTGGGTGAACATGTCACCTTTATAGCCAATCCCTGATTATTTCTTCATTTCAGTTCAACCCCTTCCCCTGCCTGGGGAGATGCAAAACATGGTTCCCAACAGGAGGGCCTTCTTTCCTTACTATTTTGCCATACATACAGAAGGGCCTTTTTCAAGCTATTTCTTCCTTTCCTTGAAATGTTTATCAAGGCAAGGAGAAACCAAAGTTGCCATCCAAGACTTTGAATGATAGTAAAACATTGATCAGCAGTTAAGTCTTGTTTTGACAAGGGAATTGGCATTCTTTTTCAAAATTCCAGTTCTGATACACTAAACCAAACTAAAACCAAGCTGAAGAGTCAAGCTAGTGAGCTGCATGTCTTCAAACTCAGGGTCGCAAAGTTTTGAGAAAACCAGTTTTCCTGTGTACAGAGTTGTGCCCCTGTCTCTAATGGCTGTTCTGCAGGCTTCAGGGAACTGCAGGTATGAGAGCAATTGGCATCTGTATCCAGTATTTCTTCAGCAAAAGAAAGAGCCAGAGCCTAGAGAAGGGCTGCTATCAGAACTGTGACCAATACAAAACTGAATGGACCAATAGTGAGATAATCCCCTGGATACTCCAAGCATTAGAAATATAATTCTGAATTTTACTTGTATCAAAAAGCTGTGACAATCAAAATAGACAATAGGGGTTTAGGCAACCAAGTAATCTGACCTGTTATAGTAGAAGGGAATCTCTTGCTTAAACATTAAACAGCTCATTCCTCATAACTCTTCCATCTTGTTATGCCTGTATCGTACCAAAATAAATTTAAACATCTTCTGAAATATATGTGCAATAAAATACTGATTTAATTGGACAAGTCCAGAAATACATCAAAGTCCTTTTTTACCTGCCTTTAATTTATAGGAACAGATTACTTTTTTGCTTATATACAAATCATTTACAGTCTCTTGCCTACACAAAAGTAACCATAAGATTTCCTTGGGATTAAATTACTTTAAAATCATTGGCAATGTGTGCAAGATAATCACAGAATGATTTAAGGGATAATTTTGCTTGAGAATATACACAGTTTTACAACCTAGCAATATCATGGTACATTCTATGGCATTCTTGGACAAGCAGTTTGGGGTATTTACTAGACCTAATTAATGGCCAAGACTTCAAGTTTCTTAGCAGCAGTTATTTTAGAATATTGTAAATGCATTAGAAGATGTCTTTGAAACACTTATTTGAATGTATTGTGATATTTCCTAAATGATGATGAGAAGAAAAAATAGATACATTTTACTAATTAATTCTGGCTTCTTTCCAGCAGGAAAATGGATTCTCAATAGCGGGCAACTAAATATTACCAGTGTGTCATTTGAAGATCGAGGAAAATACACATGTGTTGCTTCTAACATCTATGGCAAAGTGAATAATACTGTCACCCTGAGGGTTGTATTTATCGCTGGAGACATGGGGATCTACTACATGATTGTATGTCTTGTGGCATTTACTGTTGTTTTGATCTTAAATATTACTAGATTATGCATGATGAGTAGCCACTTGAAAAAGACTGAGAAAGCAATCAATGATTTTTTTCGGACAGAAGGAGCTGAAAAGCTGCAAAAAGCTTTTGAGATTGCTAAGCGCATCCCAATAATCACCTCAGCAAAAACTCTTGAGCTTGCCAAAGTAACCCAGTTTAAGACAATGGAGTTTGCCCGCTACATTGAGGAACTAGCTAGAAGTGTTCCCCTACCACCTCTTATAATGAATTGTAGGACTATCATGGAAGAAATCATGGAAGTAGTCAGATTAGAGGAACAAGGCCATAAATTTGTAAGGCAATCAGCCGTGGGGCAAGGGATCACGGACCCTGATGAAATGTACATGATTTCCAGTCCCCTAAAGCGTAGTGACTCTCTTGCTGCTGATTCAGATGCATCTTCTTTGCATGAACCACCACTCAAGATTGCTATAAAAGTCTCAGTTCACCAGTTAACTAAGAAGGACTGTATGGATCACCTCACACAGGATAGTATATCTTTAGAAATGAAAGAAGAGAAAGAAATTGCTCAGGTACAGATGCAACCTAGTGACCTGGTCTTGGACCCTTCAACTGAATTCAGCTCAACTGAGACAATTGTGGGAAGCAGCAAGGACACCCATAAATAAATGGGTTTATATATGAAACCCATTTACGATCATTTATCAGCAAATGTATACCGATCAAAATAGTGATAAAATGAGGTGGCAGAGTTGATAAGCCTTATCTGAACACCATAATTGCAAAAACAACTATATGGATTTCTTGATACATTCTTCCTCATTAAATACTGTGCAGTATATTTAGCTGAAACACATTATATAATTTCTATGACACTAATATTTACTCTTTTTGATCCAGGGAAATTTTAATTGACATTATTTTAGCTCACAAAACACCTCAAGATAATGGATTAGGATTATGCTGCTTGCAAGAATATCTAGAAATTGTGTTTACCACTTAGAAATAAGATCTTAAAATTCTCAACTCAGAACATTCCATTTCAGAGCACAGCTGTTGAAGTCAGGGGAGTTCTTGGTAAGGTCTGTTTTAGCAAGATGCTATAATACTTAATGCTATATTACATAAACAAAAAAAATCTCCTGTATTTTTCATTTTGTTCTATCAATTATTCCTTTGTGTACTTTTGTAAATTCAAATATTGTACATGAAGAACATTTTTGTAGCCAAACTAAAATGTGTAGGAACTATTGTCCTACATTTATTTCATCTGATAGTTTATATTTAAAACAGTATATCTTTGGGTTTTTTAAATTTAATAGAAGAAAGTAATGATTTTCTTCACAAACTGGATTATTGGCTACTTTCGCAAGACAATATCTGGTCTCTAGGCAGAAAGTCTCGAGATAGCTACCCATTATCCCAATTACAAGCACAAAATGGGAGTCATCAGAACTCTACATCACTGAGCTGAAAGCCTGCCTACCAGCAAAGATAGGAAAGAAAAAGAATTAAAACACATCAAGGAAGCCCTCAGAACATGTGGCTATCCCAAGTGGGCCTTCATCAAATCTCAAAAAAAGATCCTACAGGAACTCCTCCGTAACAGACAATGAAGAGAATAGTAAACAAAACATTGTCATTTCATATATTACAGAA